>OZ010738.1:1751860-2439360 GCA_963932295.1 Tipula lateralis
ACCTTGTCACATTGATCCACAATCATAGACACTGAGCTCGATTGAAAAACCTGCAACAAGATAGCACATTATCATTTTAAGCAAAACTTAAATTTGTAAGAAAGTTTCGATTTTGGATAACGGCTATATAGGACAGCAGTTAAATGCTAGATCGATTGATGGTAGAGACTGCATAAGGAGAACAACTGATTTATTTATAATCTGATAACGTTTTGAGGTGTCATTGATTCTCTATATATTGGTAAAGAACTTTGTAATATGTAGTTTGGCTTCAGTGTCATGTAATACGTCCAAAAAGCTCGGTAAAAGAGTTGGAATGGATTTGGCCTTAAAACTATCAAACAAGCATAAAACATAACTAGTCATAATTAACATAATTAATACAAAAACAACTTGGTTGTAAAGTATATAAAGCTTCATTGTGTGTACATAAAGCTTCATTGTATATATTTGTAATAACACACCAAATCAAAAATGGCCACTTCAAATCGCATATATCAATTTATAATCCACTTTGGTCACGAGTCACGGTATATAACACACTTTAATTTCGAATATGTTGGCTGTTGTTAAGCAAAGTACAACACATCTATGTCCTTTAGATCAACAACAAAGCTAAAAATATTAAATGTACGTTTATCGTGATTTTATGTATTTGTTGCATGCTGCATGAAACCATTTATGCCACATTTAAATATATTATTTTTTTTGTTTAAAGTTCCATGAAACTTTTAAATAGCAAAAAAAAATATGTTTTATGTCATACACACATACATACACAGAAAACACAAAGCTCATTTTTAGAAAAAATCTTTTGTATTACACATTGTTTTTGCTGTTTAATTTTGATTAAAATTAGGGAGTCGAGACTCGAGAACAAACTCGACATTTTGTGCTCCCTTATAGGATATAGGGTGATTATAAAGTGTTGTATTCGTCGTTATACAAATATATGTATTTAAAACAATATTTGCGGATAGAGTGATATGGTTGCTATATAAACAAAAGGATATTCATATATACGTATGTAGATCCTATTTGAGAGGATGTTGTTTTATTATTATGAACACAATATTTTTTTAAATAAATTTTAATTTAATTTTTTTTGTTGTTATATACACAAAAATAGAATATAAAAGGATATTCTCATGGTAATGTTCATTATGATGATGTTGTATTTATATGTACGATATACGTTCATGTGAGCTTTTTTGTATGTATATAGATGAGGTTGATTATGACATAATTAGAAACATGAAACTATAATTTATTTAATTTTCTCGGTTTTATTTTTAATATTATATATTATTATTATGTTTTTTGTTAATAAAAATACAAAAACAAAAAGTTTATGTGTTTTATAATAATAATTTTGTTGTGATCCTTGCGTATGATATAATATAACCAAATTAAATAAATAAATTAGAAATATTCACATTTGTTCTATATATACATATGTAGGTACATTCATATAAAAGATAATAATTTTTTGGGTGGGATTTGTTTAATTGTGATTTTATTTAAATTAAATTTGTGTCAATTTTAAATGAATTTTGGGATTGTGTCATAAAAACAGGCAGCACACCCCTTGCCATAATATTATATCGTAATGATATAAATTTGGTGCTTGGCACTTAGTATATATTAATATATAATAAACTGAGGAATGATGAGAAAGAGAGAGTGTGTGGTTGTAAATAATATCCACGTGTGACGGTACCCATCAAACATCATACTGAATAAATAATCTAATTAATTTGTAAAGTTTGCTATACGTATGTACTTATACCAAAATAAAATCGATACAAAATTTTTTATCCAACAAAATAATCTCATTGAATTTGATTTTTTCGAAAACTAAATCCTGGTATATAAAATTACAATTTCATACCATTGATGATTGGAATAGAAAAAGCAATATACCATATAAAGCACATTTGTATATATACCACCCACGCAATTTGTTTGGTGTATATTATGTTGTGTAAACTATTCACATACATACGAGTATATACCCACAAAATTTATTTAAAATCACGTTATATTCAATTTGAACAGCAAAAAGCAAATAAATAGTTGGTGTATAGCAAAACCGCACATATAACCAATATATAAACCAACAACTATCAACAGCCATCAATATAACGTATTTTTTAAAGCTTATAACTGTTATTGGTGTGCATAGTGAAATGAAATAAAATTAAGACAAAGCGAACGGCGGAGAACACTACGAGTATATACGTACAATTATCACACAAGTTTTGCAACAAAGTTGGAAAAAGCTCGATTTACATTTTTGTTTTATATTTTATTGAATTGATTCGTTGGTTTAATATGTTATGGTTTCATTTTTACACGCATACCAACCGGACGATAGCAACAGTTTTTTATTAATAATTATATATTCAATAATTTTTATTTTGAATATAATGAGTTCGATAGATATAATATTCAACGTATGCTAATTAGATTTAATGAGCTTTTTAAGGTATACTGAAATTAAATCCATGTTTATTTGAAATTTATTTAAATCCATGTTTAATGTGCGTAATACCAATTTAATGAGATAAATAAACTTATATGAATGCTCTAATATTTTCTCACGTCAGTAGATGTACAATCATAATGAAGATATATAAAATACGTTAAGTCTTACGGTACTTAAGTTGGTTAAAACAAAAATAAGCTAAAAACTAGTCTCCTCATATAGCTTTCATCACTTTATAAACCATCATCATGCTTGAAAAATTTAACGTTCCAGTACAATTAATCGATATATAACTGCAGTACTTGATAATGGGCACTTGATCCACTGCCATCTTCTAAAACTACACTTTTAAAGCGAATAATCTTGTATCTGGTTGTCATACACAATAGTTCATCTAATATATGAATCTAGTAAGGCTTACATTACTTGTATTAAAGACAAAATTAAAAACAATCAAAATCACTTTGGGAGCTTTTTTAGGACCAAACGTGAAATCTATGTTTTTGTATATATATGACAATCTATAAAGGGAAATTATTGGCCGCTCAAGTCATTTCCAACTTGTTCACTGAGTTTTTCGACTCTGTCTTTAAATCAAAAGATCCAAGACACTCCCCACGACGCTGGGGTAAGCCACCATTCCATTGAGGTGTGTGAAAACATAAACAAGACTCTGAAAACCTTTGTTTGGTGATGGTTGCGTTTCGAACATATTTCACAAAATATATTGCACCCTCTTAAGCTTTAAACGAAAATCAGTATAATTGGTGTGACAAAATGTGCTTTTTATCGGACAATCAATATTTTTACTTGATCAATATTCAATTTAACTTGTATATATACTAGGGTCGATCTTTAATCGTCAACCATATACATTTATGCTTTTCTCCATTGAAAATAAACTTTCATTCATTGGCTATCATTATACTGATACTTTAAATTCATATTAAAATACACATACTTACGGTAAACTTTAAGCTTTCTATCGAACATGAACATATTGTTTTATATATGAGAATTAGTGTACTCCAAAAGCTCATTTATTTTTGAGGAATCGTACTTGGTATTTTCATCAGTCATCTAAGACATATTCACCTAAATTTTTAACGGTACACTTTTCTGACTTTTGAACAAGTTTTTAGAAGGAATATCAGATTTCAAACTTAACAGATCATTCATAAAAGTATATGTATGTTGTTCGAAAGTAAATATTTGTTACCAACTTACCTACGAGCTGTTAAGCTCGAAATAAATCCGTCCATCGCCCATTCAACTTTCAAGGAATTTTTTTATGATGGTGGGCAAATGATGAACAAAGTTTTATATAAATTCGACCTTTTGATTAAAACATAGGCACTATGAATATTATCAATGTGGTATGATTGTTTCCAAAGCAGATACAATTTTATATTTGAGGTTATGTTAGAACACAACAATTAAGGTCCAATAAATTTAGAGGAAATAAACAAATAATTGATGGTAAGGTTATGTCAACAAATAATATATTTAGTACGTCTATTTGTAATTACTGAAAAGACTGTTCAAAAGTAAGTTAAAAATCACCACCAACTATGCCACGTGATGAGGGAAGGAAAAACTGAAAACTGATCAAATCGATTATAATCTCTAGTATCATTCCATGTCACTATCATCGTCAAATTGCGTTTAAAGCGAACGATACTGGTTTTCGTTTATACCTAGACACATATGTACGTATATAATAAATATTTATTCATGTACTATTATATATTTTATCTGTACACCATATGAAGGTTGGCATACCTTCATATTTATACATATGTATCTAAGTATAATATATCTACAACTATACATAACTGAGTATTAGTGTTCAACACTCCAACCAACAAAATATTTCATATAAATTATTTATGAATTAGACAATATTTTCCAGATATATGATACTAAGCGGGGATAGAATGGGATGATAATTCAGATGGTATTGTTTTATTGCCTTATGATGAGAAAAATTGTTTTTGTTTCCTTTTGCGCTTAGAAGATTAATGGATTAATATGGCATTACACCAACAAACCTCACCAAATATATTTATTTCCAAGAGAACGAGAAAGATAAGACATTAAATATTTATTAAGTAAATTGTGCAGCTGTTTATGTTTCTATTTAAATCGTTATTAAAAATATTGTGAAATGATATTTAAGGTTCGTGTATTGAAAGGAAGGAGAAATAATACCAAACTTGGCAGCTAAACCTATAATTTGAAGTTCAGTCGCCTATACATATAATATATATATATATATATATATATATATATATATATATATATATATATATATATATATATATATATATATATATATATATATATATATAAATATATATATATATATATATATATATATATATATATATATATATATATATATATATATATATATAAATTAAGAAATGTGGTGGATATAAGTAGATTTCAACTTGCTGCACTTAAAGGTAGTTTTTTAAAATTAAAAATGTAAGATAATTGTGTTATGTAAGCTCTAGACGCAGTCTATTCACAGTAAAAAGCTTTTCAATGTGATTTTGTTTTTAGCGGATCAAAAGGAATATTAAATTATAATGAATGTTTATTTCGATTAAAGTTTATCTTAAAAGCTTGGCCATGCACACATAAACATTTTGTTAAAGTTGGATAGCTTTCTAAAATTCAATCTGCATTAGAACAATATTGGAGAACGACTGAAAACATTCTTTACAGTTTGTATATGTTAACTTTACTATTTCCAATTATGCTTGAGGCAGAAGCACTTCCAAATCGTTCGCAATTTCTTTCTAACGTTTCACCAAAACAAATCGAGGATTACGGGTAAAGGGTTTTGCATTGGTTTTCAAATTACTTATTCTTAATGTTATGTGTTATATAAATTATTTTTTTAATAAGAGGATTTTTTCAATAAAACACAAACCATTTGAGATATTTCTGAAAGTGGTTTAAAGTATAATCAAAACATTTGAAATTCAACATCGTTCCCCATCATGGGTACGTTTGCTGATGACGATTTGAATTTAATTTTCGATGACTCGACCACATATTTCGACTGGAACGGCCGCTATCTCTCGTGCAATATAGTCTATGTGCTCCTCTTACGACGCCGGTATAGTTGTTTGCATAGATCAATGATTTAACTAAACCTAGTACCATAAATTTTTTTATAAAGAACGGTGTTAAATCACACGATCAAGATGGCTAATCGAAGGTCAATTCCAGGAAATCGTTTAAACCACATATCATTAGTGTCTAACTCATGCAATTGACCAAAAAAATATCGTTGCAACATGTCTCTTTATAGCAATCTTTATCGAAAGTAACGTGATCGTTATTTTCATCAACCAAAAACATGGTTCAATGACACTATTAGCATGAAAATAACACCATACAGGTGGCTTTAGCTATTGTGTTAACTGGATCTTAAATAAGATACAAGCCAAGATGCTTTTGCAGAATTCACCAAACTGTGGTCGAAGTGATGCACAATTCTTGAGGACATCATGGAATCGACCACATTGGTTCGATGGACGCTTGAAATACAGCAATATTCTCGACTTTTCGACCGACCGGTTGTCTCAATGGAACAGGAACGTCTACCAGCGAATTTTAATACTCAATTTGTACACTAGATTTTAAACTGCTGGTCAACTAGCACGAACATTACTACCAAAAATTTGAATTAATACTCTTGAAGTTGCAGTCACCGACTCGGCATATTTGTAGTAAATTTAAATTATTTGTAAAAGCTGTTTCTTCCTATGTAGTTTATCTTCAAAGTGCAAGAAAACCTTTAGATCTTGATAAGGTTTATACAAAATAAATAAGTATTTTTAAAAAATATCATTACGTGAAAAGTAGAAACGTCTTTAGATAACAACTTATATAAGGACGCGATAAAGTACCAAACATAATGATCAATCCGTATCACAAATAATATCCTTCCTGCGCTGGTTCTTTGACGAAGGCTACGATAATGTAATAAATTCAAAATACAACTACTAATAAAATTAAATATTCAATTGAAATTTCAAACGTGAATCTTTTATAATCATTCACAATCCCTTTGAGATTCAGATTATATAAAAGTAAAATAATTTGTTTCGTATATACAACACAAAAATAGCAAGGGTGAATCTTTAATGAGCTCATCAAATATTCCTTTTACTTTAAATACCACGAGCTCCACTTTTATTTAATTTCTATACGATCTATTTAATATATGTATGCACTCAAAATGAACATCGTCGCCTTAAAGACTTGTCTTTTTCGCAAGATATTGGTAAATAAAATATTTGACATCAACTATCAATATATGCTGTCGCTATAGGAAACTCTTGAAATATGTAATTCCCACATTGCTATTTTTCAATATCCTTTACTCATCTCATCCATATTCACATAAACGTATATCTACTCTTCCAGCTCTCTCTTTCTCTCGATAAATTCCCTTAACTATAGAATATATAAAGTGAAGTATTTTCTTAGCCTCGTTCAGTCTTCCTGAATGAATGCATTTTATTTTGCTCTACAATTTTTCCATTATGTGTAAACTATATATATGGTGAGTGGGTGGGTGGTAATGTTTCTCACCCTTTTTTTTGTGATGCTCATTTTTTTCTCGATGGAATTTTTAAATAATTCCGGCGGGGTGATTGAATGCAAGGAAAGTGTCGTCGAATTGAAATTTTAATCATGATTCATGTGGAAATTATATTTCTTGACTGAATGTTAAGAGGGTTTATACGTTTATTCAAATAACTTTATAAATAAATTAAAAAACAAAATAAAAATGTTTGTACTGTATTCCATTCAGTTTGGGGTTAAGTGAATTTGATAGGACGTACAAAGTAGATTATAACCACCGTAGAATATGCAATTCTACTGTACATCTTTTTGTATGTTTTAATTGAATTACTACTGCTACACTTGGTTAATAAGGGCGAGGTGGTTTATTAAGTTTATGAATTGAATTTCAAGTAGTTATTCTAGATGTACTATTCATTCATATTATTTTATGCTAATTACTGTGAATTTTGTATAAAATATAATAAACGTGAATGGGCGTTTCAGCAAACATTTATCTTTTGGTATATATGAACTTGTAAAACCACGAGTCGAAATAACCTATCCTAACCATAATTTTGCCATAAAAATAATTGTACCAATTTCAATCTACTCGTTTAGGTTTATTCTTTCTGGAAATGATTGCAGTAAGAGAACAACGTTGCTTTTCCAAAAATTCAATTTCAATTCAAATTATTTTATCTAAAAGTGTAGATCGTTTAAACCATTGTACTCCTTGCAAAAAAGCAACAATAAAGCTGCAGTATATCGATATATTCATACATACTATATACAATGCACTTGTTGCCTTTAAAAGCTCAGTTAAAAGTAAAATTGTATTGAAAAGAAAATGTTGTTACTGTATAGCACTTTATTACAATTTCCTATTATACTGATATAATAATGATAAGAAAATTATTGGTTATGTATATGAACATATATGTACATACATATATAAGTATATGGAAAAGAGATGAGCATGAACAATGATAATATTGTGAAAACTGTATTGTTAAAAAAATGTTGCCATAATAATTATCATAATTGTATTAAACTATATAATAATGAAATCAACCACAATGTTATTTGTCAACATATATAATATGTATACAGATTAAGACCAGAAAATTAGAAAACTGATAAGAAAATAATAAATACAAAATATTAAATCCAATTAAATTTGAAAGAATATATTTTGATGTCCTTCTATAAACAAGTCGAGATTTTAATCATAAATGAATTATAAAATAAATAATAAGAAATATTTATTTATATAAACAATGTGGCCATCATAATCATGATTTTAATAATAATGTTGGTGTTGGGGTTTTGTTTTGTTGAACTCGAGATAATAAGAAATTGATAAGGTTTGAGTATTTTTGTGTCTTATAATTCTCGATCTCAAACCTCTTGTATTGTAGAGTTAAGTATATTTTAAATATACAAAATCAGTTAGTCGCCAGAGGAAAACTGTGCAATGGGATTGGTGCAATTGACATATAAAAAATATAATTGAACTAAATAAAAACTCATTTTGAAGTTTTAAATAAATTTTATCTTTAGAGTCTGAACATTTTAAATGTTGTGGTTTGCAGGTCGCTTACAATGATCATAAATTTACTACTCGGTTCTTGTTTTATTATCACCATGCAGAATCGAATATTATCCGTTCGGGCCAATCAGTTCTACTTTACCTTAATTCATTGAAGTTCTTTCACTTCTCATATCAATTCGTGTATCATAAATCTAAGTAGAAATCGTGGATCATAAATCTATGACATAAAGGAAACGCAAATATATATTTTCAAATCATCTTTGGAAAGTTACCACTCATTCCAAATTTTTAAAGAAGGTGGTCAATCACAAGACAATTGAAATAAATTCATTACCAACGATGACATTTAAAAACTTGGAATGTTAGTATTTTCCATACTTTTTCATTGAAATCACACTATATAACGGATGTTGACCCAGATATTAAATTTTGCTTTGTAATTACGGACAAACATTTTTGATGGGCTGGAATCTTACATCGAATAGTTTTTCAAATAATATGGAACTTTTGAAAAGCAAATCGTTACAATAACATTAGTACAATTTAAATATGTGATTCATCGGAATTCAATTTCACTCGATAAAGCTCACATATTTTAAGTTAATAAATGGAATAACATCTTTTTTATAAATAGAAACAACATCTATTTTTGATCTAGTTTCCTTTTCTTTTGTATTAAGTTTAAGTATCAAAAAGCTTTGTTCAGTACAAATAATAATATGCGAACCATAACTTTTCTTACATTTTGAAGTCATGTGTACATTGAGTAACCATTTTTTGTTTTGAATATAGTTCATGTGAATTTCACTAAAACTGGTATAAATAGATTAGATAATGATCGAGGTAGGTTTATCATTTCATTTTTATAATATAAGTTAATATAGACCTGTTAGATAATCCTGTAAAACTTTCTTCACCGAATGGAACCGCTTTCATCATAATTTGGAATACATTAAAAAATCATATTTAAGTCTTGCGCTCGTGCTTTTTGTTCTTCCAGTTTTTTTTTGTATCTCTAATTTGTTTTGGGGCTCAAGACACTCCCTACTTGTTCAAATCAAGGACGTAAATAAGCGGTTCGCTTATTTACGTCCTTGATTTAACGCCATTACAGTGTATTCGAGGACGTACGGCTATAGGTCCGATTTTCTTAACCATTTGCAAAATGCATAGCTCCATGCCAGCCTATAGTGCTGACATAGAAGATACCCATCTGCCCATGAGTTCTGCACTCCAGCAGGGGATCACAGTTGTGTTCATTAACACCACAGATAGTAATCTCATGGTGAAAAATCCCTTTTGCATCCTGCCCCTATCGGGATTCGAACCCAGTACGACCCACTCCAACTACCGCAGCTTTAACAATTCTTGATTTGATACAGATTATACTATACAAATATAAATGCTTGAGATTAATAGCAATTTCAGGTTATGAATATGACTCATCACGCAAACCAACCTATTGGTCTACATACATCAACATGGTTGCTGAATTGATTGACTGTTATATCTGAAAAATAATAGCTTCAAATTACATTGAAATCGAAGGCATTGACGACCTTACTTCCGATCACACAGAGGTCTTATTGACACAGAGTACATTAGTCATTCAAAATAAATGAAACTTAACCTTACTAGTAAATTAACTGGTTGGGAATGATTCAGAAAGAAACTGGACAATCTAACTGAGTTAAAACTCAATCTCAAACTAAACAAGAACTTGAATTTCAAGCTAGATTTTTTATAATCTCTATGCGTGAAACTGATAAACAGGGTACATTCCTATATTAGGCGATAAATTTATACAAGAGATTAACAAGCCAATGGTGATTCGAGAACTGAAAAAAGAATAACGTATAGTTAAAGACGTATGTGGCATAGTCAGTTATTATTTTAACGTATGTGGCATAGTGCAACCAGTAGCATTATTGACAAAAGATAATTTAATCGGGTTAATAAGTTAATTGTTTGTAAAGAGTTGCGCGAAAATGATGAACCCGACAGTAAAATGAAATGTTTATTTGTTTTATTAAATACCATATAAATTGATTTTGTGGTGTTCGCTTGTCTTTCGCTTTTTTAATGCTGACCCTTTGTACAATGTATATTTCTACCAACTAGTTTTGCCCGCCATATCTCGTGACTTACAAAAAAAGTACCAGATTAGATTTAAGTATAATAATTAATAGTAATTTAATCTTAACAATTAATGACATCTATTATAGAAAAGATCACTGAATAATTATATAAATTAAAATTGATTCTTATTAAGTCAGAGTGACATCTATTAATGAAAAGAAAGCTAACGTTTTTATTATTTAGTAAAACCGGACTTTTTATATTGGGGCAACTTATTTGACAGATGAAATTATCTAACGAAAGATAATAATAAATACATTAGCGTGAAGTGTATAAACCTTAAATGCACAATAATATTCTTTGTGCATCAAATTATGAAGCTTATTTATAGGATTGGATCCAGCTGTTTGTTTAGATAAGTATAGTAGATTAACAGTGTTGAAATTGATGAATTGTGATACTTTGTTATTTTTCAAGATTTGTTTTGGTTATCTTAACCTAGCATCATCTTCAACATTAATCGACTAATTAAAGCACACAAAGAAGTATATACTGAAATTTATTTTAAAGGAGTGGTCCTAAAGTTAACAAAAATTATTCGGAAAGCTACTTAAAGATGGCCCTTAATCTAAGTGCCACCTATAAGAAACATAAATGGAGATTGGATGCTACGTAATGAAGAAAAAGCAGGACTGTTTGTACAACATCTGGCACAGTATTTCAATCACATTACACACAATCTACGATTGATTCTAAACCAGTGTATAAACCGTCATGCAATATCAGAAGTATCACCTTACTAGAAATTGCACCATAAATAGATACAAACAAGATAACAAACAGTCACCTGGATTTTTTCCAAGGTTGTTTAAGGAGTTATCAAAGGGAGTCACTGTATTAACATGTATATATATATATATATATATATATATATATATATATATATATATATATATATATATACATATGTATATTTATATGTATTTAATAGAGTGCGGCATGAAAGTCTTTGCTGCAAGATAACTAAAAAGGTGCCACAAAACTATTGCCAATTGTTCAAACCATATTTCTCCAAACGAAAATTTAGAGTATATCATGAAGAAACATACTTCAAGTTTTATGCAGCAATAGCACACAAAGTTACTCCAGGGTAACGGTTTAGAGCTCATTTTATATCTTACTTGCACTGCCGATATACCGACAACCGAAATCATAAACATCTGATGATACAGCTGTATTGGCGAATCACAAGAAAATTTCAGAATCAAGGAGTTTCATACTTAGGGCAAACCAGGTATTGGTTTATAAAGCTTAATAAGCTTAGATCAGTACATGTAACATATACTTGCGGTACAAAAATAGCAACCTCCATACAATTCTCAACGTGTTACAAATTCCACAAGCTAAATCTATTAAATATCTCGTATTTTATCTTGATTTAAGATTTAACTGGAAGTACCACGTTCGACGAAAAGCAAAGCTCAAAATAACTCAACGCAGGATGTCTACTAATAGGAAGACATATTAAGCTAAACCTGTGCTGTAAACGCCTGATCTACGCGTCGATAATTAAACAATTCTGGACTTATGGTATCCAATTCTGTGGTTGCACTAAACAATCAAATCGTTAAAATATTCAATGCTGCCAGGCCAAATGACTTTAAGTGAAATTACGAATACTTACCGCTACTTAACTAAAGAGGAAACGATCAAAATGTTGAATGGATTGATGAAGTGGTCTAAGAATTTGCCATCAAAACTGTAAAAAATTACTGTTACATACCAACAGGGAGGCCATACAACTTCTGACATCACACAAAAACTGAGATTCGTTAAGAAACAAAATCGCATGAGCTAGTCCTTTAAAATATAAAGGTACATTATTATGGGAGCAGATTATTTATTGCTTGTTAACACACACTTACTCCACTTATTTATTTCATCTATGCGGTTATATATTTCAACTGTGGTTACAAAAGCTCACCCTAATTCTACCAAAACATTTCTCAATCAGAATAGTGTTTGGAAGTTGCCCTATCGATAATTTGGGTATAATGGTCATGTAATACTTTAAAAACACCTGAGTCATTTGCCGTTTCTAAACGCAAAAATAAACCGTCGTAATTTTGTAAGAGACTGGTATAGTGGTTCTTCAAATATGAATATAATCATTCCAATGTCTTACGATGGTTACTTACTATTTAAATGGTTTAGTTACGGTTGTATATACTACATCCACTTGCTAGTGAATTCGAATTTAATTAAATGAATATGGTTGGTTCAAGTTAACACAGTTCTTATTATGATATATAAGGAATTATCATATTTGTTATATACAACTTTTGGAGGCTGCTCGTATTTTTAGTCCCAATACTTGTGATCCGTCAAATCATGTGTCAAAAAAACATTTCTAGTTAAATGTCACACACTTTGTTTAACCCACACTTAAAATGCTTTTACAAATAAATTAAATATAATTATTTCATTATTCCATTTATTTAAACTTGATTATTGCCTAAATTACATATTTACCCCAATTTGAGAGACTACCAATTTCAATTCCTATACACATATTTTACATAATCCAAAAATATCTAATTTTATTATAAAATATTTCAAGTTAAATTGGAATTCCAAATTACATATACTCGTACTCTTCTCTCAATTTTATACAAACATAATTCGTCTTAATTTCAATAAAATATAAATCAATTTTTTTTCAATTTAATAAAAATATTGATTAATATTTAATATAATTTATCTTTTATTCGAAAATATTAAATTTCATACAGACAATTTTCCAACTTGTTGAACTATATGGTAATTTATTGTCGTTTTTGTTTGTTTGTTTGTTGCAGAAATCAATTCAACATTTCAACAAGAAAATGGTGATCAGCTGGATCGACAGCTAGACGATGAGGATATACTATATCAAAAGGGTGCGTCGTTTAGTGCTAAGCTAGACGATTCAAATATAGAAAATATTGAAACTAATATATTATTTAATAGTCAAAATAGTAATAATAAGAATAGTAATCGAAACAATAGTAATAATAGTAATCATCTAACAATAGAAAAATTGTGGCGAAATAAACAGCAACATAAACAACAGGAAATGATTGAAGTGGCGAATGACGACGACGAAGATGATGACGATAATGATGATGATGTGGGTGGTGAAGGGGACGATGTCGATTACAATGAAAAAGAATATGAATACTATAAACAAACATCGAAACGAATATTTCAAGCAAAATTATCTAAACCGCCTGCATCTCTTAAAACACCAACGCCATTGTTAAAATTATCTCCAGTACTTGCTACTCCAACACCAATCCCACATTCTGTCGTTGTTGTAACAACCCGAAAAACAGAAACAACACCGGTAACACCCGTCGTGGCTACATATAAGACACCAACAACCTTAAATATATACGATGACAATGATGATGATGATGATAATGATGATGATGGCACTGAAAATGACGACAATGGTAACGATGTCGATGATGATAACGATAGTGACTACAATAATAACCAAAACGATAATAATTTCTATTCAAAAGAAGAGGATATGTCGGTCTACGATGACGTCAATAATAATAAATTAAATTTAAATAATAATCTAAACGATAACTACTATCAGAATCATATATCGAGTAAAAAATCAAAAGTAGTTAAGAATCGTAACCGTTATCGAAATTTGGATAGCATTAGTAATAGTAACATCAACAATAGTAATAATAATAAATTAAATAGTGTTAGAAGTAGTGATAATAATAACAATAATAGTAATAACAAAAATTTATTGCAAACTACTACTAGCAGTACGCCGAAACATACAACGAGTGTACCAGACGACGCTGATAATGAAAATACAACGCCGGCATTGCAAACCAAACAGCAGAATGATATTGTTGTCATCATTATGGATGGAACAACGGAACGAAGGTAAGTTATTCGTTGAAAGTAGATTATTATTATAAAAGCTCAATTTTAACGGTTTATTATTAAACGAGCTTATGTAACAGTGTGTATGCTATTTAATATACAAACGCTGTACTATAATAGTACACGAACAAATAAAATGATTTACAGAAAATACAATTTACTGATAAGCAATTCACTGAAAATGCTAAAACTAAATTTAGATAAAAATTGATCATAGAAAACAACCTGGCAAGTTGGAAATGAGATTTGTTTTTCTGCGAATTGTTATTGTTAAATTACTTTTCCGCGAATGATTTTTACTACATCGAATGTAAAATTTAAAGGAAATTAAACGAAAGAGCACAGGTTATGATATGATGTATTTACGGTACAATTTACTGAGAAGATGTTTTCGTGTGATATACGATTTAAAACCAATCATAACATTTTGGCATTAGTAATTCTTGGAAGAACAACTTCTTATCAAGTATTTTTACTGAAAATTCTGCGAAATTCGTTCGAAATTAAAAATCAGAGAGTAGAGGTTATGTGTACTCAGAACTAGATTTAATTATATACACAAATACGTTTTGTCATGACAAAAACTAACAAAATGAGCTCTCGAATCACAACATCGAAAAAGCTTTCTTCCCACGTGAAATTATTCATTCCAACTCAAACCGAATTTCCACAATCCCACAACCCAACAATAAATTCATTTATTTGCGTGCTGATACATAATTTAATTCGAAAATAAAAACTGTCAAAAATAAAATTAATAAAAAAAATTAAACTAAAACCAAATTAGATTATGACTACGAGTTCTATTGTTAGTGTTAGATAAATTTATCTTTTTTATCGTTTTTTATTTAACTTTTTTTTTTTGGTTAAACTTATAAAAAAACAAAAATAAATAAACAATTTTTTTTTCTACGAGATATATACACAATTAAGATTATATTTTAATTTATTGTTTGAAATTAAATTTAATAATAGCAGTAATAAAAAATAGAACAAATGATAAGTGATAATTCAAATGGAAATAATAAAGTTTTGAAGAGCTTTAGAAAACTTTTTTTTTTATTATTTAATTGGTTTTTCAATAATATTTTAAATCTTTGGTAATCCTATAGTTATATGGGAGTGAAATTGAAAATATGATTGAGAATTAGTCGGAATCTCGCTTAGATAATTATGTACAAATTCAATTAGACCGTAATCTAATTTTGCTGTTTCTTAAACATGGTTGTGTTGATGCCACCAACAATATTTCACAGAGATTGAACTTCCATTGGTTGTGCCATAATCTTAGTTCTTGCTAATTTAAATTTTTATAGTTATAGTGGTTCCTATAATTATATCCGGTCCCTAATTAATTAGATCCGAAATATTTATCTGCATCAGGACCTGTTTAAGTGCAGATAACTTAAATATTTATTTTTATTTTCTAAATCAATTGGAGCTTCCATTAGCTCGAACGGCTTTTCAAATAATCAATCACCTTATAAATCTTATGTTTTAAAATATTGTCTACAAAAACAAGGGCCCTTTTAGTTTCAAAAGGATTAAAAGATATGTAATGCGTCTCTCCCAAGTTAAAAATCACTGTTGCCTAAGAACATTTTTATTGGATTTAAAAAGTTAAAATTATTTTAATTTCTTGACCGGATTGAACCTCCATATTCGTCCAATATCCAATGTTATAAATTGCTAACCTGTTTACAACCAGAGTAATTATTTTTTAAAGCCCATTTATTTATGTGTCCTCCGTCAATCAGCATCAAATTGGATGTATATAAAGTTAGGCCGAATTTTATTCCATGAAAACGCAATGGCAACAGCAAAACTGTCACGACAGTAACTATCATCTCAGGATTTTAATGTCAGCCTAGAAAATTTTTATCGTTATAGCTACTTTCTTCCCAGGTTTTATATGTCAGCCCAGCAAAATACTATCGTGATAGCTACTATCATCCCTGGATTTACATATCATCATAATCGCCTTACTATCAGCTCAGAAAAAATTAAATACCAATTGAAATTTTCAGATAGTATAATTATTTGATATATAATTATTTATTCATAAAACTTGTATTAAAGAAAGAACACAAATAGTTCTTTATATAGACCGTGTTTCAATAACGTGAAATAACAGATGGTATTATTTAAAAATTCACATTAAATTATTCAAAGGCTTTCTTAAGTAAAAAAAAGTTAAAAATCTAACAACCATTCAGCTAATCTAAAAATTTAATGATGTTCAATTTGGACAAGCTTAAATGCATTAAATTTCATCCAACAATTTATATAACATGTTGATCAAATATAAATCCAATTGTTTCTTCAACTAAATCAACAATATATGCCTTTCGGTAAAAGTGTCGTGTCAGACCGAATATGTTTTCGATTGAGCACACTCACGCCTTCATTTTGTGTGAGCTTAAGAAAAATGCAATGATCGCAAGTGTGCCAGTTATCTTCCAATCCCATATTTTGTAAATTACGTTTTGTTAATTCAGTTTGTTATTAACGCGCTCAACGTGAAACTTTCCACAACGAATATTCTGTATCAGGTTCCCGAGCCAATTAGCTACTGACTCATTCTTGATCTCTTTTATATGCAGTTTAAGTTTGTTACACAACTTGCTTAGGAATGTTTTATCTTCACAGACTCCAATTCTCTGCCACGTCGTGCGAGCTTGTCTTTGTTAACCAAGTCTCTCACTTCAACTGGGTGGCTTCAACTGGGTACTTTCACATGCCGCTTTCTGTATACTTTCAATGAGATTGTCCAGCTCTTTTTCTGTCATATATAAGCTTTCGAGATTGGCATCTGTAGATTGCCGTTTACTTCGACTAGTTGTCAAAAGTATTACCAGTTTGTTTTGTTTTTTGTAAGCGGGCTTGCTTTTTTGTTGAACGATCCGATGATAGACCTACTTCATTTTCAACTACTTAGTAATTTTCGGAGATTCCATTTGATAAAAAGAAGTCCAGAATGTCAGGAATTTTATTTATTTTTGAAGGCCAGTTGGTTTGCTTTTTACTAGAGCGGAGCTTACATTTATTTGCCCTGCCTCCGTCTCTTCTTTTGCGAGTAGTTCGATTTGATCCCCCGAATATGTGTTTTTGCATTTAAGTCGCCTTCAATAATAAAATTGTAAATCATGTAGTCTTCCTTTTTTGGGTTATATCTGGTTGAGCAGTATAGATTGCTGATATAGTGTAGCTCTTGTTGTTTTTGGTTTCAAAAGAAACAGTTGCTACTTGCACACCTTCTTAATCTATTTTAAGTTCTTCATGATGTTAAATATTTTCCTTGATGAAGATTAAGAGATAAAGATATATATAGAATAGATTCCTTGATGATGGTTATGTGTTTTAATTATAATGCTTCATTTTACAGACTTAATTTATATTCTATTTCTTAATAAAATATTACCTAATCACATAATTAATATTTATTATATCACGATAGTTCGATAGATTCACGATACTTTTGCTATAGGGTTACCATAAGTATAATTTTCATATTCCTGGGATAAAAGATCGGGCTAACTTTTTATACGTTCAAATTGGCCCATTTTCGGTTCAATTTACGTAGAATCATCTGCACATTCTATAGCTTCATATCGGTTTATAGTACTGACAAGGTAATACCTTTTGCATCCTGCGGAGCATCGAACATGGTACCTCCCATTCCAACTGCATCAGTTTAACCCACTGCATTTAATGTTAATTTCGGCCTTCAAATGTTATATTTTAACTTACGTTTCAATAGCTAATTACTCTTAAATAGATTTAGATGAGAGAAAATAGTGAAAGATGTCAGTTTTGCACATGCTTTTTAATAACATCTTTTATTTCGATTTAAATCTGGCTTTCGAGTGGGCTATTAAAATTTACTTTATATTAAGATACTTACCAATGGGTGTGATGTAATGTTTTGCATTTCATGCATAAGTGAAAAGTTATAACGACTACCTTCAAATTGAACAATATTCGTTTAGAATTTTTAGAACAAGCTTGCTTGTAAATTTTGCTTTATATCAAAAGCAAAATTTCTTAAAAAGCTCGAGCAGAATACAAACTGAAAATCAATTCATTTTCTCTTTTATTGGTATCGTGGTATGTTGCAGAAGACATAATATCTCTTATTAGAATAAAGCTTTGAATTGTCAGTCCATTTTAGATTTTAGAGACATTTCCCACTACTAATCGAACTCGTTATAACTAGAGTCGGTTTTACTAAAAAAACTCGTCAAGGGTACAAATTCTTTTGTTTTTTTCGATCGACAAAATCACCGGTATAATACCAATATAGGCAATGTTTAACGTAATTCCACAAAAAGACATTTTTTGTAATTCTATACCACGATCGAATTACGCATGTGCATAAGCTATTGAAATTGATTAAACTTTTACATAGATCTTTACATAGCGATTATGTAAAAGTATTCGCTGGGCTGACCACTTACAATGTGCACCAAAACATTTTAATGGTTCGTAAGGTCTCAGTTGAGACAAGGTAAGGGCCGTTTACGAACTTTAAGCCATGGTTTATTACATAGACCTTGCGGGTTGCGGCATATAATTCACACAGTTCCTACTTTTCCTGATGAACCGCACTCGTTTGGCGTTTTATTTTCATGATACTTTTGAAAGTTTCTGAGCTTTTCTGTTTATAGTTTTCCGTCTTTTTCAAACACTACTGTTAAGCACTAGCTAATGTTCCGATCAAAGGTCAAAAAATAAAACTGCCGTTTATAAATCTGATGGAACTTAATGTAATTTTTTTCTGTAATACTTTTTCACATTGATGGTGTCTTAATAAAACCCAACTAAAATATTTAGCTGACTAGAATTGTTCGGAAAACATACTTTTTCGGGTATTAACGAGATATTTTAATGTCATGCTATTTATCTAACTCTAAACTGCCAAGCAAAAAGTTGATATGAATACAACAAAATGGGAACCTATCAAATCCATTTCTAATGATACCTTATAAATTATAACACCAGCATTTAATATTTGAAAAAAAATCGAAGATGAGAAATTATTTTTTTTTACTGACAGATACGAAGAAGGAATTAAACGAAACCTAATCTTTCTCTTTGAAAGATTATGTTTCGTTTAATTCCTTAATACAATTTCTTTTTATAATTAAATTAGAATTTCTAATTATTTCAAAATATTTTTTTCCATTCTAGTGATATGATACCATCACGTTGCCCATTAGATTGTGGCATCGACGGTGTATGCGATTTTAATGATGGTAGTGGCATGAGTGGAAGTACGGTTTCACGATGTCTGTGTCCGTTCGGCAAATCAGGATCAAAGTGTGCAAATGGTGAGTATCTCAATATAAAATAAAATATAATAGAAATAACCGCGAATATAAATGAAACCTTGATTTTTATTTGAGTTTCATCTCAACAAACATTCGATATTTTTTATATAGATTGAAAAAGACAGACATCTTAGTATACGAAAATCCCTAAAGTAACTAAAAATGTCTTTTACTTTTATATTTATGTTATTCTTAGATGGATAGATTGGTTACGTTTTCCCCAATCTACTTTATGATTTGTTCTTAAATTATAATATAAAAAAGTGTATAAAAGCTTTTAAAAGTTTTTTTGTGTTGGCTTAATTTTTATTTTTGCCAATACAAAATTGCCATTAAAATATACTTTTTTGTGTGCAGAGAGTAGTAACACAAAAAGTTTATATGTACATATGTATACATACCATATATGTATACATAAAATGCCGAATGAATATTTTGGTGATAAAAATTGAAGCTTTCAGTACAAAATAATAATAAAGTTTATTGATTGTGCTTTTTTAAATGTGGGTGTGTCGTATAAACTAAACAATTACTTATACGCATACAAACACAAATTGTAGTTGACAGTTATTTTCACTTTTACACGTTATATGTCTATATGGACATAGAAAAAAGCTATGTCCTGCATACAGTACTTATGTGTTTATAATAAATGGTTTTCCGCCTCACATTTCTTTTGTTCAACGAAAGCATCGGAAACATAAGCAAAACGACGAGTAATTTGCATTAGTTTAGTCATGTACCATATACCTATATATGTTTTGCTTAACAATGTTATCTCTTAGAGTAGGTACACTGAAGAATGTTATTCAGTAGATTTATAACTTAATCAACATCTGTTTGTGCTTTTTATATGAACATATAACTATTATTTTAGCCACTTAAAACACTATGACTGTATTTATAGAACGACGACGAGCTTGGATGAAAATAAAAACTTTGTTCAAATTGCTTTGTCACACAGGAAACCGGAAATAATATCCTTTTTCTGGTAGAGCTTTTACCTCTTATATATAAACATGTTTTTGGTGTGTTTGTTATATTCATTTTCGAGACAACAAACTTTGTTGAACTTTTCATTATACACATGTATTTATATATACATGCTGAGACATAGGATAACAGATCAAAAGCACCCGAAATAAAAAAGTTGGTTTTCACTTTGCTTGTATGGATGTGTTGTGTATGTGTGTGTATATGTGTGTGTTTATGGATCGAAAAACGTAAAAGACTGAAGTTTGGTTTTTAGTAGCATGAAAAGAATTTTGTTTGGTGCTTTTTAATGGAAATGGTAATTTATGGGTGGTAAAATATTTTCATTTGTTGTTTGCTATTATAAAAGTTTTTTGAATCGAGCGATATATAAACTTTATAGGGGTGATAATATATGGGTCTAGTTGGATATATATGGAGACAAAAAGAGAGAGAGAGTGACATTTAATTTAGTTTAATATGTGACTTTAAACCAGATATTCTACCATAATTTTGACTTTATTCATATAAAGTGACGTTGCAAATCTAAAATTCACAGCTTTAGTCACAGTAAGCATACTTAAAAACCTACTCCGATATTTATAAGAATCAAAACCCAAAACTATAGGATTTTTCTTTAAATTTCAACTGAAGAAACACAGTTGAAGTAATCTATAAATGCTTAATAGATTCAGAAAAGGTAAATAAAAGCAGAATGAGCAAAATCAGCTAGAAATCATTTCTTGTATATGTTTCATTTCAATTCATTAGGGTGATTCTGTTTCTCTGTTTCTATCTTTTCAATCAATTTGGGACTGAAGGATCTCCCAGCCAAATCGGGGACGTACAGCTATACGTCTGATTTACGTAGGTAGAACCATCTGCACATTGTATAGTAGCCCACAGTACCGACGTGGGAGATGGGTTGGCCCATGAATTCTGCGCTACAGCCGATGTTCATATATATGTCCATTCACTCCACCGATCTTAATCAGATTTAACCAGGCAAATCATTATGATTTTTACCATCATATATTATTATGTTAGTAATTAATTTAATCACTGTGATCGTCCAATTTGGACCTCTAAAGCTTATATGAGTGATAATCTAGAATGTTGAGAAATGAGTAAGATGTCTGTTGAGTTACTCCTCCCATGTCACAAAAACGAAAAAGATAAAGCTTTTGACAGTACATTTTTTGCGCTCAACCCTGTGAAAGATATGGGGAGATAGATAATGCTCAGTCAAGGTTATATCTACCCACTAACATTTAGTAAATGTGAACTAGGATTTGGTCCATAGGATCAAGTCAAAAAATCATTCAAACAACCTCTTAAATTTTTCGGACTGCTGTGTCCGTAACTTACACTATGACCACTTAAAAGAACAGGTGGTTTTAAAACCAAGGACGTTAATCCAATTATAACTTGTGACTTCACGATATTTATATTATGTTTTGATTTTTTAGCACTTCCCATAGTAAGAAAACATCTCTCAGTTTAAATATATTCTCATGTATTCTGGTTGAACAAATGGTAGAGAAATTAATTCGTGTTCGTACCACTGTTGGGCGTGTAAATTACACGATGTAATTTACACGATTTTTGAGGTGTAAAAAACGTGTAATGTACATTAGGTTATTTTTTATATTCTATCCGTAGAACACAATTTTATGTAAAAAACTGTCCCGCCATCTCTTATTAAATTTAATTGTAACGAAAGCACCATCTGTACTGAGTATTTTATGAATAGAACTTTTAAAGTATTAACTGTGTTCCATTTTGACCTCATACAGTGTAATAGAAGCAAAACAGTAAAGGCCCGGGTAAAGGTGAAAAAATCCTTTTCCAACTAATAATGTGAACCTAAAAACTGCATTTGTCTATGTAAATTATAGATGGCACTGCGAATGGTGTTAACTTAGTTTTTTAAATGTAATTTACGTTGCATGTAATTTACGCTGCTATTCCATAATTTACATAAAAACTGTAAAAACATTGTTTACGGAAAAACGTTGTTAAACGAACGTTACGGAGTCAACGTTGCCATCTGATAAACATATGGTATAACTCGGTGCAGGAGTGAGGTCAAATTGACAGGTAGAGTAGTTTGGCAGTTGTATACGAAACAAATAAAAAGGAACAAATCAATTTTTTCATCTGTATTATAATAGATTTGGCAAACCAAAGAAAATTCTAGGCAGTTTTGGTGTACTCCACATCATAAGGGAAAACTTTGTAATGATTGTATGTACGAGATGTATTTCCATTTCACACAATTCTTGCTAAAAGAAAATGTTATATAACAATAAAACCACCCGTCTACAAATTCTACAATAAACCAACTTAAGTATTTAAATCTTTTGGCACTTGGCCCAGTGAATAATTTAATTTCAACAAAAATAAATTTGCGATAATAATGTTTAATCCGTCTTTCGTTGTTTGCCTATATACATATATATACGATCCTATTGTTCTTAATCCAAATTAACTCCGATTATTAAATTATCTTCAATCAAAATCCTCATTTCGCCTTCGTAAAAAAAAGTACCAATTCATCATTAAATCAATAAACAGATTTTCGTCTTCAATTTCAGCCATAACAATACGAAATAGCTACATAAATAAACAAATTGATTTAGTTAAAAGAATTCTATAAGTCTTTTATCAAATGCTTGTACTCAATCGATTGGATCTGTACCATGTAAATGGTGCTATAATGGAAAAGTATCAGAATTCCAGATGCAACTATATATATGTACACTAATAAAACGTTTTCAAATTTAACACAACTGTGCAGACTACCATTTCTGAATAAACTTAATATTTGCAATTGTTCTATATCGTTTAGCTATTTGGTGTGTATGGAATAAATATTTCACCAAACGTATATACATTCCATAAAACACATATGTCCTTATACGAATTAAACTTCCCTCCTTCTAATCCTTTTTTGTTCTTCTAAATATAAACAACTCTATATCCAACTAAGAAACCATATCTTCATATTGTTAAAATATGTTGTATGCTGTACATGTAAGTATGTATATGTATATGCCCAAGTTAGTCTTTCGTGTCTATTCTCTCATTTATCAGCCCCGTATATCCATGTATCGAAACAGAGGCAAAAAAAACAACTCCATAAATATTTTATTATTTATATATTTTCTTATTTCCATCTTAAAATGAAAAACTAAATAAAAAAAAGATTCGTTTCATTTCGTTTTGGGAGGGTTGGCTGGTGTTTTGTTGATTTTCACACAACTGTTTCTCTAATTTTTTGTGTTTTCTATATTTTGTGTACGTACGTATATATATGTGTGTGTGTATCTCGATTGTTATGTAGAAGAAAGAAAAAAAGCTTCGAATACACAAAACATCGTATTCAACAAAGTTTGAGAAACTTTAACATAAAAATTCAATAGCAAATGGATTATTGATTTTTATAGCCCACCTGTAGTCTGTTTCCATATATAGATGTACGAGTATATACTACATACTCGTATATAATGTTGAATATACATAAGAAATATTATTATACCACTTTGTATTACATAATATAGAGGAGGATGTGGTGGCATATAAAAAAGGAGATGGATGCAAGAAGTCAAAATCATCATGTTGCTTGTGCTTTTATACATTTTTTTTCTGTGTTTTGTGAAATTTTGCGTGCTTTTCTTGTATATATGTATATCTTACGTCTCGAACCAACAATCAAATAATACGATTGTATTCATGAAAATAATGTAAAATAATATATTTATAAAAATAAAATAGCAGTACTAAATTATATATAATAGTTTTTTGCAGCTATCTATATCTTAAAGAGTTACGTCTGATCCGTTATTCGTATAAAGTTTACAAAATTTCTGTTTGAAAGCTTTTACAACCACATTTCACTAAAAGTATATATCTTATATATTGAGACTAGACCCATTTATCAATTTGCGAGTATTGACAAAGACAAAGGAATGCACACATATGAAATGTCTTCGAGAAATTTGTACTTTGCTAACATAATGGAAGTTCTACCTTGTAAATCGAATTTGTTATTCATTAATGGTTATTCAGTACAAGTCTAATATAATTTACAAAATAACTGACTAAAATTTACAAAGTAAATGACACAGTGATTAAAAGGGACCGCATCATATATAGCCTGTTATATCTTCAGATTAGTTCTAAGTCAATTCAAGCTACATCGGATTTCCCACAAGGTTTCTATATTTGTCCTTGGATTTTTACTATTTTCACCAAAATCACTTAAGTAATTCTATATTCAAAAATTTCAATATTTGCTGACGACCTCAATTATACAGAACTGTCAAAAACTTAAGAGATCCCAAGAAACTCCAAAAAGATATTGACCAAGCGAAATTGTGTTGGTCAAATTTTCTTAACCTGAACATCAATAAGTGTAAGACCTTATCATTCCACTAGAAATTGAACCCAGTTTTTTAAAAACCTTATGAAATAAACTATATGCCGCTAAAACGAGCTTCTGAGATCAAAGAGGTTGTACGTGCGGTCGCAATCGGAATTGGCTGTTACTGTTTGATGATACAAAAATTAGAAAAAAATAGAAGGTATGTAGAAAAAGTTTATTCGTCACTTAATTTGGCAAGACGGTTGGAAGTATGATCAAGAACTCCCATACCATGGAATAGGCGTGAGCTTTTGAAGAGCTCGTTTGTCGGTAACATTTTATTGGGTCACTTTGACGCACTATCAATACTGGAAAATTTACTAATTAAAGGACCCAGTAGATAACTTAGATAAAAGGTTTCCTGGGAGTGGGCGGACATAGAACCAGTTATGGTTCTAATGAACCGATTGACATGATATTCAAAAGATTTCACCAGATAAGTCATCTGTTCGATTTAGTTCCAGCAAGGATACCTTAAACCGTAGTTTTTTAAAAACGCGTTTTTTATGTCATCCGGTTGCATGTTAATTTTTGGTCAACGGCGGGAACCGAACTCGAGACAACGGCGTGATGAGAAACTCTCTTAACCATTTAGCTACAACCGGCGACATTATTTATAATACGTTTTATATTACGTCAAGTCATGTTTGTAGACTTATTCATAAATAAATAAAATAAAAATAAAATAAAATTAGGTTCGCTGACATGTCCTATGTTATATGGTAAGGCATTCTATTTACCTACACACCCACCATACTAGACACCCGATATACTTGGTGAACCAGGCGCCCCGCAATTAATTTCTTTTCAAGGTTTTTTTATCTCAGCTCAGCACTTGATATAGTTCCTTACGCGTTCATATTGTCTAATAAGATTAAGTTTCTTAGGCACACTTGAAGTTGAACAACGGACACCATCTAAATAAAAGATCACACATATAGAACAGTTAAGAACCCACTGTAAAGGTTGTTATGTTTTCCCCTAGAAGGGATTCAAACCAATCCTCGGTTCGATCACTGGATTGTGAATAATTAAAACCACTTGCTTGTTTTCCACTATAACTTTTATTAATAGTCACTACAATTCACTATTACAGTATTTTTATTTCACTGTTACTTTTACTATTATATTTCACTATTTATTCCTTTTTCCCGATTTTAATTTATCGCTTTCCCAATTCAAACTGAAGCTCTACGGTTTCTGTTCGCGTATTTATACTCATTTTGCCCGCTTCTCGGTCATAGTAGAATTTTCCATTTATTTATTATTTCGCCTGTATACTGCGATTCATGCTGGTTTCCAAATACGAGCTTAGTACTTCTTTTCAATCATAGATGTCACCCGTGTCCGTAACACTACCCTCCGCCCAAACCTGTTCGTCCCGAACAGGATCCAATTCCCTTCCTCTATAGAGAGCCAATCTTTCCAAATGTACAACCTTCGGTTTTCCTCGGATGCCCTTCTGAATTCGGTAGATTACATCACTGATTTTTGTAATCACCTTGTATGGTCCTTCCCAGCTAGGGTTGCAGTTTTGGTGATAAGCCTCTCTTCCGTTGTATGTTTCGAAGCCAGACTAATTGCTCTTCGTTAGGTCTCAAGCCTCGGATTTCATATCGAGGTTTCACTCTGTTTCTTGGTAGTCTTATCCTTTGTACTGGCTGCTCTTCCTTACTGAGTTTCACAACTCCCATCGTCTCTGTAGTAATCTTATCTTCCAATTCACCACGAATTTCCGTTGAATGTCGCACTATAATTCTTCGTACGATTGGCTCATCGTTATTTAACTGTAGTTGTAGCTTAAAATCTCCACAGTTTAACGTAGTACGCCCTATGTCCAAAACGAAGTTGTTCTTCTTCATGAAGTCCACTCCCAAAATCACCTCATCGACAATATCAGCCACCAAAACTTCATGACAGAAGTTCCTGTTACCAATTCGTATGGCCACTTCTTTCTTTCCCTTGATCTCTGCACTTTCGCCGGTTGCTGTTTGCAGTTTTAATCCTCCAATTGAATCAAGTTTATTTTCTATTAAATCAGCCCGCACAATTGTCCGCATTGCTCCTGTATCAAGTGTTACCATACAGGCTCTCCCGTTGATTTCTCCATCTAATGTTAAGCCATCATCACCTATTGTTAACCGTGGAACGGGGATGGCTGTCATGCTGGATTTTGTTGAAGAAGTTAGGTTTCTTTCTTTTTCGACCTTGTCATTTATTGTTGGCAATATTACAGGACACTCCTTCTCTTCTGATCCCTTGCAATCTTCCCTTTTCCTCCAATACAATGATGATGGTATCATCGCCAATCATTTAATGATTTGTTATAATTCCTCGAGTTATAATTTCCTGATTCTAATCCGACTCGTCGTATTTTTACATCTGGTATTATCATCTTATTAACAGTCTCAATTGTTAATGCACAAGCGATGGTCTCCTCAAATGTTGTTTTCGATGCTAACACTACCGCTCGTCTGGTTTCTACGTCACGAATACCATTAGTAAACGCATCAATTTTAATTCTTTCCGTGTATTCGGGCGCCATATTAAAGTGTGTTAGATGTACCAATCGCTCGATATCTGCAGCAAACTCTTGAAGCGTTTCTCCGATACGTTGATAACGACCTTTGAGCTCCATCCTGTATAGTTCACGCTTGTGATCAGCACCATATTTTCTTGCCAAGGCCTGCATGACTCTATCATAGTCCCCGCGT
This sequence comes from Tipula lateralis, assembly GCA_963932295.1. Lineage (NCBI taxonomy): Eukaryota > Metazoa > Arthropoda > Insecta > Diptera > Tipulidae > Tipula > Tipula lateralis. The sequence goes on from OZ010738.1 coordinate 1,779,963, forward strand.
TCAGATTCTGGAATGATTTGCAACATATCTGCCGCACCGCCTTTTAACGCCACTATGAGAGATGCGACCTGGGCTTCCTTACACCAATTATTTCTTACTGCTGCCGTTTCAAATTGCAATTTGAAAATGTTGAACGACGTTGTTCCGTCGAATCTCGGAGGCTTTAATTTAATTCCGCTGACTGGTTTCAAGATTTGAGCAGCACCGCCATTATTTTTAATATCTATAATCTCTTTTTCCAGTTTCAAAAACCCTTCATCAGCCGCTTCAAATCGTTGTTCCATTTGACATTTTACTGTATCCACTTTGGCATCTAAGGGAATGAACATTTCGCGGTATCCACTTTGACATTTCGCGGAACTTTTCACTGACTTCGGATATAAAATGCCGTTGAATATTTTCTTGTTCTTCCAATCGTTCTAGCACAGTTTCTTGGCCGGTTCTCATTTCGGTTTTCAAATTTTCTTGGCCGGTTTGCAAATTTTCTTCGCCGGTTTGCAAATTTTCTTGGCCGGTTCTCATTTCAGTCTGCAAATTTTCTTGGCCGGTTCTCATTTCGGATTTCAAATTGCCCAAGCCAGTCATCATTTGTTGCATCATGTAGGTGCTGGGGTAGGTTTATTAATTGCTGCTGGAGCAATGGTGGCACCGGCATTTGTTGCCCCTTCCATAGGATCTTCTGCATTAGGTACTCCAGTAAAGAATTTGTACTGGTCTGGATCGATGTTTTGTTCCAGCAAAACGTTTTGTAGTCTCTCCTGTAATTCTGCTTTGCTACCCACTGTAGGAAAACCTCGTGCGTTCAGCTGGTTCTTCAGCTCCGAAACTTTCAACTCCAATAGCTTCATATCTCCTTATTCACATTCCCACCGCTGTCACCAATTGTTACGTTTTACCCTAGCAGGGATTCAAACCACTCTACGGCTCGATCACTGGATTGTGAATAATTAAAACTACTTACTTGTTTTTCACTTTAGCTTTTATTGAAAATCACCACAATTCACTTTCACAGTACTTTTATTTAACAGTTACTTTTACTATTCCACTATTTCACTTTTTATTAGTTTTTCCCGATTTTAATTTATCGCTTTCCCAATTACACAAAAAATCGTAACAATGTGTTAAATATAATGTGTTTAGGAATATTCATGCTGAAGATTTTTATTACTTAACCGCCGAATCCCACCTTCATCATTGCTCAGTATATTTGGTATTGGAATTTGCCTTAGATTTAAATTTTAGAAGTTCGTCGTGGGTTTTCATTCTAATAAGGATATTAAAATGGTATCCTTATTAGAATTCCTTATTGTGGATATAATTCCACAATAAGGAATATTTCAAATAAAAAATAAAAATATTTTATTTTATTAATAAGGAACCTTTGACTGCAACAAAATTTTATTATAATTCGAACCATTCCTGAACGGTTTCAAGATGAGCCTTCCAGTATTTTTTTTTGATAGTTTATTCTTGCAAAATATTTTGGAAGTTTGAATTTTATCAAAAAAGTTCAGTACAGCATCACTCGACGTTATTGATAATGAATAAAGAATATATTTAGCTTTGTTCAAAAGAAAAAGCTTCCATTTTGGAAAATTTTCCGATCATTACGATTAAAACATTTATACCATTCTGGTGGAATGCAAACTCGGCCATGACTGGGCCCTCAAAACGAATCAAATTAAGTTTATATAACACAAACGAGTATAATGCAAATTTATCATGTTGTGTCAATTAGAATAGTGGACTAAAAATCCTTTAATGAACTTTAGAAAATGGTATTCCTTGTAGTTGTAATTTAAATATCATAAAATTACATATTTCCAAACTATAATATTAACTGTTTGGCATATGGTTATCCACTAGGCCTACCTATATACCTATCCACTATCTCAATATATCATACGTACAACACTATTTATGAAATAGGTCATCAATGGCATACGAATAGATGCTTGTTCATCCGTATCGTTCATACAGTGTCATATATTGTATAATACACAAACAAATATGTAATTTGCATATTATTAGCATAACCTATGACACAAAAGTGTAATATTATTCATGATTTTATAAATTATGCTTTTGTTGCTGTTGTTATGTCGAACCGTTCCCCCAGTAAAAATTATTATTCCAAACTATATACAATTTCGCAAAATTTGATTAAACCAACAACTAAAAATCTTTCACATTAAACACAACTTGATTATCGAATGAGTGATAAGGGAATTGATGATGTTACTTGTATGTTGGATTCGTTAATTATTTGTTGTACATAAATAGGGAATATGATTTGTGTACCATATAGATTTAATTAAATCATATATGGTATGCCGTAAAGTTTAATTAAATTAAATTGGTTAAAAACAATTTTTTTTGTTTGTTTAATTTTCATCAGCTTTTATGGAAACTGGAAAATCTGTTTTAATCTTCCTATTACGAAGATGACAGGAGGAATTTTTTACGATTATTATGTTTTCTTCCAGGGAATTATTACCTTATACACCATACTAGTGAACAGAATGAAAAGTTTTTGCTGTTTGGTTGGGTTTGAAAAAGAAACTTTTCAAATTATCATTTTTCATAATTTTATTATTTGTTGATAGAAGATTGTTTTTGACTTTCTCATTCTTCTCGTTTACTCTGGTATAGATGCCGAGCTTTTACGGTTGTGAATTATATAAAGAGCTTAATTGTTGTGAATTTTTATTTTTAATACGGGAGGATTACAATCGAGCTTTTTTATACTGGAGAATGTAAAACTTTCGTATTTATTTTTTGTTTGTTTTGTTTAATGACTTTTATTAGCGATAAGAGAGATAGTGCTTGTTTATGGTTTATGCAATATGTGTTTAGGTGTAATTTATTTTTAAATATGGGATACACTTAATGTGTTAAATGGATTGAAAAGTTTTATTCGAGAGTACGATAAAAACTTGTATCTTTGTCATTAACTTAGCTAAATTTGATTATCTAACGTTTTATAGAAAGTGTAGATCATCATGCGGCCTAATCTCGTTTTGTTAAGGCTTTTGTTAACTTTTTAAGAGTTTATGGTGTTATTATACACATTTTTTGCCAAGATCTTTTATATAACGTAAATTGTATCAATTAAGATTGGAATTAAAGAAACAAATATTAATTCTTTCAAGTCAAACATTAAAATTCAAATTAATCACTTTTTGTTGTTTGTTGGCTTCACCAACAATGCTTATAAATACGAACAACGACTCTATACTGGGACGAAACAGTATACTGGGAAAAGTGTGATACCTTTTATCATTACAATATATATGGTCCAAATTGAGTTGAGGTTGGACACAGAAAAGTTATAAGAGTATGGGCTTTAGCATTGCTCAGGAAGCCATAGTAAAACTACAAATCAACAAACACATAAACATTAGAAAAATCGTTAGTTTAATCGATTCCTACCAACTGAAATGTACAAAAAAGTTAGTCCACCAAAGTAGTTTGTTCTTTACACTTGTAATGCCCATACTTTTATTTCTAGCAGCCAATAACTGACACATCAATTAATTCTCCGTTTTTCAACGTAATTGTGGTACAGATGAAACTTTTTCAGATGAAACAGTTCTGACAGCTTTATAATAATTACAAATTTATTCATGCAAAATTAATTTTATTTTTTTCACAAGAATGGCAAATAACTAGTATACACACTTCAGACAGTGTGAACAGTCATAATATGAAATAATAATATTCCTTATCAATTTCACGCTAGTCTGAATTCTATTACGAATACATTATATGTAAAATACATAAAAATATATAAGAAAACAACTCCCAACTTTTAAGTTCTATACATGTTAAATTCACAAAAGTACTTTTTGCCGTAAAGTAAAAATCATATTATTTCTTCTTCGTAATTTATTTTGTTGCTATACATATTATGAGCTTTTTCAGCTAAGAGATTCATAAAATCATAGCGATAATCCCAAATGTATAGTTGGTTATAAATATGTATTTTATTGTATTATACAGTATGATGTAATTTTCTTATTTATTTTTGTGTGAAAATATTTGATTTCACCAAATTTAATATCTACATTGTGCTGTACTCAGGTTTCGTCTTCATCTCTATATATGTCTATTTTATTTATATATACAATCTTATCGTATGACGAAGCTTTTTTCATGTCTTTTGACTTCATTAAAATAATTGGCTATATAATACTACTGTTGGTGTTTGTGTTGTGTATAACGTGGCTTTTTGTCGTTAACGTAATGAATTCGAATCTAAAATTAAAATATATTACCCAATTAGACCAAAAGCTCTATACTATAAAATTTGAAGCTTTTAGACAATACGTTGGCTTTATATTCAACTTGCCAAAGTTATTGCAATATCATCTTGAGTACAATGTATACCAACGCATCTTAAAATAGACATTGCTATACACGAATTCGATTATGATTGGAAGAACGGGTGAGCGACACAGAAACAAATTTTTATTCCCAATAAATTTTCGCAGAACAGAAAAGTTAAACATACAATAATAATCAACACAAAGTGTTTTTCAGTTTTCGGAAAGAAAATTTATGAGCACTGTCTGAGTGGAATGAGTGCGTGAGGTGAATATTAGAATTTGGGTGGTGTTAGTGTCAGTTTCGAAATGGTGTCATTTACTTATTTATACGTGAGTTAATTTTAAAATGTTGGTAGTCATACACACACATGCACAAACACTCGTTATATGACGAGAATAAATATATAAAATTTACATATTTTTGAATATTGTTTTGGTGAGCTTTTACGGTACGATGGAATTTTAATATTTTGCTTTGTGTGTATGTGAAAAAATAAACTAAACAGTAAACTGATGTATTTAGATAAATTTCAATATATGATGCGGTATCAAACATAATTGACATGTGTTAAAAGTTCGTTTGAATAATATGATTATTCGCAACCGCAACTGGAAAATCAGTTAAATTAAGGTAATATACTATGATACGTCGGTTAGAAGGCAATGATACATTTTTTTTGTAGATATTCAGCATTGCATAAATATGGTTCGCGAGAGATTGACATTTATGTTAGCTGCAAAAATTCATTGAGGGAATATCGAAACCAATCTTCATCAAAACAAATATTAATTATTTATTATCAAATTAAATAAAAGTTTAAATTCAGCCTCGCAAAATCAGTATATTGATCTATGATCGTTAGATTTCAACAGAATCTTAACAAACGGTAAACGGTTTAGCTGGAGATGTATCGTGTTTCAAGTTTGATTTAATGGTACGATATTCGAAAATATCGTAAATTCGATAATGGTACAGCATCTGAAGATTTATTTGCAATTTATTTTGGTTATAAGTTGGTCGGTGATGCAGAAAACTAATAATTTAAGGATAAAAACGATCTGAAATGAATTACACTATGATTTTCCTATTGTAATCTCTATCAATTTTTAAATAAATCCTCAACCTTTCATCTGAAATACCCTGCGCGCATTGCTACACCAGCAACTATAATAAATTTGAAGGAAAGGCATTATACAAATACTCATTGCGGTTTTTTCATCTGGTGCGTACATGAATAAATAAGACGGGTTTGTGACGCGTGAGCGCAGACCACATAGAGGTGCTCAGGTTAGAAGCATGGATTCTCCAAATTTAATCCACACACTTGTAACAATTTCCCTTGTGCTTTGTTGATAGAAAGCAAATCGCACCGGTATGCAAACGTTTGAATTCGAATAGTATCGACTTGAATAAAGACTCTAATCCTTATTACTGTCATAATAGAATGCACCAAGATTTAAATCAGCTTACAGTGTTCGTCTTGATCGAGCGGTGCTTTTTCGAACATTTTGCAGCCTTCTTTCGTGCTGTTCAGTTGTCTCCGACGAACGGGCTGATTCAGATGAAATACTCGTTGCTCGTCAGATTCTGAAGCTCATAATGCTCATTTCTTCTTTGCTTGAGGTGTATATTGGCAATTTGATTGTCGCTTTGGAGGCATTATTGTACGGGAACAACGTGAAAATGCGTTTGAATTTATTAGATGTCAATCAGCAATCCGAATCTCACATTGTACCCAATCCAATTGAACCGGCTGTTTGTTCACACACGGATAGAAATGTTACTATTGACGGTGAACATCAATTCTTTGACAGATCCTTCACATAAACATTCTTATACATTCATACAAATTCAATTCGATTGAACTTTTTATCTTAATTATTAATTTAACTCACAATGAAATGCATAAAACTATTTGAAATACGCACAATATTGTAAAAATACGGTCAATGTGAGCCGGACATGAATTTCACAATTTACAGAAAATCTTATGTCACTTACAACTCACAACGTCATCATTCGTTCGTTGTCTTGGTGGCGCCATCTGTCGAAAATTGGTCGTACCAACTGAGAAACCTTTGTGGTCTCATGCACACAACTTTTCTAAAGATCATCACATGATCAAATGCATAGTTTACGATAAATATATATATATATATATATATATATATATATATATATATATATATATATATATATATATATATATATATATATATATATATATACATATATATATGTATATATATATATATATATATATATATATATATAGATATATATATATATATATATATATATATATATATATATATATATATATATATATATATATATATAAATAGATATAAATATAAGGAAGAAATAGCATTAAGTACGTCCTGATTTATCCATATCGTGAATTGTTTGACTAAGTTACTTGTACAATACATCAAACGACTTAGTAAATTCGAATTGATTTTGAACACTTTCAGGCACGTTCAACTATAGGTTTTAAGTATGGTCAAAACATCAAGCTATGTTTTAGAGGAAAGGTGGAACGTTGAAAGGAAACTTCAAAAGATTTGGGAAAACAAATTCCAAGAAATCAAATTAAAAAATAATTTCTTGAGAAGATCATAAGATTGATAAAACAGTTATTAAAATTTTAAAAGCTTTCATTAACCTTTTATATTCTAGATCAATTAAGCTACAAATTATAATTATACTTACTATTTAGGGTACGTTAACGTTGAAAATATTCATTAACAGAAAAGACGTGAGTTTGAAGCAAGTGTTTGTTAAAGCACCCACATTTTTCATTAAATAAACAACTTTTCACTAGATCTAGAATTTTCTAAAAAATTTGTGAACAAACACTTTTAAAACCGAATATATAATATTTCAAAAACAATGTTCGCCTAAACAAATTGAAATTATAAACTATCTGTAGTAAAACTTCAAAGCTTCAACTTTCTAACATAGAAAAATAACTTTATACTACCAAACTGTAAATTGAAGCTTTTTCGTCTATAATATTCAAGCAACATAGTTTATGTATTTTCGAGAAAAAAAATATTTTGAATACTAGAATTTACGTAAAAAGTTCTACATTTTTAGACAAATAAAAGTTTTTAAATTGCTTTTACTGTGCTTTTTATGCTTATTTTAAACATTTTTTTGTCTATTTTCATCTTTATTTTCCAATGAGTAGAAAAGCGAAAACTTTATTTTTATTGTTATCTACTCGGTTTGCTGTTATTCTATTTGGCGTAATTTATTGTTTTTTGTATTAAATTCTTTGCGAGAAAATCAGTTGAAAATTGAAAATAAAAACTGAGTTACACAATACAAAATATTATTTTGAATAATAAAATTTCTATTTTTCGTACTAAGTTTTAAATATATTTATATACTTGTATTTATTTTTGGAATATAAATAAATATTAATAAAAGCTTTTTATTTTGCGAACAAAAAGTTTTAAAAAAATGTTTAGTGAAAATTATTTTTATTGTTCGAATTCAGATAGCTATTGTTTGAAAGCATATATTTACATAGACACAATATACCATTTACCTTTCATCCAATTGGGTGCTGCTGGAAATCGAACGAACAACTTTCGAAATATTTGTTTTTCCTCATATTGAAAACAATTTATTAATTATTTATTATCTTACATGTTTTATAGTTTTGAAAATTCCAAAAAACACTTTAGTGTAGGATAAGGAACGACATTTTGAGATAATCGATATAAATCTTGTGAAAAACATGATAATAAAAAAAGCAATAAACATAAACATTATTATTATTATGATTTATTGTTAATAATTTTTCTTTTCTTTTTAATATTAAAATTAATTAAAATTTATTTATATCGTTGATGGAATTTAATAAAACTTTAGATATTCGTGTCATCATCGTACAATTCCAAGTACGTCACAATTTCTTATTGTTAAGACTAAAATGCAATGTTTAAATTTTTGACGTACCACTACTCTACCTTAAATTTAAATTTCCAGACTCCTGTTTGAACTAATTTTAAAGCTTATGCCATACTTAAAGCTAGGCTTGCATTTAATTCCGCATATGCAACATAGATCACATATACACTCTTCCTCCAGTTCACATTATTCATATGAATAAGAGGTTGATATCTTTATTGGTTTAAATGAACCTGAATGAGCTTGAACTTCAAGATATTATATTGAAATACTTTTATTAGCATTTTAAGTTTCACTAAAGAGAACTTAAGCAATCGATAAGTTTGATATATTTCATCGAAACGGCCTTGCAAAGGTAGTAGGTGTGCATCAGAAGGTCTAAAAATTTTCATTGCAAACGAGGTTGGTTGTTTGATGTGACATCTAATTAAAAAATGAAACTCTAAACTTGTCACTCTACCCTGGGTGACAAGTTTAGAGTTTCATTGTTATAATTAGATGTTGTTTTTGTAATTTTTTATTAGTCCGTTGTTCAGTCGTACATAAGAAAACTAAACCGTTTACAGAAGAAAACGTGTTGAAGTATCTAGAACAACTGAACAATTAGAAATAATTGAATTAATTTTAAAAGTTTATGTGAACAGTAAATAGGCTCATACTTCTATTTCTAATAAAAAAATTGATTTCATGTTTAAGAGGTATTCAGTGAGCTATGACCAAAACATCCTCAGTCTTCTTATGATGTGTTTTAAAAAAAAAATTGAAAATTTTCCGACTAAATTATCATGATTACTTTAAAAAAAATATGATAAAGAGGTAACTATATCGGTTATTCCATATAAAAATAAATGACTTGTGAACTAAATTAGGTGTTGTAATATGGCGTTCATTTACATATAACAAATAGCCAACATTATTCAGAATTGAATTTTTATGCAGCGATTTGGATCAAAACTATTAGGATTCAGTAAATAACTAGGTCGCCAATCGCAAACAATATTTTACATTTAGATCTGGTTGTCTATAGTTCAATGATACTACGAGAGAAGTAACAAAAATTGGTTAGTAAGCGACTCTTTAATATTTTTTGAACTCTGCAAATACCAGTGAGATCGGTTAAAATGGAGACAAAAAAACGTAAAATAGCATCAGACAAAATCATTCGACCACCATCAAACAGAAATTCACTTTGCGGTTCTCTTCGGTTTTCGTTAACTAAATCCACTGCAAATATTAATGAATGCCAAATTGCATATGGAACGATTGAACCATATTTGCAAGTGGTTCAACTAATGACGTTACTGTGGCTCTGGTTATGTCCAAAGTAGACGAAGATCCACGATTGACCAAAGAAATTATTGCTGATGAATTGGCCTTCAATGCCACGCATGTATCACGAATATTAAATAATCATCTGAAATCAGCTCATTCAGTTCCATAAATTTTCAATAAGATCAAAAAAGGCTCGAGTGCATTTTAATAAATTTCGAAATTTATTTGAAAATGGGTTGTCTTAAAATTGTAGTTAAGTCTTTACTGGAGCTTTATCTTGCTTTTATGGGAACGATCCGGAAACCAAACAGCAGTCCATGGTATGGAACACAAACGGGAGCAAACCCACCAGGTTATTTCACCCGATGAAAAATTGTAGCTGCTATTCGCCTGAAACAGGGTCACACGGTAACTGAATACTGGTAAAAAGACGACTGTTTACCAAAAGTTTTCAATGGTACGCGGTGGTACTTTTTAGATCATATCACTACGCCAGCTGGTATTGAAGAAATACGACCAACACCATACTCTCTGTATTTAGCAGCTGTGGTTTTTGGTTATTTCCAAAACTTAAAACAAATTTGAGGGAAAAGGTCTTTACGCGGAGATAATTGATGCGGTTTATGCTGAACTTGATAAGCTTAAAAGGCAAGAATTTGAAAAACTGTTTTGAGGAGTGGGTCTATAGACTTAAGAAATGCTTTGACGATTACGATCAAATACGATAACTTTTGTTATTCCCTTAAAACTTCTGCCGTCAGTCATCAGTTCATTACTGTGCATTCAAATCTCCATCTGAATTTTGACTATATACCTATGACGTATGATTATTTTAATTATGTGATTCTAGATAAACCTTTATCCACTTCTAACCAGTCAATCGATAAAAATGTTTTTTGTTACTACAAGACAGAAGAGATTTAAATCGTTATATAAAAAGCGAACCATTCTTGCGGTTCCAAATGTTAAAAATTTATATATACTGGTATGTGACTGAATTAATTTGATATATTTCACAAATCTGGTATGCCACGAGCTCTTCAGTTACCTTGAAAAAAGCAATATATTTCTTAAAATTTAATGGTTTTGGATTTATTATTTTTCTTTCTTGAATCAAATAATGTTCAATCACTGTGGGTGTTTGGCTATCTTGATACCCATTTTCTATAAAATTATTTTCCCACTCATTTAGGTTTTTATTCGGGCATTTTTTTTATATCTGAAGCATACATTTGGATAAATCCAAAATATCTGAATTAAATACACGATTCCTAAAATTTACTTGAAGATACAAATATTTGGGCAATTTACGCAATAATGTCTGGCGGAGGAAATAATTGGTGGCCAAGCATCTCGCGATGTACATGTCCTGTTCCTAGAATCCAAGCAAGCCTATGACTCGATCAATCGAGAAAGACTACGATATGCGCTTTAATATTTAGGAATGCTGTGTCAAATTGCATCTGTCACAATGCTGTGTTCAAATTACTTCTGGTACTCAACAAGAAGTCGCGCTGTCCCCGAAACTTTTAAATCTCATGTTGGAATACATCCTTCGTAAAAGTGAAACAGAAAATATGTTATTCCGACAATCCAAACATTTTTTTGCATATATACAGATGATTTCTGATCCGCTTGAACAGTGTCCAGCTTTCGTTGGTCTCAAAATTAATGAATCCAAAACCAAATATTTAATGTCTGGTGTTCATGACCAAGACGCAATTTATTTCAGTTGTGTTTGTTAACCACACGTTTGAAGGAGTGATGAGATTTAAATATCTTGGATTACTTTAGGATATCAAGGTTCGCCTTGTCGCTGACAATCGGGCTTTATACCCTCTACGCCCACTTCTGAAATCAAAATATCTGATGTTAATGCGGATAAGCTGAAATTGTACAGATTGTTGATCATAGAAAGTACAAAACATTGCTTCTAATGTTCGTGTGAAGAACCATGCGTATGATATATGGCCCATACCTGACGTTGATGGCACATACCGAATTCACGGTGTAGAGAGCGAATTGGCATCTTCTAATTGCTTGCAACAGTATGAAGAGTTGGCTCAGGATCGAAACCGATGTAGTCCGATTGTTGACACGGTACGGGCCAAAACGACTTGTTAAAGCCGTACAAAAAAAATTATAAATACTAAGACCAATCGGAATGGTCTACAGAATTCAAAATTCTACGAAAATCGTGATGATTCAAATCACAACAACAAGATTTACAGCGCCTGACTTATATATTCAGCCATGTAATATTTTAATTTATCCCAGTAAATATTTTCCATATGACGTAGGAGCTCACATACCAACTTTTAATTTAAACAAGCGTGTTTTTAACGTAAACATAAGATAAAAGCTTATTTTTTTTCTGTAAAAGTGATATGTTGAGTTTGACGCCTTATCGTCTATAAACAAATCAATAAAATTTATACCAATAAAAAAAGTTGGTGCTATGTAAATTTTTATAAAAAATTGTAAATTTGAATGATGTTGATACGGCATTTATTTATGTTTGAAAAAAAAAGTGAAATGGTGAAAATACGAACACGCTCGATATAAGAAAATGTAAGCAGCCAGTGAGTAAAATATGAAATCGAATATGTGAGTATATATACATTGATGGTATTTGTGGGGTAAATAAATAACGTGGGAAATAAATTTGTTGCGATATTTTTTTTTGTCTTCTCACCAAACTGTTTTATGATCTGGAAAGACGAGCAAAGCATCAGCACCATTATTGTGTACGTGCTTTTCATAAATGTATTTGTCTCGCATATAATGGAACAGCCATAAAATATATTTATGTTAAGTTGTTGTACTCAATTTTTATTTTAGCTTAAGTACTCGTACATCCGAGTATATTACACCACTAATACAATGAGGGAATAACGCTTCTCTCTACAAAGAACGAAGGAAAATATTATATAGACCATATATTTGTGTACATAAACATTGTGATGAGCAAACATTTCTAAATATATTTATATATATAGTTTGTCTAGCGAACCTCAAGAGATGTTTGACTTAGTATTTACTACCAAGCTAATCGAATCATATAATATTCATTTATGTATATAAACATAAATATATAATGTTTATAAGGAACTTAAGTATCACCCATTCAACGACATCTTTCTTAAAGTAAAAAATTACATCTTCTCTAGCCATAACAATACTGTTTTAAGCTAACCGTCATTTCTAATCGTATTAAAAATTGAATTGTTGTAATAAATTCTTCACCGTCAATCGATCGATTGATTATATGTTTATACACACACACACACACACACACACGTATATATACATCATTTTATTCGATACATATAATATACTATGCAGAGCAAGTAAAAGGTTATATAAGACATAAATCAATATATCACCAATAAACTATATACAAAGCCAAACCCCAAAAATATAATATACATCGCTTATATATATATATATAGTAAGTATATTATGTGTGTACTGTCCTTAATTTAAAAATATACAAGTATATAAACCACCTCCGGCCATCGCGCACTGAAAGAAAAAGAAGTAATTTTTTTCTGTTTCGATATATATGTAGTATGGGCGAGCTTTTTTATATCGGCATTTTTTATGCTCGTTTTCCGTTCATTTTAATTTTATTAAGCATTTTTGTTTGATTGACAAGGTTATATGGGTGTTTTTTTTTGTTGGTGTATCCAACACACATATATATAGCTACTAATAAAAGTTGCAATAACAATCGAAAAGAATACCTAACTCAAACGAGCTTTTTCAAGCTTTATATACACAATAAATAACTAGGTATGACTAATTTATTTGTTTTATTCTCCCCATTGACGAAAAATAAATATAATTTTTATAATAATTTATATTATTATATACATATGTATTGTTTATAGGCGCCGGACATATTTAGTTTCTGTCGAAACTGGTGTTAATCGAATATTTATACTATAGAGTGTTTGCATTATAAAAATGTTTCATACGTGTGCGACACAACGAATGAAGTTGTTATTGAAGATAAATGGGTAGTTTGTTTGAATTTGAACGGAAAACGACGGTGACAAATTATTTTTTATGGCAAACAAGTGGATGAAGTAGTTTTTATTGGTTTTATGTAGTGTTTTATGAATATGTATATGGTGTTTGGACATTATTATCGATTATACAATATTATCTAGTAGCATAATGTATGAAAACAACTAATAATGCACGTTTTTTGGCTTGATGTAGTGTTTTTAAAGTGGTTTGAAGCCGAAATCCGATGGTAGTCAACTTTTATTACATCTATTCAGATCCACTAACCCTTAAAAACTATTTGTTGTATATTTTTATCAAGTAGCTATTTTTGTCGTAGACGATGATTATCACCTAATACAAAAAGAATTGAAACGTCAAAATAAATAACGAATTCGGTAAATGAACGAGTTTGAAAACCTGTAAATACTGCTATAAAATTGCGATCTAACCAAATTACAAAAAAATAACTTCTTCTCGTACCACTCTCTGAGGAGACAACATATAAAATTAAATAAATGAAATAAAAATTATAAAATAAATTACAAATCAGAAAAATCAAAACTTACTCGCTGAATTCACATCACCGCAGCTTAACCGAGACAAATTAGGATATTACACGATCAGACAACCAACCATTGCATCTTCCTGTTATTGTATCTTCATGCTACCAAGTGCGTTCGATCGAGGCAACTTGCATTTGTAACATAAAAATTGGTCCTTCGAGCCGGATTAGAGCACAGGTGAACCTAACCTCAAAATCGCAAGTATCACTTAATATCTAATTATTATATAAAAATAAAATCAAAATATAAAGATCAACGAATTTACTTAATTAAACAAATTAATATATTAATAAATAATTAAATTTAATTTTGTAAAATTATATACCAAAATTAAAATTATAAATAAATTCGTATTTATAAATCAGTGATCAGTGAAAAATACGTGTTGTGATACTCTAAATTGTACAAAATGGCTGACTTAAACACCCTGAGAAAACGACGGTCTTATATAAGGGGAAATATGACCAAATTGTTGAACTTTATTAATGCAATAAACATCGATACGAGTTTAGAGGACATAAAGGTGAGACTATCAAGTGCCGAACGATACCGTACGGAATTCAACGAGATTGAAGATAAAATAGTCACGCTTAAAGGCGATGAAGAATTGGATTCCGAATTTGAAGACAACTACTATAAAGCAGTCTCCGGATTAAATCGAGCATTAAGAGCAAAATTTGACCCAACGGTATCCCTAAACGAAACGATTCTCGACAATTCAGCTATAGGAGGGCCTATGGATGTGAGACTCCCGAAATTATCAATTCCAGCCTTCTCAGGAGACTACACGGAGTGGCAATCGTTCTACGATTTGTTTTGCTCCACCATCCACTACAATGCAAGACTTACAGCCTCTCAAAAATTGCAATACCTCAAAGGCACACTACGGGGTGAAGCAGCAAGCCTATTAAAGCATTTCAGCATCACGGATGCTAACTACATCGAAGCCCTGGTCAAGTTAAGAGAGCGGTATGACAGGAAAAAACATACAATCCACGCGTTCATCAAGAACTTTATGACACAACCATCATTGAGTACAGCGAATAGTACAAATGTTAGACAACTATTAGACACATCTGACGAAATTCTACGTGGCTTAAAAGCTCTAGGTGAAGAGGCTGAATCAAGAGATCACTGGCTACTCCAAATCATGATTAGCAAACTAGATATTGAAACAAATAGCTTATGGGCTCAAGAATCTTCTGAAATAACTCTCCCAACCGTAAAACAATTTTTTGAATTTCTCACGAAAAGAGTCGATGCACTGGATTCATTAAAGGGTTCATATAAACGCTATCAATCGCCAAACATTCATTCTAAACCGGTGGGGAGAAGTCATGTTGTATCAAGTTTTCCAGAAAGTCAAGAATGTACGCTGTGTCCCAAATCTTATCATAGACTTTTTGAATGTAGCAAGTTCAAGGAAATGCCTATCGACGAGAGAAGAAACCTAATGAAAACGCAGAACAGATGTTTCAATTGTCTAAACGATAACCACAATATATACAGCTGCAAATCTAAATTTCGATGTAGACAGTGCAACCGAAAGCACCATACCTTGTTGCATGAGAACTCTCTAGATCAGAACAAATCAACAATGGCTACATCTAACCTAAACTCCAAGGAGGAAAGCACATTTAATTCAAGTCACCAAAATCTAGCTGTTACAACCAATCATATTGGAAGTTCACTATTACCCACAGCGTTAGTCAAGGTGTTGGATGCGAACAATCACTACCAATCGTGTCGCGCATTTTTAGATTCGGGATCCCAGGGTTCTTTTATCACAGAAAGATGTTAGCAGAGACTACAACTCAAGAGACGTAACGGCAGATTGGCTATATCTGGAATTGGAGCTACCACCAACGGATATACTAGGGGAGCAGTATCCTTAACGATAACACCATGGAATAAAACCAACCCAAGTTTCCAGTTTGAAGCACTAGTATTTCCCAAGCTAACTACCAGACAACCCTCAATCACCGAGCTTATTGATACAAGTGATTTTGAACAGTACCAATTGGCAGATCCATACTTTCATAAAGGGGCAGATATCGATATCATAATAGGAGCAGACAGTTTCTTTGAGTTACTGACTGAAGGAAAGATATGCAGTGCAAACCACTTGATACTGCAAAATACGCTTCTAGGATGGGTAATAGCAGGAAATGTCAAGAACACTCGACCAAAACAATCCATTACCATTGCAGTAGATAACTCAACTATTGAATTAGAGAACCTATTAAGAAGATTTTGGGAGATCGAAACCCTAGATGTAAATCGATCCTGCTTATCGCCCGTAGAGGAGTTGTGTGAGAAATCTTTCGCCGAAAGCAAAACGGTAGATGACGTCGGTAGAATTAAAGTCAGTTTACCATTCAAAATTTCTCCGTCCATCTTGGGAAATTCATATGCCACAGCTGTTCAAAGAATGCATTCAGTTGAGCGGAAATTTGCAAGAGATCCGGAATTCGCTACGCTATATAAGGCATTCATGTCGGAGTATCTAGCACTCGGGCATATGAAGGAAGTAAATATTGATACATCCAGAGACCACAAATGCGTCTACTATTTGCCACATCACGGCATCATCAAGGGCACGAGCAGCACCACCAAATTGCGAGTCGTCTTTGATGGCTCGGCAAAAACTACATCCGGGAAGTCATTAAATGATTGTTTGGCGGTCGGACCGACTGTGCAATCTAGTCTGTATGAAATATTGTCGAGGTTTAGGAAATTCAAGGTAGCATTTACCGCTGACATTGAAAAAATGTATCGTCAGGTGCGTATAAATGAAGCCGATACCAAATTTCAAAGAATAATTTGGCGAAATGACTCAAACCGCCCGTTTATCACCTTCGAGTTACAAACAGTTACTTATGGAACTGCGAGTGCAAGCTATTTAGCCACCAAGGCAATTATTGATACAGCAAATAATTACACCCAAGACTTACCACAAGCAGCGGACCGGATTAAACATGAAATGTACATCGATGATTTAATGACCGGAGCTGATACGATTGACGAAGCGCTTAAACTAAAACAAGAAATAAATCACATACTGTCTAGCTCAGGATTTCTACTACGAAAATGGCTATCAAATGAAAGTGTGCTTAATGACGATGATGGACCGGATAATAAGCTAAAAACAGTAGAAATCGAAGAATCAAAATGCAACGCTATCAAGGTGTTAGGACTTCATTGGAACCCAATCAAAGACTGTTTCCAATTCAAGGTAAATTTGAATGACCAACCAACAACCACCAAAAGAGGTATACTATCCGAAGCTAGTCGATTATTCGATCCCTTAGGATGGCTGGCACCTATAACCATTGCGATAAAAATCTTTTTTCAAACACTGTGGGCCGAAAAGCTAGGCTGGGACGATCCGTTACCGTCAAAAATGTTAAACGAATGCTTAAGACTGCGAGGCAATTTACTGAACATCGAAGACATTGAATTAGAAAGATACTTAACCACCAATTCGTCAAGTAAAATAACCTTACATGGATTTTCCGATGCGTCCAAACAGGCCTACTCAGCAGTTGTGTACGGTAAGATCTCCAACCCAAACGGGGAGTCAGTAGTAAAATTGTTATCCTCTAAAACCAAGGTAGCACCGGTAAAACAGCTATCAATCCCACGATTGGAATTATGTGGTGCGTTATTGCTTAGCAAACTACTCATAACCGTCAAACAAGCCTTAAAATCTGACATCACCGAAATAGTGGCATGGACTGATTCCACTATAGTCTTGGATTGGCTCAGTGCACACCCCAATAAATGGAACACCTTTGTTGGCAATAGAACCGGTGACATCCTCACTCATTTGAACAGGTCACAATGGAGACATGTTGATTCCCAACAAAATCCGGCCGATTTTGCATCCAGAGGACTTGACTCAGAGAAACTGCGACACTGTGAGCTATGGTGGAATGGCCCCAAATGGTTACCCAGCAGAAAAGATTGGCCAAATAATGCAAAATCTCAACCAGATACATTGGAAGAAGTGCGCATACCCACTCAGGCATTAACCATCCAGGTTCCCAAACAATCTAGCATAATAGACGACTTAGTCGCACGAATATCCAGTTTCAGTACTTTAATCAGATCATGGGTTTATGTACATAGGGCTATCGATCTATTTCTCAAACGAATTCCAAAAAAATCCATGTCATCACATATAACCACTTCGGAAATACAGAGATCTGAATATTTCATTCTCCGTCATATGCAATCCAAATATTTTGATCAGAAAATAAGCTTGATAAAATCCCATAAGGACTTGCCAGCAACGAGCAAGTTACAATATTTCAAACCATTCATCGATGGATTCGGACTACTACGGGTCGGCGGCCGAATCACAAACGCGTCTATAACTTACAACATAAAGCACCCCATATTATTCACCTCACAAGACGAATTAACAACAACCATTGTCAGAGAACATCACCTACGCCACTTGCATGCTGGACCAACTCTAATGATGGCCACCTTACGACAAAAATACTGGATACTAGGTGCTAGAAACCTAATAGGGAAGGTAGTTCATAGCTGTGTAAAATGCGTGAAATACAATGCCAGAAATCTTAACCAAACTATGGGTCAGCTACCTAATCCAAGAGTTGAATTGATTAGACCGTTCTACAAAGTCGGCGTGGATTATGCAGGGCCCTTTCAAACATATACGACCAGGGGCCGAGGGCAGAAATCGCAGAAAGGTTATATTTGTATCTTCGTGTGTCTTGCAACAAAGGCTATACACATTGAGTTAGTATCCTCCCTCACTACAGATGCCTACCTAGCTGCGTTACGAAGATTCATAGCTCGCAGAGGAATTTGCAAGGAGATATACAGCGATAATGCCACCAATTTCCTTGGCGCTCGCAATCATTTATATCAACTCTACACATTTATAAAACAAAACATGACTAATTTTTCTAAAACTTTATTAACAGATAAAATAACTTTCAAATTCATCCCACCAAGCGCACCGCACATGGGTGGTATATGGGAGGCTGCGGTAAAGAGTATTAAATACCATTTGAGACGAGTGACAGATGGTCACATCCTTACCATAGAGGAGATGGCAACGCTTCTTACCGAAATTGAAGCAATGTTGAACTCGCGCCCGCTCTGCATATGGGCTGACGATGAATTGGATTATCTAACACCATCCCATTTTCTGATTGGTCGACCATCAACGCAGCTTCCTGAGTACGATTTGACAGATATCCAAATGTCTAGGCTGTCCAGATGGCAGATAATAAAACAGATGAATCAACACATATGGCGAAGATGGCATCAAGAATATTTGAGTAGTTTGCAGCATGCCTCTAAATGGCATAAAAATAAACAAAATCTTTGTATTGGCAATATAGTCCTCATTAATGACGGCAATTTACCACCATGTAAGTGGTTAATGGGTAAAATAGTCGAATTACATCCGGGAACAGACAATAAGGTACGAGTCGTCACAATCCAAACAACCAATGGGAAAATCAAGCGACCCATACATAAGTTATGTCTTCTTCCTGTAAGTTGAATCATCCGATTCAAAGGGGGCGGTATGTCGTAGACGATGATTATCACCTAATACAAAAAGAATTAAAACGTCAAAATAAATAACGAATTCGGTAAATGAACGAGTTTGAAAACCTGTAAATACTGCTATAAAATTGCGATCTAACCAAATTACAAAAAAATAACTTCTTGTACCAATCTCTGAGGAGACAACATATAAAATTAAATAAATGAAATAAAAATTATAAAATAAATTACAAATCAGAAAAATCAAAACTTACTCGCTGAATTCACATCACCGCAGTTTAACCGAGACAAATTAGGATATTACACGATCAGACAACCAACCATTGCATCTTCCTGTTATTGTATCTTCATGTTACCAAGTGCGTTCGATCGAGGCAACTTGCATTTGTAACAATTTTGAAAGTACTGAAATATAAGATTAGTCATTCCATGAGTTTCATGTTCTCAACGAAGGATCTGACGTTGGTGGAATAGCGTTTCTGATAGTGTTAAAGTATGATACTGTGCTAAACCCAATTCTTCACTGGGGAATGTCTTCTAAGTAATACATGAAATTGTTGTACTAAGAGCCTAATAATGTTGCAATAAATATGGCATCACTCACATAGGTCCTACGATTAAGAGGTAATTTTGCTGTCTAAAAGACCAGCACATAAAGAAATTTTTGCTAACCACATTAGGCGAAGTAGTCTAGTTAGTAACGATATACAGTACCAGATGGTAGTGAAGCTAACGAAACTATTTTACTTGCTTATTTAAGATTTTAACTAAGAACTGTTTGGATAGGACTGAAAATTTTGGTGGTTGATTTCACGAAAAGCTAATTATAAAAAAAATACAACCTTTAAGACCTTATTTCTTGTGGTCCTCGTATGGATATCATTCGGCCAGTTTTCGTATTTGATACTTAAAACTTATTTTTCACAGAGAGTGAATTCCAGATCTTGAAAAGTGAACTGATCATTTTTCTTTCTTCGTTTATATGTTGATTAATCTCTTTATTATACAGTGTGACTGACACGAAGTGTTATTAACTTCAAACTGTCATTGCTGTCAAACCAGTGTTGCGCTCCTAAATTTACCCTAATGACAATCGTTATGACGATACTGGCAACATTGCAAAGCGCCATGGTGGTTGACCGAAACGCACTACAACATCGCCGGATACCATTCGGGCGGTGAAGACCAAATTGGCTGGAAACCGCGCCGTTGCGGCAGAAAATTGCTCGTGACGCGAAAATTTCGTTAGAACGGATGTAGAACATTTTGAAATATCATCTTTAGTCCAAAGTCTTGAAATTCCATAACAAAAAATTACCGATGCTAAAAAAAAGATGGAGTGGAAAGAGCAAAGGAGTTGTTACTCTTGCACAAAAGTGGCGAATTTGGTTCAAAGCAATATGTGAATAAGCAAAACGGCCGGATTTACTTGCCCGGCCGTTCCTCTAAAAATTTGAACCGGGATCATGAGTTAAGGGAAGCAAGAATCAGCCAAAACACCGCAGAGCAATTGTTTTGCTGCATGCAATAGATTTGCCGGCTTTTTGAAGGCCTGAAATTGAAAAATTCTGGGGCGATTTGTTTTGGTAATACTTCGTGTCAGTCTCACAGTCCACCCAGTTTTACCCTATTTGTAGCATTTCAATACATTTATTTTGTAAGTATTCTATAGTTTCGATCTGGATGCCACTCTCGTAATCAAATTGAATAAGTATTGGCAGTTCATGAATCTTACATAGTTACAAAATTACAAAATACGTCCCTGGTACAAAGCACATTGGATATATCTAGTTTGGTGATCGATGGAATATGTTTATTGATTAAATAGGCTTCTGGTTTTCCTGGCATTTTTGTTAATATTCCAGTTACACATTTAATGCATATTTACTTCCTATGATACGAAAGGACTTTCTAGTCACAGATCTATTCTGTCCATCCGGCCAATAGTGTACATACAGGATTCATACATTTCAGTGTCAATTACTTTGAAATTCTGCTCCTATACCATCGGCTTGATATCCTGGCGGGAGAATATAACTGTATGTGTGAGATTATGCGGTTACCTAAAGACCAACAAAACGTTTTCTGCTTTACCATCAAAATCGGAACAAACGTCTTGTCTAACTGTGAATTTTAATAGCTGATGAAAGTGTTCGTTGGGTTTAACCAAACTAGATACATATTTCTATACTCAAAATGATTAATTTACATTCTTTGTAAATTATGTATCTTTGCGAGCTAATACATAATATTTATCAGGGTCTTATTTCAATAAACCGAAAAACAAAAATGTTTTGAACTCATCCTTTTGACAGTATTTTAACTCATACATAAATATGTATATACAGTCGTGGTATGTGTTATTATGTATATATGTAATATATACGTTTGTATTACAACATAAATTAATGGTAAACATAACATTTTTTGTTTCTTTTGTGCTGATGTGAAATTTAACACTGGTTTTCCTTTCCATTCGTGTAACAGGCTACATGTTACATTACGTTACGTTTCCCAAAACAATTTCAACTTTCCCTGCTATGTATGGAAGAACTTTTTTTTGTGCAGACTTAAGTAGTTTCCATGATTTTGTAAATTTTGTTGAGTAGGTAGTTTTAATCCAAGTACATATATGTATAATGTATAATGGAGACATATGGTTTTGTAAAGATTCACTTTTTGTTTTGTACGTAATTAAATTACATAAAAGAATGAAAATTCTCGTAGGCAAAAAAAAAGTTTTCCAATTTGAAGTTTGAACGAACAGCATATGAGTACGTAGATATAAAATCAGCGTTTTTGTTTTTGGTTCTTGGAATATTGGTTCGGGAGACTGGAGAGACATATGAGTACAGTGTTATGATAAAAATTCAAAATACAGAAAATTTTATGACAACAAGTATATATTTGTTTTTTAGATGAATGAGTCTGCTACCATATGTATGTCTGTGTGGGTGTTATAAATCAAAATTTGATTAAATAAAAAATAAAATATTTTAACATCTCGGATAAAGGTTACACACTTATGTTTTTCCTACAGTGTTGAGTATTAAGGGTTGGAAAATAATTTAAACTAAAAAATGAAAATGGAATAAGAATGAGGGTAATCCGTCTCTAGGATGGGTATTGTGTTACCAATTTTATTCTAAATTTATTATCATTTAATTTTAATCAAAAAGTTTTATACGACTCGAAATTTGAATCTCTATACAGCCACGCTATCCACCTACATCGATTGCTACTGTTCTGATAATAATTAGTCGATGTTTTATAAAAATTATGCCTTCAAATAATGATAAAGACAATTATTATGAATAAGTTCGTTTCAAAGCTTTTTTAGGAATTCCCAACTCTTTCGCGGTTCGTTTATTTATGTACTACTTTATACGTTATTACGGCCCCATCTTTCATAACGGCGTTTGCTAATTATTGAAACCCCAGGTCCACATTAGGCTTAATCATAGCATCCTACATATAGAAGCCGCAATAATCGGAATTAACTTTAAAAGTTACCCAATATTTACTTACACATCAATAAGTTGTGACGTCATTTAAAAAAACAATAAAATCGCCCTACAGTTCATATTTATTACTAAAAAATTTTTACAGCAAAGAAAAAATTAGTCACAGTAACAAAAAAATGACAGTGTACAGCAAAGAAAAAATAAAAAATTATTTTATTTTTGTTTTTCTTTGCTGTCAAAAATTGTTTACAAAATGTTTATAGTTTATACCCGTCCGTAGACAATAATAAATTATTTATTATAATAAAACATTTATATTATTATTATAATTAATAATTAATATTTTATCACTTTTGGCCTGTGGATAAATATGTTAAATGTGAATGTGATTTGTGCAACTATATCTTTGGGTCTTAGAATTATTGTGGAAATATCACTTCTAGAACTTACTTGTTTGTTCCCAACATTTTTATCATTTTTGTTCTCTTTTAGTGTTTCACCAAATCGTTCAGCTTACTCATGCGATGTACTGTGGTAAGACAACGTTAATCTTCGTTTTCCTCGGCAACGTTATAAATTACGAAAAGATTGACTCTTGAATTGAGTCCCGTTGTCGGTTATACAAGTTTCCAGTTTATCATTATGTAAAGAATTTAATCATCTTCTCGATGAAAGTCGTTAGACGCTAGACTTAGAGCAGTAGTGAACGTTGGAAACATTGAGAAGTAATACGATATACCACTTCCAAAAGAAGTTGTCGAAAAAGGACATGAAACTAGCCAATAATTGTGATGTTATTATCAATTTTTAGCTAGTATGGCTCGACGGGCAATTATTTAAGTTTTAAAAATGTGTTTTGTCCATCTGTGCAACTGCCGTAAAATAAGATTTCGGCATCGTGAGGGAATAATGTTCTCGTCACAAAATATAATTCAACCACACAAAATGATCGTTCTTCATCGGTTCTTCGATACATCATTGTCTAGAGATTATATAAAAATGGAAGATCTCGGAAGAATTTTTGCACTCGTGCAAATGATTTTTTTGATATATATTTTGGAATCAAAGTTTTAAAATCCACTAACTTCTTATTACTTTTTCGGTCAAAAAATCGATTTGACGTTTAAATGTGCTCATGACAATGTCTTAAGACAGAATTAAGACAACACAATAAATTAATATATTTGTTGAAGAAAACCATACATGAATGTTTCATATCCAACTGAGGTGAATCGTCTTCATAGTCATGATAATTCATTTAATGAAACAAAATTGAAACCATTGAATACTTATCTGTGGACGAAGCTAAAGCTACCGTTTTGTTGTTAAATTCTGTTTGTGTCTAAATAATAGTATTTTAATAAAAAAAACAATTCAAATACTTAAAATTGTGTTAAAAATTCACACTGTTAAAAATCGTAACGGCTTTTATGATGCCATCTTGTATCGAGTATAACAATTGAATGGAAATAAAAAAAAAATTAAATAATTTTTGAGGTATTCACTTTCATTTACATGTTTGGGTATTTTAATTGTGTACTTCGTACTATCGCATTAACAATATGCTATAAAATATCAATAATTACGATTTATATTATTAAAGTTATTAAGTGCCATCTCTCATCCAATATTTGAAGTATGTATATGTTTCTTTTTCGTAGTTGCATAATTAAACGTTGCATGCATGCCTCTGTTATAAATGAGGCTTGTGACCCAGACTATAATAAAATTCTGCACTGCTGCCTTTTACCAAACTGATCAGCTACTTCCACTATCGCGGTTGGAAGCAAAGATTGGAATTTTAGTATTTTAACCGTATTTGCCTTAATATCAGTAACTGCTCTCGTCTCAGATATGTTTAATATGTTACCGCTTATTGATTCTCCGCTAGTTGCACCTAGCGATTCTTCAGGATGCAAGGTTAAATGATGTTTTCGACCACATTTAACGCATTTATACTTCGATCGACATACAACCGATTGATGAGAAGAAGATAAACAGTTAAAGCACAACTTCTTTTCCGCTAAGAGTTGTTTTCACTCAGCAATTGGTAACTGCAAATATTTTTCACATCTCCATAAATAATACTCTCCCGAACATAACGGACACGAAAGTATAGTTACATGTTACACCAATGAATTTACTTGTTTGATTGAATATGTCTTTTTTTGTTGCACGGAGCTAGGCTTTCTAAAGCATCGCTTTTTTTATTTAAATGCGCCAATAATTGGTCAAAACTTGGAAAATCTTTCTCTGCGATTTCACGAGCCCAGCTTCTTTTGAATCGTTGTCCAATTTATTGACTAAAAGATATACAAGCCATGGATCGTGACCTTCAGCTTCCTCACCTAGTACCTTCAAGCCTCGTATAACCTCATCTGATACTTCCGATAAATTACAAATTGATTACGCACAACATTGTTGTATGCTCGGTTGGTCCAAAAATCGCTTTTTATTAAACTACATGGTTTCGTTTATCATATCTCGCCCTTACCTTCTGCCAAGCTTTATCATAACAAGAATCAGTCACTGATGATGTGAGATGATTAATTAAAGTATATGCATCTCCTTTAAGTAATCTTTTGAGATATTGCAACTTGTGCACCTTAGAAATTCGTTCGTTATAATGAACTGAGTTCTCAAACAGATCCCGGAACGACGGAAAATCAGCATAATTTCCACTAAAATATGGAATATTAACTCGAGGTAAGCGGACTTCACTTTCCAGTTTATTCATAGAAGCGATTTCTTGCAAAAATTGGCCCTTATTTAATATCAATTCCTCTACAGTTTGATTACCCTGGTTAGAATTACTTTCTTCCTGCTGCTTTTCCATTCTTATCAATCTTCGTATTAACGTGGAGTGTGCCTCTTCGATTTCATCCACTATTTTAATATGCGCGCCATCAAATTTGCCCTTTAAAGATCGTTCAAGCGATTGGAACTCTTTCCACTCAGTCTCTAGGAGCGCCAAATAAGTTTTAATTTCACTACCGCACGTGCGTCGGCTGTGAAATCATCTCAGTTAGGAAATTTTCTAGATTTTGGAAGATGCGTTTTAATGCTCGAATCTCTGCCATTATGATGATTCGTAATTTAATTTCACTTCAGGTTTTTACTACCCAAGCGCAAGTTGGCGCCAAAGATTCTGATTCGAAAATATCCGGCTCGAAGGACCACTGTAAAGTTGGCAAGGTACTTTGTTGATGCTCTGTTGCTCTGGTTGATTCGCAGTGTTAAACCAGCAAGATTCACTGTATGAGGTTCAATCCATAGTACAATGCACTGAAGAAATTTCCGAATTTCAAACCAGAATATAGCACCAAAAATGAAGTGTATATGAATTATCGTGTTAGGCAAAGGGTTCATAATACCTTAATGGGGTATTCAAATCGTTTCCAAATTAATCTGGTCAATTGATAAAATCACTGTTTATTATTCGCTGGTTAATATCACGGTGGTTCGCTTTTGAATAAATTTAAAATACAAAATTTTCTTACAAAAACAAATTCGCTCTATTCGCTATAGAAAAACTTTAAATTGCTTTTAAGGAATCACTTGTGGTGTCTCTTGTTGTTTTATGGACCAAAGTACAGTAAGATGGTTTCTTATTCTGTACGAGATGAATATTCTGGAGATCTTCGATGATTTGTAGTCATTGCTTTAATATTAATCATTCCATGAAATTGTAAATTTAAGCCTCGAACTAAAATTATACCATATATAACATTGAAACAAACGTTAACGTTTGCTAATTAAAAATTAATTTGAAATTTTATTAATAAATAATAATATTGTTGGAATATACGGTTGTCTTTGATTTG
The DNA here is from genome assembly GCA_963932295.1 of Tipula lateralis. Lineage (NCBI taxonomy): Eukaryota > Metazoa > Arthropoda > Insecta > Diptera > Tipulidae > Tipula > Tipula lateralis. Next base: position 1,806,900 of record OZ010738.1, read on the forward strand.
AGAATAAGGTTAACTCGTCAGTGGTATAGGCATATTTAAATTGAATAGATGAATTATGGTAAATCATAACTTTGATTTGTTTTGCGAAAATATCAATTCCAACTTACCTTTTCAGGTACAAAACGAAAAAGTGTGTTCTCGACAAATAATTTCCTGAAAAATCTGAAATAAAAACTTTTATAACTAACTTTTTGCGATTCCCCAAATCGTCGGGAGATGATTTCCAAGTATACAACGTCAATATCTTTTGAAATATTACAAAATGATGAATGACTGCTTTAAACCGGAAAAAAATATTTTTCACTACCCACAATGGGGCGCAAAATATAAAAAATTATCAAGTACAAACAACAGAATATACAAATTCTGTAAATTTATGATACAAAATTAATTTGTTTTTTTTTTGTATAATTCTAGACCAACAAATCAACGTGCCACGTTTTTCAAAAAAATCATGGATTGCGTTTCCGGCGTTACGAGGTGCCTACAAACATGTACAGGTAATATTTAAACGCTATTAACATGTGGAATCGATAAATTATTCGTTTATTTTTTAATGCTCTAAAAGTATTTAACATAATAAATTTATTCAAATAATAAAACCTACATGAATAAACATAAATCGTTATAATTCCATTGAGAACTGAATTAATGTTATGGATGTACAACATATTTTCAAAAACTTAGCTATGTAGATATGTATATACACAATATATGTATATGTATGAAGGTGGTTCAGCCTTCATTTACCATATAAACCAGACCAACCATCCGCCCTTTCCATTGTGTGATTAATTTACGTATTTTTTGTACTTTGTAGCTTTTCACTAAGCCTATTTACAAAATTCAATATTTTTTTTTTGGTGCTGTTTCGAAATTGGTTTAATTCGATCGGATATTTGAAATCGATTTAATTGGCATGTTGATTTTATTTAATGTTGTTATAGTAATGATTGTTGTGATACAACTAGTTATATATAATTTAATAACATTTATAAATTAGATTAATTGTGGTTATCATGGTGATGTTATTTTTACTAATGGAATGGGCTATTAATTACTAATTGCTTGATACACACATTCCCATTAATATTATTGACAGTCTAGGTTTGGTTGTCTGTCGAAATACGAATTGTTAATTTCCTATGGTTGGTGCCATGGTGACGCCTTCAATATTTAATTTTCGATGGACAATACTTGAAATAGAACAAATTCATGTAATGGACGCTTACATTAACTAATTAGAGTACATCATTATAAGCATATCACTATTACGGTAAATATAACCATTATCTTATTTCGTATATATTAAGATGTTTGTTTGTTTCTAGTCCTTGCAATACTTTTTGGTGTTAAGGCTATCATGGGTCGGCTTACAGCCGAACTTTTTAATTAGAGTTTTAAATATGCAATAAAATGGGTAATGACTCAAACAAATAACATATCCATTTGATGAATACCATTTTCAACGAGGCTTAACTGATCAGTGTGCAGAAGCAACACAATTCTACCCATTATATTACCTCTGCAACTTAGCAATCGGATGAACAATTAGGTTTCAGTTTATATTAGTTACAAAGTATTAATATTAGTTACAAAGACGTTGGGCGACACAATTAAAAAATTATAAATTTACAGTCCTTGTGTCTTCCCAAAATATTTATCTTTTCACATATCAGGTAGGCCTCCATTCCACACCATGACTAGTTTTGATTAGTTTTGCGGTGTTAAAATAATATGGAACAGTGGGTGATGATTGTGAATGTTTAAGTGAATCCTTGGTGGACCGCATAAATTGAGATATTAACTATCGTTAATGTGTCATAGTGCAGTATTCTTTCAGTGAACCAGAACTTTTTTTTTATTATATTTTTTATTACGACTGAGTCTTGTATCCATTTAGTAATTTACATTGCATAATACGTTTTCATTTGTCGGAGTTATCCCTAGTTTCGTTTAACTCCTCCTGATATTTTTCGCCACAGCATAGACCTCCCGGTCACGATAAGTCCAGCGGTTTGGTTCTGTGCAGTCTTCTTGTTGGAGTGGTAGTCAGCATACAGCGTATGTCCAGTTTTTCATGCTATAGTGCAGAAGTTGTAGATGTTTTGTTGCATGATAATTAATCTCGTCCACGACAAGCTCGATCTTTAGATCTCGATGGAGGTTGTTGTTTCGAATGTACCACGGTGCATAAACGATGCATCGCAGGATCTTATTTTGAGCTGTTTGTATGATTTTGATATTTGACTTTTTGGCACAACCCCAGAGTTGGCTGCCATATGTCCATACAGGTTTTAGAATTTGTTTGTATTACAGAAGTTTGTTGTGGATCGCTAGTACAGATTGTCTCAATAAGAGCCAATACATTTGTTTGAATTTTATAAATTCTTTTGGCTTACATTGGAAAACATGTTTTTATAAGGTTTTATAAAAACATGTTTACTAATGTAAGCCAAACGAACTTATGGAAAAATATAAATCAGTTCTAAAATTGTAACAACAGTAAATCTAAAATTGAAAATGTCGTTTTTAATGATAAAAAATATAGTAGTACAATTGATATTGTTGATGTGTTTAATCATTACTTTGTTAGCGTTGGTACTCTGCTGGGTGAAGCTATTCGAGATGATAGAGATATTTACAAATTAAACACAATTCAATCAAACATGAACTCAATATTTCTGTCCTTTGCTACACCGGCGGAAATTTCTAATATAATTTGCAATCTCAGTTGCTGTAAAGGTGGCGGGCCAGATAATATTCGGAATCAAGTCGTAAAGCGTAATGTCTCATTTTTTTTTCGGATATTCTCGCTAAATTAATTGATAAAATATTTGAAACTGGTGAATATCCAAATTCTTTAAAATAGCTCAAGTCGTACCAATCTTTAAAAGTGGTGATAAAGATTTGATGTCCAACTACCGACCTATTTCAACTCTATCTGTATTCGATAAAATCATAGAAAAAGTAATAAGTAGTCGCTTCAGAAATTTTTTAAATGATTCTGATTTCTTCTATGCATATCAATACGGTTTTAGAGAAGGTGCAGGTACTGAAATGGCTCTTGTAGAGATAACGAATATGATATATAATGCTTTGGATCGAAAGGAGTACGTAAGTGCTCTTTTTCTTGATCTTAATAAAGCTTTCGATACTGTTGATCATGAGCTACTTCTCACCAAATTATATAATTAATAAAAACATACTTAACAAATCGTCAACAATATGTTAAAATTGATGGGATAGGCCGTAGTATTCTTAATGTGCATTGTGGAGTTCCACAAGATAGTGTACTAGGACCACTAGTGTTTTTAATTTTCATTATTGACATTTCGAAATTACCATTGAGGGACCATATTCGTATTTTTGCTGATGATACAGCAGTATTCTACGATACAAAAGCTCCATTAATTATAACTAACAACATGGAACACGATATACATATTTTATTAGATTACTTCAAGTCTAATATTATTTCTTTGAACCTAACCAAAACTAAATTTATAATTTTTCAATCACCACACAAAAGTTCTATCGCAATATTATCTTTCAATATAGAAAATATCGTGGTTGAGAGAGTTGATCAGTTCAAATACCTAGGAGTAACATTTGACTCTCATATGTTATGGGATAAACATATTAAAATTGTATGTAGCAAAATGGCTCATGTGGTCGGACTTATAAGAAGACTCTTTTATTATGTCCAAAAATATGTATTGAGATTGATGTACTTTGCTTTTATAGACCCGAGAATTTTATACGGAATAATCATTTATGCAACTGCGAGCATAAACAAATTAAAACTAATTCAAATCATGCAGAGCAAAAGTATTAAAGCTATTATGAAATTACTCCACGATTTTCTACTTAGTCATTATATAAAACCGAATCGATAGGAATTCTACCCATAGGTGCGCTGCATGAGTATCAAGTGTCTCTATATATGTATAAGACGTTGAAGATATCTTTATTTCTCTCCAATTTAGAATTTTCAAAAAACAATCAGAATTATAACACTAGATTTGCAAATAATTTATCTTATGGCTCAATAACTAATGAGCTTGGACGCAAATCTATTAGGTTTTCTGGTCCTATACTATTTATAATGAATTACCGGATGTCCTCAAAAATTCAGTAAATATTCACCAATTTAAGAAAAATTTAAAAATTTACTATCAATCACTTGTCGCTGATTACTTTCAATAAATTCAACCTATAGTAGCTTTGAAATAAATAATTTAATAAATTTAACATAAAATATATTTCATTTAAAATGTTGATTTCCTTAAGAGGATAAGAAATCCATTGGAAATCAACAAAAAAAATGCCTCTCTGATATGTATGATTTTAAAATTTGAAAAAATTGCTCCGGAAGATCTCAGTGAAGTTTGAATTCTTGCCCCTGGTGCCATACTTTGCCGAATGCTTCTATCGTATTCTTCTATCGTAGAATATTTTTCCCTAAATACAAACTGATATGTGGGGATGAGATTCCTTTCTTCGATAATTGGTTTTAATCTTTTAAGAAGAATCTCGTCAAGTAGTTTCGATAACGTTGGTAGCAAAGAAATTGGCCTATATGAAGCTTTATCATTCAGAGGTTTGTTCGGCTGAAGAATCCTGACTATAATTTGGAGTACTTAGTGAACCAGAAATGACAAAAATAGCAATTCAACCATTTGTCAATTTTTTTTATTATATAAAAGAATACCAACTTTCTGAGTATCGATAATGTGAATTGAGTCAAATTAATGGTTATGACGTGAAAGAAGATGATGCCTCAAATCATGATTTTCAGAAGTATATTTATAATTCAGACAATATTAAAAAAAAATTTCGTCTGGATATCCATCATTTATATGGTATTGCAATTGACTTCAAGGACCACAATTGAAGTGAGGAGAGCGGATTGCCTAAAATTCCATTTTAGTTCATATTCTGCCTTACTCCTTAATATTCGGACCTAGTAAGGTTCCCCGTGTTGAGTCAAATTAAGCCGCAGGCTCCACTCTTGGTGGTGCCATTTCGTAAATTCCTTTCAACTTTACAACCACTTCCCTCGAAGCCCAGTGCAAGCTTTGTTTTCCACAGAATAATATTGCATTTAAAGACATTTACACAATTTTCCATCTTATACAAATGATTAATCTTTTCAAAACTAAAGGGGCAATGTATTCTCTAAATGTTCCTCGTGAGTGAAAAGCTCTTCACTCTGGATGGGTCTCATGATATTGAAAATGATAAGAATTTTACTGCTTTGTATAATGCAATATTACATTTCAACATAAGCTCCTTGGCCGATCACATAGGTATATTGGCACGACATTTTGCATTTAGATTTTGGCGTACCTATATATGTATTTCTGCATGTAAGGGGCAGCTTGCTCAAAACACAATACTCGTATTAAAAACCAATCATTAGTATCATTTGATTAGCAAATATTTATAATTTGGCGAAGGTGTTGGGTTGACACTATTAGTATATGAATGTTTCAGTTAACAGATAGTAGTTTAAGAATATTTATATTTAAGGAATTTTCAGATGTTTCATAATCTGTCATTCGAAAAAGTTAATCTATTATACGACTTCTAGCTAAATGAATTAAATTTACCACAACCACATCATATGCCCACGAAACTTTTTAAAAATTATGTTTACTGATCTAGATTTTCAACTAAATATATAATAAAAGTTCAAAAGAACTAATTAATTAAATTTTAAATTTATCGATTAAAATCAAAGTTAATTAAGAGAATTATTGCTCTGGGCATCGTGCTAATTTAAAGAAATCGATTTTTCCGTCAACAACAATATGATGAGTATTATAAGAACCCCTAAATTAAGCAAACAAATTGTTAACCCTTTTTCCTGATCAATGGTTCCTGATAATCATGGTCAATTAATAACTAAAACATTTATCATATTTATCGTACGTACATTACACCGATATTACGCGATAAGCCAACATAATTATCCAATAATTCATCAACCGTTTCCCAATTCGTTAATGGGGTTTGTCTGTATGTAGTTTATTTTTATATACCGGGGCTAAATGCAAATAATTCAGTTAAACATAATTTAATTATTGTTTTTAATTTATTGTATAATAACAAATAATAAAATATATAAATTAAATAAATATCCGTAAACAAGGGCGAAAATTTATTTATATAATAAAATTAAACAGAAAATCAAAAATAACAAAAAAAAAATAACAAATTATAATTAATTTATCTTAATTTGGTTGAAAATGACAGGAAAATTTATTACAACAAAAAAAACTATTATTTATATATAAATAAATAATTTTTTGTTTAAATTAAAATATTTATCATCAATGACGAAATTACACAATAACAAACAATTCGTGACTAATCGGTTGGAAAATGATTTTTAGTTAAATTCCAATTTTATTGTTTATATGTGTGTGTGCTGCACTATCTCTTAAATAAATAATAAGATAATTTGTGTATGGCAGTTGATGACCTAATTATACGATTTGCTCCAGATGACGTGTGCAGTCATTAAAGTGTTTAAATTATTATGACATATAATTTAATTACGACATATAATTGTCTACCTACAACAATCGATATACAGTTATGTATAAACTTAGCTTTAATAGAATCCTTAGCTTATATACTCTTGGTACAACTAGCAGCAAAACTTTTCCTGTCGCCGGGCTACTATCGATACCTTTACCCTATAGTATCATTTTCCGTATAAAAAATGTTTGGTTTGAATTGCTGAAATTCGTTCTGAGTGTGGTAAAATATGAGTTATTCTGGTAATTATAAATATGATATCTTTTAAAACCCCTAACATTTCCAACCACCGTTCACACCTCATTTCGGTGGCTCGAAGTAAGATTGTAAAATTCCATATAAAAAAACATTATCTCAAATTTGAAGAATAATAACATCATGACAACTTAAATAAATTTTGGTTTACTTAAACAAATGCTCCATTTAATTGGTAGAGGAAAGAATAAAACTTCAAGTACCAATCAAAAGTGAAAATGAAATTGAAGAGGAACTAGACAAGCTCCTTGATGTCATACAATGATCCGCTTGGGAAAGCACTTATTTACCCAATAGAAGTAAGAGAACTAGTGCAGGAGAAACGAAAAGCCCGAAAGAAATGGTAGACTACGCGTGCGCTGCAAGATCAAACCACCTTAAACAACTTGTGCATCAAACTTAAGGCACTTATAAAAACAGTGAAAAATGAAACAATTGGAAAATACCTTTGTTTTCTAGCTCCAACTTAAGATACCGAACATTCTCTCTGGAAAGCAACAAAAGGGTTGAAACAATCAAAAACGCAGATCCCCCAATCAAAACAAACAATGGAATATGGGCTAGAAGTGCGAAAGACAAGGCTAACCTATTTGCTAAACATCTTGAAGAAACATTTCAACCTCTAAGTCGTCAGACCAGTTATGAAAACACTACTGATACGCATAGAACATCTGACTTCGAAGATATCAGCCCAGAAACATAAAAAAGAACTAAAAGCTGAAATTAAGAAATTAAAAGCAAATAAAGTTCCTGGTTACGATCTGATAACAGGGCAAATAATGAAGGAGCTGCCTGAAAAAGGCACCCGTAAATTATTGCATATAGTCAATGCGATACTCAGGAAAAAATATGTACCAATGCAGTGGATAGTAGCAGAAGTAATAATGATTCCGAAACCTGGCAAGCCACCGATTGATAGGAAATCTTACCGGCCTCTACAACAATAGTGAAATTGTTTGGTTCATCAGTTTGGTTTCAGAGAAAAGCACTCAACTATAGAGCAGGTCCATAGGCTTACAGATGTCATTGAGAATGCATTAGAGAGAAAACAGGTTTGCTCTAGTATCTTCTTAGATGTGGCGCAGGCCTTCAATAAGGTGTGGCACATAGGTTTACTCTTCAAACTTCATAGAGATTTACCAAAACAATATTATATGATTTTAACATCGTACATTGAAAATCGCAACTTTCGTGTGAAATATAAGAAAGAATATTCCGAGCTAAAAAAGATATCGGCAGAAGTCCCGCAGGGTAGTGTTTTGGGACCTATTCTTTACCTGCTCTACACCAGAGATTTACCTCAATTAAACGGCTCAATGAATCGAAATCCACGCATGTGAATCTTACTAATCTTAAAATCAGCTACAAACCTCTAATCATTAACAGTCAGCAGATTCCGTATGCAAATAAGGCTAAATATCTAGGGATGACCTTAGATACCAGGCTCATGTGGAAAGAGCATGTTAAAAACAAAAAAGATGAACTTAATATCAAATATCGAAAAATTTATTGGCTGCTAGGGAAAAACTCGAAATTGTTAAATGAATGGCCAGTTACGCCCTTTATGGACTTTCGGATTACAGATTTAGGGTTGTATAAAGAAAACCAACACTAAAATAATACAAACTTTTCAAAACAAAGTGCAACGAGGTATAGTTAACGCTCCGTGGTACATTAGGAATGATGACCTCCATATAGGGACCTAAATATCCAAACGGTTAAAGAAATAAAAAACTGGCCATAATTCATGGACAACGTATTTATCAACAGGTAAATGAAGAACTTCGTGGTATGCTGGATACTTCACATGCGCAGTCAGACGATTGCAGAGAACGAAACCACATGATTTAATAGATTAAAGACTCCAGTGCAAAGACTATTTCAGTAAATTACCTATATAAATGGAGCTGGCCAATGGATCTCTTCGTATTCACAAGTGACTAAATTAAGAAAGATAAATTACTAGATGAATTGTATTCAGTTGTTATAGTTAAAGTATTAAAAAAAATAATAATTGGTTCGACATCAGAACTCTTTTCAATAGCAGATGAATGAACAATCATCTCGTGATTTAAAAAAACTCGTGAAGTATACGACATCCTCATAGACAAAAACCAGTTTATACTAGTTAATATTAGCTATGTTATCTATTTGTAGTATAATAATCTATGGCTTAGAGATCATAATCGGCCCTTACCGTATCTCAACTGAGACCTTACGAACCATCTTAACGATTGGTGCACATTGTTTTAGGTGGTCAGCCCAACGAATATTTTTACACATAAACGCGTTTTTATGTCATCCGGTTGCATGTTAATTATTTTGAACAACGGCGGAAATCGAACTCGATACCGCGGCGCGATGAGAAACTCTTTTAACCATTAACCTACAACCGGAGATATTTGTACTATATTGTTAGTATACTGGGTCTTGTTGTATAGGAATATAGTTCTAGGAAAATGGAAAAAAGAAAGGTCATGCACTATATTGCAATGTCGATTTACAATTTAATAGCTGACCATGAATTCTTAATGAGAATGATGCGAAACTGGCGAATGCAAATCATAATTTTTCTAATTAGTCTTAAATTTAAATAATCTATATAGATGAAACCCAGGACGTAGTTTTGAAGGCATTCCAAGCACCACTACAAACGACCGGTAAACATGTATCTTTAACAGGTGTCAACCATATTTTGTTGGAAAAACGATTTCAATGCTATGCGTATACTTTCATAACGATACAAACGGAAAACCTTCACCGTTGTCAATAATTTTGGATGTTTATGGGAGACATTAAATTGAAATTCCACGATTTCAAATTCGACATACTGTATGTTCCAAACCCACATTTATTTTCGATTCCCAACATAATTACAATTTGCGATTCCCAACATAATTACAATTAATGTGCTTAGTAGCGCCGTTTTAATATCAACCCACATCAGTAAACGATTCGCAGTAGTTCTCGCCAAATTTTGACTGCATCAAATTTTAATGGCTTTTAATGTGTTTAGTCTAATAATAGTGGATAATACCTCAAATCAACCCACCTGCTGACGGGTTGTACTGTAAGAAATTTTATTTTCTCAATTAAAAGAAGAGTTTTCAGAGTATCAGTGCCATGGTAGGTAATTTAATAAAAACTTTAACGTTTCTTATATAATGATCTTTGATAATGTGACCAAATGCCGACGAGTGAATTGAAATTCATTGGTTCAAAAGCAACAGTTTTCGTTTTTCGAGTAACCGGCGGTCCTTCTGTTAAATAATTTGATTAATTAAAAACAATTATATTGCAAACTATCTAATATATTATTTTTAAAATTAATTACAGCTACACATTGAGTTCAGGCCAGAATCATATGACGGGATTATTTTACTAACGGGAGAGCGCGATGATTTGACTGGAGATTTTATGGCGCTACTCATTCATCAAGGATTTATTGAATTTTGGTAAGTTTTGCTTATTAATTATACTATTCTAAAAACGTATACAATTGTAGCTCATCTAGACAAGACGACAAAATTGTTTTCAATTTATCTACTGCGGCATAATGAAAATGCCATTTCAGGTAGATTCACGGAGCTAGATAAAAATAATTTTCAATAAAATATTCTCCTTTCATTACGGCAAAATGTTCTTCCGTTTAGGTTGTGCGGTTGTATTTTAGATTGTTTATAAATGAAAATTCAACTCAATGTATTTATGGTAACAACAATATTCCAAGACATAAGCAAAAAATCTTCTATATTTGCATTCGAGATACATTAAATCAAACTACCCTACCAGTTTTTTTCGTCTAGGTACCGCGGTGACATTTCTACTATACACTTTCCACAACAGTTCTTGAAAATTCTAATTTTCCAGTTATGCCTTATACATATGGCATCGGCGTCATGAAAAAATAATAAATAGAATACATTTTTCCAGTTTTTTTGTACTTAGATGTCATTATATTTTTGTTGTCTTAGTTAGACATTCGGAAGAAGACGGTATACGTGTAACTACTGTTCAAAATAAATATATGTAATAACCCAAGGAGAAATCGATTTTCCTAAAAATTGTCCTTTTATTTCGGGCTTTTTGTTATTTTTCCCGGTTTTTTTTCGTTCGTTTTTATTTTGTGTTGTTCCATATTCCATTTAAATTCCACGGCACAAAATTATGGTAATTTACTAACTCTTGGTTGGGTACAACGTATACGTAGCTCTATATAAAGTAGATATTTTCGTTTATTTTTCTTTTGTTTTATTTGTTTTTCATAAGCATAATAAAACTTTTTACTCGATTAAACACCACTGCTGGAAAATAACATTGAACGAGTGAAAGTAACAAAAGATAATAATAATAATAATAATAATTTAACGGTTAATTCGGGTGGTTTTGAAAAAAGCTCATAAAAATGACAAACAATTCGAATGAACGAAGCGAACGGAACGGAATCTATACTGTATACGATAATTTTATTGGTTAAAAAAAACCGAAACAAAAACAAAAAATTAACGGGGGCAATTAACGAATGTAATTTACAACAAATAATTTGATAAGCTTTTAAGATCGAAAAAGCATACACATACAGTAATTGTTAGAGATAGTATATGTATATAAAAAATTGTTGTGCGAAGCGATAAAATTTAATGTACATCGATATAGATACTTTGGGTTGATAATCGTAATTGTTTTGTATATATGCGGTGGATTAGTAGTTCACCCAAAATCTGGGTGAAATATCGGTTGGATAATTTAAATTAAGGTTAAGTGAGTAATTTTATTTTATTTCACCAAATGATACGAGAGATATTAAATTTTATCTATATGAACAGGTATATATAGCGATTAGAGGCTGTTAATTTTTAGTCTATACTAAATTCGTTTCAAACAAAAATTATATTATAGATTACCATTATTACCCACATTCCGTTCCAATAAAATATTTCTAAATTACAGCAGTTTTATTGAAAAACATCCGATTGGGAGATACTTTAAAATACGGTTGAAAAATCTATTTCAAATGGTCGTTGTACCAGAATTTTATAACATCCATTAAACAAAGGAATTTGTAAATCAATCTGTGGGTCATTCTAAGAAAAGGTTAAATCAAGTTAAGATTCACGTAAACGTTTTTCAACGTTGTGTTTGATTCTCTTTTTTGCTTCAAACTATTCAAAACACAAGAAGAGTTGTATGAAGCTCTTACAAAGCTCGCAGTCATTAAAGAATATGATACGTAGTTTTTATTCATGTTGGCAAGAGTCTCGCACCTGAAGGATGTGCCATTATAACGAATATCCCTATTAATCAATTGAGGTAACATTGTAAGATTGTTGAGCGGTTATAGTACGCGGTATATGATACTATTGTTTATCATTTTGAGCTTGATAAGCAGCGTACCGGACTAAGAAAAAATTTAAGTTTCACTACATTGGAATGGAATAATCGTTAAGATTTGTGGCATAGCTTTCACTAGTGGCGAGCTTTTCAGTGTTTTGTTAAAGTATACTTAAAGTGTTAAAGTTGCATAAACTTGAATAAACTTTGGTCTTTTCTATTTTTGCGCCATCAATAATCCGGACACAAACCGTTGTAGAGTGACAACTCTATATTAGCTGTAAAATAAAGGGTCACCAGGCAACACGTTGGATGCCTATGGAAACTTTTCGAATACGTGTCTTTTCTCTCGTTAGGAATGTTCTATAAACTAATTTTTTCAGGTCACTTAATTCTTATCTTCATTATTTTTTACTATAGTTGTCAATTCCTTTGTCTTTTGGGATTCTACTGAAAACTAGGGATATTTTAAAAATTTACATCATGAGATTATCTTGGAATGCGAAATCTTCGTTAAATAAACCAGACATCTTATACACAAGTTTCTTATGGTGGAGTTTCTAACCGAACACATCTTGAGTTATATTATCTGTATTATATAATTAGTGAGCTGGCCTAGAAAGCTATCTCATACAATAAAATAGGACTAATGGAGGTGGACATTAACATACAAAAATCGTTTTCGAGAAATGTAATTTTAAAACTTACAAAGAAGTTACTTTCAATTGGTACAGTAAAATTCACCACAAAGTCATCAAAGTTCCACTGATAAAAAAAACTTTTTAGTGGTACTTCAAATCTATTGTTGTGTTTTGTAATTTAAGCTTCAATACTCAAAAGGAAAGAATTGGGACCATCTCGAAAAGATAACCTCGTTAAAGGTGATAGCGTGGTGCTTGTAAGTTATCCGCCATGAAATTATAAGTTATATTTCCAAACAGAATGAATGAATTATTTGCATAAATCTTTTTTTTTCCAAATTATTCGAATCTAAACGATCAGTTAGCATATCTCGGTTTTTTAATAGGCAACATAAGACTATTTTGGATGTTATCTGTTATATAAAATCGGTAACCATAATCAGCTAATTCAGTTGCAATTTGTTTGTTGAGGGGTCAACATCAAGCCAAAAATTCATATTTAATTACAATAAAAAATAAGTTTTTCTTGTTAAATATAATCTATATTTTTTGTATAATAATTCATAAAAATAATAATAGTTAAATAATATTTAAATGGTTCATTAATCTGCATAATACAAAGTATAATTATCGTGTCAAAAGAATTTTGTCTTTATATATATCTAAAAGAAATAGTGTCATTGTAACGAGTAACATTTAAACAGTGAAAATATTGCTTAGAACTTACACAGCAAAATATCGTAAAAATTCATCAAAAAAATATAAATTAACAATTAATTTTTTTTTTGTTGTTTTACAAGTACAATATCATCAGCGAAATATAATCCACCGTAAAAATTGAATAAAAAGTTATTTAGTTTTTTTTTTATATAATCATCAAATATATAAAACAGCAATGTCTTGTTCAATTTGTAACATCCGGATTAAACGTGAATGTGCAAACGGTATCAACTGTGGCAATTGTAAAGAGAGTTTTCATACGCCATGCGTAAATTTACAGCAATCTGATATGGATTATTTAAAGTTTCATAAAAAAGTATGGAACTGTAATGCATGTGTGGATAAGGTTAAATCTTTAAGAACCAATGACAATTGCCCTGCCACCCCGTCAAAGCCCATTGAGAATAATACTATAGATAAGATTTGTTCGGATCTAAGTGAAATGAAGTCTATATTTTCTGCACATAATGAAAATATAGAAAAGAAACTAGATTGGTTGAAGCAGTCGGTAGAATTAGAAAAGATTGACACTCTGATGACAGAAAATATAACCTTAAAGAGTAAAGTTTGTTCTCTGGAGTTAAAAGTTGAGTATCTAGAGCAAATGATTGAACAAAATGCGATAGAGATTCATGGGATACCAGTTTCACAAAATGAAAATACTGAGAAAGTAATAATTGATATTCTTAAAAAGGGTATTGACTATAGTGTCAGCTAGGCTGATATTGATTATTGTTACCGAAAAATCAATAAAAATAAAATACCTACGACACAAACTTGTCCGCCAGTATATATTAAATTCACAAGGAGAACAGTAAAGCAGAATATTATGTTTGCGAAAACGAAGCAAAAATTTGATGTTGTGAAAGCTGGTTTGCCGATCGGAAGCAGGATTTTTATCAACGAAAGTTTAAGCAGTAGCAAGCGGAAGTTGTTTTACGATGCTAAGACCTTGAAACTAAAGCTTAATTTTAAATACGTTTGGATCCGCAATGGAAATATCTTTATGAGGCAAAGTGAAGGATCAGAATTATTAAAAGTTAATTGTTCAAATGATCTTGAAAAGATTACAGATAAGTACAATATTAATTTATCTAAAATTTCATCTTAAATGAGTCTCAATTTATCTAATATACCTTTTCAAGATCTTAATAATTTAGATTTATCTTTTAGTTTGCCAAATAACGTTAATGTAAGTGAAAACAAACTAGTATGGATCATTCATCAAAATATTCGAAGTCTTAGGACTAACAGTTTAAGTCTATTTTCTCAGTTGTCATCTTTTAATACAAAACCGCATATTATTTTTTTGACTGAAGTATGGATTGATAGTACAGAAACTAATTTTTACAATTTAGATGAATATAGTTTATTGGATTGCTGTAACAACGACTATAGATCTGGTGGTGTATTAGCATATTTTAAAAATGGGATTCAGTTTTCATTCTCTAGTACTCACCTTCAGTCTTCTGACCTACTTCGGGTAAATTTTACAATCGGTGAAATATTTTTTTCCGCGGTATGTGTGTATCGCTTACATTCAAGTCCTGTTGAAATTTTTATTCTTGAATTTGAAAATTACCTTAAACAAATAAATTCAAAAAATTTGATTGTTATTGGAGACATGAATATAAATATTCTAAATATAGATCACCTAGATTCGCAAGAATGCAAATATTTTTCAATGATGTCTTCCTTAGGACTTGAGTCATTAATCAATGAAACTACTAGAATCACATCCGATAGTATGACATGTATTGATCATATCTTTACTAGAAGCAAAATTGGCTTTACCATCAATTATAAAGCTGAAACACTTAGTTTAGAGTTATCTGATCATTGTATGACCTCGATAAAATTTAATTTAAATTGGGAACCTCTACCTAAAATACATAAACAAAAAACTTTTATTAACTTTCAAGAATTAGACCGGTGTTTACAAACAGAATCGTGGAAGAATGTTTTTAATGAAAACGATCCTTCTAAATCATTTGATATCTTTTTATCAACGTTATCTAACCACGTAGGAAACTGCACAACCTCATCTATGGTAATCTATAATTCAAACTATACTAAACCATGGATAAATAATGTTCTATTAGGTAAAATTCGCCGTAAAAATGCTTTATCTAAAATTTGTAAGAGACATCCTAATAACACTAAACTGAGAACTAAAGTAAAAATTCTTTCGAGACAAATTAAATCAGATTGTGAAACTAGTAGAAAGCATTATTATATTCAAAAATTTGAGGCGGTAAGTTTTGACCAAAAAAAGCAATGGAATTTACTTAACAACTTACTATGAAAGCGTTGTAAATCTAACAAAATTAATTGTATTTTTGGTGACGGTAATACTGTTCTTACTGAAAGCATTGAGATTGCTAATCAATTTAATCATTACTTCGCAAATATAGGTAAAGTTTTGAAAACATCCATAAGCTCCAATAGTTGTACTAATCACTTAAACAATGATCATTATACTAATTCGAATTTTTTCTTTTTTCCTACTGATATTTATGAAGTATGTGCTATTATATCTAATCTCAAAAATAAGGTTTCTTTAGGCAGTGATGGTATAAACTCGCTTGTGATAAAGAAATTTGGTTACATTTTATGTTTTCCACTGGTCCACATTTTTAATAATAGTTTTATTCAGGGACAATTTCCAGCAACACTTAAAAAAGCTGCAATAATACCATTGTTTAAAAGTGGTGATGCCAATTTAGTTTGTAACTATCGACCTATATCGCTATTATCCGTTTTTTCCAAAATTTTAGAAAAATGCGTCAAATCTCGAGTACTTTCTTATTTGGACAAAATAAATTACATTTCTCAACATCAATATGGATTTCGTGAAGGACTTAGTACTGAGAATGCACTAGTGAAATTACTTACCTCTATTTATAATAGTTTAAATGAAGGCCATAATGTTAATTGTTTGTTTATTGATGTTAAAAAAGCTTTTGATACGGTAGACCACAATTTATTAATTAAAAAATTATCCACAATCGGAATTCGCGGAGTATCTAATCGTTGGTTTCGACCGTATCTAGAAGATAGAATACAAGTGTGCACTATCAATGGAAATTTGAGTAATATTGAACAAGTTCAATGTGGCGTGCCTCAAGGTTCTGTGTTAGGGCCACTACTATTCCTCATTTACAGTAATTCGATTCTTGAACTTAATCTCTATGCCGATAAAGTAGCGTTTGCGGATGACCTGGCACTGATGTATAGTGCTAATACTAGTTTGAGTTTATCTACGAAAATAACCCACGATCTGAAGATTTTACGGGCTTGGTTTGATCAACAATTTATGATTGTGAGCGATAAATCTAAAATAATTCAATTCAAATTAACAAATAATGTACTTGACAGAAATTGCAATTTTGTATATTTACATGCAACAGGGTGTCTAAATAATTCTAATATTAAATTAACAGATAAAAATTGTTCCAGCAAATGTGTAACAATGGACTATGTTGATTCCTTCAAATATTTAGGAATAACTTTAGACAAGAACTTAAATTTTAAATTGCATATAAACGTCTTACAAAGGCATTTATTTCTTATTAATCGTATTTTGTTTAGATTAAAGCCATTATGCCCTCAGTTTCTTCTCAAAAATTTGTATTACTCCTTAGTACAATCTCGGCTTAGTTATGGAATTAGTTGTTGGGGAGGAATATATTATAATAATT
This sequence comes from Tipula lateralis, assembly GCA_963932295.1. Classification (NCBI taxonomy): domain Eukaryota; kingdom Metazoa; phylum Arthropoda; class Insecta; order Diptera; family Tipulidae; genus Tipula; species Tipula lateralis. Next base: position 1,824,097 of record OZ010738.1, read on the forward strand.
TAAAACGACTGCATGTATCCCAAAAGTTTATTTTACGAAATATATATAATGTATCAAGATATATGTCAAGCAAACCTTTATTTAGAAAAGCGAATATTCTAACAATAAGGAATTTATATATTTTCAAGGTACTCAAATTATTTTTTATTCGAAGTGGAAATCGTCATTTTAAAGAATCAGTATATCCGTTAAGGAATAAATATTGTGTGGTTCCGGCTTCGAAGAAAGAATTTTACAGACGATTTTATGTATACACTGCTCCCATGTTATTTAATCAGTTACCAAATAATATAAAAAATTTAAATAATATCAATCCGTTCTTAAAGTCATTGCGCGCTTGGTTAATTGAGATGGACAATTCAGAACTGTTATTCAAAGTAATGAAGTAATTTCTTTTAGTATAGTTTTAATTACTGTATTACACAATTTAATTTTTTCTTGCTGCTTAATGAATTAACCTAATTGAAATAATATTTATTTTATATTTGACGCCCTTCTTCAAATATATTTAATCTTAAATTTCATAATAATGGGCAGGTAGTTCTAAACATTGATCATTTAGTCGATCACAAGAACTTCCTAATTTCCTCTTTTTTCGATACAGCTATAATTTCCTATTACATAAATATTATCATTATCATTAATATTATAATTTATACTACAGTTAATAGTTATTTGTTATTTATTCTTAAGAACACTAATTATAATGATTTAAAATTAAATTTAAGTATCACTTTTGTATTGATTTAAAGGAAATAAAATAACTAAATAAAAATAAATAAATAAAAATTCAGTAATATAACGAAGTAGCTTACGCAACACCCAGTTCATTAAACTAAACACCATAAATACCTGATATTAATTGTGTTTAGTTTTCTTAATTACATGCTAACACCTGCATAGTTCTTAAAGATGTTACTATATGAAATTTTAAAATGTGATACTCACCAAGGTGCCGAAATCAACTCAATAATACTTGATCTTCAAATCAATTGCTCAATTTTTCCCCGTAATAAATGACTAAACCCTTTTCGTCGACTTGAAGAAAATTTTAAATTTATATTAGTAACAACTTTAATGTTGGAAAAATAAATAAACAATTTTTAAACAAAACATATATTTTGACTAGAACTACCTGTTTTCGCTGAACCATCGTCACACAAGGTTAATGAATTATAAACTATGTCCGAAGGCATAGCACCAAAACCAAACAACAAAATATATAATTTAACGTCGCACCAAAACAATTATTTGGTAGAACAAAAAATTCTCAAATGACTTATCAAGTTTATTAAACTTATGCACAGCGACATAGCTTTCGGTTATAATTTAAACAACAGAAAAAATCATTAAATTTTTATCAACAATATTCCGAGACAACCTTAATTATGTTTTGTTTTTTATTAAATTTTTTAAATTAAAAATGAAAAACTGAACACAAAATGAAAAGTTTAGCGAAGAAACAAAAAAAAATCTGAAAACAAAATTTTTTTTCATGTCAGTAAAATATTCGAGCTTTTAATTGTTGTTCAAACGAATAAAAATCAATGTCAAAATGAATTTCGAAATAATAATACAGCAACAACAACAACAACAACAGTCAAATCTAATTTTCCAACCTTTTTTGTTTTTGTACATTATCTAGAAACAAGATGCTTTTGTATTTTTAAGTACAATTTGTTGTTGAAAAAGCTTTTAAATTTTCGACATATTTTTAATATGCATTAAAAGTAAAATCCAAAAAAAAAGTTAATTTTTGTATATAGCTAAGAGATATGATTTTCTTATTTGCTTTCGATTAGTTTTCGCCTCATTTGAATTGAGCGTATGTGGTAGTTCGAAACGCGATACATATATCGATCGAAAGTGTATGAAACAGTGTTTAAACTCGTGAAAGTAAATAAAATACTTAAAATACCAATTTTCTCAAGTGTAGAGGAGTGTATTTATATGTATATGATTTGACCTTAGATTCGATTGTCATGTTACGTTTGCCAATCATGATATAAAAGGAAAATAATCCAAAAAGAAAATATTTTTTTATGTTTTACCAACTTTGTGCTGATATTATTTCCTCGTGTGTCAGAAACAAAAAAGTCAAAAGCTCATTATAAATGTTTTATTTTCTATACACATATACACATGCACACTTATATAAACGAAGTATAAAAGTTTCAAGTTCTATTATGTTTCATATATAATAAAAAGTAACATCGAATAAAGTTTTTATCTTAGAAAGTAGAAATTTGAAATTAGAAACAATGAAAATATACCATTAAATTTTATTATGATGGAACAAAATGAAAATTGATTTTAAAATTAAACTGAAAAGCGTTGTAACAAGCTTAATCTTGTATTTTATATTATACATAGTATGTATTATATTGATTACGACAACCTACTATATATAACTCAATTATCAAAGTGCAAGTGTATTCGATATACTTTTCAAATCTTCAGTCAATTCGATTGTTCACACAGCTGCTCTATATGAATAATAACAAAAATGGTAAAAAGCTCGATAAAATATTTTCAATGTATATAATGACAACCAGATCACACAATATGTTGTGTGCGGTTATTAGCTTTTAATATTAAATAGCATAGTGAAGACGAGAACCAACCCCAAAAATACTAATTTGAAATATATTTTCCATATTTTTTTCACCATCATCTTGATAAAATGTAATTCCAACAAAAAAAAATGTCTTGAAAACGGTTCGTTCTTCATCTTTTTCGTGTATATAATAACACCATCATCATCATCATCATCATGAAATGTATTTTCTCGTTTCGTTTCGTTTATTGCAATAATCATTTTAATGTTGTATACAACATGAAAAACGTTGGAGCTTTTTCACTGTACTTGGGCCTCATAAAAAAATTATAATCAAATAAAAAAATATCTTTTTTAATTTTAATTTTGCTTTTGTCTTTTTAATGTAAGTATAATTTCGAAGATGGTGATGATGTCCGTTCGTCCCACTTTTTAATATTTTGTGCTTTTTTTCTTGGTTGTAGAGCTGCTTTACACACTATTGATTAACTTAATTTTATTATAATGGAAAATATCAACAATTTTCATTTCTCTTACATTGAACATTATTGCGTTTCTTCTAATTGTCAAAAGAAAATATTATAATTTTAAAAGATCAAAATAAAATAATGGTAGATAATAATAAAACTGGAACTCGAATTTCCTAGGGATACGAATTAATTGGAAATTACTGAAACAGGATACTGTGAATTGTTATTATTGTGTCTTCCTGTTTTGGTATTGTATTGACAGCATTCCAAACAGATATAAAAAGGTTTCAAAGCTCTTGTTATTCATATTTCATTATAATAACCACATTAGTGGTCTTTTTATATAATAATAAATTCAACTTTGTCCCATTTCAATAAATTTTCCACTATGTCATCAGATTTCGGTATATCATACAATTCCATTGATTAGAACACCTGAATTGTTATCATATCCGGAATCTAATAAAAATACACACTTGATATTCTCTGGTATAAACGATAAGAGCTTCTTTTCAAAAAATTTCGAAATTATTTCTAGGACCAGATTTTATTAACCTAATAATTTCCGTATAATAATTTCTTTTTAAAACACACATAATCCAATAGTTCAACAAATAACTAAGCTTATGTAAAAAGGTTTGGAAACCATGATGGAAACTAAAAATAATTCGCATTTATAAAATATTTCTTAAATTTCAAAAGAAATCTCTCTGATAAGTCTCTAGAAATTTTTGATAAATCAGAGAACCAATATATGATACGTATGCTAATTTTGGTAGGATTTGATTGTTGCAGTTCGTTTGGCTGAAACAGTATTCCTGTTAATTATGTTGTCACTACTTCAATATAGTATTTTACCTCACCATAAAGGCTTAAACTTTGACCATAAAGACTTAATTTTTACAGAAGCTGATCTCTTTCGGTTGAGATAATATTTGTACTTTATGTTTCCGCTTAACTACACCGTTCAGTTTCGTTTATGAGTTTCTTAAATATTCGTTGGTCACTATATTGGATTTTCTATCAAATACTGCTTTGTAATCCCATAACTACCACACTTTTTTTTTGAATGTGCTAAGCATTTTATTTGATTAGCTTGAAAGTTGAATATTTGCAATTCTCTTAAAGCAACCTCATGAAAGATTAATTCCATCTCCATTCGCTGTTTTAATATAACATTTCAGTAAATTCTTTAAAGAGTGAGTTACTTGTTGGTTTGTCTTGTCATGATTCGTTTCATATTGATGACGTTTTCTAAATTGTTCGATTGGAATAAAACATTGAAATAGAAGTTGACAGTTTGCAATATAGCAGATGACAACATCGATTATAAAACTAAACAGGTTGACTACAAGGGAAATATTACTTGATCGTCCTATTTATTATTAAATGCGTCCATCTTATGAAACAGTGATTTTGCTAAGGCATCTACATGATTAAAATGCTGACATATATTGTGGTGTTGGTAACACATATATTATAATTAGTCCATTTATAATTAGTCGTTACCCAATTTGTTGGTACTTAATTGTGTGTTGACGGTGTGATTTACACAAAAATTGAATATTTTGAAATTAAAATAGGACCCATCATAATGACAACTCACAGTCTATTTTTTACAAATTTATTAAAAATAAAAGAATCTGAAAAGTGTTATTTCAACGTTAGCGAAACTTCATGGCTTTCTTTTGAAATTGTTAGAGAAAATCTTTCTTTTCAAAAAACAGTTACCTTAACCAAAAAAAATAATTAATTATATTTGATTCTGATTTCCTTCAACTCATTTTCTCCTAGTGAAATATAATTTCTTGCCATCTTATCTTAGCTTTTGTTCTAATTTGCTAGAACCTGAAAACTTTATACAAGCCGGAATAAACATTTTTTTTCCAAAGATTTTCCTGGATTTTAGTGTAAATATCGAATTTATAAAAAGGAAACGGATCACGACTAAATAAGTCCCTTGTATACTCTGAAAGTTTCTCATTTATGTAAACCATTCGGTACATACTAATCTACTTACTAGATGGATGATAGAACACAATGTTTGATAGCATTAAGCAAAATCACTATTCTAATAATAAAGAGATTCATGGCTTGGTCGCCGAAGTACCATCCAATATAAGCTAGATTAAAAAGTAAGCAATAGTGAGCCGCATATAAGTTATTTTTCTATGGTCACCTTCCATTTAAAATATACACATATGTCCTAAACAAATGTTTATATGGCCTTGAGTTTAAAGAATTTTTAGTGTGGCGAAAAATATTAGAATATCTTCAATTCACGAAAAATTAAAATTTTACGAAATTATTATCTAACCTTACAGAAAGATGTTACAATAAAACACTCAATAATATTTCCTCGCTGCAATCTAATATCAAAATCACTCCCGTCATACAGCTAAATACCAACCCACTTATAAAAATATAAAAAACAAATTAGAAATGTTTGTTGTTCGGAACAAAATAAAAACCATAATTTCTGTAGCAAACGGCAGGATGAAAAAAAAACAAACCATTCATAAACGATTAAAAGATTACCATACCGCAAAGAACAACAAGAAAACCGTAATTAAAGTCCAACTTGGAAAAGAAAAGATTACGTATTTTATACATTGACATAATATTTTGTATACAACCGACCAAAAGCAAAACAAAAGCTCTAAAACCCCCCAACCAGACGAACACCGCAAAAAAAAATTGCCTAAGAGATCATAAATAAAAATTTTACTTTGCGTAGGATAAATTAATCCTTATTATTTAGCCAAACAATTATGAGAACAAGGACGACAGATGAATAATGTCACAATTTTATTTTAATTGTGCGCTGTAGCTTTTCGTGGTTATTCCTCATCATTCGCTTTATCACTATACACACAGACATATAACTAACTTACGAATAAAAACAAAAACTAAATTTAATGAAATATAATTTTCCATTTTCTTCCTAATATTTGTGTATGTGTGTGTGTGTGTGTTACTATGTTTTGTTTTTTTAGTGGGGGAAGGTACAGGTGGAATATTTTTACTGTGCACCGAAAAACTAACTAATCGTATATATATAAATAAAGCACAGATAAAGCTTTTTGGTTAATTTTAATTAAAATCATATTCAAAGTTTGTATACTCATTAGAGAGCTTTCTCTTCGTTCAAGCTCCATTAAATAAGAAAAATGTAATAAAATTATTTTCATTTTCAATTTTCCTTTTGTTTTTGTACTTATTTTTGTTTGTTCCCTTTTCAATTGTTGTTGTGTATTTGTTATGATTCAAATTTATCAAATCTCCAAGGTAAAATTAAAGAAAATTAAATTTACGTTTGTGTTGGTTTGGTAACCGTGTTCTGCACTCTACTTACTTGGTTCGGTATAGTTAGTGGTACGGGAACTAGATAGGACATTATAAATGACCAACGTGAACTTAAATACCATTGTTCTTGTGTATTGGATGTTTTCGAGGTATATCACAATTTTATATCAAAAGTTTTGTTTATGCTTGGAAACGATGTAGTCGCATTAACCATAAAAGCTCGTATATACTCGTAATTTATTTATTTCTTTTGAATTTGTGCGCTAGACGTTATAAAACATAAAATAAAATAAATTCTATTGACAATGCTGAAATTTGTTGAATTTTATGATTTAATTTACAAATACACTTAAATAAATTAAAATGGCTATTTCATTGGTACCATCCTTTGATCTCGTTGAAACAAATATAAATTTAGACGTGACTGCTTGCTTGGAAATACTAATGTATTCTTGCAACTGTAAAACAATTATTGATGTCTCCTCGGAATTTTTCATTGGAAAATAGAATAGAACATTTTATAGACAATCAAAACTTATAAAATGTGCTGATCAATACTACTTACCTCAGATGTTTATAACATATAATTGTATTAATCCAAAATCCATATTCTTGAAACTCCAATTTGATCTCTGGGAGTATCTTTAATGGGTCTCAAATAACTCTCTTAAGTAAGAAACATTTAAGTTTTACGTTTTAATTGGTTTTACGAGAATTTCACGTGAAAAGTAGTTTGGTTGTCACTGAAAAATTATTATGCAATTGTGGTTCGGTTAAAAAGTTGTCCACCAGTATATAACTTTACTATGACTCTAACATTATCGTAACCATATAGATACGACTTAAGCTTTCGAAGTCCAAAGTCACTTTTGTAAACGGTACCATAAAACAATGTCGTACACATGGCTGGTGAAGGTGTAAAAGAACTTTTTCACCTTACAAAGATCAAGTTGATCAGATATTCCGCTTACATCAACCAAAAGATTGTATCATTCAAGAAAGGCACTGAAAGATCCTTCTTAAAAAGTTAAAATGTAATTTTCATTTGTTTGAATCACCACTAATGATATTTTTCGAGAAATAAAATCTATCATTACAAAAACACTAATCACAACTATCAGGAAAAGTAAAGGCAGATTATTCATGGAAGGTATCTAAACCTCTAATTATTTAAATTCGAAAATACTTAGAGATCATTTTGAAAAATCATTTGAATCATTGTTACACTTACGAAATGGTCTATGTCAGAAGTAAATCAACACAGTAAAGAAATATTTCAAAAGTTGCACCTCAACTTGTGCCTTCTTTGATTTCTCTTCAGACCAAATACAGCAATTTTGCTTATTGACGTAGCCATTATGCATGAAATGGGCCACTTTGCTGAATAAAATTTTTTTTAAAAAACTGAACCTTCTTCAAGCTTTTAAGAGCTTTTGCAGACACTCTGTAGGGTTAAGTATTTCTATGATAAAATTTCAAACAATATGGAACAAAAACACTTTAACTTTTACTTACGTGTGTTCTGTCATAAAATCACTACTGACAAAGATTCCATTAAAATTCACTTTAAGGCTTTTAAATGCATCCATTTTGTCTATTGATCGTGTTCATAAAACTCTGAATTAATTCTGTAAGTTTATCAGAATTTTCATGGCATAAGCGTATCGTAGTAGCAACTGCAAATGGTTATAGTTGAATGCTTGTAGATATGTAACTTCTCGATGGTATACTAAATGTATTAATATCAGGGCTCTCCCAACTATTTTGCGGATTGATTATTTACGTCCTTCTTTGCGTCAAAACGAGGATGTACGTCCGATTTACGTAGAACAATCTGCGCATTGCATATAGCTCCGTGTCAGCCTATGTAGTACTGGCATGGAAGATAGGTTGGTGCATGAGTTCTGCTCTCCAATAGAGGGTCATAGATGTCTTCGTTAACACCATCGTAATCAGATGGTTACGGTGTAGATCGTAATCAGTTCTTAATCAGATCGTGAAAAATGCCTTTTGCATCCTGCCCGTATTGGGATTCGAACTCGGTACCCCGTTTTGAACTGCCACAGCTTTAACCATAGGGCCATTTGGGCGGTGGAGTTTTATTTATTGAGCACGATTTTAGTATTTTATAGAAATCATGTTTGAAAACGCCTTTCTCTTTTGTACTGCTATCGTACATATCCCAATTTTTCAATCCCATTTTGCAGTATTATTAAATTTTCTGATCTAAATCCCAACTGATTAGTTATTTGTTGCTTCCTAGGCAAAATGAGTCAAATGAGTAGTCAAATCAAAGATCTGTAAAGTGTAATATTTTTGTGTGGTTGCCTGGTTTTGGTACTGGCACTTTTTGAGAGACCTTTCTCTGGAATGCGATTCACCGGCGTCTTTCAGCTCTACTCTATAAAAAAAAAATCTCGCTCCTTTTACTAATATTTTACCAATAACCATTACTAAAAAAGAAGCTCTGATTTTAAATAAGTCCAAATTTCAGATTTTATTGACCCCTTCCACGAAATATGATTGGTAAACCCGAATGATTTATGAATAAAAACCATTTTCGTTGCCTCTCAGTTTTTGAGTTACTCCACAAACAAATACAATATTTAATTCGTTTTTTGTGTCTCAAAAGTTAACATAACAGATCATGATGAAAATCGTTCCATTAAATATTTTCACTTCCAATCTTCCTCCCATTTCGTCCATCCACCTAAAACCATATTTGAAATTGAAAATGAAATTCAACTGAAAATAAATCACGTCTGTTTACACACAGCATTTCAAGGTTATGCCAACAAACCCAATATCAACAATACCCAAATGAAATACATCATTGGGTACCAACATATACATAAAAAAAAATCTCGGGTTTGGCACAAAAAATATAAAGCTTCCATCACACTAATTCGTTTGGTATATCGGTACATATCGGTGTACATTCAATTAAGAACGCAGGTGGAAATTTTCAAACTGACGAATAAATTATTATATGTTGTTGTATTATTTACTTATTTCCCATTTTCTTTTTGTATATTTATGCAGGTTCGATTGTGGCTCAGGCACTGGAAAAGTAAGGTCGCAAGAAACGGTGATACTTAATCAATGGAATACCGTTACGGTATATCGGCACAGATGGGATGCATGGCTTGTACTAAATAAAGGCAATCGAGTGCAAGGAAGATCACAGGTAATACTTACATCAATTTTATTATCTCATGTTTCTTGATTTATTATTATATTATGGCACATACACCCGCACCTACGCACCAAATCAATCTGGTTGTTTATTTTTGTTGAACATGAAAAAAAATCCAATTTATTGAAGAAAATAACAACTTTGGGGTTTATATTCAACTTGATTTTTTATATGGAGTCGAGCAACAAAAAAGGGAAAATAACAGGAAAATTTCTTATCTTGAAATCCAGTCACGGTTAACATTTTTTTTTTATTTCAAAGGACACAAAAAAGGAATAAGTAAACAAAAAACGGGAGATTTTCTTTATTTTTTTTTTTGCTTGGGTATCCTCTACAATCGATAATATACGGAATAACTTACCAGTCCTGATGATCATTTTTCTTGGGTTTAATCACTACGTGATTATTTACACAAAAAGGATATGGTAACTTTTGTTGGAAGGAATGTTGAAAATAAAATATAAGAAAACATTAGGTTAAAGAACCTAATCCTAATCGAAAGGATATATACGTACATGTCGGATTGTTTAGTGTGGTAATCATTATACATCATTGTGCGGCCACATATATACGCATAAATGGAACGAGTTATAGTGGAAAATAAAATATTCATTCAAATAGAGGATACGTAAACCGATCCATTCGATTATCATTTTATGTACGTCCATTTCCCTCCCACAACAATTGAAGAATGCAAACTTAAGGGGTAATGGGTGATTAAGTATCCTGTTTTAGCTATTGTAATAATACATAATATACAGTCGAGTATGTTTCATGTTGTGCGTGCGTATTGTATTCCGAACCAATCCTTTTTATTTACGATGCTGTATATTATATATGTATGTATGTACTACAAGTAGGTATACATACATACACGAATGAAGATTTATTGATTGTTAAATGACAATTTAAAAAATAAAATAAGAAGTTTTTATTTATATATACGGATGTCTGTTCCACAAATATACAATTGAGAGTTCAAGCTACAACAACTTGGAAGTAAATAAGAATAGTTTATTGAAAATAAGTTATAATGTTGCTTATATCGCTTTTGTGTATACCCACATACATAGTACTAAACATTTATCTTATGGCATCTAAGCGACAGTGATTAAGTGGCACAATTTTTTTTTCGTATCTCGATTATTTATTGTTGATTGCGAGAAGAACAAGAATAAGAAAATCTGACATAAAATATGTAATGTATTGTGCAACGTGTTGTTAAAAGTTTAATGCTGAAAATATTAAAGAACTATACGTTTGACATTTACCTTATTTATTTAATCATTACATCTTCATTTTTGATCCTCAATTGAACATGTATAGCTAGTTCCAATAGTAAGGTTTTAGTATTAAGTTGGTAATGAATAATATTTTTTACAGTAGTTTTCAAAGTAATGGCGGTTAATAATGTAAAAAGTCCAAAATGTTACCATAGAGCCGATACCTTGTGTCATATCAGAAATAAGTGGCAAGTGGCTTAGTATGGCTTAAAACCACAGTACATAAAAATTGTTGATTTTTCTCTTCGAATTTTATAATGAATGCACAATTAAGTCCACGGTAAAGTTCTCAAGAGAAAACCTCTGATTAATGCTCCCATCACCTGATTATATCTGTGTTGATTTTCCTCGAAAACATCAAAAACACGAAACTTCTTTTTCGCTTATTGTCGTCCATTAATCGGCCAGGCTTCTTGACGTGGCTAAAACAATTCTTGTGGTTAACCGCGAGATGTTGATTGTACCTTAAAGTTGATTGTATCTTTATTTAAAGTTTCAGTGGCAGTAATATTCTCGGTTTACAAATGGCATCCGTTGTTGTGTAAGTGAACTGATTAACCTACACATAAAGTATTTATAGTGGAGTTATCCTCGTGACTTGACACACAATATTGAAGTTGTATTGTTCTCAGTTGTAGCAATAGATCGCGTACATAATGACACGCGTTCTCACAGGCATCGTTATACCCATACAAATCAATTTTGAAAGGACAGGCCGATGAATATAAGCTTATGCCAATATGAAGAGTGTTTAATTGCACAGCAATTCTTTACGATTGGAAATCCACTAAGTGGATGTTTCTTGTGATAACCATTACATTTGCCATTACATTACCCAAGTTCGTTTTGAATGTAGTAAAAATAATTCCACAAGAGTAATATCTAGGACATCACAGTAGGCTAGTGCAAAGCAGATCTAATAATTTGGGAATGTCTGATATAGGACCCCGTTTATTTTGTAGATTGGCAAAAAATTGATCCGAAAATTTTTGCAATCCAATACATTTCCAGTATTTTAATGAATTTAACAATCATAAACTTAAAGACTAACTCAAGGTGAAATTTTGGACTGTTGTTTCATAGTGTTGCAGAAATAAAGCCACTCTTACTTACCAAGCTTCACACCAGCAATACGGTTTTAATTTGAACAATCATATGTTTTGAATGAAAGTTCGAAACATTTCATACTGCGGACATTGTGGAGACGGTGAAGAAGAAACTGTTGAGCACTTTTAATCCTCCTGTTCTTCAGATTATTCCCATAGAGGGCACAATTCTTATATTTGAGGATCGATACCAAATAGGTACCAAATATCTTGGACTTCATTAGAAGAACAAACAGATTCCGAGACTGAGATCATCCAGATCTAACTGTTTTAAGCCTCGAGCTACCATTTTGATCCACCTAGTATAATATCATTTAGATATGTTGTATCAACTCCTTATTTTGTGAAATCCAACAATTTGACTTGATGTCGAGATTGTATTGCATAATTTAAATTTCAAAGACATTTCAAAAAGCTGACAGATTTTTTTAATTAAATTGAATAGAAATAAGTATGAAACAGATCAAGTTTCAAGTTTCAATCGACAATCAATCGTGCACAGCAAAAGCTCGTTGTGAAACAAAAATAGCCTTATGTCCTTTTATCTTTACTTTACATTAAAATTTAGCAGATATTCGGTTCTTCATAAATTGTAAAGATGTTGTGCCTCTCACTCAAAACTCGTTCCACAAAATTGTAGTTAGATCTGATATCCAACCTAGTAACTTTGTATTTTGTGAAATTGACTAAATACAGTATTCCAACATGGTAATAAAATTGACAGGTTTTGTCACATTCGTGCACACCTGACCGATTTAAAGTTTGAGTGATCTTAAGCGTATGAGAATCTTATGAATTCTAACAATTGACACATGGATTTTATAAATGTAACTGTAGGGAAAAACTGAGAGAAGTCACCTTTATCAAACCACAATTCTGCAATAATGGTCAACGAAACATTCAATTTAGAACTATAGCACACTCATTCTCTCTTATGAATGCAAAACCACTGTTGCATTCATAACGTAACTATTTGAAAAAGTGAGGTTTGAAATTTGCACCTTTTGAAATTCATATTTATTCGTGTTAATAGGCAACCTGCGAATTCTGACATTGTTACAAATGGTTATAAGAGGTTTAAAAACTTTTTAAAAAAGTGGGTGCATAGAAAACCGTCTGACATTCGACTAAAAATAGGTCCTAAATTGAATCTCTCGTCAAGGTTCATGATTAGCATTTCAAGATAATTAATTTTTTATCATTTTAATAATTTCAATTCAACTGAGAATTTGAGTTTAAAATGTAAAAAAAAGCTTGATAAAATTTTAATTTTCTAGAAGTAATAAATTTATTGTTGCGGGGTTAAATAAAGGTGAATCAAATAGCAACAAGATCTTTAAGATGATTTGTAATATTAAAGTTTCTGTTTATGTCGTCGATTGTATAGCTGAATGATTAAGAGAGTTTCTCATCACGCCGTGGTCTCGAGTTCGATTCCCGCCGTTGACCAAAAAATTAACATGCAGCCAGATGACATAAAAACGCGTTTGCGTGTAAGAACATTGAGTTGGGCTGTCCACCTATAATGTGCACACATCGTTTAAATTAAAATCAAGAAAATGTGGTTTATTGATAGCAGACGACAGTTGCATCTCACAAATATTTCTTGGTAATTTGAATTAAGATTATCATGCTGGAACTGGGATTCTACGAATCCAAATATGGGTTTCATAACTTATACGTGAACCGCACTCTTTTATAATTTTTGCTTCGAATTTGAATATTTCGCTAAACTTTACTAAACACAAATATATAAAATTGTGTATACTATCGGTTTGATGACCGTTTGTCATAGTGCGACTAGTACGCAAGAATCATTTTTTATATAAAGTAAATCGTTTAAGAAAATTTTAAAAAGTTTTGAGCAAGCAATAGTTGTCTACTCAAGACTTAATTTTAAAAATTATTTCTTGCCTTTTCGTATTTCAACTCGTATACGTGTATGTAGCTGGTAGCAGTGTCTTACGAACACACCATATAATTCTTTTGTTGGATTCTTTTATTATGCTGTTATACAATTTTCACAAACAATAAAGTATTAAGAAGACAACACAATATTATATAAAACGAAATTATAATTAAAAATTAAAAAACTTAATAAAAAAAATCCAAATAACTAAGAACAATAACAAGAAAATATATTTCCGTTTCTATATACCATATAACACACAGTGTATGTGTATATACCAATTTTCTTCACTGGCACAAGAAGTGGCGTGTTGATATTATAAAAAAAAATACGAAAATGAAAACTCCATTGTTTTTGTTGTGCTTTTTATGTCGCTGCTGGTTATTTGTTGTTGTATGCAATAAGCAGCATTATACTGTATTATGCTCGTGTACAAAAGTTAAGTAAAATATGTTCACTGACAAAATCATCATTAATAATTGTGTTACAACGTTTTTCCTCTTGCTTGTGTGCATATTCATGTAAAGGGGTTAGAAAAAGCATTAGGTTGACGTTACACTAACTTTAAACTAATCATTTAAGGTAGCAGTAGAATGAACGCAGTGTGAATAAAAGTGGGTTGCCAACGAGTGTTGTGTGGTTACATATATCTCATTTAAATATAAAATTTGTCGACTGCCAATTATAGCCCGTACTTTGTGTTTGAGGTTTTGTAATACAAAGACTTAGTTCAACTTCAACGCTTAAAAAATGTTAAACGAAACATGATTATTGTATGGTACAGTTTGCGAGAATACTTCGTATACTACTGACAAACTGATTATAGAACTCACCTTTGACTTCCATGTCAAGTCGAGTGATTTTTTCTACACAAAAAATTCTAAATTTATTAATAAATTTCATGTAATTGGCTCCAGAATTCACAAAATGTTAAGCAGCCGCAATTGAATCGTGTCTATTCAGTTATACCTAACCAAAATGTTTAGCATGAATGTTTGACGAATGCATCAAAAAGTGAGCCCGTGCTGTCCAGCAAAACTAGGAGTATGAAAAGTTTGAGGCCCATCTGTTTTGAATATTTTGAATATGAAGTGTACATTCTATTACGAATGAGCTAAAAGCCCAAAATAGGATGTCCAGTTCAATAGAGAACGAAATTGCTGTTAATAAATAAATAAATAAATAGATAGGCTGATATAAATGCTTCAGTTGCTAGTCCACTTACTACTTCCACATGTATGGCTTTTGTAACCATGCATACAAATATCGCAATGTGGATCCTTTTCTATTTGGGTCTGACCTCTTTCTAGTTTTTAAATTGAATTGGTGTGGCATAATCAATTCTCACCTCTCTGAACTGCCGTGAAGAAGTCACTCTGCAAGTGAGTAGATCGTCCATTAGTTATTAGTTTAGGGCTTTTTGTTTATATTTGAAACATGAAACACATTTCTGTATAATGTGTCGTGTCAATTTTCTGCTATTAATAATCCAGAACTTATTACGGAAATTTGCCAATATTATATGAAAGCTTCCACGAAGTTTTCTTCTCTTATGTTGAATGCTTTTGGCGTACTGGTAGTTAGGCTTTTCGTAAACGTCCACGCAACCTTAACATGCCATCCAGCTTGGATTTCGGATTCAACGTTTTATTTTTTTAATGCCTGAAGATCTTTACGGAAATATCTCTACATTGTTCAATTTTAACTATCTGAATTTCAGCTAGCTTCTATCGTTATAACCAACCAACAGGAACCAATAGTCTTGATAAATCGGACAACAGTTAGTGTTAAATTCAAAAGTGACTGCTTCAGAATTATAAAAGATCCCGAATGATTTTATTATGTTGTTGACTTCTAAATTGAAGAATCTCTTTGTTCTTAGATGCTCTGGAACATTGGTTAAAATCTCTGTCAAATTCGACGCCCGTTGTTGGATGGTTATGTATTCTTCAATGCTATCACCCCAGTTAAAATGTTATATACGTAAAAATATTGCACAGTTGTTCTTTGAGAAATGATGCTGCTGCCGTTCCATATGTATCTGTTTTTAACTTGTATTCTTCTATTGGTTAAGATGGATTCTTTCGCCACAATATTCTTTGTATGTTTTGGTGACTAGGATGCATCCAGATTTGACGTCTTTTCTACGTCGGCTGTTAATACTAACTTGTGCGTTCACCACCTCATGTTGGTATCAATTAGGTAACTCTGAATTTGAGATCCGTTCAATTATATCATTAAGGATAATTCTGATTTCCTTTTGCTGGATGTATCAAATACTACCCTAGGTTTTATGGTAGTACTTTCCATAATACTTTCCGTGATTTCATTTGGCGAGTGGTTTTTATTTCATAAATCGTTTTTCGATCTGCAGTAAACGTGCTACAGCTTTCTTCCTATAGATTCTTATACCACATGGTTGTGATTTAAACGGTAAATGTACCATATATTTACTGTCTGGTGGTGGAGCTGTTGTTTTTGTGAATTGCTTCTCCGCATCTGCCTCTTCTCCATGTGAGCTCTTTCTTCTTGTATGGCATTATTCGCTATGAATAAATTCAATTGTTGCACGATTGTCTTTGTCACCCGGTCTTCTTGTAATCCCAGCGAATGTCAAAATTTGAATTCTTAGTAGAATGTCTGTGATTTTATTAGTCAGTTTTTTATATTTTTCACATTTTCTCATCTTGGTTGTTATTTTCACAATGGCGGTTTTATACTGTGTACCATTTTTTTCAAAGTGTTGTTCCGTCAAATACTTCAGTTCTTGATCTTCATCCTTCGGTAGCAAGCATGCAGATTTCCTCGTGGAGTACGGCTGTTTGATTCATAAGTTTTCGCATGGCCGCTCCGAAATTTTGATATTTTCATTGCCGTTTTTGTCTCGGTATCAACCAGGTTCGCGATTTCGATGAGTTTTCTGTAAAGGTTTTTCATCCTGATGGTTTATCGACTTATTATTTGTTGTAGTTCAGAATTTGTTAGATTTAGATCCAACCCAATGTTCGTGTTGTTGATAGAACGGATGTCGGATATTTTTTGATGGCTTTCAGTTTCCATTGTGATTGGTTTTAATTTTTTTTATTGGTTCTGTAACAGATCCTTAAAAACTAAGTAAAAACAAAAACAGAACTGCCGTTGTTGTTTTGTCTTAGTTTTAATACATTTTCACTATGTGAAGTCTTTGTATGCCAAGACAAGTTCGTCTTGCCAGTTTTTCGTTAGCTCAAATGGTCACTGATAGTCAGCGGTCCTTATTTTGACTAAGTATCCGGCTCGAAAGAGTTCTGTTAGGTATCGCCTTAGCTGATATATAATTTTATTTAAATTATTCTGAGCTTATCACGGGTGGTTGCTAATTCCATAGTACATAAAAAATACATTTCAATGTAATTAAAATTTAATCTTGCCCTTAATGTTGTAACTTCCGTGGATTGTCAGCGTAAAGCCTGTTCATAACAGTTAATATCTTTTGATTAGGATCTCGGGAAATTTGATGTTACTCGATCATGGCTGTCCTCGCCATACTATACCTAGCCATATTATACCGATTGTTGCGGAAATTGGCCAATTGGACAATACAGTTCGTGTGACATACCAAAATCGTTAATATTGTCTTAATGTAAAACTTGGACTAGAACTGGGCTGGTGTTTGAGCGTGTAGAACAGGTTTGTTAATAACTGCATTTCAATTCTGAACCTCGCTATTAGATCCATCGATTTGAGAATTGTGCCTGATGGTTAGAAGAACTTGGAAGAACTTAGAATCGTAATATTTCAGCGCTATTCGTATATCATTTCGATTGAACAAATAAAAATTCACGTTTCTATAAAAAAAACATAAAGGTTTATGTCATCAGTAACTATCCGTCATATACTAACAATTTATTTTTTTTTCAATTACAGGGTCTCTTCTCACGAATAACATTCCGAGAACCAATATTCCTTGGCGGGACCGGCAACATAACCGGACTTGCAAAAAAATTACCGATATACGATGGCCTAGTCGGATGCATACGTAAATTTATAGCCAACGATCATGAATATCGGATAAGTTTTCAACCCCATGGGGATGTATCGCAAGGGTTTGATGTCCGTAAGTATACATTTTTAATCCATTACGTTCTTGTTATTATTTTATATATTTTGTAGTCCACATAAATTGTGTACTGTAAATGGAAATTGCATTTTAATTATACACAAAAAATAATTATTTAAAATTTAATTTTTGTTTTCGGGCAAAAACAACAAATAGTTCATGTTATTAGATTTTGCGATAAAACATGAAAAATTTAAGTTCTGAGAACTTGTTCATAGTATACATATAACGTATATACATAAATTATGTTGGTTTACAGATTATTTAAATTCACATAAAAATATGTTGTTTTTGTCGATTTATGCATATTTTTAACGACTGTATGATACTAATTTCGATATATATGTAATGACTATGTAGAACACTATGTTGCGTTTTTAGATTCCCCAAAGTGGTTATGTTGTCACAAAAAAATGTTCCAAAACAACAAAAATTAATAGGATTCGAACAACACGAGTACCACATGCCCAAAAAGCTTTTTAGTATTCATAACATTAAATTATTATGACTGAACTTATAGATTGCTTATTCAACGTTTCCCAATTATTTTTGTCTTTCGTGTAACACAAACACACTCCCAAGTTTATTTTTTGTTTTCTCAAAGTTGTATCATGGGAAAATTTTCAATGTGATGTCACGATTGAAATTTAGTTGATTTTTTCGTGTTAAATTTTACATTTGGGCGTATATATTGATAAATTGTAAAACAACATCTTCGAGTTCGAAACAAGAATATACATTCGAAGGTAAAATAAAATGTAATGAAATACGTGTCAGTTGCAAAACAATGCGAGACATGCTACTATTTACAAGCGATGTCATAACCTGTACGGTAAAAGGTGATGAGTTTTGTTCCAAAATAGAACAAATTGGTAGTTATTTTTGTTAGAACGGACATTAAGTAACAAATAATGATGTATAGTTCCAAAACTACATAGAATTTCAAATCCTTATACACTGATAAAGTTTTATTGTAAAAATACCTCCATTTTCTGAATTTACATTATAAAATTGACTTGAGATAGATCAAGAATATTTTAAATTTCATTAGAAATGTCTATGGTCTGCACACGAATTACCAGATTTATTAACAGAGACGGTATTCAAGGTACGTTTGGTATTGCAAATCCATAAACTCTTATTATTCCCCAAAGCAATGAAACGAATTGAATTAAAAGCTCATGACAGGTGATGAATCGTAGATTTACGCGTATGAGCCCGATAGTAAATAGCAGTCGACTGTATGGGTGCTTCAAGATGAGCCACACATGTTGGCGCACGAAGCACATTCAAGCAAATGATCGCATGTTTTTTCGGAAAAACTGGACATTTCGCAACCGTACCACTAGAACAACGCAAAACAGTCAATTCTGAGTGGTAAACAACAATTTGTTTGCCAGTTGTCCTCCAAGAAATCAGGAAAACCAACCGCCGAAGACGGATCACTCTACACCACGACAATGCGAGCTCTCACACATCGGCTCAAACAACTGCATTTTCGAGCACCCAAAACATCGATTCGATGAGTCATCCGCCATATAGTTCTGACTTTTCACCAAATGACTTCTTTTTATTCCCGCACGTAAAAAAAACTGAGAGGTCAACGTTTTTCGACACCTGAAGAAGCGGTTGCTGCATTCAGAATGCATGTTTTGGAGATACCTCAATCAGAGTGGAAAAAACGCTTCGACAATTGGTTCAAACAATTTATATTTGGAAAAACAATGAAGGGATTTTCGATGATTAAGATTTGTTTTTGTTCTCTAATCCCGAAATATAAAAGCAACCTTCGTACCACTCTTACGAGTTATAAATTTGAGGAACTTTTAAAATGATTTGTCTTCAAATATCGAACCAGAATTTAAATTATTATAGCAATAAAGCTTTTCTGGAATTTAAAATCTGAAATTCTCTCTGTGTTGTTAAGACAAACCAATTGACTTCTTTGCTACCCTATAGTTCTTATCGAATGTGTGTTATGTCAAGTTAATATATTAATAGTTAAAATTTCATAGAAGTCAATAAATTAAAGAAGACTTGAACACATTCTATACGTGGACATTTTTGGGTAAACAATAAAGAAAAACCACAGTTAAAGCTCATGCTTTATGCTTATTAAGTTAGTAACAATATATATTATTTGCTATAAGAAAACTTATACAGTGACTAAATTTTGAATAATTGTTGACCACTAAAATGACGTCAATAATCAGGTTCAATTTTCCAAAATACTAAATTATTGATGCCATGACTTTATCGTCACTGACAGCTATTTCAACTCTATTCATTGCGGATCAGCTCGCAGAACATGACCGTGTCAGCATCTCATGGTTTTAAAAATATGGTTTGAATGTTCCATCAACATCATGTTTTGTGCTCTGATTTTAGCCGAAGATGTTCAATTCTTATTATAACATCCATGCTTTACATCGCATTTAATTAACACATCTTTAGTAGATAAAGGATCGCTTACATTATTTTGTCAGTTAATTCAACTACTCAGAATTATCAGCATATGCAAGAATTATTATTGGATTATCTGAATAAGATGTTTTATTAAGCTATTTGACCTTTGCAGACAATACTATCTGTCAACTGGATTAAGCGCATAAACCAAAAACTATCTTGATTGATCGATAACCTTTGAGCTTTTCTGTTACAGCATAATTTTTGGGCTCCTTTTAATGTTCCTTGTTCGAACAAGTTCAAATTCACTAATCGATAGGGTTTATATAATTCTTATACCTCCGACATTTAACCAATATTTTTGTTTTGTTTTGAAAAAAGTGATAGTTTGATAATATTGTTGAGAGTCCTTAATCAGACTCTGTGTTCACAATAATCTGAATACACATATTTTGTTTTATTTTGACCAACGATTTATGATCGGGTATATAAAAATGGCATAAATAGATTTTTACCACACAATTAAGTCTGATTTTAATCTTTGACCACAAAATATAGGTTAATACACATATATACTTGATGACGTAACAAACTATATACAAATGTGTTTTAAATTCGTTCGTTGGTCTGATCATCAACGTAAAATTCACAAATTTTTAGTACAGGCGAGCTTTGGGTAGGTGTGAAAGTGAATGAGGATCAATATGATGCAGTAGTAACATTATTATAGGCTAGCTGTTTTTTGATTTTAGCGACTTATGTATAAGGTGCAACACTGTTTAGATCAGTATGTAATCATTAAATAACTTTGACATTTGTTAACGGATTGACGTTTTAAATGTTTCAATTCAGTACAATTTTATTCATGAATTGCATTACACCGAAATAACGCGTCAAAATTGTGACTCTCACTGTGTACAAAAGTCATCGTCTGACAACATTATTCGCCGTTCGATGTCGAGTTTTATTAAGGATAGTCAGAGATCTATTACATGCCGTTCATTAACGACCAAGCCGGATTAATGAACTGACTTTAATGCCATTAACATTAATAGGCCGTCCACGTCACAGATAGACCATCAACTTCACTTTAAATACGAAACAGTGATTAAATCTTTACCATTCCGTCATAAATTATGGCGCACGTTAGTATCAAAACAACACCACAAATTAATTTCATTACGTCTAGCCGAAAATTATAATAAACTGTCATCACTGCCTATTTGTAGCTGTCTGGTTTAGAAACCTGCGGTCTGCAATGCTCAAGTTAATTGTCCAAAACCAGAGTTGTTACATATATTAGTTTACAGATTTTAAACGTTTCTATTCTAAAAAAAATATTGAGTTAAGTGGTTAAAAAATAATAGCTATATGGTGTATGTGTGTATATAACATATGCTTTCCAACCACGTTATAGTATTGGTTTCATAATAAAACTTAAACATAAACACAAATGGGCCATAAAGATTTAGGATGACTAAGCATCAATATCAATAAAAAATTGGTTTTATCTCTCTTTCATATTATTTTGAATCCAAAACTATTCACATACGAGTAAAAACGACGAACACGGGTAAATGCGGTTATATAAAATATTTTAAATTTCCTCCCGCAGTTTTTATATATATTGTTCTGATATACGAGTAAACGTATATAAAGGCATGATGAATATTATCCTTTTGTAGCTATATACCTATATCCTTATATACCTATATCCACCATCTATATCTACATAGTTTATGTCATAAATTTAAATTATATCCAACAACAGCATAAAAAAAATGATTGTGAACACAAACAAAACAACCTGGATACCTTTTACATGCCTCAATCGTGCTCTGAATGAAACTGACGGCACACAAAAGGATAACATTTCATTGACCTTTTTCATATACATACATACATCATTCATGCTCTTCGTCTATATATTTTCTTTGTTGTGTCTATTATATAAACGAAGAAATTATTTAGAAATAACAATAAATTAACTAAACACAAAAACCAACATTTGTTCTCCGCATCCGTATATGTACATGAGTTCCAACCAGCTAGATCGTATCGTTCGTTTCGTAACGTTTAAACAAAATTAATAACATTTTTGCCATAAATATGTACGAGTATGTCTATTTGTGAAAACAATTATTTTCCTCATTTTCTTTAGCACACGAGTGACATGTATATAACAATAACGAGATATACAGATACGTCACAAATTGTTAACATATTTCAATAAAGTATATTTTTTTTTATTGTTTTGCACTTTCAGAGGAATGTACCACAGATCGATGTAGTCATTATCCGTGTCGACATGGCGGAAAATGTATACCATCGGATCAAGGCGCAATCTGTTTATGCCCGCTTGGATTCGGTGGCGATTTATGCGAAATGCGTCTTGATTTACAAGTAAGATAAACAAATATATCATATCACACATAATCCTACACAACATTATATTCTCATTAACCTCACACGTAATATCTCCTTTTATTTGTTCTATTACAGGTACCATCGTTTAATGGATCATCATATTTAAGATTTGCTCCATTGGGAGATAAATCTTTAATATGGCTGGAATTAAAGGTAATACATTTGTGGCTATTTATATATCGGCTTAAACACATTATTTATATATATATATATATATATATATATATATATATATATATATATATATATATATATATATATATATATATATATATATATATGAGATAAATCGTCTTTGTCTATTTACCTCGGTTCCGAAAATAATAAAGGATTTTTGCATGTACATTAAATCCTATTTTGATTAAGTCGATCTGCCGGCAAACAAATAAAACAAAACACATATACGTACAGCATCGTTAGATATATATGTACACATCCAGCAAAATCGAAAGGGTGGTTAAAAGATATTTATCTTATTTTTCGTAGCACAATTTTCGAGCTACAAAATTACATTTTTTTTTGTTGTTTGTGGAGTACAAAACTTGCTTAACTCGAAGAAAATCAATAAAACTTGGATTAGATATTGTTCTCTCCCTACACTTCTTGGTTTTCGGTTTATGGTTTGGCAAAAAAATTATTTTTTCATTCAGATACTGTACTTACTCGTATAACGATTTTTGTTATAGTATTTCAGTTTAAAGCTATCCACAAGAAAAACACTCAAATGAAAATGAAGAAAATTTAATTTTTCTTTTTTCGAATTTATACAAATCTCATGAGTATTATGTTTGCCATGCCACGTAATTAATATAAAAAATGTCTTAAATTTAAAAAAAAAATCGATTTGGTCTCATTTTTTAGTTTTTTTTGCAGAAAAGCTTTAACTGTGTTCCATAACTTTTTGTTAAAATTGAATATGTCAGGGGCCCGTGCCCTAGTCGATTTATCCGATTTACGTATACTTAAGCTTGAGTGAAGTAAAATTGGGAACAGGTAATAAAACACTTTTTTTTTGGATTTGGTCGCGATAAAAGAAATCTCACGATATATCTTCAAATCTAACAAAGTACTTAAGATGTTTTATAAAGAGTTAATTTTTTACTAACGGCTTATAATTAACTAGATGTTAATACAAAAAGGATTTAGAAGTATCTCTCTCGCTAAACATTGGACTTTTCATCATATTTATTTTTATATAGAATTTTTTTTTTTATAAAAGATGCTTAATAAGCTCTTTCGGGATAGAGTGGATAGTAAACATACCCACTAGTGGGCTTTCTTTAATACAGGGTGGGGCAAAAGTCCATTTTAATTACAAACCATCTTGGTTATGTGACGTTTAGGTTTTTCGCTTGTGTGAATAACAAGAACGAGCAGAAATAGTGACAATATTTATTGAAAATAATCGTTCCATTATTGTCACTCAGCGAAAATTGCGTCAAAAATATACTAATCGTCCAGTGCCTCACAAAACCACATTTTATCGTTTACACTTGCGAATTTTCGACAGTACGGTATTACAGCCCACATACCTCGTGCTGGAAGATAACGGACGTCTCGTAACGTTTAACACGCCACCAGCTATTTACCTACTATTGGATTTTATACCACCAAATTATTCTCTCTATGAAACTGCGCAGACAACTTAAAAACCGAACTTTCCGATAACGTTATAATTTTTAATTGGGAAAACCCAAGATAAATGAAAATGGTATACTTAATTAATATTTCTACGTTAAATAAATTATTGAATAAATAAAAAATATAAATTTTGTTTCTTTAAATGAGCCTCTGCGGAAATTCGTATTCGTATGTGCAGCTCTCCACTGAGCTGAGTCCTTTTATCTGTAGAACGAAGGAAAGATTACTACCGACCACGATTCACGACTTCTGGAATTAATAGTTTAAACCGTCGAAAGGTCTATTTGAGCTGATGGTGCCTTCTAAAAGCGGACAATAAAATATTTATAAGGCGCCAGTCCGCGCACGTGTATTTGCCCGACTGAGATTCAGTCGTTGAAGCTTGAGACTTACGGGTCGGATTTTGGCTATCATCAACACAAATTAATATCAGTTAAATATAGGAAAAAGGAATACTCACCGAGGCTTGTGTTCAAGAACCCCACCACCACGCTGCATCATCTGCTCCGACACAATGGTTAAACTCTGCTGTTCGCCTATATACTGCTTCCTTTGCTTTGCAGTTCATATATATTTCCAAACGTGAATGTTTGATTTTGTTGTTGCTGTCGTGTCGAACCCCACCACGGCACAGTGTATTGGTATAGTTATTTATTCGCACACTATAAAATTGTTTCGTCTTTCCAGGCACTTCCAGTTGATAATAGGATTTACTGACTGATTGAATTATTACCAATAATAATTCCCGCTTGATCACTGACACATAAAGATTGAAAATTCGTGATTTATATATACAATATACACTGAGTAAAATCACTGTTTGTTTTCACGAGCACTTAAAGAAATATTTCAGTACAGCCTGTACCGTATATATTTACAAATATATATCTATATATATATATATATATATATATATATATATATATATATATATATATATATATATATATATATATATATATATATATATATATATATATATATATATATATATATATATATATATATATATATATATATATATATATATATATATATATATATATATATATATATATATATATATATAATAACTCACAAAACACAAATATTTTAAATTAAAAAAAAACAAGCTATACCAGCTTCAAACGTCACTACTACATAGATGAATCTACCAATGACGTGCTCAAATTTTTTGTACACCTGTGATACAGCCACGCTTTTTATTTTTAAAAATCGAATATTTTAGACGATTTATATTATCCGAAGACGATCTATGTATCACAAGACGACTGCTTAGCTGCTTCCCGTAAATCTTATATGCACGTTTACCCTTTTCGATGTTCTTAGTTTCGTTCCAAGTTAATGTTTTCGATCACAAAACAATCCAACTTACATCACTAAGCACACTATGCGCTCACAGAAACATACAATTACCTACTCACAGCAGTATATGCTCAAGAATACAAAACACCAAAGTAGAGCGGCAACACAAAATAATCCGGAATTTATCCAAACTGATGTGGTCTGGGATACGAGTATACGCACGTTCAAGCAGCAAAATCCCAGAGACCCCTTCTTTGTTACCCATGGCTTATATAACTTGTCAATAGGTGGAAGTGATGATAAGAATGACTGCTTTACGCCATTTAATGCGTTCGGTAGTAAATTAATACGATAGCCTCGCCATCTCTCCACAAATTGCAATAGCATCAAAAGTAACCCTTTGATGACTATTTTTTTTATATCATGAATCCGCCGAATTTGTACTTGTGGGGTTTGAACACCAACCTTGTGAGTAGGGAAATAAAATTTGGAATAGGATAGACCTGACAATTTCCTTCACCTGACGCTTAACCCAAACAGACCTGTGTAAACGCGAAACACGACGTCACAAACGCTGAAATATGGCTCTGATGTGCGATTGCGTTGCAGTCTCCATCAATTTGGAGATGTTATTTCCAGTTCCACATTTCTACTGCGTGCAGAAATTAAGGCGAATTTTGAAAACTGATTTGAATATATGTTCCCGTACAAAATTCAATTAGTCGTTGCGTACAGTTATGCAATCCAAATGGCTGTCTGGTGAAATTGAAGATTTTTCATCTAAATTGATAATAAGCGATGAAGCCTATTTTCATCTCAGTGAGCACGTCAATAAACAGATCAGTCAGTCAGTTTTGGGGAACACAGAATCCTCAATTAATTCATCAAACATCATTGCATCCACTTAAAAAAAACTGTATATGGTGTGTTATTCAAGCTAGAATCGTCATTCGTCTATATTTTTTTTGAAAATAACCAAGGTGTTAAAGTTACTGTTATTGCCAAACGGTGCCAAGCCATCATTCGAAATTTTCTTGTGCCTGAAGTGGAAGGACAAGGACTAGAAGGCATATAGTTTCAGCAAAATGGAGCCACAGCACACACAGCCCGTTCAACAATTCAATTGTTGTATGAGGTTTTTCCACGAAGACTAATTTCGCGAAATGGCGATTTAGAATGGCCATCCAGATCTTTGGATTTAGCAGCACCAGAATTTTTCTTATGGGGTTTTTTAAAATCGAAACTTTATGTGAATAAGCCCCAAACGATTCAACATCTTAAAGACAATATTCGTCACGAAATTGAACAAATACAGCCTAAGATGTTGAAGGATGTTATGACAAATGCCTTAAAAAGAACCGAAAGTTGCATAGTGCATTCAAACCTACTTATCTTGCATTTGAACAAAGTTATAGGCAATCAAAATGGTAGCGGGACTTTTGCCCCACCCTTTACTCATTTATTTTGACCCTACGAGTATAGTATGGGTGTTTGCTTCCAACTCTGAACTTGTGGGGTTGAAATTAAACCTCCGAAACACCACGTTTTACAACAATATGTACAAATAAATAACAATACTCACTATACAAAATAAACAAACTATAGTGAAAAATGAATAAATCATTAATAAATTATTGAACCACTGTAATTTAGGTACGATGTTGGGCCTTTGGTGAACATCAGGAGATGCTGCTTAAGTCGACTTAATCATTCTTCAAAAGATTATCAAACGCAAAATTCAAATTTATCGTAAATACACTTTTGAGTTCTAGGTTAACAATACTAGCCATCAGTCGAATAAGCTACCTGTGCAACATCTTAGTTTATCGCATTAGTATATTAGACTCACCAGTAATAAGTGATGTAGCTAAGTTGGTATATATTGTTTATGTTCTTATGTGGAACTTGCTATACAATCACGATGGATACTGTATCTTACAATTACATCATTTTTCAACTTCAAAACAGTGGCGGCTCTTCTTTCTCGACGTTCACCGAATATCTCGATGTGTGATACTTACATGTCACATGTTCGTTTATACGGAAATATACTTTCCACCTATCGGTTGATTCCATTACTATAGTTACCCATGGAACACTAGATTATTCACGAGGGTATTATGGTAGGTTGCATAACATTTATGTTGATCTACATTATGATCTTTGTTAACAGTTAAATTTAAATTTTTAACTGGCGCATCCATTATCGGGATTTCGATTTTCTCTACAAATGATGCATAACGTTTTTGCAATTTTTGATCTGACCTAAGCCTTCAGCTTTATCACAAAATGTGGCTCAATTTGTAGCATTGTCCATCATATTACCAAAATTTGTTATAAACTTTTAATAGTTTAAAGCTGAATGTAAATCTTAAAGTATATTATAAATAACCTAATATCATATTTATTTACTTGTTAAATTTGAAAATATATTTCTATTGTTTTGCAATTATGTATAATTCTAGTCGGTAATACTTGTTACTTTTTGCTACCCTGCGTATGTACAAATGGGTAGGTTTAGTTTATTTAAAAAACGTCAAAACCTAATTCATGGATAATCTAACTTTTTTGGGAGTTAAGTTCCAACTATTTAATGTAACAAAATAAAAGCTAATTGAAAACCAACAATCGCGTAGGTTGATTGGCATCTGTTGTGAAATCTAGAAATAATTAAACCAATTTTCATAAAATTTTTTGGAATGATTAAAATAAACTTTAGCAAAAAAGCAGTTTGTCAAAAGAGGTTGATCTAAAGAAGTCATACACAGTCACAAAATGGCGAGAATTAATCAATTTAAAATCCTTAAATCGTTATTTTTATTTGGTTTTTTGGGACTGCTGTTGGCCGGTTGATTTTTTCTTTCCTTCAATGGGCACCATTATGTTGCTTTATATGTACGTTTTAGCATTACTGCGATGGCCATCCTCAGTGATGCTCGAACGAAACTTCGAGTTACTAAATATCGATAGTCAGAGCAGATACTACCACTAAAACAGTATCTAAGATTTTAGATTAGACCACGTATATGTCTCAAAAATTATTATTTGATAGCTTAGGTAGTGAATATGAACAGTTTTGAGCGATGGAAACACAGAAGATAAGGTTAAAGAATTTTTAAAATATAAAAGCTCACGTATGTATTCTGTCCAATTCGACAAAACTTTTATTCATGGCAGAGACCAGTTTTTATTTAGAGCAATTTAAAATAATTTCAGATTTTTACTACTTTTTGATATTACATCTTAATAGCTTCATATATTTTTATAAAAATCGTTGTAACAGAAAAGCAGATCAAAGGCATTAAAAAAACTTTACGTGACCAAATTATATTGAACGTCTCGATGTTACCCGATATATAACTACATATTATCAAAATAATAGCAAATTTATATGTGACATTCCTGATGGTTCGATTAAATTTGAGAACTTATTTTATCGGTCTGGTTATTTGACTGCAGTATCAACTTATCTCACTCATTGTGTTGAAAACCAATTAAAAGGCAGACACATTTGATAAGCTTCATATCATAAAATATGATTTTATCACAATCAATGCAGTCTGTTCAGAGAATATGCACAGAAAGTATTAAAAACTACTTGTTTCTCTTTGCCTACACTCTTCGCTAAGCAATACCCTCATATAGGATGTCTATTATAATTCAAGATCACCTGGGAACTGATTACTTCTTGAGTCGCTGGTGCTCCATCCACAACAAGAGGTTATCAGGCACGGTAGTTTAGAAGGTCACCCAAGAGCTTCTTCTTTCGTAAGTGCTGACTACAAGGCCGATTTTGTGAACGGACAATGTGTCCAAGCCATCTTATCCATGACGATTGCATGAATTCAATGATTTCAATATTATCAAGAGCATTTTTCATCATTCATTCGTATTGTAACTCTTCCGTGAAACATATTCTGTAGCTATTTCCACTTTACATCGATATCTATCTTGTAGGCCTGAATTTTGGATGTTTTGCGCCTAATGTATGTACCAATTCCTTTTCTTTTCCCTGCATAGCCGAAACGAAGCTTTTCTGGAGGTTATATACGGATCGTGACATTGCCTTGTTTTTTGTGATAAATTTCGTGGGCCGCAATCTTTTCCTTGAATAGTCTGTTTTAATTATGTTTCATTGTTAATGAACGAAGTCAGGAACTGTCCTGTTTAAAATATTCTTGATAAAATAATTTCAAAGGAGATTTGGGTTACTTCGGAAGTGGTCTGAATCAAAGTTGGCTGCACGTTTGGTTCTGAAGTTATTGAGTCTAGAAAAATTTGTTTTTGGACAAGACGATGCAGTCGGATTGATTAACCGCTGTCGCATCTTAATTCCATGTGCTCTTATGAATGCGCTTAAATGGGAAAAATTTACTGGCAACCACCAAATTGTACAGTTTGTACAAAAAAACAAAGGGAAACGCACGACTGAGCCATAATGTAGGGTGCAAAGAGTAACATTACCCAATTGGTTTCGAACGAAAGTGATTTCGAATGATTCGATTTTACGATCGTTATAACTAACTAACATTCTCAACTTGACTTCGGTGTAGAGGATAAAAATAAAAAAAAAATTATGGTGGATGTTATTTGAGTGTTCAATTATATAAACGAGAAACTTCAGAAGCAATGTACTACTTTCATACTTTGCGTTCCATTCGAATTTAGAACTAAGTTTTTTCGATTTCCATTCCATTTTTTGCACCCGATATTCCCCATAGACACTAAAATGCACTCAACCATTTGAACAAGAAGTTTAAACGTATACTATTGTATATACCAACTTAACCTTTGCTATGTACATCCCATACATGTAATGATGTAATATATTCCAATTGTTCAGTCTCGTAGAAACGAAAAATAAAAGAAATCTGTCACTTAAAAAAGAGGGTGTCGTTACATGTCGTGTACATACACATACATACATATAATATTGTCTCTATATTTTCCCCATTTTGATCGAATAAAATCTATCAAAAGTTCAATTCCATCTTAAAATTTATTACATATTTGTTCGTTTTTGTCTTATATATAAAATATTTTGTATAGGGTTCAAAAATTTTCCAACCATTTTCCATTTATCCAAACACTTTTATATGCGATTGTATTATTTTTATTATAAATTTTATTTCGAATTTCCTATTGACTTCTTTCTGTATCTTGTATTATCGTCGTCTTATTCGACACAAATAATAGTGGAGTAGAATGACGAGAAAAATGCTCCCTTCATTAGGTGCATATAGGTATACATATACTCAAATCAAATAATATTCATAGGGGTGATTGAATCGACATTATATAATTATTGGTATACAGCTTTAAGTTTCCCATTCGAATTGTACCATCCGTAAAAGGTAATCGAACTTTATATAAACCCACAAATATTTTATAAGAGGTATATTTTGTATCGTTCGGGGGGAATACAACCTGAAGCCAAACAAGCTATAACAATACGAGAAATTGTTTATTTTTCTATAATTTAAATGGCTGAGTGACTGTGCTGGTGCTTTATCGTCGTAATGTAGATGGAACAAAATGTTAAAAACAATAAATTACAAGTTTTTATGTTATTGTACACTCTCACTGTTGTTATAGCCATAAATTAGATACACAAAGTAAAATTTAATTAAAAAAGTGAAATAAATTAACGAGCTTTTCTTGTTTTTTTTATTTGGGTATTGATAACCATCCTGTAAAATTATAAACTCAAGAAAATATTGGAAAATAATTCGTTCTATCCTATATATATTGTGTGTATATAGATGGAATAATTCCTCAAACTCCCAAAAACACAAAGACTTAATGGATATATAAAACAAGACAAAAACACTTAAAACAAATAGAAATTGGTTTATGGAATAAGGCATACGACTAACAACATCATTCTTATCTCTCTTTTATATTGGCGAGATAAGGGAACTAAATTACTATTTATATACAGAGTAAATTATCGTGCAAAATTCAATCAACCTCTCACATACGCCCTTTATGTTTTATATTTGATATTATTTAATTTTCTCGTGCCGGTTTTCCTTATTTTCAGATTATATTAAAACCATTACAAGAGGATGGACTACTGCTTTATAGTGGGCATTACGAATACGGTGATTATATTTCACTTTGTCTTAATATGGGATATGTTGAATTTACATTTGAACTTGGAAGTGGTCCGGCAACAGTGCGCAGTGACTTTCCCCTTACGATGGGCCAGTGGCATACCATTCGGATATCGCGAACGGCACGACTGGCGGTTATTAAAATCGACCAGCTACCAGAAATTATGGCAATATCGCCGAATGGTTTTTGGCATCTATCGTTACCGCACAGTTTATTCTTGGGCGGAGTGCACAATCTTCAAATACTACCGCTTAGTCTACGAGAAAAGGGATCGTTCGTTGGATGTATACAAAGGGTGAGTTTCAAAGTAATTAAACAATTTTTCTTGATTAGTAAAAATAAATATTTTAATTTATATGTGAGATAGCATTATAAGTTATAAATAACCAATATTTTGTTTAATTTGCAGGTCGATGTTAATGAGAAACCGCTTAATATAATATCGGAAGCACTCGGTGGCTCGAACGTTGATAATTGTCCGCATGCTTGTATCGCCCGACCATGTGGTCCACTGGCACGCTGCATTCCAAATCTCGAAACATACGAATGTCAGTGCAATCCAATCGATAATTTTGAATGTATAAAATATAAACAACAGGCACAATCATCGACACCCTCAACTACAATTTCAACGTCAACAGTCACAACACAACAAAGTACTGTCGACGAAAGTGGATACGATGATAACGATGACGATGAAACAAATAATGATGAAGTAGAAAATTATTATGATGAATATGATAAGACATCAACATTAAAATCATCGACATTACCATCATCCACATCCACCACCTCGACGAGTACAACAACAATTAGTAGTACCACTAGTAGTACAACGCCTAAAACACCATCCCCAACATCACCATCAACAACAACAGTGTCGTACAATTATAACGATATAAAATCGAACGATGATTACTTAAAAGATGATTACTACTATTACGAATACGATGAAGATGATAATAATGGTTATAAGAGCGTGAACGATAACATCAATATTGATGAGGATAGTAATGGTCACATAATAATAAATCCAAATAGTCAGAAACATCATTTGAGTTTAACGTTGTCTGAAATTGTTAAAACAGGTCCATTAAAGATGCCATCATTCGACGAGGCAACAAATAAACCGTCAGTACTTAACCAAAAATTAACAATACAAACCACAACGTCTGGCACAACATCAACAAGTGAGTCACCAACCTCACCTACAACAACAACGACCACAGATTCATATCGAGCTTTATACAGTGAAAATGTTAAACAAAAATTGGACGTGACACGTGTTAACGGACGATATATGTCGGTCGATAATGATCAATTATTGAAATACGATAAAATTCGGCTGAACGAAAAGCTGCAAAAGCACAATCAAAATCAGCACGAACAAATCAAATACTACACGGAGAAGGAATTCATCAAGAAAATGAATAAATTTTTGAAAAATGAAAAATTTTATACCGGTGAACATCCATCGGGTGTCGTCGCATCATCGACCAATACTCGATCAAACTTTGATTTGAGACCACCTCGCACCCACAACAATAGTATACGAAAAGATCATGGTGCATGTTTTACCGGCACCGATAGCTATTTGCATTTTAACGATGCCGAAACAATGCGATGCATAATTAGCTATCAAATTGATTTAAATTTACGTTTTAAGACGCATTCGCTGAACGGTTTGATATTGTGGACGGGGCGGCACACAGCCCAGGAGGATGATGACTATTTGTCGTTAGGAATTGAAAATGGTTATTTACATTTAAGGTATAATTTAGGATCGGGGGAGGTTAATATTAAGTATAATTCAACAAAAGTTAGCGATGGACTATGGCATCGTATTAGAGCTTATAGGTGAGTAAACGTTTGTTTCAATTTAATTTTAGCATCTTAAAATATTCATGTTCTATTAAATGACACTGTCCTAAGTTTCTTACTATATGCATTATGTCTGGGAAAATTGTTTTGCATTCTGCATAATATGTCCTATCGCAAAATTCCTTAAATGTAAGAAGCAGTCTTTCCTAAATGCCTATCCTGGTCATTACTTCACTATTAAGGTGGTGTATCATCACTGCGTTTTCGGAATTATGTCATACAAGGCGTTAAATTATGCCTGAAGGAACTGTAATGTAATTAATTACGTGGATGGTCTTGCTTATAAATCTCTTTAGACACGAAACATACATGGAAAGCCAATATTTTGGAACAAAGTAACAATACCGTTTTACTCTTTTTAAAATGCTTTTGGAAAAGACGGATAGAAGAAACTTAAATCGTTCAGTCATGTTATACCTCAGTTGAGAGAAGTAGTATTTGGAGTAACGCGCAGCATAAACTAATGACAAACCAAAACACTTCATGAAAATTCAGGAAACAATAATCTTGTATATTGGTTCTGCTCAAAGAAACATTCAATCAAACTTTTCAAAATAAATATTTTTCATCATTTTGGATGTGCTTAGGTCATAGATCAGTGATTGTGTTCCAATATTTTGACTCCTATTTTATTGTTAAGCTTTATTGTCAGTGGGCAAGTAATTATCTAAACTACAAAAGTCGGATCAAATCGAACGCTCTTTCTTGCATTTATCAGGAATAGGAAAGGTTTTAAAAGTATGATCACTTTATTCGTCCTCACATATTCATATTTATGTCATCTCAAAGTATTTTGAAAATATTGAATTCCATCTTAAGGAGGCTTCACCTGTTGTACTCTCAAAGGTTGTAAAAGTTTTTAAATCCTTTATATTTTCGTATTTTTTAACGGGGTTTACCTAGCATCCATATGTCAATAATCTGACTCATCGCTGTTTCTATAAGATTGCTGCAGTATTAGCTGTACCGGATCTGCACCCAGAACATGACCGGGACAGTTTAATCGCTGCCTTTGATTTCGTGTACAATATCAGAATTGGACAGAAAATCCGTTATTGAAAAGAATATACCGAGTTCCATCGAAATATTTTCGTTTTGGGCCATATATTACACGCATGACTCTTCTCTCATATGTAAGAAACTATCTCTCGTACTCATCCTTCAAGGTTTAATTCTGTCGCCTCTGAACAACTCTTTGTTTAATTTCAGCTTATTCAACTAGTTAGAATGACAATTGATCGAGGTCCTCAGGTATGATTCAATCCAGCAACTGCTTTAAGGAAAGGTTGTTTTACTCTGAGGACCAACTTTCGTTTCGGTCTACAAATTTTTGGATTTAATTTTCATATACCGGTCAATGAGTGGCATCGAAAACCGAGATTTATAATACCTTCCAGACAGTTTTTATTTCATCAGGTTGGAATAACTTTGCAAAATGACCTACAAAAGAGAATCGCGTTGTATATTTATTCCCCAATCCTTTATAGTGAAAACTTTCAACGAAACTTTCCAACGGCCAGATAGTGATTACTACCTTTACGAATTTTGTTAAACACCGTCACGATCTTACGTCTTCAAACAACCCATATGTAGTTCTCTTTTCAAACTAACAAATGTTTAATTTGTCTTGCTGATTTATAACGTCAATGTGTCAAGATTTCATAACGGATGTCTTTATGATTTAAGATTGAGTTCACTAGAAAAGGGCTATTCATTCAAATGGTCTATGATCAAATAAAAATTCCTACTTATATATGCCATTTAATTTCCACCAAGTAGGGTATTGTTGAGCAAGTAACACAAAATAATCCAGATCGTTCTCCCTCTGGAATCAATCATTAAATCAACGAATGAGTCACTTTATAGCTGGTATGATTTGGCTTATGATATTTTAGACAACTTTCCAAGCGCCACTACTTTGATGTCCATTGAATCTATAGACACAGCTGTTACAGCACGTTTGATAAATTTTTTACTATCGAGAAAAATTCCAGTAAAACAAACCGCTCTGGCAGCATAGCCTGTCAGCGTGCTTAACTCTTCCTGAGCATTTTTGGCTGCAGCATTTTTGGCTAATGCAATAGCTATTTCAGGTTCTGAATTTAGTCACTGAATTTGGCAAGAGGTATATCTATAGGGGGAAATTCATTAGCCATGAATTTAAGGTTTCCTTGTTGGCATACCTTGCAGCATTTCGAACGTCATAGAGCCGTTCGGCTAGCTTAATACAAATCACAGAATTTGTTTTTCTTATTTTTTTTATACTATGCAATCTGTTATGGGGCTCAAGTCTCTCCTGGAAGGTAAAAAAATTTATCTTGCGTTACTGCTTCCTTAAATCGGCTTCCTTAAATGTTCCACGAAGCAAAAACATCAAAATTCACCAGATGCAAGGCGTTTAAAGCAATAACAACGCCTGAGCAGTAACAATATTTCTGTTATTAATTGCTAAACATATTCATGGAATTATATTAAAGCCACCAATAAATCACCTTCTTTCTTTGGGTGATAGGAAAACAAATTAATTAATCGGTAGCTTGGCAATCATTTTATCTCGGATGGCATTTTCATTTCATGCAAGCACAATGATAATCCCATCTTTGCCTGGCTTCGGCAGCTCTAGCATTAAAGCCACCAATGACTGATCTGACATTGTGCTCAGGTATAGACTCTATCAGACTATCCAAATTATTCAGGTTTCAAGCCAACCAGTTTATCAGTGGATCCTTGTACGCGTACAATTGAAAAGTAGGATAATATAATTTGGAAGCTTAGCTTGCACATTCAATTAGTTATAAGCCTTGTCCAGTTACTTAAAAGGTGGTTCTTTTTTAATGATGTAGACCTCTTCAACAGAAAACTATGACACAGTACATAGGTCGATAATTTTATTCTGTTATTCAATGATAGCTCTTACGCCGACCCATGGGTCTGATCAGCTGAATCTCTTTCATTCG
Organism: Tipula lateralis; assembly: GCA_963932295.1. Classification (NCBI taxonomy): domain Eukaryota; kingdom Metazoa; phylum Arthropoda; class Insecta; order Diptera; family Tipulidae; genus Tipula; species Tipula lateralis. Next base: position 1,860,757 of record OZ010738.1, read on the forward strand.
ATCAACACAAACCACATCTGCTGGGGTAGAGAACATTTTTTGACGACGAAATTTTCCTAGTATATTTGGCTGCACTTTTGTTCGCACTATATGTCAATTTTTAAAGCTAACTGAACTTTAGTGATCACGCTTGAAAGTTTTAAATTTTGTAACTAACTTTGAGCTTTTAATTATCTTTTTTCAGAAATCTACAAGAAGGTTCACTTGAAGTAGATGGTGGTAGGTCAATTGTGCAGCGATCACCTGGCAAATTAAGACAACTTAACACCGACACAGGCCTTTATGTTGGTAAGTATTAACCTTTTTTTTATTTAATGATGGATCCCCTTAAAATAATTTTTAAAATAGGTGGCATGTCAAATGCACGTTATTATACACGTCGAAGATACCAATCAGGTATCATTGGTTGCATATCAGAAATTATCTTAGCCGGTGAGCTACGACTCAATATGGACGGAACAACAATTGGCACAGCACACAATGTTGAACCAGGTGTTCCTTGAAGTTAGAATTATTTAGATCGTAATTAACAAATAAAAAAATTAATTAAATTATAAAATTAAATTAAAAAAAAGTAAAAAAAAAATTAGGATTCAAAATATCACAATACAAAACACGTACGACACACCACATATTCAATCATCGGTGCGAGGGGATGATTTATTTTTTAAATTTCCCTCACCGTATATTTTACGTTATGAAACGAACAAAATTAATTTTCCTCACAAAAATACACAAATTGTCCACACAAAATAAATACACAAAACACATAAATACACAAATATAATAATAATAATAATTATAAATAAAAATGAAGAAATTTTTTTAAAAATTAAAAATAGATTTTTTTAATTTTTTTATTTAAATAAAAAAACAAAAAGGAAAATACTATAAAAATATAAAATAATTATAAATAATAATATTTCTTTATATATACAATATAATAATAAATATACCTAAATAAATTAATTTAAATTAAGTGAGATAAAAATTAATAAGTTTTAAGTGAATTGATAGAAAAACTAAAATTAAGAACACAAGAAACAGAAATAAAATAAAATAAATAAGGATTTTAACAATAAATCAACAAACAATGAAAAGTGTTTTTTTTATATATAAATCTAATATAAGTTACGAAAGCTTTTGATATTAAATAAAGTTAAAAATGAAAAAAATCAGCAAGCTTTTTTATTTTTTATTAAAAAGTTTTTAATTAATACAAAATGAAATTGTGTGTGTGTGAGATAAATACTAATAATAAAAATGGAGGACAACAACAAAATAAAATATATACATAAGACATTTTAGAGTATAAAATGAAAATGAAAAAAAAAAAACAAAAAAAAATCGTCAATTTAATTAAGAAAAAAAATTATCAAAATAAATGAAAATCAAAAATAATAAAAACGAGAAAAAGAAAGAGGATGAAGAAGAAAACTAGAAAATTTATTTTTGTATATTAAATTCGAGGAGTTGATTGATTTACGTGATCTTATTATCAATATATAATATTGTGATTGTGATAATTTTATTGATGATGAAAAACAAAAAATGTGAAAAATGAAAATTGAAAATCATCTCATCGTTCGCTGCTTATTGTTTTTACATTTTCTTTTTTTTTTATACGAAGCACGAGTAAATGTACATTATTTAGTGGATGATGTGTGTATGGGAGATGTGGCGTGCGCACGATTTTCAAAACTAATGAACAATAAAATTAATAGGTGAAATGCAATTAAAATGAAAATCAATCAAAATTAAAAATAATTTTTGTGTTAATTTGAATAGGGAAATGAAATAAATTTGTCGGAAATTAATGAAAATTAATTGGAAAACGTGAGGTGATTTTATTTTTTTTGTATAATTTTTGGGTGGCGTTTATTGTGTGCGTATGTGTTTGGTGATGCGAATATACCGTCCATCTCAGACACGCTCAGTATTTCTAATTAATTTTAATTAGCATTGCAGCTTATTAATTAATATTATTCACAGAAATGAACCCTTTTTTCTATTTATTGATTCTATTTTTGACTAAACTGATGTTAATCCTTGATGGATTACGGCGTGTACGGAGGTATAATCCTCACAGTGACTCAGTAAGGAAGTTGAGTGAATAGCCAAAAACTAGCCCTTTGTTTCTCCTTAGTGCGATTTTATTCGTATGATATGCTGTCGCGATACTTTGAAAATTTAATAGATGTTAATGCTTTCTATTTGGTGTGGAATAGCGCATCTCCACGATCTGAATTGGATCAATCAATGCCGCCTTTTCTGTTTTCTTTTAAAATGGCTTTCCATTTAATTGTTGGATTTGTACTTAGTACCACTAATCGAGGTCTCGATATTACTCCGACTACTCCTAATCTTCATGATTAAGTCAAAAAACTAAATGCATCAATTATAAATACTTACTAGATTAATCTGCTGTGACAGAAATGCTTTGGCACAATGTACCTAGTAGACGATTATATAGTTAATTACATCAAAAATAATAAATGAATTAAATCAGACGGTTACGAAGCCTTAGATTGATATCAGACTTCACAACATAATTAATTTGCAGACCCAGATGTATACAAATAATGAGGTATTGAATAGCTTCTGAGGGATCACCTATTTTTGTTTCGGTAAGGGTACCATAAATATGGCGTCATTCCAGTTGCAATTTGAAACCGATTTTACAAATTATTGCTGATTCTCGTAGCGTTTATTTATCACCACTCATAGCATTGCAAGTAAAAAATCATTGCTGAGGTATGTAACTACATATTTTATTGTTTTAAAATTTGTTAACAGATTTCATCAACGCCAGTTGCGACACTGCATTTTAATAGTATTGGACATGTTTTAACATAATATTTTATTGTTTAGAAATTTCTATGATGTCTTCAGGTAAATGTTCTTCATATACAGTGACACAACAGAAAGTAAAGAAGGTTGATGTCAAACGAATTCAACCTTAATGATGATTAACATAAATTCGCACTACATATAGATTTGTATGCTGTGGTAATAGGGATCTTTGATAAAGAACTATATGTTATACAGAATTCAAGGCTATCAATATTAGAAAAAAAATATTAATTTATAATACTGTTGCCAGTGCCATATCACAACTCTAAGAGTTCATCTATCAGATACTCGAATATTTGGATTTCTCGAAATACCCGACGGTGCCTTTTACCCGATTCTTATATCAAGTTTCTAAATAACAGAAGAGTCTTTGGAAGGTTCTTTGGAATTAGTTAGGATTTATAGAACTAAGAAGGATTTGAACAATCTTCATATGTTATAAGTAGAATCATCCACACGTATATGAAACGTAACCAAACTTATTTTTTTATATATAGTAAAAAGACGATTGTCCCTAACTGTGTATAGTTCATATGAAGAATAATTAATTTGTAATTTACAAATCATTTCATAATCTGAATCACATATAAAGCAATACCTAGGCAGTTTTTAAAAAGGTGTGAAGCTTATGTTTGACTTTAATTTCGAATTGTGATTATTATCCCGGTGGACCAGTCGATCTGAGTATGAGGTCGGAAATATAGTGTTCAATCGTATCGAGCTAGCGAATTACAAGATACTCTACTCAAAAATTTCAATGTACTACTTAATAAATTGTGGTGTGTTGATAGTTTGTTGTAGCTGGGTACAATGACGAATAATTATTTGGTACCTACACCCTATGCTTTTTCCTTTAATAAATCTCCTTGTTTTTTACAAGTTCCATAAACTTAAACAATTGTTTGAGTCCTTGCGACTCTGTTACTTAGGAGACTTTAAAAGTCTTACAGTTGGTTCGATAACTTCACTTAAGCTCTCAAATTCCAGTTTAAATGTCTGTTTGCTTCTGGTAACCGAAAGGTGTTTTTCTTATATATTTATAGTAAAATGACTCATTCAAGCAGTAAATTTATTAGATTTAATAGAAAGCACATTAATTAATAGAAATTCATTTTTGTAAGAATAAATAATGATTAGTGAACCGAATACCATTGGTTAAATTTCGTAATACATATTTTGTTTTCTTCTTGGCAATTTTATAAGTAAAAGCTGTAATATTCAATCGATATCATCGGGAATGGAAACAATCCCACTAATGCCAATGCAAGTGTTATTTTAGTTCTGAAAATGCCTGCACTTTGAGCACGTACACGATTAAGATTAAATTTGTTTGTTAACTGTCTCCATCTATATGAATTGTTTTATTTATATGAAGATCAATTTCCTATGTGTCCATTTCTATATGCATGAAAATATAAAACATCAAAGTATTTATCTTATTAACTAGCAATCTAACGAGTCGGTTACTGCAAATATAAAATCTTTTTTGCACGATCAGCAAATTATGTGAAAATATCGATATAAACCATTTCTAAAGACTATTGTATCTCAATCATATTGATAAAGACCATCAACACATTTTCATCATGATTTTCATTATCAACGTTTTTCACAAAAAATTCCAACAATAAAATTAAATCACAAAACAAATGAAAATTATAAAACGTAAAATTTATTAATAAAGTAAACAAACGAAACCAGTCCATATCATAATTAAATAATTTAAATAATAAAAGAATTAAAAATTATATATAATTTAATTTTCTAAAAAACTAAAAATAAATAAATAAAACAATAAAATAAATCAATATAATAAAAATACTAAATACAACACTTTATTTAATTTATTATAATAATTATATTTATACGTATTTATTACTGTTGAAATGTATCTGTATAAAACAAACATATTTATATTAAAATAATTACACAATAAATAACACACACATATATACTCTTGTTTTGAAGACAATACACAGTACACACATGCATACATGGTTTTCGATGTCGAATATATTTATGTACTAAATACATATTACACTGGAAAAAGTTTTATTTTTATTAAAACATAAAAATTATAATAACAATAAATTTATATTTATGAAACAAAGTATTTTTTATTTTACAATTTAATTGAAATTATATAGAAGTTGTGTCGAATAGCAAAATGTACACGAAATTGTTCTGGGAAATGGGCAAAAGCTCTATCATACGTACGTTAAGAAAATATAATTTTTTAATTTAAAAACATTTTTTTTTTATTTTTTATATATATTTAACTAATTATTATTAGTTACTATTATTATTATTGTTATTAGTTCTTTCTTATATTTTTCCATTATATTAAATTAAATTTATTTTTAATATTTAAAACTTAATGGAATTATTCCAGTGCATAAGCTTTTATTACTCGTATTGTGTTCGGGGCTTTGTAAGGGGGTTATTTATTGGAGGACAATGGCTGATTACTTCTTTAATGTACCAAGTCACAAGGAATCCTGAAAAACACCATGAGTGTCTAAGAAATTTTTTAATAATGTAAAAAATAACATTAGTTAGAAACTATTACTCTCTCTCTTGACAAGAAAAGTTAAAAAGTTTAATTTAAAGATGTATAAAATTAAAGGTTGTAGTTAAAGCCAAATCCGCCCTGTCAACCGGTAGGAATGCCATTTAATTCTTTTTCTTTATAGCTGGTCTATTCGACCTTTTGGTACTTATAAAGTATTCGTTTAACTAATTTCACAACTGAACATTGAGAAGCTTTTCAGAATACGTCTGGTACAATAATATAATAACTAGCAAGTCTCTATAAAACATCTCATCCACAAGTTCCACACTGTACGAACTAAGTGTCTTAATTGCAAATCTGTTCAACTATAGCCTACTGGAATGACATTTTGATCGGGATTTCACTTTTCTGAAACCAAATCTTTTTAATATTAAAATCAATTGCCTATCATTGGTTCTTAAATCAATGAAGCAAAAAACACATATATATGGTCATGAATTTAAATATCTAGGATCAATATGGTCACAGAGCAAAACATATCGAGAACCACAGCAAGTAATAATGGATTTTACGTTTAAACTTACACACACATCTTAAATTATTTCAAACGAATCATAACATAGAACCTTACATTTGTGATGTGAACGCTAATATCAAGAACTTTGCTAAATCTATTAGAGCGTTAAGTCAAAGAGACTATAGAATTGCTACCAACAAAAGTATATCCTCGTAGAGGACATCAGTTTCATTGACAGACGTTGAAAAGAAATATTGAGATAGGCAAAATTATTGGTATATAAAATTACCATACTATCAATCCATTAGAGCAACAAATTGCTTCTGTGACCAAAAATATAAACATTTTATGGGATATCGCAATTTCTACCCCAATTACATTAGCGCGTCTTATATATTTACAGATGGCATAGCATTAAATCAAATGCTATAAAAGTCACCATAAAAACAGTATATAAATTAGCATTTGTATAGTAGTGTGTGTATATCATATACCACCACCTCTTAACGTATATATAGCCAAATCGCGTTTTTGATTGTAATTACACTATATACAAAGTATCTATATGAATAAAATTTCTTATCACCATTCCATCAAAAACAGAAATTACAACTTTTTAATGGCGATAAACTTAATTTAGAAATTAGGTATGATATTGTATTAAAATTTAACCACGAGTAATATCAATTTTTACTAAATGTTTGCGACTTTATATAAATATACACGTACACAGGATTGTGTTGTGTAAACCTTGAAGGCTTTTCACTTTATAATTCCTATTTTTATTTACTCATAAAACTTTTTTTTTTTTATAAAATATGTTTAAATTTTATATGTTTTATATGGTAAAAATAAAAATTTATATATTTTGTATTTGCATAAAAAGCACTTCTAGCCAAATGTTGGAAGTAAGTCATTAAAAATCGATTAAATTTTTAGTACGTACGAGTACAGTGTATATGTATATTTCCTCTGTGTACAGGAGCTTTTTATAACCAACAAAAAAATACATTTATTTGACCAATCAAAATAAAAGTATAATAAAAATCAATAAATGTAAAATTTAAAGCTTTCGAAAACTTTTTCAATATAAACGAACGATAAAATTAAAAAAGCTGTCTAATTGAATTCTAGTTTATGTAACTCATTTCGTTTCTCCATATAGACACTGTGTAATTTAATCTTATCACACCGATATTGTGTTTTAAAACACACACACAGACATAAACTATTTTTTTATAAATAAAATTAAATAATAACACTTTTTCCATTATAGTTATTATTATTTTGTAAATAAATAAAATAAAATTATTTTAAAAAATAAAACGAATGAAATTATATAGAGACTGTGTACTTTGCAAATAGAATAGTAACAAAAAAACATATATATGAATTAAATACAACATATAAATGAAAATGTAAATAAAAAATAGTATTTAATATAATAAAATCTATAAATAAACAAAAAAAAAGCTTTTTTGAGTGTCCGACTATTTATTTATTTTTTTGATTCACTTTGTTAATTCACATTTGTATTCAACACCTAGTTTTTATTGATTTTAACCATCTCTAGATACAAATTTGTTTATGTTGTGTTATTTATGTTTCTATGTCAATTACAACGATATGCATACATATACATTTGAATAAAAATAAATCATTAAATAAACTATATATGATTATTGTTAATCCACAAATAAAGAAAAAATCTATTATATTTCCACAAGTCAATTAATTATTTAAAATTTTACAAAATAAAATATTTAAACAAATGTTATTATTTATTATTGATTAAAACAAATATTAATGCAAAACAAACAAAATGTTATTTTAAATACATAACAACATATCAACTTAATATGTATAAATGTAATGTTCAGAATAAAAAGCTTTTCATTAAATAAAAACTTTTTTTTAACAAGCTAAAAAAAATTCTCAAAACAGGATAACCCTACGAATATATATATATATATTATATATATAATATATATATATATATATATATATATATATATATATATATATATATATATATATATATATATATATATATATATATATATATATATATATATATATATATATATAATATATATATATATATATATATATATATATATATATATATATATATATATATATATATATATATATTATATATATAATATATATATATATATATATATATATATATTATATATATATATATATATATATATATATATATATATATATATATAATATATATATATATATATATATATAATATATATATATATATATATATATATATGCTGATATCTGACGAGAAACTATATTGAGTCAATTTAAGATGAGTTTTTTTTCCAAATTATGCGCAAACTTTGAGAAAATATTTATTCTTCCAATTTTGCTCCTTCTATCGAAAAATAAGATTTGAAAATTATTTCTATCTAACAATGAAAGGTTTTGGAATAGAAAACATTACCATTATCAAAACTCAGTCAACGAAACGCAACTTAAAATATTTGTTTAGGTTCATTTCCTGTATTGACACTATTTTAGTATGTGTTAGAAGTCTCAGTGTACAGTTGAAACCAATAACCAGTGGTTATACAAGCCACTTCATATACATAGGTGCGGAGATACGTAAAATGGGTTGTTTAAATTAATGCACCATTTAGACGGTTAAGATACTACCAATATGGATAAGGTCTTGCATTGTCATATTCACTAGCAAGTAGAATTATTAATTGAAAAGCATCGAAAAATGTTAACAACACTTTTCTTATTTGTTATTCAATCACAGACTTTTCACCGCTGAAGATTCAAACGATCATCACTTTAAAAAAACTCCATAGTAATAGTATTTTATTACAATCCCTATGTACGCCTGATGTCAACTTGAAAGTGAATTAGTTGTACCTTTCTACTGTATTTGTTTAAAAAAGACGTTGTGCAAATCAATTATGTTGAAGCTTATATCGTTTGCAGTTATGCTTCGATTGCATAATTCCTTAATCGAGGATAAAAAAATCCATCTGGGTCTATTACAATTAGAGGGTTCTTCCCGGGATTTCCCGCCCGGTAATTCAAATTATTTCCCTGAAAAAAATAAATTTGATTCAATACGATATAGTCGAGTTGTAATTTCTGTGATATTCGCTCGTACGTCTTATCGAGCCTTTGTTCCGTCACTTCACAATTTGATTTTCTCTTTCAAGTTGTCCACACATACTTTTCCACATTAAGCTGATGGTGGAACGAACCGCTCCAAATTTGAGATCGCCTGGCAGTCTTAAATTGTTACCGAAAAGTATTGTCGTTGGTGTTACTCCTGTTGTGTTCGATAGGCCATTAATTACAATGAAATATTTTGATCACAATTCTCAACTGTTTTGGCTATAAACTCTTCCAATGTGGCATTGAAACACTCCACCATGCCATCAGATTGTGGGTGGAAAGGTGTTGTCCGCGTTTTATTAATTCCCAGTAGTTGGCACATCTCCTGGAAGACAACCGATTTAAAATTCCACACTTGGTCGGAATGCAGTTCCATGGGTACCCCATCGTGAGTGTTTCTTGATTTACAATAGGGTACACCTTTGGCCATTTACTGAAGTAGTCCATAACTATCAACACATAATTGTTGCCGCTTTCGCTGGTTGGGAATGGTCCTGCAACATCTATGGCAATCCTCTCGAATGGTGCTCCAACATTATATTGTTGCATCGCTCCTCGGCTCTCCTTTGCAGGTTCTTTTACTGCCATACATTGGTCACACTTTTGACACCATTCAGCCACTGCTTGTCTACATCCTGTCCAGTAGAATCGTTCACGTACCTTGGATAGCGTTTTGTTAATCACCAGGTGGCCTCCACTGCTCCCTCCGTGGTATTCCTCCAATATTTCTGCCATTCTGTTCCTCGGTACTACTATACCAACGATTGTTTTAGGCATCCGTCTTCCATAATTAAACTATCCCATTGGGCCCAATAAGCCTAGTTAGTTGGGCCTTTATCCGCAATATCGCTCCATGTGGATGACGTTCTTCCCCATGAATTTGGTAATGACTGCCAAATTTGGAACCTTACGTTTGTAGATAACATCCTTGGTCCATTCATCAGCAGAAAACACCTTCATTAGTCTGATGTCGACGATGTTTTCCTTGTTTTCTACCCGTCCGCAATGTTTACAATCCACTCGACATGGTCATCTTGACAATGCATCCGCATTTCCATGAGCGCTTCCCTTCCGATATTGAATTTCGTAGACAAAACTACCCAATCGCTCAATCCATCGTGCTCCTTCGGAATTTTTAAACTGCAGTAGCCATGTCAAGGCACCGTTCTTAGCAGAAATGATTGGCCATAAAGGTATTTTCGGAAATATTCTACAAATAAAACTTTTCAGTTCCCGGGAAACCGGGAAATAAATTTTAAAATTCCCGTTTCTCGGGAACAAAAAAACTTTGGAATTGATACCTTCTAATTACAATTAAAGTATATTTACCTCAGAATTTTTTAGTTTACGATAATCCTGATTTAGTAGACGTGTGTCCCATTTTATGATTTCTTCGATCACTCTCAACTTAATCGAAAATATCACGGTGCAGGGTGATATAAACTAGAAGTGATATATCGTATATGTCTGACTGCCACAATATGGCTCAGTTTATGACAAAAAAATTTGACAGAATAAATTATGCTGACTCACTTAAGAGAAAACGTATACATAAATAGTGGTGGGCAAAGTTGGAGTTATTTTTAAAAAGATTTCGACTAAACTCTTATGAAGCCCAGATCTAGCGTTCGGTGAAGCAGATACCAACTCAGAGTTTTATTTCTTCTATCGTTCGTATTTCGTGTCCCACTCAAGACGTTTTTGAGCAATTCATGGGTCAAATTGATGAGTTGTGGTCAGTAGTGTTGCCCATTGATAGTTTCGGCTTCAGCAACGATTCTTTCTGATCCTATTAAACTAAAATCATTGTCTTATTTCCGACGAAAATTGGCTATGCAGTGTATGTTGCTACTTCACCAGATGAAACTAAATACTGTGTTTGGGATTCTTATGACAGATCCACTTCTCATATTCTTTAATAACGAGCTTTTTCTTTCATTCTCACCCTGAAGGAATCTTTTTCTTTCAATTCCTACTTTTGAAACTTTCAGATAACATGAAACGTTTACAAAAACCTGTGCGAGTCATATTTAATAACTGTAAGTTGATCTTGAGTTTAAGTATCATCTTTATCCGCTAGCGCTTGCAGTTTTTTGTCTTTAAATGTTTTTTGGTCTTCTAGATCGCTTTTTAAAACTTATGAAATGGTTAAACCATCCTTCCCAGGTAGTTTTTAATGGTGCATGTTTGCCGTAGCACTCACCAAGCTGTTTGTTTAATACGAAACTCGAAGTTTTCAACATATATATATATATATATATATATATATATATATATATATATATATATATATATATATATATATATATATATATATATATATATTAAAATTTCGTTTTAACCCTTTATTATGGTAAATTATAGGTTATTTAGTTGGAAGGCAAGTACAGCATGAGACAATAAAACGATATTAAATATTTACAGTAGTATTAACAAAATAAATAATTATATTTGATAATTTAAAATTAATGACCCACATGCTTGATTTTACCCTTTATGATTAAATTATACCTTAAGGTTTAATATTTACAATATTTGATTCCGTAATTGCAGACTAAAAGAACTTTCTACTAATTAAGCGTGTATGGATTTTCGTAATTTAATATTTACTTCATACAATAGCAATAATGTTTGTTTTTTAAAAGTTTATCTTTTGAAACTGCATTTGTATCGAATATAGGCGTTGTAAGAGTTGGATAGGGCGTATAAATTGTTTGGATAATTCTGAAGAAGACTAAAAACTGGCAACATACAGATGAAATTTATTTTACACAATTATTAAATCGTTAGACCGTTTATTGAAATAATTTGTTTTGGAAAATTCATGAAGAATAAATATTCACTCAATTCTAATACATTCCAAAGTAGTGACATTGGGGTTATGTAAGTGAAGAAATCAGCATAATTATCAATATTACATAAAACATTTATTTTTAATTAAATATTATCCGCTTAGTACAAAATTCTGTTTTGTTTGTTTAATAATTGATTTTTATACAATTAATTAATGGAAAATTATTAACGATAACCAGTAATTGATTATATCACTTCGGCACAGAAAAGCAATAACAAACCATAAATATCAACAAAAAATGAATATTTGTAATATATTTAAAATAATAAATTATAAATAAAGATAAATAAAATTAAATAAATAAAAATTAAATCACTTGTCCATATTATAATTAAAAAACAATTATAAACTAAACTATATAGTCTATTATATATAAAAGTAATTTAAAATTAATTAAGATTTATTTATTAATTATGAAATAATTATAATTTATTATTATTATATATTTGCAAATAAAAAAATGACAAAAAAATCTAAATTATAAATAAATTAAATTATATATATATGAAATAACATTATATATTATTTTGAGTTTTTATTACATATTTTTGAAACAAAAAACCATAATTAAGAAGATTAATTATAATTAAAAGAAAAATAAATGATTTGTGTTTCAATGTTATCACAAGAAAATCAAAACAAAAAAAAAATCGTATGTAATTAAAAATATAAATAAAAATGTGTGATAGTAAAAGAAAAACGTAAATAAAAAATTATTACAGCAAGAAGAAAAATTAAAATTTCACAAAAATAAATTTTTTTTTATCTTTTTGGAAAAATAACAATGAAAATTAATTATAAAAAAGTCACAAAAAAAAAATAAATAAAATAAAAACAAATAAAAAAAAATATACAAAAATGGATTTCATTTTTCGGTTTGCGGCATTTATTGAAATTGTTCGGCGAAGTAATTATTCTCTTTTGATTTGGAAATTTTGCTGTGGAAAAAAAAAGTTTTCTTAACAGCCGTTGGGCGGATTCGAGCTTGGGTAGGCTTAACGGCAAGTATATATATATACATTTTATATAAATTAAATTCTTTAAAATAAATCATTATTAATGAATAATATCGGTACTATTATCGTGATGTGATTGCTATGCTACTATATATACCCAGAATTACTTTGTAACTCTATATATATAGAGTTGTTTTGGGAATGGCATCTCTTAAAATACAACGACATAATATAACCTTGGAAACATTCACAACTTTGTAAACATGTGACTTATAAGATTTAAAATAATTATTAATTATTTCAGACTCTCTGAAACAGATTTGTTTTGAACCGAAATACATTCGACTCTTCCATATATAGATTGGATTGCTCAGGGAAATGATGGTAAGAACTTCCAATCTCAAATAAAAAGTCTTCGGCGTTTTTGCGACTAGACGGTATTGATGCCTACACATTGAGCAACACTCACCAGATGTTCTCAAATGTACATGTGCTTAAAAGGTGACATTTCAGCTTCATAAAGTTATATTGATTTGAAAATGAGTGACATATCTAAATAAATACGATATGCGAAGCTTTTTTATTAAAAGACCGCATCAAACACATGTCGAAAAATTTTTAAGATGAACAATTTTTCATATGGTGAAGCAAAAAGACACTGACTATTCACTTTGGAAAGCAACGAAAGGACTTAAACGACCAAATAAGCAGATACCTCCTATCAAAAAGAACGATGGATCTTGGGCAAGAAGTGGTTAGGAGAAGGCTGTCTTGTTTGCAGCCCACCTCGAAAACACATTCCAGCTCCTTCCAAGGCAATCAGCGGAAGAAAATATAAACCCAGTTAGAAAAGTGGATAACCTAATCATCAAACCAGTAACATTACAAGAGCTAAAATATGAAATTATTAACAACTTGAGTTCAAAAAATGTCCTGGCTATGACTTAATTTCAGGTCAAATAGTAAAAGAACTTCCCGAAAAGGGCTTACGAAAACTGCTTCAACTAATAAACGCAGCATTCAGACTAAAATACGTCCCATACCAATGGAAGGTTGCAGAAGTGATAATGATTCCAAAACCGAATAAACCGCCTAACGTTAAAACCTCGTTCAGGCCTATTTCGCTTCTTCCTATAATTTCGAAGTTGTTCGAAAAATTATTGCTGAAAAGGCTAAAACCAGTAATAGAGGAAAGAAAACTAATTCCACCACATCAGTTTGGCTTTATAGAGAGACATTCTACTATATTCTAATTACATAGGGTTACCGATATAATTGAAGATTCACTAGAAAAGAAGAAAATCTGTTCAACTATCTTTTTGGATGTTGCACAAGCCTTCGATGAAGTATGGCACCAAGGACTAGAATATAAACTATATCAAGACCTGCCAAAGCAATTTTACCAGATATTAAAATCTTATCTATAGCTGATCGATATTTTCGAGTTAAATTTGAAGATGAATACTCTGACCTTAGACAAATATCGGCTGGAGTTCCACAAGGAAGTGTTCTGGGACCAATACTATATTCACTTTATACAAGAGATGTTCCAAATACAAAAGATACAAACATTGCAACGTTTGCAGATGATACAGCAATCCTAGCAGTAGGAGACAGTATAGAAGGGTCAACTAGTAAATTACAAAATGCCACTAATGCAATAAGTAAATTGACAAAGAAATGGCGCAATCAGCTGAATCAAACGAAATCCATACATGTCAACTTTACTAACAGAACAGTTAACTGTATTCCAGTTCTACTGAACTCGCATCCAATTCCGCATGCGAACACAGCGAAATACTTAGGCATGACTCTTGATGCTAAGCTGAAGTGGAAAGAGCACGTTAAAAAGAAAAAAGAAGAACCAAACATCAAATACAGAAAAATGTACTGGCTCTTAGGGAGAAAATCTGAGCTAACAGTACATAATAAGCTACTATTATATCGGCAAATATTGAAACCTATATGGACATATGGTATAGAACTGTGGGGTTCTACCAAGAACAGCATTGTTAAAATAATTCAAACCTTTCAAAATAAAGTTCTACGTAGCATTGTGAATGCACCATGGTACATAAGAAACGACAACCTTCATAAGGATCTAAAAATGGAATACGTTAGCGAAGAAATCAAGAAACATGCGACGAAACACGCACAACGGCTCGGTCAACATCAAAATGCAGATATGCGTAATTTTATGACCAACACAGACCCAGTTAGAAGGCTTCGAAGGACGAAACCTTTAGATTTGGGGCGGTTAATGTAATCTTATAATATACTTGGAGCTAACCAGTGGGTTAAACTCAACAAAAACTAACAAATTTACTAAAGATAAGTTACTAGATGAATTATATTCAGTTGTTATAAAATCCAATAATAAAAAAAAAAAAAAAAATATGGTGGAGCAAGACCGGCCCGCTTTTCAAAAATTAGCGGAGGCATTAAAAGAGCAAGTTTGATGTTCGGGTGGAACATGAATTAACGCAATGGAACTAACATCAGTCAAATGCTGCTGAAACGCAATTGACATCAGTGAAATGATGCTGAAATTGAACCTTTGAAACGAATAAGAGCAGACGATGAAATAATAGTGAAACACGAGAATATATCACGGAACGAAAATTCAATGTACTTTGCTCGCAATATGCTAAGTAAACCTAAAATTGAGAAGTTAGCGTAATTTTTTGTTTTATTATCCTTTCCATGCTAAGTTATATTAACGCATGCTATGTTAATGAAACAAAAATGAGAAAGTAAAAAATGACCGTAAATAAATTGCCTACTTCTTCAAAAAATAAAATTGATTAATTTATTTAGCAATTGAACTCGATAAATACACATGTCTTTAAGTACATTTAACATATCATTTGTTAAAATTTACTTCGGGAGCAAGTTTGAAATTCGGAACTTAATAAGTTATACTAGATTAGTAAAGTAAATTTTATTTACTCCTAAGTTAAGTTATTCCTATTCAGTTAAAATTAAAATATGCCAATTGCTAAATTAATAAATATGGAAGATTTTACCATAATTACAATCATGTATGATGACTTAAAAAACTTATGCTATTAGTAAAGTTAACCGTGGTGTAATTCTACCAAAAAAATATGTATCTGCAATACTTAACTTCACATGTCTAGATGTAAAATTAACGAAATTGGTTAATAAAAATGTTAAATTAACTTAGCAGATACGTTAATTTAATTAACAAATAATTTAAGTAACAGTTTGATCGAGTAATGGTGAAAATAATACTGAAGATCTACCAGAATGTGCTTAATCATGAAAAAGTGAAGACGTGTTGGTTCAAATATTATACTATGAATAATAATATAAACAAAATTAAATAAAATATCTAAATAATAGACTTTATAATAACATCAAAAGTAAGTGTACTTTAGTATTTAAAAATATAATTTATACTATTATATTTTCTTTATAAAATATTATTATATTACATTAAACCCGTGGTTTTCAAAATTAGAAGCCTACACAGTTTTGTATAATTGAATAGTTAGTTTTAACCATAATATAAATATAAACCATTTATTTAATTATATTTTTAATAAATTATTATTTTTAAAACTATTAATAATAGATTATATTTCGGTGCAAGAAAACATGCATTAGGGACAACACAGCAATGCAACCACTTTTAATTGTTATTGGAAAGGAAGATGATGATCAATTTATGGTCGCCGTTGATGGTTACATATATAGATGTGGTAGCGTTTTGGAAGCTTTCGATATGTAATTAAATATGTAATGAATAAAACTTTTTGTAAATGCTGTACTATTGAGTTTTGCTATTTTTACTGTACTTATATGAGAATTAACTCCCAAATTTACTTAACTTTACTATTGGGATTAGGATAATTTTACTATTCAAATGTGAATGATTTACTGAAAAATAAAGTTAATTTTACCATTAACAATTTCGTTAATTTAAGTACACTGCAGTGCTATTCTTACTATAAATAATGTTAATTTAGCTGCAAAATAAACGTTAATTTTACCATAACGGTTATATGATTTAACTCTTAGATAAAGTTAAATCTACGATATTTATTTGTTAATTTAACTCGGCTTTAGTAAAACATTAACTATCATTTAACTTTTTGCTTTCTAAATTCAACTTTTAATTTAGTTAATTTTACATACGTATAAGTTGATAAAGATAACCTATTTGTAATTATCTTTAACTTTGCTCAAAGTTAACTTTACAATTAGAAAATTGTACTATTTACAAAGCGACAAGTAAGTTGAGTTTGTAATATTTTTTTAGTAAAATTAAACTGTCTTTTACGTTAAATAAAGCGTATGATTTCTCTCCGTGATACCTGGATTTTAACGAAAAAATCCAGAAGGAGCGGCCAAAATTTGCCATAAGAAGGGATTTGTATTTCGTCATGACAATATGCACCCACACATTTCTTTGATAACTCGGAACAAATTGACGGAACTTGGTTGGTTTGGAAGGTTCTGATACATCCACTGTCCACCCGGATCTTGTACGTTCTGACTACCATTTATTTCGGTCTCTGCGAAAATCTCTTGATGGTTAAAAATTGGCAAACCGAAGATATACTGAAAACCACTATGCTAAGTTTTTTGACGATATACCCCAATAGTTCTACTCCAACGGAATTATGAGGATATATGATAAATGGCAAAAGGTCCTAGATAATAATGGTCAATATTTACTTGATAAGAAAATCTTTGTAAAAAATGTACCAAAAACTCGAGGAGACTTTTAAAATGACCAAATAATTACACAGAGAGTTCTGGACGATGTGTTTGATATCTGATTCGATTTGATTACACCTCTGAAAAAAGACAATAAATGTCAACTTGTTCAAACTCAATAAAACTAACCAAAGTTTAACTTTGCTGAATGCGAGTAAGAATAAAACATGTGCTTCTTTTACTCAAGCGAGTATTGACTCCTTTGTGGTCAAACACTTAAGGTAAAAGTTTACAAAGATAGGTTGGCGTAAGGGTTGTCAAAGTTAGCCAAAAGCACACAGTAAATCTATTAATACGAGTACAGTGAATTCATGAGAGTAGGATACAACTCATTTTCAGTTAACCTAAATAGTAAGGTTGTCCTGAAATCATTTTTATTCTCAAAAGGTCCCCACGATACTAAAACCTGATGGACTAAATGGATGTCACTATTTTTCCAACTAGGAATAATAACGATACACTACTTTAAAAGGCCATTCGCTCATGATGTTTGCTCACAACTGATATGCTGACGGCGCACAATCTCTGTTAGTAAACTTGTTATTAAAAACTAATGAACCAATTCAAGAGTTCGCACAATTTTAGATTATTTTTATTGCTATGTTCAAAATACCTTTGGTTAGTGTCCCAAAATATCTTTATACACACAGATTGGATAAGGTTTTCAAAGATAACATCGTCAACGATTTACTGTGTACATCTACAGCAATAATAATCCAGCTCTTTCTCAGTTACAATATAAAAGGTTTACAACCGTTAATCAACAATGCTCTTTTAGCGTTGCAAAATATGACACTCACGTCGAACGAAAATCTAGACCCTCTTAATGTACAATCCGCATATACGTAAATCGTTAGAATTTATTGTACATTTCCAATTACCAATTTCAGTCTTAATTTTAATTTCGAGCATTTTCTATTTACCACCCAGGTGGCGCAGTGGTTAAAGCTGCGTTAGTTGGAGCGGGAGGTACCGGGTTCGATTCCCAATAGAGGAAGGATGGTAAAGGGATTTTTCACCATACGATTACGATCGGTGGTGTAAATGAAAACATCTATGACCCCCTGTTGGAGTGCAGAATTCATGGGCCATCTTCCATGTCAGTACTATAGGCTGTCATGGAGCTATGCAATGTGCAGATGGTTCTACATAAATCGGACCTATAGCCGTACGTCCTCGATTTGGTTTTAATGGCTAAGGTAAGGAAGTAAATAAGTGGACCGCGAAAGAGTTGGAAGTGCCTCGAGCCCCGTAACAGATTGTAGAGATAAAAACAAACAAACAAACAAATATTATCTATTTATTTATGAAACATAATCATCCTAGAAAAAACGTAAACGTCTCTTATCACGTCTCAACTGAGACCTTACGAACCATTTTAACGATTGATGCACATTGTAGGTGGTCAACCCAACGAAGGTTTGAACACAAAACCACATTTTATGCCAATCGGTGGCATTTTAATTTTTGGTCAACGGCGAGAATTGAACTCGAGACCGTGGCGTGATGAGAAACTATCTTAACCAATAAGTAACAACAGGCGACAAAATTGGGTTTAATGATAACTAAACTTCAGACTGGCACACATTTCGGATAACATGGATGTCATGAGTGGTGAGATATTTCTAACGCGATCAGAAAAACGTGAACTTTAATAAACTAAGCTTTGTCTGATCCAAATTGCAAGCCTATCATCTTCAGTCTACGTTAAAAAATCGATCGGTCTAGCACGAGTATTAGACAACACATTTTCTACATTCACTGACTGAGACTTAACATTTGTAACGGATAGCTGGTTTTATAAACCACCGTACGTCACAGAATCTCTTCACAGAGGTTTCTGGGCGGTGTTGTTGTAGCCGGCTAGAGCTCGCGGAGGTCGTGGGGATTTCCAGAAACATGAGAAGAGCTTGAATACACCGCGTAGGGAAAACAGATGGTAAGAGAAAGGAAATGGAAGACAACAGAAGATCTAACGGCGTTAATCACGAAACATCATCAACGTATGGTTTGATTAAGACATCCTTAAAATTTCAATAATCATAACAACAAAAAAAATTAATGAGATAATAAAAAAAAAAATAATAAAAAAAATTGTAAATCTTCTTTTATAAAAAAAAAGAATAAATTTTCAGAAACTTTTCTTTTTTTTTGTCAAAAACGAAACAAAAATGATATGAAAGAGATATGTCCGAAAATTATCAATAAACCAAAAAAAATATATATATAACTTAAACTTAGCCTAAAAAAATTAATCCAAAAAAAAACTATATACTTAAAACACAAAAAAAAGAATTGTGCAATACTTGCGGTTTACAATAAAAAAAACCAAAAAAAACCCCCAACTTTCCGCTAATCAGGTGATTGAAAATCGACGGCCGCTACTCAAGCAAGCGATGACGTGTGCTCTCACTCTCTCCCTCGCGCGTTGGATTTCTTTGGAACTAATGATATAACTAAGGCCACGTTTTTTTTCAGTATGTTGTTCCTTAAGCCTAGCGTCGTATGTTTCTCCCGAAATATTACAGATGCAGAAGCCGCAAGAATCATCCACCGTACAAAAGAAATATAGAAAAAACGTGGTTGTAGAACCAACAAAAAAAATACGCGGGTACCGGTTGAACGTGTTTATATCATACCTAGGCCTGGTGCGAATTTCCGCACCAAGCTAAATAATTTTTTCTGCACAAAAAAACCTTCATATATTTACAGCTTAACCGCCCTCCGGTGTTACGCGTTCAGGTATTTAAGCCGCACTGCACTTCAGTTTATTCATGAATGGCACAAGATCAAAACAAAATATATATATATTTTTTTCCACAACAAAACAACTTTATTTCAATAAAAAGGAAAAAAAATGTCGTATCAACAAAATTGTCTATTTCATATCATTTATCACCAAGTATTGCACAAATTTTTATTATAATTAATGCTTAACAATGTTAATTATTCCATTACTATTATTAAATATATACCAGAACTAAATTTTATCCCCGTAACCACTTAAATATAATTTAATCACAAAACTAAATAAACTAAATTTATAATCAATGTTTGGTTTTGGTCCACTACATATTTATTTATGTGTTCTTTTTTTTCTGATCAAAAATTTGGACTTATCTCTTTAATAACCTTTTTGTATTC
Source organism: Tipula lateralis (assembly GCA_963932295.1). Classification (NCBI taxonomy): domain Eukaryota; kingdom Metazoa; phylum Arthropoda; class Insecta; order Diptera; family Tipulidae; genus Tipula; species Tipula lateralis. Next base: position 1,881,501 of record OZ010738.1, read on the forward strand.
CGTCTTTACGATCTCGGCGGTTTCAAATCCAATCCCCCAATTTTTCTTCCATCACCATCCACATCAACTTTTCCCGCCATTACTCATTTTTCTCTCATTATTATTATTCGTTTTTTTTTGTTTTAAAACCGGGTGACCATTTAACCGATCGAGTAACTGATCGAGACGCATACCACGAGCGACGTTACACATTGTAACAAACAATTTAACCTGAAACAACATTTTGTGAACAATCAAAAGCCAAAACATGCCAATTAATTAAAATATGATCCAAATTGATAAAAACGTAACTCTCTGGTTTTAAAGTTGATTGAAACAAACCATAGGTTTGTAATTCGATATATTAACTGTTAAAAGTCACTATCCAATATCGCAATGATCTTGGCGCATCTTACTTAAAACTCAATCGTTTTTTAAATTAAAGTATTAGTTTTTGAGAACCTTTCTGAAAAAACGTATATATCTACAAGTACGTTGCTATACTCTCTTACTGCAACTAATTTTTCCATCTAAGCAAAAAATTTTGTCTACTTAAGAGTGGAAAGTAAAAGCTTGTTACTCGACTAAGAAGCAACTGTAATGATTACATCATAACGAAATCATCGAAAATAACGAAACCAAGAAATTACAATGAAGGCGGGTAACCACCACCCCCTCACCATAAGTATGAGTATGTGCATAAAACTGGTTAAATTTCATTTACCAAATTGCTCTCAGAAAGCTTTCAATTTATTCTACCGTTAAAAATGGTTATTGATATTAAATTAAATTCATCTCATTATGATATGCAATTTTCCACTTTTCTTTCGTTTTCAACATAACAAAAAGATTTTCCTTCTTTTTGGTAGAAAATTGAAAAACTTTTTTAATGTGTTTCTTTTACATTTTCATTTACTTTGCATCATCGAGAGGATGAATTTTTTTCTTACATAATGTGTATGTATGTTTGTCTGTACGTATAGGAATCAAGAAAAGAGGTTTTGTTCTATTTGGTTTCATTTTATATACGAGAGAGTATAATGGTACATATATATTTGTATGTATGTATGTAAATGAAATTGTATAATGAAGAAATGAAAAATGCAAAGTAGCAAAAGAAAAGTTTAAAGTTAAAATATTTAAAAGTTTTTTCGAAAATAACAGCACCAATGAATATTTTATAAATAAAATATTGTTTTTCATATATGAGATTTGAGATAAAATTTTTGAAGGCGCGCATAGATTTTCGTTCTATTTAGGCTGGCGCTGTGTAGTGTGATATAAATATGTACATATATCACATAGGGAAGGAGTTGGCTTTTATATATGCGTGGATATATGATGATAGCAAAATGATAAATGATTTCGTTTTGTTTTGTATATAATACTTATGTTTATACACACTCGTGTATATATGTACACAAGAACAAGATATATTTGGAAAATGGGTTTTCATTTATATATAGGCAGCAGTTACGTTTCGCGACTTCAGCCGAATAAAATATTGTTTTATTATTTATTTCTAAAAATTATGTCTCGCATGAACTATATACAAACACAGCATCTTCATGTCACCTATAATATGAAAAATAACAAGTATATGCAGATCAAAATGGTAATTTATTTCTAGTTCGATGATGATGAATATTCTTTACCTTTATTCACACGAGCAAAATGTCGACATGAAAGATGATACCATAAATTATCTTTTAGAACAACCATTTCTCGCAAAGTGTATTTATACATATATTCGAAAATGTTATAAATTGCTATTTATCTTGAATTAATTAGAGTAAATCTAAAAATAATATTTTGATTATGTAACAAATATAATAAAAGATTTTGTCGATTTCATAAAACCAAAAGATTATGCAAGAGTATTGGCATGAACTTTGACATAATAACAGATTATGTATAAAATAAAATGATCTTTATCGTGTTTAACATCTAACAGTTGACCAGAAATCTGAATGTTTCCTAACTACTCATTCCTAGAATTCAACTGTGACCTTTAACCTATATGTTTTGTTATTCCATCAGAGGTTAAGGCTAGTGTAATCTCTCTGACTGTTGTTTCACTATATAATGTGTAGTTTACAAGGAGTTAAGCAAGAAAATGACTCCACGACAAAGAGTCGAACAACAAAAGTTAAAACACATATTCAAAAATCAAACCAGCGATAGTGAATTATCTCCAAACACAAGTCCTAAAATATCTTATGCAGAAGCTGTCAAAGGCAACTCTGTTAATGCAAAAATAAGCGATGACCATGGTATTTATAACATGATCAGTTCTCTCAATGAGTCAATGAACAAATTTATGCAGATGATGGAGACTAATGCTTCAAAACATGAATACTCTCATGCAACTTCTCATTAAAAACCAAAAATGAATCCAATTAAGATTGTTGTATGGAACGCCAATGGGCTAGCGCAACATAAACTTGAAGTACAAAAATTTCTTATTGAAAACGATATCGATATTATGCTGATTTTCGAAACTCACTTTACAAATACGAGTTACCTCAAGATCTCAGGATACAGTATCTACGATACTAAACATCCTAGCGGAAAATCACATGGTGGAACTGCTATTCTTATTAAAAACAGAATAAACCACTATGAACTCCAAAAATATAGGGAAGAACATATTCAAGCAACCAGCATCTGTCTAGAAGAGTGGTCAGGGAAATGCATCATATCTGCGGTTTACTGCCCGCCGAGACTCTCAATTAAGAGCGAAGAATTTGCGAATTACTTTAAAACTCTAGGAGATAAGTTCATAGCAGGAGGTGACTACAACGCAAAGCATATCCAATGGGGTTCGAGATTAACTTCTACGAAAGGAAAACAACTGTGGGACTGTATACAGAATGAAAATTTGGATCACATTTCTTCTGGCCACCCAACCTACTGGCCAACTGACAGGCAAAAAATCCCCGACTTACTTGACTTTTGTGTAACAAAGGGTATACCTAGAACATTAGTAAAGGCCGAAACGTATTAATAACTCTTAACACGTAGGTTCTACAACTAGAGCCATCTAGATTCCTGACGAATCAATATACTAATTGGTCTCTATTTAAGTCTACAATAAGCTGGAAGTGTTCGTTAAATATTCTATTAAAGACAAACTATGAAATTGACGTAGCGGTTCAACAACTAACTAGTATTCTACAACAAGCCGCTAAGATCGCTACCCCGATTAATGCTACGCTGATCAAGTCTGCTAATTTTAAGAAACGTAAAGTTTCTCCGAATATTCAACAACAACTAATGGCAAAGCGCTCAATACGCAGGCAATGGCAACTCTACAGGTCACCTACTCTTAAATCAAGGTTAAATAAAGCGACTAAAATGGTGAAAATCGCTTTGTTAAATAAACATGACGAAGAGCTTCAACATTATTTCAAGGGACTTACAGCTACTGAAGCAACGGATTTTTCATTATGGAAAGCTACACGTAAGCTGAAACGACCAACACTCTCATTCCCTCCAATACGACTCTCTGACGGAAGCTGGGCAAGAAGTGATGTAGATAAAGCAAATATATTTGCAAAACACCTTAGTGAAGTGTTTACACCTAACGAGCAAGTTGGAAATCAAGAAAATCTAATCAATTTTGCAGACACGTCTGAAAGCAAGCCAATCAAATACAAGTGGCGCAATGTCAAACAAACGATCAAGAACAACATCGATGTAAAAAAAGCACCCGGACATGATCTGATAAGTGGCAAAATGATGTCAAATCTACCAGATAAATGTATCAAACTAATAACTTATATATTCAACGCTATAATGAAAACAGGCCATTATCCAGAAATCTGGAAAACTTCAGTTATTATAATGATTCCAAAACCTGGCAAAGATGAAACAAAAGTTAACTCATATCGCCCAATTAGCTATTACCAACTCTCTCAAAGCTTTTCGAAAAAATGCTTTTGCAAAAACTTAAGCCAATTTTGAACAAGAAAAACATCATACCGGATCATCAATTTGGATTTAGAGAAGATCACGGAACCGTGGAACAAGTTCACAGAGTCGTATCTGAAATCAGGAACTCCCTTGAACAAAAAAAATATTGCTCTGCAGCGTTCCTAGATATAGCCCAAGCTTTCGATAAGGTATGGCATAAAGGACTTCTACATAAAATTAGAGCACAATTACCGTCAAGTTTCTGTAAAATTATTGAAAATTATTTGCTCAATCGAAAGTTTTTGGTGAAATATAATACCGCATCCACAGATTTATATGATATTCATGCAAGAGTACCTCAAGGCAGTGTACTGGGGCCAGTGTTGTACTTGATCTATACAGCAGACTTACCAACTTCAAATTACGTGAAAATCCCTACTTTCGCGGATGATACGGCTATCCTAGCTGCCCATCAAAATCCTACGATAGCAACAAGAATTCTACAAGAACAGTTAGACAAAATCGAAAAATGGCTAATAAAATGGAGAATTAAGGCCAACGAGCGTAAATCGGCGCACATAACATTTACACTCTGTAAACTAACCTGTCCGCCTGTCAGACTAAATAACATCACTCTCCCACAACACGAAAGTATTAAATATCTTGGACTTCATTTAGATAGAAGACTCACGTGGAAAAAACACATTGAAGCTAAACGTCAACAAATAAAATTAAAATGCGTTAAACTAAATTGGTTAATTGGAAAACACTCAAAGTTAAGTTTAGACTGTAAGGTCTTGCTGTACAAAATGATACTTAAGCCCATCTGGACATATGGTATTCAGTAGTGGGGCTCCGCGTGTGCTTCCAATATAATATAACTGGAAAGAGTGCAGTCACGAATACTTCGAACAATGGTGAACGCACCCTGGTATGTACGCAATGCAAACCTTCGACGTGATTTACTCATCGATACCGTAAACGATACAATTCATCAGTACAGCAAAAAATACCAGTTAAAACTTGTTTGCCATCCCAACGAATTAGCCAGGGAACTATTAAATAGACCAAGAAATAGGCCACTAAAAAAATGGATCCTTTGGATCTAGCTAGGTAATTCAGATTTTACCGAGTGTACATTAATATTAAGAACTAACATAGGTTAAGTCTTATTAATTGAATTTATATTAGCCTTTAAGATTTGATTACATATTGTTAGTTTCCTATGTAGGAAAGATTCAAGAATAAAAGCCATAGGCAGTAAAAAAAAAAACTATATAATGTAAAGGGTTTTCTACTGAGAGGTTTCATTTTGAACAGCATCCTATTTGGGCAGCTGTCAATTCGATATGTAACAACTACGCCATTACTAAAAATGGTACGCCACACGATTCAACAACGCATTAAAACTATTAAAGTTCACTACAAAAATGTTGAAAATTTTGCAAAACTAAAGCACTTTTTTGGTCGGCGTGAATGACCTTCTTGGCCAGTAGTAGTGAAATTGGTGGAAAAATTTGAACTGTTGGGAAAAGTTATTGATGTGAAGAATCGATACAGTGTGCGTCGCTCTACGACTATAGAGAACCGACATTACACCGTTTTTTGCATAACGACTTAGGTCTTATGGCTTTTAAAGTTCAGTTAACACAAGAACTCAAGCCGGTCGATAACTATAAACGTCGTATCTTCGCTGATGGGTCATTCAAATGCATCCGGATTTTAATCGAAAAATCATCTTTAGTAATGAGATCTATTTTCACCTCGGAGGCTACGTTACTAAACACTATACGTAATTGTCGCATTTGTGGCTCAGAAAATCCAAGAATGATTTTTGAAAGGCCTCTCAACGTGTCACTGTTTTTTGGCTAGCAGTGTGTTTGAACCTTACTTTTCGAAAAATCAAACTGGTGTTACGGTGTATGAACTGCGCTACCTAGCTATGATTAATGATTTTTTATGGAAGATATTGATTTGGACGACGTTTATTTTTAAATGGTGCTACGGGCCACACAAGCAGTGAAACAATCGCAATTTTGAAATAAAAGTTTCCTGACCTTGTTATTTCTCGAAAAGATAATCACAATTGGCCATCGAGATCTTGTGATTTTACACCTTTAGAAATTTTCAATGCTCTACAATCGGTTCAACAACTTAAAGCTGGAATCCGTAAAGTTATCAAGAATATACAACCAGCAAAAATGCCAATTGGCCATGGACAATTTCATGAAAAGGATATGGTGCTGCAAGCGTAGTCGTAGCGCCGTTTGACTGATATCGTTCTCAAATGGTAATGGTATATTTTCTACAATGAAATAAATAGTCATTGAGGAATCACTATTAACTCCTTTTTTAAATATTAAATGAAACCGCTAACTGGAAAACCATTTACTAAATATTTTTCTAGAGTGGTTTAAAACTGTAGTTAGCCCGGCATCTTTATTCTGGGGTGACCAAAATACTGATCATTAGGCAGTGTAGGTTTTAAATATCTAAGATTTGTTAAACAGATTTAGAAGTACTTTGGACGAATTATACCATATAATTGTTTTATTTCTTATACATTTTGATATTTGTTGCAAACTTAGAGGGCTGCCCAAATAAACCAGTTTCTACCGTCAACTGAATGAAAACTTTTTAATTTTTTTAGCAGGCTGAACGAAATGATGTAGCTTCATTCTGTAATGTAATATTCCCATAAGCAAGTTAATACAAACTTGTTGGTATGAAAGACTAAAGTAACCTGGATGGAAACCATGTGATTTGTACACGAGGTATACAACCAATGATATTTATAGGTAGAATTTTGTGAACTCTACCAAAATGCTGTAGAATGAGGTCGACTATACATATTGTGATGAATATGCATATTAATCATGCAGTAAAAATCGTAAGAGTCAATGGTCGAGTATGGTTAGATTACGCATTATATGTAGTAGTGGAAAAATAAAGGCTGGTTTGAATCCAACTTGAAAGATGATAGGTATAACATTTTAAGTTTGAATTCAGTTTTGAAGAACGAGAGTGTTATCTCTTCGATGTGGTTATTGACACTACTCCAATGACGCATGGAAATATCTCGAAAAGAACAAATAAAATTGATTTTATTTCCGATTTGTATATAAGCCGATGTAAATCGCAGTTTTTTTCCAAATATTATTTTAACATCTGAAATGGTTAACTGGTTAAAATGACGATAAGACTAGGTCATAGTATCAAATCGTTCAACTTGAACTAACCTCTGGTCGTTTGAATTGATCTGTGTCTGAACTATCTATAACCTGAATACAAGCATAGGAAAGTCGTATAACAATACACTTTACGTTTAATGAATAAACTAAGTACCTAACTGAAGCATAAGACAAAATAAGCAAGGTACTATGCTTATTCTTTCAACTTCAAGGGTGGCATAAATATTTAACAAATTTAAATACCAGCAACAATTATCTTCAAATTATTAAACAAGTAAAAATAAATAAACCAATATCATTTTGTATGATACAGTAAAAAAATAATTCCAAATTTGAGCAAAATCGGAATAATGAACTAATGATCTAAAATGATCTCATTTAATTAGATTTAGTATCCGATGCCATTGTAAGTCAAATATACATCTACAATACACCTATATTTATAGGCTCTCCCGAAAAGTGTGTTCCAATTTAATGCATTACATTAGTATGTGATTATGAAGCTAACCATGAGATACTTGCAGCTCAACTTGCAAAATTGACGATGATTGGAGAATTAAACTTTTATAATTTAACTGTTGTGAAAAGATCCGAAAGAAAGGAGCATGTCACCAGAAGAAGCTTTGCAAAATATATAATATTTTGAAGAGAAAATATTTTTTTGGACACTCAGAGTCAAATAAAATTTTAAATCACTTTCTGCGGTAGTAATTATAGTAGGTAGAAGTTAATCTTGAACATGCAATGGGAAATTTAACACAAGTTGAAGGCGGTTGTATCGTTAACTGATTCAACTATTAATTTGTGACTTCTGATCCAAATATGTGATATTAACCCAAATATACAGCTTATAAGCTGTAATATCGCCAACCACCAGTTTCAGTCTCGAGTATGATTTTATTGATTTACAAGCTTCTCGTGTGAATTGAAGTTTTGTTCAAATTATTGCTGTATAAACGCCGTTTGAAAGTATATAATACAGTAAAAGCACGAATTTCACTCCACCTAATACATACTTGTACCAATTTACATATTTATACGATATACAGTATTTTAAGCACAACAATCGTCTTTTCTAAATTTATTTCTATCCATTAAAACAACATTCATTCGTGGTATAGTAAATCTATTTTTCAAATTAAATTTGCAAACATTAAATTACCAAATAATAATCGTAATTACTTTGCATGTAACAAAACCATCAAGAACTTTAATGAACACAAAACTATGTACATTAGAAGACACAGTACATACTCGTATAACCGAAAAGCAAATCCCGAAAAATATATTCATTTTCATGAAGCTTTTTTCGTTTTTGTGTTATATTGGCTTTGGTTATGTTCTCCATCCTGTCCGATGTGTAGCTTAGAGACGAAATAAAATTACAAAACAGTAATTTAGGTCAACTTGATAATTTAAGCTTATCTGTTTGTATTCATCGCCAAAGCTTCATTTGGTTACAATTTTTCTTTTTTTAACCACTTTTATTGACTAGCTATGTGTGTCTGTTTGTTCTGTTATGTAAACATATACGAGGAGTACAATAAAGAAAGTTGACCAGAACCATAACAATAATAGAATATAACAATAAAATTTGATTACGATTAGGAAAAAAAAACTGTAAAACAATTATTGATAGAGAATCGAAATGAAATTCATGAAAATGAAATTGTCGATTTTTATTTTATTTGTTGGCAGAAAAACCTAACTGTTACGAAATATAAAATCTGACAAGAAAAGGTCAAAATCGTGTTATTTTTATATAAAAAGAAAATAATATCTGTTTTTGGAAGAAAAGCGTTATGGATTTTTTTGAGTGCTCGTCTTTGAGGGTGAACGATGTATATACGAGATACGTACGTATACATACATACCAAAATGTAAGATGGAAGATTTGATTGGATTAAATGGAATAGATGAAAATTTTGATTGTTTTAAATTCAATTAATCTTACCGTATTTATTCTTAAATAATTTATTTTTATATTTCTTCGAAAATATTTTTGTTTTTAGTTATTTTGGAAAACAGATTTTCTTGTTCGGCCCAGGTAGGTTTTCTCTTTATGATTCTTCTGCTTATCTTATTCAAGTCCATTATTTTCCTTATATATATATATATACACCCAACATGTTTTTCTCATTCACATACATATATATGTATGTATATGTACAAAATATTAACATACTTTAGCCTTAAGTATACTGAACTTTGAAATATATTTAATTTATACTCGATGGAAAATTCCTTTCGAGTTCATACATATTCGTACATACTTATACTCGTAGGAAAATAAAATTTATGTCGATATTTTTAGTCTACATACATATATGGAAGACACAAGAACGAAATAATAGACCACATATTTTACATTATGCAGAAGATCTGTGGGTCAGATGGGTGAAACACATTTTACTTTTACTGTGTCTTTTCGAAAAAAATTCCAGGATTTTAAACTGAATCGTTAAATATTTTTCAGACAGTTTTTGAATTGGTGAAGTAAACTCATGAGTCAAATTGTCCAACAATTATTATGTACAAGAGGTTTTAGGTGATTAGAAAATCGTTTTGTAATTGAATACTGTATAGAAGAAAATGATTTTCACAATGCCTAGTTCAAAATTGTCATGATGTATGGTTAATAATAGGGTGAACAATTTTAGGGTACCCAGTTCTAAGGTTTTATGATGGTGTTCATTGGTTTTTTCCTCCAGTCACTCAGGCTCGATCTGCGTATTGATTCGAATACTCCCAGCCCAAAAATATGTTTGTTTTTATAATGAATAAATGGTATTAAGGAAGACAGTTGATCCTCAAATAGGATCTGTGATCCAAAGCAGTACAATCTATGGAAAGAGTATGAAGAACAGGAGCACAAGAAGTGCTCAACAAGTCTTCCCACACTGTTCGCTGTTTGAAATGTTCTGAGTTTTCATTCCGAAGATGTGATTATTCAGAAAACAGCAACATTTTGGATAGTTGAGAAGATAGAGAATCCCATCTATTCTGGTGTAGTGAATATCTCTTTTAAGAGATAATAACGTCACTCCTAAAGCAGTCTCAGGTCCTAAACAAGTTGAAGCAGCCCAAACGGGCCAATCTATCAGCCAATACATTTAATTCTTTGATATCCATGTGACTTGGTGTCCAGTGAACTCTTACTTAATTCAGACTGCCATGTCGATTCCAGGCAATTATTATCTCCAAATTTAGAAACAGTCGCACTTAGAGCAACCTTGTTTTAAGAACGGATGCAGATAACAGTTCTGCTTTCAAACTTGCAGCAATTTCCGCCTGTAACAAAAGCGTACCTACAAATCAGGATAGATACTTCGACCTAATGATTTTGAATGTATAACCTGGCACTAGCTAGATTACAGCATACTGATCCGTCAATAGAAATCACCACATCGTCACCGGCGAGGTAAGATGGGCGAGGTAGGATGTTGTAGTTTCATATATGATAATAACTACAGAATTGGTTGACCACCCCCGCCATATTTTGTTCTCTCCTTACTGCTATACAGTAGCTTTATTTTAATCCTCTTCTGAACTACAAAATCTTATCAGTCATCCAGCAATTTCAATTATCTTGTTAAGACACTACAATAAGAAAGTAGTCGCAGTTTCAATTATATACAGAATAGGAGATACAATAGACCATTTTCTTTCAGTAATTGTCAACCATTATGTTGAAGCAGATGAACATCCATAAAATTAAAATAGAAATTATGTTTATTATGTAGTTGACATCTTGATATTAAGTGTCACTGTACTTATAGAATTTATGTATTACCTCAAGTAACTTAATTACCCATTTATTTGGTACTCTTATCGATCGGTATCCGCTAGTCCAACAAAACAAAATTACGTTATATAGAATGTCATAGAAAACCACTACTTGCTCGTTCATTTCGATTTTTGCGAGTCAGCTGGACACAACAATAAAAGGGTAATAAAATAACTTGAAAGAAATAAATAAACTTTGTGAAAAATAACTTTGTGAGCTAAAACTTAAACTTTGCGATAATAAAATAAAATTTTATATTAAATTTGGTGAAATTAAAGAATTTTGTGAATAATATAAATTGTTAATTATTTAGTTGATAATCAAGTGATACGCATATCCGCGAAACTGATTTACACGTATCATTTCTTTTCAAGGTCCTTCGAGCCGGATCTTACATCCATTTTGAATTTTGGCGTTTACTAATTTTGTGATAAATTATAAAAATTGAGTGAATAATTAAATATTGTGAATTAACTATCGAATTTTTCATTAATCTGGACATTGTACTAAAACAGAAAAAGATAACATATAACAAAGTATAAGGTATATTGTGTAATATAAGAAATTCAGTGAGGTATTACGAGTTACATAATGGCTGAAGAGGTAGCAGATTTGGTGCGCCGGCGGGGATCAGCAAAGGCTGCCTTAACACGATTGGAGGGCTCGCTAGGAGCTTTATTGATCGACGAGTCAGTTACGGTTGTGGATTTAAATATCCGTCTAGAACATTTAGAAAAGATATTTACCAACTTTTCTGACCTTGACGATGACATTCACGCACATGGTACAGCATCTGAATTGAAGGAATTTGAGCAACGTTACTTTAATGCTAAAGGTAAACTCCGTCAAGCGGTAACGCAAATCACAGAAAGAAAAACTCAAGAACAGCTAAATTTTTCGATCGGTAAATTGACGGAGCATCAAAGGGAATTAATAGATGAGTTACATAATACCAGTGTGCATCAAAGGTTGAAAGATGATGTAAAACTACCCAAGGTTAACATTCAACCATTTTCGGGCGACTTCTCACAATTTCCTACATTTAAGGATCTTTACGAAGTATCGATACACAAGACTGGACTTTCAGATGTTCATAAGTTTAAATATTTAAGAGGTTTGCTGACTGGAGAAGCTGCATCTCTAATAACCAATATTCCAATAACCAGTGCTAACTACAAGGATGCTTGGGAGAAAATATGCAAAAGATACGACAATGTGGCTCATATTTCAAACATGTTATTGGACAAATTTTTTGCACAACCTAATTCGAAAGGCGATCCTAAAAGGCTGCGTATGTTAGCGGATGTTACTGATGAAATTTTACGGGCTCTAAAGGCATTAGGCGCAGAGGCAGCTAGAAAGGACGTTTGGCTTATCTATATGCTATTAGATCGATGTGATGATAAAACTAGACAGACTTGGGCACTTGGAAACAGCTGATGAGTCCTTCCCAACAATTGAACGATTCTTGCATTTTTTAACCAACCGAAGTTTCGCATTGGAACGGTCGAAGCCCACTCGCAGTGATGCCGGATCTACTGGTAGTAAAGGAAAACCATTGAGTTTGCAAATAAGTAGAGAAGAGTTGAACAATAGTATCCGTTGTCCCTATTGTTCGTCCGACCATTATTTATTCAACTGCAGCAAATTTATAAATATGAGTCCAATAGATCGTCGAGCACTTGTAGCTGAGAAAAAGTTATGTTTCGTTTGTATGAAGTCATGTCATAGTGCTTATCAATGTCGTTCAAGACACCGATGTGATCATTGCAAAAGAAAACACAACACGTTACTACATTTAATTGAGAGCACAATAAAGAAGAAAGCAGCAGCTTAGACGGAGCCAATCAAAATACCGAAGTGAAAATTTATAATACAAAATTTGATGATATTCCTAAAGAGACAGTGAGTGTGCCTACAACATTAGTCTATATAAGAGATAGTTTGGGGGCATTTTATAAATGCAAGGCATTGTTGGATTCCGGGTCAGAAGCCTCATTTATTGATGAAATGGTGGTGAGAAAACTGAATCTACGTAGGACAGCTGCTCGAGTGGTAGTGAGTGGACTTGCAACTGCCAACATAGTGACAAAGGGCATTACTACTCTTACATTGTTCTCTAGAAACGGAGACAAGGTTATATCGACAAACGCATTTATTTTATCAAAACTGCCAATTCAACTGCAATCGATAGAGTCTACTCCTGATGAGCTCAAAGCCATAAAGAAATTAGATTTAGCCGATCCAACGTTCAGTGAAGGTGGGAATATTGAAATTTTGCTTGGAGCAGATGCATTTTGCCTGATTTTGCAAGATGGTCGAACACAATTTCCTAACTTTGTAGCTCAAAATACATTATTTGGATACATTCTAGCTGGCAGTGGTAACCGAAAATGTGAGCTTCGAAATTTGAATGTAACTCTTGCTGAAAATGTAGATTCACAGCTTAAGAAATTCTGGGAACTCGAGGAAATTAAGGGAGATAGCATATATTCGGATGAAGAAACGCAAATTGAACGCCATTTTCAAGATACAGTCAAAAGAAACGATGATGGGCGATTCATCATCAAATTACCAATGAAGACACGCGCAGTAATGATGATGGATTCCTTAAATTGTGCTATTAAGCGGCTTAATTCTATTGAAAGAAGATTTGTATCTAACAAGTACCTAAAAGATGAATATACCAAATTTCTTCAGGAGTATGAGCAACTAGGGCACATGCACAAGGTTGAGCCTAGTTTGGAGAATTCGCATGGTTTTTATTTGCCTCATCACGCTGTGGTAAAGAAAAGCAGCACCACTACGAAGGTTCGTGTTGTCTTCGATGGATCATGTACTAACTCGAGCGGAATTTCATTAAACAACATATTGATGGTAGGGCCTTCCATTCAACCAACACTGTGGGAGATACTGCTCCGCTTCCGGTCACATAAGTATGCAATCACCGCTGACATCGAGAAGATGTATCGCCAGATTCTAGTGGACCAGGAAGATAGAAGGTATCAACGTATTGTTTGGCGGGATCATCCTACTCAAACTATTCAACCATATGAACTAACTACCGTCACTTATGGCACTGCTTCTGCACCATTTTTAGCTACAAGGTGTTTAAATCAACTTGGGTATGATATACGAGAGAAAGAACCAACAATTGCAAAAATAATTACAACCAATTTTTATGTGGATGATCTCCTAACTGGGGCGGAAACTGTTAAAGAACTGCTACATATCAAAACTCGTGTTGATGCCGTATTGTTATCGGCTGGGTTTGTGTTAAGAAAATGGATATCAAATGGTGTATTAGCAAGCGACATTGAAGAGGTAAAAATTGGTTCATCAGATCAAATAATTAAAATTTTAGGAATACAATGGAATCCAGTTTCTGATAGTTTTGGGTTTACGGTGCATAGAGAGCCAATTCAAGAAGTCACCAAACGGATAATGCTATCAGAAATAGCTCGAATATTTGATCCACTGGGATGGTTAGCTCCTTCAATAATTATTAGTAAAATTCTGCTACAAAAACTATGGCTACAGAAACTATCATGGGACGATCCGATAACCTCAGATACATCAACTATATGGACGAACTTGAGAAATGAACTGACGTCATTTGAAAAATTAAAAATTTCACGATGGGTTCCTCATGAAGGAGTTTTGGAGCTTCATGGCTTTGCGGACGCCAGTGAGCAAGCTTACTCTGCAGTTGTTTACCTAAAATCAACCACCAATGAGCGTAGTGAAGTAAAATTGCTAACATGCAAGACCAAGGTAGCACCTATTAAGCAAGTCTCGCTACCGAGATTGGAATTATGTGCAGCACAACTACTGGCGAAATTATTAATTAAGGTCTCAACATCCATGGGCTATTCAACATACCATTTATTTGCGTGGACAGATTCGACAATAGTTTTATCATGGCTAAGCAGCCACCCAAGTAAATGGAAAACTTTTGTTGGTAACAGAACGTCGGAAATTTTATCACTTGTACCTCGAGAAAGGTGGAACCATGTCGCATCATTTGAAAATCCCGCAGATTTGGCAACCCGTGGCATATTACCGTCAAAATTATTAGACAAAACCTTGTGGTGGAATGGACCAAGATGGTTACACTTACCTGAATCAGATTGGCCATCACAACTGAACTCAAGAACGACAACTGAAGAAGTAAGAAGAAAAACCAAGCAACTTTATCAAATTAGCTACAATACGGAGTGTTCGGTAGACAGTGACAAACTAGGTACCTGCAGTTTGATAAATAAATTTTCCAGCTACACTAAATTAATCAGGGTAGTAGGATATATACGACGATTCATACACAACATAACGAAGCAAAACGAAAAAATACATTACTCCTTTCTAACATCGGTGGAATTGCAAAACTCAAGGCAGCATTGCATAAAATGGGACCAGGAACGGGACTTTGCCGACGAGTTGAAGAGGTTAAGAAGCAAATGCCCTGTGTCTAGCGGCAGTAAATTGAAAAAATTAAGTCCATTTGTTGATAATGACGGTTTACTCAGGGTGGGAGGACGATTAACAAATGCTGATTGTGCTTACAACACTAAGCATCCATATATTTTGTCAAAAACTTCTCCACTTGGCAAACTTATAATCCTGTATATCCATAAAAGATTCCTACATCCAGGTCCATCCTTAACTTTCTTTTTATTACGACAGACAATTTGGATCATAGACAGCCGTAGTTATCAAGAAGCTTGTGAATCAGTGCACGGTATGTGCCAGATACAAACCCAGCCAGAATAATCAGAAGATGGGAGATCTGCCAAGAGAGCGAGTTTGTGCATCCAGACCATTCTCAAATGTTGGGATTGATTACGCAGGTCCGATTATGATGGCGACGAAAAGAGGGAGAGGAGCAAAGTTAATTAAAACATACATTGCCATTTTCGTATGTTTTGCAACAAAGGCGTGACACTTGGAGTTAGTGGGTGACTGTACATCAGAAGCGTTCATCGCAGCTCTAAGACGATTCATCGCGCGAAGAGGCATTCCCAAAAATATATACAGTGACAATGGTACAAATTTTGTTGGAGCTAACACCAAATTAAAAACCTTGGCGAACCAAGCAGTAGCAAAATTCAACGAAATTAGCAAGGTTTTGACTAATTCGGAATTTCTCAAGGACGTAGCAGAATTCATATCGCAAAATGGCACTACGTGGCATTTCAATCCTCCAGCTACTCCACATTTTGGAGGATTGTGGGAAGCCGCGGTTAAATCTGTGAAGGGCCATTTAGTCAGAGAAACCGGAAAAACCCATCTTACAATGGAAGAGTTGTCGACGCTTCTGTGTCAAATAGAAGCTATCTTAAATTCGCGCCCATTATGTCCAATGTCAGCAGACGATTCATCGTATGTCGCGCTTACGCCAGCTCATTTCTTGGTTGGAGAACCAATCTTAAGTATTCCTGATGGGCAGCACTTCATTGAAGACGGAGATCCAGTCAGATATTGGGAAAAGATTCAACAACGGGTTAACATGTTTTGGAGAAGATACCATATTGAATATCTTAACAATTTGCAGCAGCGGCACAAGACACAAGGAACTAGAGAGAATTTCAAAATCGGTGAACTGGTTTTATTGAAGGATGAGAACCAACCTCCGTGCCATTGGGCGATGGGAAAAATTGTCACTTTATATCCAGGAGATGATGGTCTTGTCCGAGTAGTCACCATCAAAACACAGAAGAACACTTTCAAACGTCACATAAATAAATTGGTAAAACTGTCAGTAGATTAAGGACACCTTAATGGTGGGAGTATGTTGAAGCAGATGAACATCCATAAAATTAAAATAGAAATTATGTTTATTATGTAGTTGACATCTTGATATTAAGTGTCACTGTACTTATAGAATTTATGTATTACCTCAAGTAACTTAATTACCCATTTATTTGGTACTCTTATCGATCGGTATCCGCTAGTCCAACAAAACAAAATTACGTTATATAGAATGTCATAGAAAACCACTACTTGCTCGTTCATTTCGATTTTTGCGAGTCAGCTGGACACAACAATAAAAGGGTAATAAAATAACTTGAAAGAAATAAATAAACTTTGTGAAAAATAACTTTGTGAGCTAAAACTTAAACTTTGCGATAATAAAATAAAATTTTATATTAAATTTGGTGAAATTAAAGAATTTTGTGAATAATATAAATTGTTAATTATTTAGTTGATAATCAAGTGATACGCATATCCGCGAAACTGATTTACACGTATCATTTCTTTTCACATTATCAATGGAGTTTATTTGGAGAGAGAAACTTTAATGGTTCGAGTAATAAACTAAAATAATGGTCAGTGTTACATAAATATTAAACAACATTAGGATATTGATAAACTCCAAACATATCAAAGATAAAATTTGAAATCTCTTTAAATATCCTCCAGGTACTGTATTTATTGTATTTTGATTTAAGATTAGTTGGGTTTTGATATCTGTAATCAGATTTCCGGATTAGATTTTATCACATGTATTATTTTTTTCCACTGTAGTGAACTTGACAACAAGAAAGTCAGTCATGCATTAAGAATCCTGCAAGCAAATTTCAACAGAAGCCGTCTAGCCATCGACCTTCAATAGAACTGATTAATTAAAACCATTCTTTCAGTTATTATACCGGAACTGGACCCTCTTGATGAAAAGCGTTTTTTTTACTAGCAACGTCTATGTTGGTGCAGTTGAACCAAATTCAATCAACGCTACATAAACAGAGTTTACGAGGCAAAACATGCTTCACAATAACTTGTTAGCCTGGTCAGTCTGACAAAGAAATTAATCGCGTAATAAGGTCAAACCATCAACCGTCAGCCAACTAAGAAGAGGCTTTTAAAAGCTACATATGTTATTTAATATTAAAACAAATGATTGCTTCTGCAATTCAATACGTAAGAAATATTTCTTTTTAACAGTGTGGATATAAAGTACTTGTTAAATATAAAGATGTTTGATAACGTTATCAGAGTTGCTATAATGAGACGCAAATAGGAAATTCTCATATTTCTATGAAAATCTTGGTTAAATACAAATCCTCGAAACATACTAAATGACTAAGTGTAACTCTTTAATACCTCAGATGGTACTTGTAAATAGCTACTTACATCTGGTGCCTCTCAAGAATCAGACATAGTGGCATTGAGTTCTGGAATAATTTTCGTCGTTGTTCAATATATGAACAGGGTTTATGCTGACAATCCACAGAAGGATACAACAACATTTAGAATTAAGATTAAATAAAATTAGTTTACGATTAAATTTCAATTATATTAAAATATATATTTTATATACTATGACATAAAAAACATACTAACCGTGTAAAATGCTTATAAGCAATTTTTCATATTACAATTGTATATGTTACATATGTTGTTAGTGTAATTACTAAGAACAAATTTATATATATATATATATATATATATATATATATATATATATATATATATATATATATATATATATATATATATATATATATATATATAATATATATATATATATATATATATATATATATATATATATATATATATATATATATATATATATATATATATATATATATATATATATAACATGTTAATAACACAATAAATTCAGTATCGTTTAAACCGTGCTCAAATATATTTCATTCTGGCACTAGCCGCTACCCGTGGTAAACTCAGAACAATTGAAATAAAAATAGATATCAGCTGAGGCGATATCTAACAGTGGTTCTTCGAGCCGGATGCTTAGTCATACTAACAAAAGCTGACTATCAGTGATCCTTTGAGAAAACGAAAAACCAGCGAGACGGCGTAGTCTAGGCCTACATAGACTTAACAAAGTTTATTAAATTAGGTCAAAACAACAACAGTTGACGAAAACCAACAAAAATAATATAAACCAATCAAAATGAAAACTGAAAGCCATCAAAATATAGCCAATTGCCGTTCTATCAACAACACAAACATTGCGTTGGGTCTAAATCCTGAATTACAACAACTAATAAGGCGACAAACCATCAGGATGATAAACCTTTTCAGAAAACTTAACGAAACCGGGAACCTGGTGGTAACCGGAACAAAAACGGCACTGAAAATATCAGTAGCGGTCATGG
Source organism: Tipula lateralis (assembly GCA_963932295.1). Classification (NCBI taxonomy): domain Eukaryota; kingdom Metazoa; phylum Arthropoda; class Insecta; order Diptera; family Tipulidae; genus Tipula; species Tipula lateralis. The sequence continues at coordinate 1,900,499 of OZ010738.1, forward strand.
AGAAGCTTATAATAGTGAAATAGCCGTACTCCACGAGGAAATATACATGCTTGCTACCGAGGATGAAGAGCAAGAACTGAATTATTTCACGGAACAACACTGTGAAAAAATTGATACACAGTATCAAACTGCAATTGTGTAAATAACAACCAAGATTAAAAAATGTGAAAAATATAAAAAACTAACGTATCAAATTACAGACCTTCTACCAAGAATTAAAATTCCGACGTGGACCGGAATCACAAGTTACAACAAAAAAAAAGTTAAGTTGATGTGGCTGCTATCGCACACTTAGACCGGCGATCGGTCCGTTGTGATACCACTCTATGTACGGCTATAGGTCCGAGTCTTTCCGTAGAGCCATCTGCGCATTGCATAGCTCCATGTCAGTCCTATAGTACTGACATGGAAGATGGGTCGGCCCAAGGATTCTAAACACGACAGAGGATCCAGATTATGTTTATTGTTCACCACCGATTGCACCGCCCAAACGATCGAAGGTGAAAAACCCATTTTGCATCCTGCCTCGAATCGGATTCGAACCCGGTACCTCCCGCTCCAATTGCCGCAGCTTTAACCACTGCGCCACCTGGGCGGTTAAGTTACAACAAAGAAAGGAATAAATTGACAATGGCCACCAATCGGGTGACAGATACAATCGTACAACAATTAAATTTATTCATATAGAATGAAGCCATACAGGAAAAAGAAGCTCACACTGAAGAAGAGGCAGATGCAGAAAAGGAATTCTTAAAAACAGCAGATCGGCTACCAGATGGGAAATAAATGGTACATTTACTCTTTGAAATCAGAACCATCAGTGCTAGAAGAATCTAGGAAGAAAGCTGTAGCACGTTTACTGTCGAGAGAAGATTTATGAAAGATAAACCACTCTCCAAACTATATCACGACTTAATGCAAGATTATAAACAACAAGGTCGTATGCAGCTGGTAAATGAAAAGTATTATAGACCAACAAAAAGTATTATAGAAAATACTACCATAAAACTTGGGGTAGTATTTGATGCATCCAGCAAAACGCCATCAGGATTATTCTTGAATGAGATAATGATAAACGAATCTAATATTCAGAGTGATCTAATTGATACCATAATGAGGTGGCGAACGCACAAGTTCGTATTAACAGCCGACGTAGAAAAGACATTCAGGCAAATCTGGATGCATCATAGTCACCAAAACTTACAACGAATATTGAGGCGAAATAATCCCTCACAACCTATAGAAGAATACAGTTTAAAATAGTCACATTGGGAACAACAACAGCATCATTCCTCGCGGTAAGAACATTGATGCAATTTGCAATGGATGAAAATAATATCTATGCAATAGCAGCCAGGGTCATGGAAAGAGATTTTTACTTAGATGATCTGTTAACTGGGAGTGACAGCAATAAAGACGTCATAACCATCCAACAACCGATATCAAGTCTAGCAGAAAGCGGCGGATTTTGACTTCCTGAGCATCTACGAGCAGAGGGCATGATCAATTTAAAAGTCAACGACATAATAAAAACATAAGGGATTCTTTATAATTCTGAAGCAGACACCTTTAAATTTGACGTCACTAGCCTTAAAATTTCGAAGGAAGAACCCACTAAACATCTACTGTTGTCCGATTCATCAAGACTATTTTATCCTGTTGGCTGTAACGGTTCCTGTAACGGTTCCTTAACCAATTTCGAATGGTTGTCTTTCCGTTAACAAAAACTCCGTTTCCTTCTCCCAAAGCAGCCATTTGCCTGCCAGCTTGAGTCGGTGTGGGAGTGAGTCAGGAGAAGCTATAAAACGGAGGTATACAGCTGCAATTCTAATTAAAACCTACAAAATTGAAAACCAAAAGGAGACATTACTAGAAAATTTTAGACACCCTTTTACCCATTAGGTGGAGGCCCCTTCGCTTCCCGTATTAAAACAATGTTTTATTCCATTTTGAATTAAGTTAACATTTCATTGTTTATTAATATAAAAAAAAACGTATCTTGGAATTGAAAATCTTAATCTAGTTAAACGACATATGTATAGTGGAGGAGTATAATTAATTGAATTAAGTAGCCGAAAACAAATATAAAATAAAATAAATATGTAAATATATAGTATATAATAGGTCACTTACCCACAAAGCTGCAAAGTACTTCACAGATGGAGTATGATGCTAAATATAAATAAGTTAGTAAAACGATACGTAATAAATTCAATAAATTAACCATCCCCCTTGAATAAATAGAACACTTAACACGAAAGAATAAGCGTAAGCCGCAAAATTGAGACTTAAATTAATTTTAGCAAAACAAATTATACCTTAAATTTAAATATTAAATACATGCACTATAATTTATGATGAGAAAATAACTCAAATAAACGTTATTAAACTAAAACTAAGAGTTCTTAATATTATTTAACTAATACGAGTATATATTAAGAATAACAATAGTATATTTTGTATATATTAAAAAGTAAAACATTGTTAAAAATGGTGAAACCTCACGTGTTTAATGTTTGAAGAACAGTAATTGATACCTCACAACACAGTACCGTTGCGAGCCCAACCGACAAGGCCGCTGAGAAATAATATTCCACTTCTTCTTAGATGTTATTCATATACATATATATGCACATTGTCACGGCAACTTATGATTAAGGCATCAGAGTTTTCTATTCCAATTATACCATACACTTTTACACACTTTGCAGTGAAAAATAAATAAATCACTATCGTGTAAAGCGAAAGCTTTTTAATCCCATTTCATTCAATGTGGGTGGGTTATGAAAACACTGGACACTGGATGTTTTACCATGTACTAGTATAAATCTATGTTATAGGTATATCCTTAAGGATTATTGTAATATTCTAGCTTAGAGCAAATTGCTAGCAAAGTTGCAACATCAAATGACATCGTATAAATGAAAGATTCCCGAATATAAATTATCAATGTAGTACGCGGTATAAGTATATAAAAACGCATAGTATATAAAACTCATAGTATATATAGTATATACAAACAGATACATATATACAAGAATTAATCATCTGTACAACAGTTTAATATAGGTGAGTGATACATCCAATAAATTATCTAAGGTGAAGGTAGGCAATACAAACATATCATTACACCTGACAATTAACGCTTTGCCTCTTCGATTATATATAGAGCGCTAATCCAATTTTTAATTCAATATACATGAATTTCATTTCATGGCTGGCTATCATCAATAACCATAGCAGCTCTATATGAATTAATTGACAAAATCGCCTGTAATTGCATGTACAAACTAAAGTGTATTCTCGTGTATTGTCAAAGATTCATAGATTATCACGTTTATAAACAACGACAAAAATTAAAGGAAATAACAGTCCCAGAGCTGAAGCTAGCTGAAATTCAGATAATTAGAATTGAACAAAATAGATTTTTCCATAAAGAACTTCACGCAATAATGAAAAAGAGAAAGTTGGATCCGAACAACAAGCTATCGGCATTGAACCCATTCATCAATAAGGATGGGATATTAAGGTTATGTGGACGTTTACAAAAAGCCCAACTGTCAGTAAGCCAAACCCTCCCAATAATCCTACCAATGGAAGGGAAACTTAGCAAGTGGATAATTCAAGATATGCCATCAAATAACATTGGCAAATCTACGCAACAAGTTCTGGATAATTAATGGCAGAAATTTGACACGACACGGGTTGAGCGAAGGGGGTTGTGCACAGACATATATTCCGATAACGCAACTACCTTTCCTGTGTTGAGCGATTAATAAAACAACGTAGAGGAAAGATAGCAAATCTAGAACCAGAACTAGCAGGTTTGTTACAGCAGGATGAAACAACTTGGCACTTTATACATCCTGGTGCACCACGTTTTGGTGGTATATGGGCAGCAGGCGTAAAATCAGTGAAGACACATTTGAAAAAGGTAATAGGGGAGACAACATTAACGTTTGAGGAAGCAACAACATTGACAACCCAAATCGAAGCTTGTTTAAACTCTCGACCATTAACCGTTGTGTACGATGATCCAGAGATCTTTAAAATGCTAACACCTGGGCATTTCCTAATAGGAGGGCTAATGAAGATGGTCCCTGAGACCAACGAAGAGGTTCACTCCCTAAAAACCCACTGGCATCTGGTGCTAAATATACTAAATGATTTCTGGAGAAGATGGTCCAGCGACTATCTGCAGGACTTACAACAACGGACAAAGTGGAAGAAACCGCAAATAAATTTAACTGTAGGAGACGTCGTTCTTCTGAAGGAAGATAACCTGCCACCAGCATGTTGGAAAATGGGTAGAGTAATGGAGGTTAATCCAGGTTCAGATGGCTTAGTTCGGATTGCGTCAATAAAGTGCAACCAAAACATTTATGAACGCCCAATAACAAAGTTATGCAAACTACCAATTGAGGAAGAAAACTTTCTGGCCTCACAAATAATAATTCCAACTGCTGCTGAACAAGTAAAACCTATAGCATTATCAAATAATAACATATCAATTAAACGTCAACCAAGAAGACAAGCAAAAGAATTCAATAAGAGTCAATAACAATTTATCAATGACGTAGTGGCAGCATATAAATATATATATATATATATATATATATATATATATATATATATATATATATATATATATATATATATATATATATATATATATATATATATATATATATATATATATATATATATATATATATATATATATATATATATATATATATATATATATATATATATATATATATATATATATATATATATATATATATATATATAACATGTTAATAACACAATAAATTCAGTATCGTTTAAACCGTGCTCAAATTTATTTCATTCTGGTATTAGCACCCACCCGTGGTAAGCACAGAATAATTGAAATACAAATAGATATGAGCTGAGGCGATATGTAACAGTCGTCTTTAATTAAAAAATGTAACTGATATCTTAGAGGTTGCTTGAGAGTCACGTGGTCAAGCACGGACTAAAAGTTTCTTTAAAAATAGTTTAAAATGAATAATCGAGACGGTAACCTTATATAGAATGAGGAAAAGAAATAATCAAAATATATACGGAAACGTTGTTCTATACACGTTCGTTTTGTTCAAGTAATGTCACGAGGAGTTTTAGCTAAGAAATGGGTAACATTATATTTATAAAAACTGTTACATTATGCATCTAATTGTCATTGATCCGGCTAAAAGTCATTTAGAGGATAATTTCGAATGGTGTGTTGGTTCTTGTAAAGTGGTTAGTAGTTAAACTAATTTATTGGTTATAATTATCGTATGTTATTACGAAACACATCATTATCTATTGTAGAAAGTTCTGTAATTAGCAAGATCTTGTGTCATAACCATATCATGAATTAGGTTTATTTATCAGAATTAAACATTAATAAACTCATTAGGTTTCTTCCCAAACTAATAATCTTATTAGTAAATCACAACAACAGGAACCTAAAACAAACACATTACGTTAATTATAATTAATATTAACAGAAATTCATAACTTTATTAAAACTTTTTGTATAACATTACATACATAACAATTATGTATAACAACAAGACACCAAACCAAACCAAACACACAAAACCAATATCTTAATTCTCTCTATACCATATATATATATACACACACTTATGCATACATACATAAAAGAAAATGAAATCCTACAAAACATCCATACACAACTACTTATACATACTTATGTAACAAAGAAGATTATGTTAAACTTTAATTTTATAACTTTTTATCAGAAAATACGGAAAAATTATTTAAAAAAAAAAAAATTAAATTTATATAATTTTCTCATAAATCTCAATTTTCTAATTCAACCGACAACCACCACATACACATCTATATACTACATATATACATCACCCGTAGGCCGTACCTCTTTATCAACACCACCGTCATCCTATAACACAATTCGAAAACTATAACACAATTCGCTTAAATGTTATAAATCCACTGCTGAAGCAACAATATACACGAGTACACACACACATAACGCGACAACAATAATTTTCTCGAATTGAAAAAAAAACAAAAGGAATGAAAATGGAAAATTGTGTTTTGTTATTTTTTAAGTGTATATGTATGTATATTGTATTGATTGTAGAGTGTTACATACGTATGGATGTGTAAGCTAGCTGACAGTGAGTATATAGGCGGCACGTTATATTGGCATCGCTCCAAACACGTTTGACAGTATTAAACTAGATGAAAGTATTAAAGTAGTTTTTGACTGATTTGTTTCATTACGTTTTGTCAGTTATGGATTTTATTTGTACATCAGTAGTTTCATATACGCGAACATAATTCCTTCCTATATCCGTCTCGTACGGTTATATAAGGATATATATGTGATGTGATAATACTGACAAAGCGTAAAGTTATTTATTTGATTACAATATTTATTCAAATTCCCTGTAGTAATGCCAATTTTATGTGTAAACATGTTTTAGAATTATTGCTGTTCAGGATGTCTTAAACGCTTATATATGGTTTATATACATCTCAAGTATATCTCGTATTGTTCTCACGCATGTATCTACATACATATATATAGACGAGCTGGTTACTGAATAATAATGCTACATATTATTCGTTTATTTAACGTTAATAAATAGAACGACTGATCCATATTCCCTGTTTAGCTGTATAATTAGTCATAATAAACGAAGTTTTTCTCTTGGTTGTTTCATATATTTTCTTACCTTCACAATGATTTATTATGTCTAGTCTCAAGGTAAACAAAGTCTGCATTAAAGATTTTTTTGATAGAACGAATATTTATTACAAATAAATAATCATATTGTTTTGACAGGAACCTGTGTTAATTTTTGGATTAGGTTTGATGTATAGGGTTATGATGTCGGTTGGTTTGCATTATAACATTGGGTCATTCATCTATTTCTTAGATAAATTACTCCAAGCGATACTCTTATCTCTATCCTGTAGAATCACTGCGATCTATACATACAATTGAAATCAACAATCAATTTTTTTACCAACAATTTCTGACATAGACCAAGAACAGCAGAATCGAATTTACCAACATTAAATTGTAGTATAAAGAGTTTTCCAATAACAGTAATATGATTTCTTTAAAAAAACACACTAATTGTTAAAGAAATTGAAATGTTTTTTATTTAATGTGAAGTACAATCTATACAATTAAGTTCTTCTGCAGGAACGAATTCGATGAACCCAATTTTCGAGCCACCTTTTCCCACTAAATCTTGTCGTATGTCATGAATAACACCTTCGATATTGACTTGTAAAGTTTGAAGAGAGTTTCGTTTATTCCTACAGACCAATAATTTCAAATAACCTTACAAAAAATATTCTAATGGTGTTAAATCACAACTTCTTGAAGGCCATTCAATAGCACAATTTCTTGAAATAATCGAATACTTTTCTCGCAATCAGTTGCACTTGCTATGTAAAATGTAGCTCCGTCTCTTTGAAACCAAATGCTGTCAAGATCAACTTCTTCCAATTTCGCCCATTAAAAGTTGGATATCATCGATCTATACCGATCTCCATTGACAGTAACGATGTTACCAGCTTCATTTCGAAAAAAATACGGACCGATGATTCCACCATATCAAAAACCACACCAAACTGTAAATTTAGGTGAATGTAATGGTTTTTCATAAATAATTTGTGGGTTTTCTTCGCACCAGAATTGACAGTTTTGTTTAGATATCGTACCACTTAGATGGAAAAACGCACATAAAGTTGCAATTAGAGAACGATTAGTTTGATTATAAAACTGAATAATTTGTAAACGTTGTTGTTCTTGCGTATATCTTATCTTGATATGACCTTGTAACGGGAGAAATTTTAACTTACTTGTTTAATGCTGTTATTAGATTAAAACATGCTCCTTCGGCCTGAAAAGTTGCGGAAGTTATTATGTTACCGAAACCAGGTAAACCGCCTAATGAAGCTAAATCGTATCGTCCGATATCACTGCTCCCTATCATTTCAAACCTAATGAAGATACTACTTTTGAAGAGAATGAAGCCAATAATAGACAGTAGAGATCTAATACCGGGTCACCAATTTGGATTCAGATGCAAACATTCGACAATTGATCAGGTTCACAGAATAGCAAACATTATAGAAAAGGCGTTAGAAGAAAAACAAATTTGTCCGACCTTATTTCTGGATGTAGCTTTTGATAAGATATGGCACGAGGGCTTAACACATAAACTAAATGCTATGCTTCTGGGACCATATCTTGATCTTTTAAGATCTTAATTATCTGAAAGGCTTTTTATAGTAAGAAAAGAAGATGAGAATTCTGAACTGAGAGAGGTAAGGGCAGGAGTCCCACCAGGCAGCGTTCTAGGTCCAGCCCTTTACCTACTATATTCAAGTGATATACCACAGTCCGACCACGTAAGCATAACAACGTTTGCTGACGACACCGCGATACTAGCAACAGAGCAAACTGTGGAAGAGGCGGTGAATAAACTTCAATGCGCAAGTCATGAAATTCGTCAGTGAACCAAGCGATGGAAAATCAAACTTTATGAATTAAAATCTGCCCATGTCCACTTTACGAATAGACAATTGCACTGGCTAATTGGGCGAAGGTCATCTAAGAAATATGCTTAAGCATATGCGACAAAATACTGATTCACAATCAGGTCCTTAAGCCAATCTGGCTATATTGCATTCAGCTTTGGGACTGTACTAAGAATACTAACATGAAACTTATACAAAACTTCCAGAATCAGGTACTTCAGAGTATAGTCAATGCACCCTGGTACATTCGTAATATTGATTTCCATCATGATTTGCAGATTCCGAATATAAAATGCAAAATAAAAAGATTTACATCGAAGCATGAATCAAGACTAATGGAACATGTCAATGCGGAAGCCTCTCGGCTACTGAATAAAACCAAACCCTTCGAGCTCGTTAGTATGTGAGCAGCTACCTATACCAACGAACAGGCACTGTGCATCGCTGGATCAATAGTGACCACATTGTAGGATTCTGTTCTCCAAATTATAGTGCGCAATGAAATTAATTTTGCACAACAGCTTCTCGTTTGGTAATAAAATGTTTTACAGATTTTACAGTATAATTTTTATTTTATTTTTATTTAATGTACACAGCTCGAAATATTCCATCAAAGTGATCGAGACAAATTTAATAATTTTTTATACAAGAAAAAAAAAACCCCCGCGGCGAAATCGCTCCATATTTAAACTGCTTGAAAATTAAAACTAACTATTAACAACGAGATGGCAGTGTATCGCTCTATCGATAATACAGAATATGGAAGAGTGGTAAACGTCTTTGTTTAGCGATAAGTTTATCATCTTATCGTTAACGATAAGTTTATCATCGCTCGATAAATTAAATTTGTAAACAAACAAATTGATGTCAAATGGAGTGATAACACCAGGTAAGCTAATAACATAGTAAATAAATTTCTATAAATTAAATTCAACTAATTCAATTAATTAATAATAACATTAAATTCATTTTAGCTGAACAACTACCGTGGACAGCGTGTAAAACCATTAAAGGTTTTCCAAAAAAAAATAAGAAGATAAGTGATTAACCTAAATTACAATCTAACTTTTGTTTGACATCAGGTTTTTAATTTTCATTCCAGGTTTATTATCCTGAACATCCCGCACCCGTTGGCTCAACAGAGCCAGAATACAATAAAGTGGAAATTTTTGTGATTGGTCGTTTTATTTCCCCCAATTTTGTTTTGATTCGCACTACACGGACTAATCCAGCTCGTCCAGGAATTGCTTCGACAATTCGTCCCATGAGCCACTTAGCTGGAGGTGCATCTTCTTCAAATATAACTACAAGATCATCAATCTTCGGATTTGCAGAAGTAAGCTTCCATTTCTGACGTTGTTGAAGTGTTACAAGAAACTCCTTATTCCATCTTTGCCAGAAGTGCTGAACCATCCGTTGGAATGTCCTTTAATGTCCAACAGATTTGGTTCTGGTAATAATGTCATCGCGTGACCAATTAGAAAATGGCCAGGAGTTAGTGGATCCAATTCTTCTGGGGATATTTCACACAACGGCCGAGAATTCATAATTACTTCGATTTGTGTAAGTAATGTCGTGAGCTCTTCGAACGTCAATAGTGTTTCACCCAGTACTCGTTTCAAGTGATATTTGCATGATTTTATCCCTGCCTCCCATAAACCTCCAAAATTGGGAGCACCTGGAGGAATAAAATGCCAGTCAATGTTGTTGGTGTTGATATATCGTAATTTGCCTCGTCCTTGGAAACCATCAGCAGACTTCTTTGGATTTCCCGTTGTGCGCCTATAAAATTGGAACCATTATCACTATATATATGGCCACATATGCCCCGACGTGCGTGGAATCTTCGAAGAACTGCCAAAAATGATTCTGTGGTCACATCGCCGACTAACTCTAAGTGCACAGCTTTTGTAGCCATACACACAAACAGCGCCAAGTAAGCCTTGATTGATTTAGCACCTCTCAATTTTGATGCCTTTATTAATAAAGGACCCGCATAGTCCACACCAGTTGTGAAGAAAGGCTTTAGAAATGACACTTTAGATTGCGGTAGCTGACCCATAAGTTGTTGTTGTTGCTGCTTCTTAAAACGGATACACACATTATATTTTAGTTTGTAAGAATTCAGATGTAAATTGATGGTTAGTCTGGAAAGACTAGTTTCAATAATAAAAAAAAAATCTTGATAAAATTGTAAACATTTCTGAATACATTTTTGCACAATCGCCTCGGTAATAGGCAGGGTAATATAAAATATGATTTAGAAAAAGATATTGTAGAACACTGTTGTAATACCATTTACTATAAAAACTATCTACTACACATGTTTAAGCATCCAAATAATGTAGCACGAGTCGTATGAGTCTATAGTGAACAACACTAGGTTAGATTAGGTTATTGTGGTTGCTATCGCACACTTAGACTAGCGATCGGCCTTGTGATAACACTTTATGTACGGCTATAGGTCCGAGTTTTTTCGTAGTACCATCTGCGCATTGCATAGCTCCATGTCAGCCTATAGTACTGACATGGAAGATAGGTCGGCCCATGGATTCTAAACACGACAGGGGATCCAGATACAACCGATCGCACCGCCCAAACGATCGAAGGTAAAAACCCCATTTGAATCTTGCCACGAATCGGGATTCGAACCTGGTACCTCCCGCTCCAACTGCCGCAGCACTGCGCCATCTGGGCGGTTGAACAACACTATAGATTAGAACAAATTTTCTTGAATCACTCAATCTAATAATAAATTTGTCAAAAGTTAAACCACTTACCTTGATATAAGTGTTTCACCATAGAATTTAACAGTGAGAATCCCGAGCATTAGACTTTGGTTTGAATGTCCTTGAACGGCGAAAGATAATTTTTATAACTCAAATGGTTTTGAAATTGCTCATTTATTAACTGGGCCTAAAATTATTGATCTCAGATAAACTATTTTATCTTTTGAAAACCGAAATATACTCGCAATATTATTTGAATTAGAGAAACAGCAGTTGATCAATACACCCCTGCAGAAGTAAGTGAACGCAGTGGCTCCCATTTTCACAACATACAAAATCTCATTTATATGCGTTTACCTTCACTTATTTACTGCAGCACTAGTTTTATAAGGGGCACTCTAGCATAGTTTTTGAGGCAGTTCTTATTTCCAGTTCAGACGCATAGTAAACAAATGACAGTACAACCAACTGTTTATTTCGTTAAGCCTCAGTACCTTCTCTAAACAATCGCATGGTTGGATCCTTTTGTGTGATAACAGCAAACAAAACCCACTTCACTCAAAGAAAATGACAAACTGCCCTTAACAAACCCTAATATTCTCTTCAATTTTTGACACTTGAAATAATGGAGCATCGTCCCTCGATTTATCCTCAACCTTATCGGTCATCACATGACTAACCAAAAGAAACACAAAAAACTCATCAATGATTGTCCTATTATATCCAGTTTCAACAACCAAAGAAAACCAAAGCAAACTTTTCTCATCAATGGAAAGAATTATTGCAACATTAATTGCAACAACAAATAAGAGGTTTTTTGATATCGGAGATATTTATTGATTATAGTTTGGACGCTCCAACTTTAACACATCATTGCTTGCTATCTTATAAACATGCAACTAGCTTCGACCAAATCTTTGACCTTAGTGTTTCTAAAGCTGTCTGATGACTGTTCGATAGCATATACATTCTTTAACTATAGATGTATGGTTTAGTTTTAATTGTACATCATTGGTTCGATGTCGGAATGATGTTAATCCATCTTTACCTAATTGTTAGGTTGGGAGACTTGATACGTGTGATATCTTGATTCGCTTTTGAGATGCAATTTGATCGATTTTATTGCAGGAATAAAAGATTACTTAATTTTTGTTGCAAAACACTTTTCTTAGTTTAGAGTCAGCACAACTACTATCCTAGTTCCTTATAGAATAGCTTTCATAGTTCCGCTCTGAGATTATGTTAGTTCTTTATTAATCCTTGTTGGCTTTGTTTCTAGAATGTAATTCAGGTTACACAATTACTTTATGGTTTTCTGATCTGCCTTTTTTATATATTGAACTCCCTCCTAATTATTGACAGTAACAATGATTGTCTTGATGCAACTGTCGGTAACAGAGAGGGTAATCTTTCCGTGTACAGTTGTTAGACAATAAGCTGAACAAGTAGCAGTGATATTCAATAATTCATCGCCAGCTCGAAATACACCCATGGTAATTGAAATCTTTAAAAGATAATATATCTTCATAATAGAATATGCGTTATCAGGGCATAAAAACGTCCTTCTCCACAAACGTATTCGAACTACTGATTGTGAATAACTTTTAATTCTACAGATACCAGCTACTCGAAATAAACTCTTCAAGATATATATAGCTGCGTCTCAGTTGTTGAATTACTCCGTATAGCACAGTATTTAACATTTAAAACTAATGAAACGTAGTATCAATGCCTCTGAGGAATGCAGATAGAATAGTAGCAGTGCGTTTACCGATAAAGATGCTCTTTCACTTAGATTTAACGTTTTACTATTCTCTCATCAATGATGATAAATTCGAGAAATGGTTTTTGTTAGCAAGTCGAACTTTCAAATCCATACATGACAACGGACCTCATCAACACTGTGTATGCCATTTCAGTTTATCCAAATTTGCAATAGATTTTGATTCTAGAAATTGAAGTAGTGTATATAAAGCAACGGCGAAGTCGACCTTGATAACTTACCCCACAGTTTTATTGTGAGTATGACCAGACATCAGATGTTTGGTTCTAGACTCGTTTGGTGGATCAAGAACTTCTTCCACTCTGTTGCCATAATTAATCCAATCACACAGATATCATCTGCATATGCTAAACAATGATTGGATCGTCGGAAGGTTTTGTGATGTTTCACTTTTACGAAGGACGTATTCCTAAGATTAAAAAGTAATTGAGACCGAATTAGTAACAAAAGTTGTCAATAGCCAGTACGTATTTGTTTGGAATTCCTAAAGATTTATATGCATACCATAGCATCTCTCGATTGATCGAGTCATAGGTTTCTTTGAATTCTTATATATTAACTTGATCAGAATTATATAGTTCTGCAGAATATGGTGGAAGTGCATTCATAAATTATCTATGTGTTGAAAATTGTTCATCTATAAAGGATCTATACTCTGAAGGTTGTCATTTTGTGGTGCTTTATCACACTTAGTGATAAAACGTATGATAAAACGAAATGGTCGTAACTTCCGGTGAATCATGGATGAACAACTTCATATGTTGCATATAAAAATGGGTAAAAAAGGCAACAATATCTTCCATCTCACCTCATCAGTCAACATTTTATATTGTTTGTCATATTTCATGTTAAAATTGTTTCCAATATCATTTATAAAATTGTATTGATATACTTACCACATTATAAAATTTTTATCACTACCTATTCGACCACTTCATATAAAAAATGATATAATTACTTTTGGGGTTATGTAAAAACGTCAATTTATAACTCTAAAGTATTCGTTTCTCCTTAAAATTCATTATTTCCTCTTTTGAATATATTGCACAGGGTTGTGTTTTATATCACGAAAAAAATCTCCAACCGTGATATAAAAGTATGATAAAGCACCACAAAATGACCACCCAGGTCTGGTTTCAAAATCATTTTTGAACGTTGTCAATTTTGTCAAATCAATTTTGAATTATATTTCGTTCTTTTTGTAACAGCTTTTTACCCTAGCTATACGGAAATTTTTACCCTAGCTATTTGTGTTAATGCTGTGAAGTTAGAAACTTATAGATCATTGCTCAAAAATTGGTCTATAGTTGGCTTAACTTGACACTTGTAATTTTTTTATTTAATTGAATTTCGATTTTCGTTTTGACTGTCGTGTTGAGACCAAATATTTCTATTTACAAAATATATTGTGATTTTGTGCGATTATTCGATTTTATTTGTAATTTGTTTCGTGTTTCAATTATTCAATTTATTCACTTTATTAATAATTTAACATAGAATTTTGAATAATTTATACTTAAGTCAATGGCATGCCCTACGCATCACGTTGTTTGGCATATTCAACATATTTGGTACAGTTAGATACTAGAGGTACTTTCGAATGGCGTGAATTAACTGAATGAGAATTGAGTTACTATATAGATAATCCAGATATTTAAATAATTGAGCTACTGTATTAAATCGATTGGTACCATTCACTTCAAACAAATGTCAAAACGAAAATCATTTTAAATTTATTTTTAAAATGATTTAACATTAACTCACCGATCGACTAATAATTAGCATAATATCGTTTGGTGTAAATGGACAAATTTGTTAACAAGTTTTTTTACACACAAAAATAAAATGAACCGCCAATGACGTAAAATGAAATAACCGCCAAAAAATATAGCTAACAAGTAATGAGCGAAATTGTTGCTTAATTTTATTTTTTTTCATAAATAATTGGCATGCTTGTCGGATATTTTGCTCAGAGATAACTATTGTTTAACTCAACCACGGCTCAAAACGGAAGTTCCGTCCTCGCGAAACAACCTTAAGTGTGCTGTGTACGATTTTGTGCCCAGTTATCAAATCAAATAGGCTCTCACATTTAATGTAATGGCCAAAAGCGCAGTGATGTGTGAATGAACAAATATGCTTATTCCGGTTGGAGTGAAGAAGGCATGGACCGATCCACCTCTATTTAAGAACTATATAGGCTCACAAGACCAGCAATAAAATGTCGGATATTCTACATTAATAAAATATTAAAGTTGCAGCATCTCTTGCTATCTCATTAAAATTAGATATAAACGTTGGTGTTGATCATCTTGATTTGATTGAATGAAATTCTTACTGAAACTATACCGAAATGAAAGGTAATGATATTATAATACCCCTACACCTCTCATCTCTACATATTTATCTTCATACTCGATAACCACAAAATCCCGTCTGAAAAACTTACAAACATTTCTTGTTTCTTTTTGTTAATTCTGATTTAGCAAATAATACATTTATTAAACATTCTTATCAGGTTTTTATGAATAAATTGATTTTTTGTTGGTTTGCTTGTAGATTCCATGTAGTTCTAGCACATAGACGATATACACATGTATACATAATACATAATATAGATTTTATTAATTATGTGATGATGATGAATTTTAGTTTTATGTTCCATATCGTATATATGTTATGTATGATTTTATTTTTATGTGTATTTATGTATATTATTTTATTATTTAATTTTCACATGTTCGAGCATAATTTAAGATTTATCATGAATATGAAAAGAATTTTTGTATTTTCTATTAAATAATTTATGTACTATGACATACATACACGTACGTATATAATGATTGCTATCCAGATTTAGAAGCAAAAAAATTATGTTTTTGATGTATACATCTAAAGTATGTTGGAATTAAAATTGAACAGCATTAAAAATTGTATGTACCATAAAAGCCAAGTAAACGCTTTACAAGATGCTGTGCATATGTTAGACAGGAAGCATAATAGTGTGATTTGAGTTGTAACACGAAGATCTTTGCTAACATTACCATTTCGAATGCAATCCATGGAACATAAGCGTTTTAACCTCATCGTTTACTATATACTTACATTGTGATAAAACCAAACATGTTCTTATCATTAATCATGTTTCGCATTTGTTTTTTTTTCAGCTTCAGTATGCTTTTGTTAGATAAAATAATCTAATTTTTCATTTCGAAAATGCGAGATGTATATAGAAATTAAGATGAATATAAAATGAAAATGCATTTATGACTTTGATGTAAGATGTTAGGTTGAGTGAAATAAATCATTTTTGTGATAATATAACATTTATTCTCGAAAAACATATATATTTGTACACGAAGGGATCAGATGTCGTTTATCAAAAACATGTAATATTGTAATTTAGTAATATCGCTCGTTAAACCTTATCATTAATGTTATCAAAGTGACACTTTTCTATAAATAAACTATATATGTGAATAATGTGCGTTTAAGATTCTCGTCAGCTTATTAGGTAAGGGTCAAAATTCTCTTTAATCTTTAGGCACTTTACTAACTATACCAGTTTAGGGAGGAGCAGTATCCTATATCAACAAAGAAACGCATAGTTGTTTAAAAAATGTATATGTTGAAGAAATCTGCCAGACCATCAAATGTTAAAACACGCGTTTGAAGTCATCATATAGTCATTAAATAGTCAAAAGTGGTCTACAAGGTTAGCAAAATAAATAAATTTCTTTAATAAACAATTTCTTTCGCGTAACACTATACTAGCAAATTTTAAACTTATTGGGAACAAACTGAATTGGAAAGCTTTAATCATGACAAGTATTTTAAATTAATTATAGAAGAGGAAATTTACCGACAAGGTTCTTATTGAAATGGATTATTTTTACATCTTATGTGATAGAGAAATAAAGAATTTCTTAATATTAGTGTTTGACTATAATAAACTAAAACGAAAACAATCAGAAATGACGAATCTTAAGCTAACTTTAACGTCGAGGATCAATCAACCACACCTAAAAAACCAGTGAGTTGGCCCATTCTTAATGATCTTTCTTATTAAAGAGCGCCTTCGGTCTTAATTAAAAATTAGTCGAGTATAAAAGTGGGACTAAGTTCCAACTTGAGATATTGCCATGTGCAGATGTATATACGTCCGACAGATTCAGATTTTGACAGTGGATTTTAAAACTTGTTTTTGCACGACAAAAATTCTTTCAAGATGTTTCATTTTTATATAGAAATAATAATAATTGTTTAACATCACAACACATTGGCTGAAATTAAAGTAATTCTCCAAAGTCCCACCACCAAGCCATCAAAAGACATCTATGAAAGAAAAGATAAGCATTTGTTATCAAACAGAAATTCAAAAAAAATTGTATACACTGTCCTTAATTTTGTGGTACTTATGTTGATATGTAGGGCGATTTTCTTGTTTTGAAATGACGTCACAACTTATTGATGGCTTAGTAAATATGGAGTGACCGATCAAATGGTGTAGTGGTTAAAGCTGCAGCAGTTGGAACGGGAGGCACTGGAACGGAAGATAACCTCAAACCATTCAACCTAATTAAGCAACACTTAATAATCAACAAGATATATTGATTAAAAACCATATGCAACTATCTTATGACTGGAAATCCCTTTAATTCATGCTAAAGAAGTGAAGCAAGAAATAAAGAACAATAAATTTAACCAAAATTCACCAGGATATGACATGACAACTGGATAGATTCTTAAACAACTACGTCTATTCGGAAAATATCGGACAAAATGAATGCCCCATCAGATATCTGCAGAAGTACCTAAACCAGGTAAGCCACCAAATGAATTAACCTCACACATGCCAATATCGCTTCTTCCAATCATTTCAATATTGTTTAAGAGAATATTATTAAAACGAATTTATCTTGAAACTGAAAATAGGAGCAGTTCCGTCCCATCAGTTTGGATATAGAGAGAAACACTCCACAATCGATCAAGTCCATAGAATAACAGATTTAATATGAAAATCGTTAGAGGTTTGTTGAAATAATTTGTTCAGTCATATTTTTGGACATAGCGAGGAATTTGACAAAGTCTGGCTATATGATTTAATATTTAAACTAGAGAAAACTCTATGCCTATTGAGTATTGCGAACTGTTAATGTCGTACTTGAAAGGGAGAAACAGTTAAGAGTTAAACAGGATGGTGTTTACTCAAAAACAAAATAAATTAAAGCAGGAGTCCGGCAGGGGTGGGTCTATAGATAATACAAATATTGCTGCGTTTGCATAAGACCCTGCAATTCTCCCTGCATTGATGACACAATCGGTGAAACGAAATTCAAACAACAAATATCCATAAATAATAGTAATCTAGCTAAGTGGAAAATTAAAGTTAATGAATCGAAGTCTATACTCACGCTAATTTCACTAATTGATCAATAGAATCACTGAATGTGACTCTGAAAAATATTTCTGTAAAACATACAAATACCTTGGCATGAATCTTAATGCAAATAATAGTGACCTTCATAGAGATTTCGGAAATAAAGAAATGTACTCAAAAATATCAGGAAGGGCTCCATCATCCCCTGTTGTAAAACTACTGCATGAAGAAGGTATCAAAAGAAGACTTAGACCTCTTGAGTTACAAAAATAGTCCGCAGACTGCAAAATAATCCAAATAATGGAAATAATACATAGTAGGGCTTATTATTGGTAGTCAGAATCAAACGATGTTAGTCAAAAATGTCTAGTTACTAATGTCGTAGTAAACCGAGCCACAAAAATACAGTGAAATAAGTATTCAAAACATATTTTGTAGATGGATGTGGTGTTTCTGAATTAAAATGTTGATCTGCCCCCTTTAACAAAGCACAAGACATTACAAACACTTCAATAGAAAATTGTGAAATATTAGGCTATCTATTAAATTATATTATATTGTTACATATACACAAAACGTGCACAATGTTATCTCTTGATAACGTGCAGACAAAAATGAACCGAATCATCGACCAGTCACAATACATATTGGAATGGCAGATGATAATATTTATATATATATATATATATATATATATATATATATATATATATATATATATATATATATATATATATATATATATATATATATACTGATGGCAGAAAGAGATAATCCTGAATTATGGGATCTTAGAAAAATGCATGGACGGCACCTCATGTGTCAATTACTGTAACATTGTATAAAAAAATACTTTCTGGACAATCTCAACCTTGGCAAAATAAACAAGTTTTACCCATATGTTGGTTATGATCGACTATCTAATGAGATGCCTTTGAAGTTTTCTACAGATTTTCTGCATTTGTTAGTTTTGCACTGTTAACTCAAAATCCAATAAGAAGAATGATAATTCCAATTGAAATTTCTGAGTGAAAGATGGAGTACTAAAAACAAAATTTCATTTATAAAATATGTTTTTGTTGCTAAATGCATTAGATATGAATACAAAGGCATAGATTTCATAAGAAAATGTGGTCGGGAGCAATCCACTTGAGAGAGTTAAAATTCCAAAATAAAACAAGCGGCGTGCTATTTTTCCCAACGAGATGAGTAAATATGTATTTGAGTGGCTGTATTAAATTTCTCGTCACTGAGAAATGACTTATAGAATGAATTCCGTTTTAATAACAAGATGAGTGGAGTGTCCGGCTTCCAAACTTATACTAAATTTATTACAGCTAAATTTTTACAATGAAGCGTATCAAAAGAAATTTATCCTCGATGTATCTAAGATTTAAACCAATAATAAGTTTTAAATCAATGATAAGATTTAAACCAATGATAAAGGAAAACACTGCAAACCCATCATAAATTTCGGTATCGAGCTTGATAATACATAAATAAATAATTTGCGAAAAATGAATACAATGCAAAACTACGAAATGTCAAAACAATTCAATTGTTCGTAGAACTTAAGTTAAGTAAATATTCTAAATTAAATTTCATTTGTTAATGTTTAAATCTATTAACTACTTAACGAGAATTGAAACATTTTGTAGAGGTAAGTATTACTTATAAACCAATTTACAATTTTTCGTTTTAAGCTTTGTTGATATTTTTTGGTAAAAATGATGAAACAGTCGTATTGTGCCAGGTAAGTATTTTGCGTACGATTAAACTTTACATGTTCCAACAAAATGAATGAATAAAGAGTCAATTTTATTTTAACTCAAAATTGTACTTCACTTTCGGAAAAATTTTCTCTTCAGGATATGCAAAATCCATTAAGCGTCCGAAATTCTAAATATCATAAAAAATTAATATTATGTTCATCGAACTTGAGTCCAAATCTCTAGCATTGGCCGGTAGTGGCCTTCAAATAGTTGGAGTCGAAATTGTACTTGAACGAATAAAATTTGGGGACAATTTGCTACGGGGGTTGGAGACCACCACTTATGCTCATTAGAACTGTTTGAAGACCATTGTCGGCCAGAGATTTGGACTCAGGTTCGGATAATACATCAATAGATCATTAAATGCTCCATCTGCTTTGCATACAATTTTTATAGTCCCAATAATAATTTGTGGACATGTTAAATTAATTTTTTATCAAATAAAGAGGTTTTGTACAAATGAACAATTTCTAATTGGGTTTATGTTGTTATAGTACTAATTCTGATTGGTATTAGAATATTTATTTGAGGTTTGTTTCTTTGAGTAATTGGAATTATATTTTATAATTGTCAATATTTTCCAATTTAAATGAAGTAATGAATTTCATTTTTGTATGATTCAATTGTTGATAGAACATTCAAGGATAAAAACGTAAGATCTTTTACTTAAGCATTTGGTGTCATGATTTATGTTAATTTTATTAATTATATGTCGCTAACTTTCACTAATTTTTTTGTTATATTTGATTATACAATATTAAAATAATATTTGATATAGTTCGTAAATATTTTTTTTTATGTGAAATTTAATTTCATAACAGTGTACTTTTTGCACCAATCCTAACGCAATCAATCAGAATCGAATAGGATCACAAAAATTCCAATTGGTTTTGTATACGTATATCTGTAGAAAAATCTGTAGAAAACCTCACACGCATCTCAGGGTGCAGTATTTGAACATTGTATAGGCTTAAAAATATATGTTGAACAATATAGGTACAAAACCAAAGTTTATCCAACTTTATATAACTTTTCACATTTCATATAGCTTTTTGTAAAAAATCTTCCGAAGGACTATGGATATAATAAAAAGGCCAGAAGTATTAGATCGAACTTTTCTACTCTTAAACTGACTGTCGTTACTTCAATGCCAAGAAGATGAGAAGTAAATCCCGTATTTTTAGTATAATCTTTAATTCAATCTGCACCTTAAAGGCAAAGCAGTCTTGAAGTGATTGAAGCAGGAATGTTTAAAATGAGCTTTATTTAGTGTAACAAAAAATACAAAAATCAACGTCAGTTTCATACAAAATGTATGAAAGGTAAGGCTTTACTATATAGTAAATATTTGAATGAAAAGTAGTTCAAATTTAACTTAGGTTATATTCAACTGAAAACAGAAATTCCAATTTTCATCCTGAAATTGATCATTTTTCCATTTATTTTTCCATTTTCTTTTATTCATTAAATGAAAATGTGGTATTTTAATAACTTAAAATGTAAACAGAGACAGATACATAGTTAGGTTACGAGAACTATATTTTATTTTAAGTATGCTCACAAAGAGAATAAATCAAAATGGCACTTTACACCAAACAAATCAATTTCATTAAATGTTAAGTTGTATTGTAATTTGTATTTTGCTTTGATGTATAAAATCAAAGCGATCCTAAATAAAATGAACAATACCAATGCACTAAATCTCATATACACATTTAACTAGATTTAATGATTAATGCACACATGTATGATTTTAACATGAATGGCTTGCAAAATTTTTATACAACAGCGACGCTAGTAATGGCATTTCATCGAACTATCATTCAATATAAAAAAATATTCTCTCTCTCCCATTGTTATGACATTTATGTCATTATGAAGATTGGTTTTGTATTTAATGCATAATTATGCAATTAAATATTATTCTTATGTTGAGACAGCATAAATAAACCTTTTTTAATGATTCTTTGTATTTCAGGATTCAGAATATAGTGTAGTGTTGTGCTGTAATTGTAAATAAATGTGTAGCAAAATAGAAATTGTGATTAGGTTATGTGTTCATTTTGAAGTGTAAACATTAATCAGCTGATTATATTATTTATTGACCACTGCATGTTGAAAATATCTTTTGAGCTGATTTATGTTTATAAATTCGGTTTTAGTTAATTTTTTCGCATACATAATTTCATTTAACTAAATTAATTATTAATTTTTCATGTTTTCGCGTTCAACTATGTGTATTTTCGTCAATATTATTTTTCTAAATTTATTAAAAAATGAGTTTGACTTTCGTCGTACAACCAAGCGAGAATTAGAGCGAGGAAAATATATTTTAGAGGATATCGTTTATATTGAAATAAAAAGCACAAAATTTATAAAAATTAGATCAATTTATAATTAAATTTGATCGTGATTTATTTGGATTTGAAAAAAATGAGATATGTTCATATCTAATTTCACCCTTTCTTAGTCATTTTATGAAATAAAATTGTAAAAGCTCTAAGTTGCAATAGCTAAAAACTTAAAAAGAAATTTGTACGTTTCGTATGAGTTTCTTGATGAAACGTACATTATTGATACACTAAATAAAGCTCATTTCAAAAAGTGAGTATTCATTCTGGCTTTATTTATTGAGAGGGCTTTGATTACAATTAACCGACGAGAAGATTGAATAAAAAAACTGCAGATAGCGATATCTTACTTAATACCATAGGATGAAAATGCAACCATGAATAAAATGCCGACAGACATGTTCTAATCCTCACCGAATCTATGTGCCCACTGCTTGTCTACATTTTGATTTGAGATACCAACAAAGAGTGGCCAAATTAATTAGAATTATAAATATATTGGTAGAAAAATTGGCATACCAAAATTGTTTTAAGCTTATCCTCTATGTGTCTTTAGTTTGCTTAGAAAAAACGTTCTAATCAGGATCACGATGGTGGAATTTTTATTTCATCCATTCATTTATAATTTATTGAAGTCAAAATATAGAGTCATGTTTTGCACTCCAAACCTATGGAGCAGACCTAATTCATCGGTCTGATGCCCTACGTCTGTTATGATATTTTGCTGTCGTTTATTTTTATCGTTTTAAAAACTAGATTCGATTGGTTATAACAGATTTGTTATAAACATTTATTTGATTAGTTTTTCACTATATTTCACCGGTGTACTCAACAGGTTCTCTTGTTTATAATTGAATAATAAAAGAAAATTAAAAATTTATTTATTTATTTAACAATTTTTATTTATAAAAATACATTTTTTCATTCAAACCGTTTTTTGCATATGTCTGGAAAGTTATATTTTCATTATTGTTGTTTGAGCTTTTACAATTTTAATTAAATTTTGTGCTGTTGATTTATACAAAAATAACCGCCAAACTGTAATTTGAAAGATATGAGTCTCCGATTAAAAATGTTTTATATTTATTTTGAGAATTAAATTAAAATATTAAATTAAAAAGTTTCGGTCTAATATTGTAAAATTATGCTTTGCACACAGTAGAACTTATAAATTGTTGATACTACCTCACTCAGTCAAGAATTGTTAAGATTTTCATCAGGATTTTTCAATGGCAATAAATCCACCTCAACAATACTATTAAATTTACCAGACCTGTGTTTGAATATATTTACCCGATTACTTTTATATTTACAACAATATTTAATTAGGTTCGCATTCTCGACCAAGAACAATTAAAGCTTAACCATCATAAATTTTCCCGTACGTATATACGAGTAGGTGCACAGGATTAATTACACTATACATCTCTACCATGGTGTATAATAAAAATTATAAAACGAGCTTTAGTTTACACCACACAGGTATATACGAAAAGAGGAAAAGCTCAACTGCAAATATTGAATAAAACACAATATATATTCACAGACACACACACACACACACAGAAACGTAAATATTAACCTAACCTAAAATTTATGAGTATGTTTAGTAGATTTTTCTTTTTCAAACGCTATCTTGTTGTTGCCTCATTTTATGTTTGTTATTCCGCAAAAGTTCAATTTAATAACACAACGAATAAATTGTGTTACACAACACAAAGTAAAAAAAGCTCGAAAAATTGTTTTTGTTTGCTGTGTGTGTGTATACCGATGTGGTTATTTTAGAAAAATGAACAAGAAATATTTTAAAATTTACTAAAAACCAGGAAAAGCTCTATGTCAGGTATGAGATAGAAAAAATCTTTGTATTTCTATGCTTTTGTGTTCTGTTGTATGAAAAAAAGAATTCGATTTCCATAGGTAAACACACCAGGTAGCCGGAAGAATATTTATTGGGATTTTGAACAGGCTTGTTAATAAAAATCAAACGCAGATGGACCACACTATAGAAAAAAATCCAATACCTTTTATTCAACAATTAATTGGTTGTAAGTGTAAGTTCTCGATTACAAGTTTGAGTAAAATTAAGTGCTTAATGAACATAAAAACTTTACGAAACTAACAAGGCGAGTAAAATAAAACGATTTGATGTACAGTGGCAGGAATGAGGTGCACACAATGGGGAAACACAAAACATTGATTTTCATTTTATTCATCGTTTCTGTTAAAGAATTTCAATTGAAGTTCGTTCCATGCTGAGAATTTTTTGTTTAATTTAAAAACAAAAAGATTGTTCAACGGAAGTTTATTAAGCTCGTTTTAAATAGAACAACCCAGTAAATAATATATGTATCGAAAAAATAATTTATAATTTCGATTATTTACATCGTATAGGTCAATATATGGAACGATATCCAATTTTTCCGCATAAATGATGGAAGCTTTTTATATTATACACAAATTGAAGCTTTTATTGTTGGTATAATATATTGTGTGGCAGTTTCAAAATAATAATTTAGCAATTAATAAATTAGTTACTGCTAACGATTGTCATTCAGCGAATTCGTTACAATACGTCGTGAATTTATTTAATTTGAAGTCGGTCATAAGCTTAACAGTACTTGGTTCTATTGGATTGTTTAGTATTTGAAGCACTAGAAGATGAAGTTATAAACGAAAAAGTGTAAGATCTCCCATAAAATTTAAACCAATCAATATGTCTTTTTATTTGTATAGAGCTAACATAGAATATATATGTATATGAACACGTGAATTAAGGAATATAACTTTTCGAACTACAGACAAAGTCCTGCAGTCAAGAATACTAAAATGAATCATATTTGTTAGAATTTATAAATTCATTCATTTGGTTTAATTGGAGAATAATAATGCTATTTTGTAAAGACCTCTTTCCAATTTTCGTTAATGAAGGCTTACTTTCAAGGGACAGTACAACGATTCGATCAATTGACATTACACTCTCGGCGACAATGTTAAAATTTGTCATTCTGATTTTGTCAGTCGACAAGGTAATGATGGAGATTGTATCCTTCCTAAAGTAATTGTAAAAAGGCTTTAGGCTGCTGTGACATTATTTTAAGGTATTTATGGTGAACATCGTTAACAATAAAAGGCGTTGCTGACTTGTTTAACCTTAATGCACTTCGTTCATTTGTTAAAATTAGGTCAATTGTTCGATCAAAACCATTTTATATTTGGCCAATTTCTCTGAAATTTGAGTCGTATATCAGTGAATACATGTTCCTCGTCCTTATATACATTGGCAAAATTTCATTCAATTTCTCGTGTAAGGTCCATAATAGAAAAAAAATTGAAGTCACCCGTGACTATGATAATGTCGGATTGGTTAGCCATATTGTTAATTTCTACCATTGAGTCGCAGCATGTGGTATATGGTAATAACAATGCATAGGTGGAATATATAAAACCTAAATGTATAATATGTTTTGTTAATCGATATTTTTACTCATAATTGTGCAAAAGACACGCTTTTTAATTCAACAAGCTCACGTGTCAATAGCTATTAGTACTTCACCACCAGATTTTTTAGTACTGGTTTCTGGTCACATCTGTAGACAACATACTGGCTGGGAAAAAATTCGGAACTCAGAATCTCTTTGTTGAATGACGTCTCACCAATGATTTCGACGACATTTTATTTACATTTTGAAAACAAAATGTAAGTTTCCTTTTCCTTATTGTTCTGGCTTTTGAGGCCCTTTTACTTGTACTTGAAGTTGGTCACCTTCCACTGCAGAAAAGTATTGAAAAGTGTGTGTCTCTACTTAATGATACCATTGCATGTGTTAAACTGTCGAACAGTTAATTTTTCAATTCGAAAACCGAACATAAATTACATTTGAAGATGTTAAAAACCTTGTGCTTCCATGTTAGTATTTTGCTTGACTCCAGCAGTAAACGTTTGTTAGTTAATTCCCATTTATCAGTCTTCGTAAACGTCAAATATAATGTAATCGGTTTTATTAGAATGTCAGTAATTGATTTATTAATGTTGAAACGGATGGTGTCAGAAGAGATGTTAGTGGTACAGATGCCCGGATATATTTCTTTTAATGTGTGTACCATGTCACCTAGGCATTTATTAAGTTATTCATAAATATTTCGAGTTAGTTGATTACATATCAAAAAATTTCAAATTGACGTAATTCAACCTATCTATATAAGGTGTTAGATCTTGATCTCCCGGAATAAACATTTTCCAAAATTCACTCAACCAAGCTTCCAAACCTAATACACCCGCATGAACCATCATGTACTCATTAATATACCCTGTGTTATATTTTTCAGTACCATTTTGGAGATAAGAGGCAAGCGTATACTAATGTCACTAATGCCATGTTTTGTTGATCTAAAAACGAGACTCCTTCCTAGTAAATAAACATTTATTATCCAAGTAGATTTGTTACAGCCTGGGA
Organism: Tipula lateralis; assembly: GCA_963932295.1. Taxonomy (NCBI): domain Eukaryota; kingdom Metazoa; phylum Arthropoda; class Insecta; order Diptera; family Tipulidae; genus Tipula; species Tipula lateralis. The sequence goes on from OZ010738.1 coordinate 1,927,530, forward strand.
CTCGTTGAATCGATATTATCTCCAGTTTTATATCTTCCGAGGGCAAAGACAGTTTACTGCGCTAAAACATTTTTTGGTCCAGCATGAATTTTTTGTTCCAGCATGATGTATTGAATCGTTTATTATCTGAGTTGAACTGCACTAATATTTCACCATTAAAACCCCATTGGTGCTCGGCTACCGGTTTCTCTATGTAACTTGGGTTATGGTTATTATACTCATAAACTTTTATTGAAGATAGACAAGTTGATGATCACATATAAATATATTTGAAAACATCATATAAAGACGAATGTTTTTTATTGAATTCAGGTAGTAATGATCCTGATGTCACTAATGAGTTCACTACGTTAGGCAATGGTGTGTCAATTATACATCTGGACGACAGCGTTTTTTTCGTATCTATAACTGCATTGTTGAATGGAACAATCAAAGGGAATTTATATTAAATACTGGCATCAATCAATCTTATTGTTCTTTGTAGTTATTATTAGAATTGTCGGAAGTGTGCTTCCTATACAGGGTTTATTAGATATGACTGAAAAATATGTTTATAATAATTTGTATATCATACGGAGTTTGACTGTATTTGAGCTACCAACTATGTATCCAAATGGTGTGACTTAACATAAGACCTTCAATAGGGTCATACTTAAGTTATTATGTTTAGCTTACCGTGTGCTCGAACATATATCAATGATATGGTTCTCTAAGGAATTCAATTAATATATTAGTTTTATAGGTTGATTGATTAGTTCATTTCGTCAAATTAATGAAACGTGTCTTAAAGATAGTTTTTACAGTTCTGAACTTATTATGCAGAACGTAGTTTACGGTTTAATATTGCATTGATCTTGAAACAAGATTATTGACTGATTCCTCATTTCGTTGATAAATAAATGAATGCCTTACTTAAAATTAAATTATGGAAGAGGCTTCTTTTAAGTTTGGTACGCAAAGCGAATTCTACAAGGTTGGAGGACCTTCATCATGTTATACTCTATATGGTTATTACTTTATACTCTTATATTGATTCTTACATAAGAGTGAAGCTTTATTCTCACCTCACCTGTGTATAATCACTCGGTATTTGATATATTCGTTTTTTTTCTACTTCTACAGTTTCCAGAAATTTTATATAATGATATTTGACATAAGCTAACTCGCGGTTATGTGACGTTTGGTTTAGTGGGTTGAACAATTGGGCAACACGAGATAGACCGCCATTATCGAAGCTACATTTCCAATGAATAAGAATCGTAATTATTTTTGTCTCTTATGCCAGTTCAAAACCCACCCAAGATCGTACATTTCCATGTCCCACAAAATAATTTTTCCACCCAAGACTAACTTGTAAGTATAACCAACCGATATAAGACTCATGTTTTTTGTTTGTTTCTATGATCAACGAGAACTAATTTGTCGTACAAGGGCTGCCTTGTCAAAGATATGACGTTTACAACTTCAGGAGATGACGGTGAAAGCAAAAAAATAAAAAACGATATTAATATTTTGCCAAGATACAGAGGTTGTTTGAATTAACAAACAAAACGAGATGATGGGACAGTGGAAGTTTAGACCTAATTGTGGAATTAATTTTGTATTGTTTTACAAAAGAAGGCAAATTGCGCAAACAGTGAAAGAATAAGCAGTGAATCAAGTTTGTCACAGCACAGAAACAGTCGCATCTGAGAGACACAGATGATCACAAGCGATTTTTGATAACAGAGGTCAAATATAATAACGTTCCTTTAATCCCTTCAAGAGAATTCTGAGAGAATAAGCTAGCACTGGAAACCGAAGCTATACTATTCTACACAGACGGCTCAAACCTAGATGGTAAGGTCGGAGCTGAGCGGTTCTGTGGAACATTAAATATTAGCACTTCCGTTCGTCTCGCTGACCACTGCAGTGTGTACCAAGCGGAGATAATAGCGATTGAGGAAGCCTTGAGCTGGTTGAGGCATAACGTGATATCCAAGGGGGATCTCCAAGGGGGACAACTCTTCAGCTGAAGCCTGAAAAGGCGAATGTGAGGAGGCCTACAGCGGAGCTTAGACTGGCTCTTAGAAAAAGGGCAGAAGCTTTAGCACTAGAAAGATGGTCTAACACCCTCACATGCAAGAGGACGAGACAAATGTGGCCAAGGCTGGATTTGAATCGCTCCAAGACCTTAATCTCTCTGGAGAAGAGAGATCTAAGAAGGATAGTAGGAATATTAACGGGGCACTGTCTATTCGGTGAACATGCGAGAAGGCTTGGTCTAGAAACAAATGACTTCTGTAGAAGCTGTATGGACGAGGAGGAGGAAGAGACGCTTGTTCACTTCCTGTGCTGTTGTCCTGCACTGACACTTAGAAGGCATTTACACTTAGGTAGGTACATAATGCACAACCTTTCAGATCTTGCAGATATTAAGGTGCGGGACAGTTTACGCTACATTTGAAGCTCAGGATGGATCCAATAGAGTGTTAACGATATTAGAGGACTAAGATGCTGTGGCATCACAACGGACCGGCAACGGTCTAAGTGTGCGTTAGCAGTCACTCTAACCTAACTTAACCTAATGCTCCTTTCTCAACATCATCACTGCCATTGAAATCGGGCTTGACTCACATTAGATAACTCGTGTTAAACATTACCCAGCAAATCGCAATCTAGATGGGTATTAATACAAAAGCAAAGATTAATCAATTAAATATATTTAATAAAAATAAGTTAAGGCTGAATTAACTCAAATAAGATAAGTTAAGGCTACAAAATCAATATTTGTTTTTTAAAGGCTGAATCGAATCCTAATGCTTATATAATGTCAAATTTTATTTTTATTATTCAACAAACGATATTAGTTGCACATTTTTATTATTAAATAAATCATCTTAGCTTACGAAAGCAGTTTGCTTAATATTATTATAAAATGAGCATTGTGTTATCATTTATATAAATAAATAAAATAATTTCCACACAATATATAACTGTGATAATATAATATTATTTATTTTATTTTTTTATTTCTGAACGTGTATTTTTTAATGTTTAAGAAATTTCGTTTTTAATTAAATAAGCAAATACTTATATATGTGGGCATTGAGAATTCAACCTTCTGAATAATTTTATTATTATCTGCAATTCCTACAGTTAACATTAAATATATGAAAATTTTCATCTTAACAAACCACTTCTTGGAATTCTCTTGGACGAGGACACTGCCAGAAAAATATATGTTACTTGGAACGTACGAATACGTATTTTCTAAAAATCATTAAGAAGCAAACTATCGTAAACTTTTAGTATTCTGGCGATAAATTAACATAAAATCGAACAAACCGAAGGCTCCTATTTAACCTTCCTATATTAAATTATTTAACAGAAGTATATAATAAGACTTTCGGTTGTAAAATATCGAATTAAGGAGCATTAATCACACATTTATATTTGGCATGCCTAAATAGCTGAAAGGTATCAAGATGAGATTTGTACATAAAGTGTTATCCAAAACCAAAACTTGGTTCGAAAATATATATTTTTCGTATTTAGACAATGAGACGATTGTATATGACGTCGACAATGTAGACACTGACAACAATTACCAAATCGGAGATTTACATAATAAAACCAGAAAGAGATTTTAATGGACAGATTCAACTTCTGTCTTTTTATATTTTGCTTGCATTAAACAAAATCATTAAGGAAAGACTCGAAAGCCAGGAATAGATTAAGGACCGCCCAGGTTGCGCAGTAGTTATAACACTGCGGCGTGGAGCGGGAGGTACCGGGTTTGAATCCCGATAAGGGCAGGATGCGAAAAGGGGTTGTTTACCATCGATCGTCTGGGCAGTGAGACTCAGTTGAGGTTGTTGAGGTTAGAATCCGTGTGCCGTCCCATCTTTCATGTCAGTATTATATAGGCTGGCATGGAGCTATGGAATGTGCAGATAGTTTCTACGTAAATCGGATCTATAGCCGGAACGTAAAGTAATATAGTGGAAAGTCACAATGGGCCAATATAGCCTGAGTGACAGAGAACACTACAACAACAACAAAAAATAGATTAAGGTAATTAATAAATGCAGTAAAAAATTCACATTATTTAATGTGAAAACGAACTAAATAATTATTCAAATCTGATTTTAATTCGTCAATTACAAAAGCTAAACGTTTGCTAAGTAGTGGTTTTGATTCGGTAAATGTTCTAAAGTCAAAAACTTCTCAAAGAGTTTCAAAACAAAAAGTGGAAATTACGGAGTGGTACGGTGATAGTTGACGTTAATATAACATTGTCCACACCAAATTTTATTGCCTACAAAAGTACAATTTAGAGTGAAATCAAATTGTGGAGTAGCTTTTGATCATCAGTTACATACCTTTCTAAGAAGAAATCATAATAATGGGTATGGTTTAAGCGCTTAAAACACATTGTTTAATACTTTGCAACATTTAAATCAAGCTTGAAACGCAAGATATAGGTTATTAATAATAATAATTATTATTAAAGAGGGCTGGAAACTATCCAAAGGAATCCAAAGTTGATCCGTGGTGCAACCCTTGGATTCCATTAAAATGCGCAACCGGGTTCTGGACACTTAGCAAACTGGAGTAAACCAAAACAGAGAAAACTCTAGATGTAAAGAGATATTCCAGGAATAAATCACAAGGTATCTGATACAGTAAACGCAGGACATATATAGTCAGTAACTATAGACACCAGTATTGGTTATCTTGTTTAACGAAAGAGCGTACGAAGTTAGCTTCGAAGTGAACTTGCTGTTAAATACTCTGACTTACGGTAAGTATAGGATTTAACCACATGACCATTATTTATTCGTAATATGACAGTGACACCAAACTGCCAGAATTTCCATACTATGAATGCATTGTTAAGATTGATTGAGCCATTTCAAAAGAATACCAGTGTTTGTATTGGATATATCATTGGGAAATTGTTAGCATAGGTAAAATCAGTGATTTGTAATTAAATTTTGGGGCGGCAATGCCCAACAGTTCATAAAATCTTTTCAATTCATGAATAAAATGGCAGTGGATTTTTTTCATTTAAAATCTAGATGATACTTACGAGATAGTTTATTATATTTAGAAACACGTGTTTCTCCTGAGCTAAAAATCTTACACTAACAAGAGATGGTGCGGAAAAAGCTGCAGTATTCTTATGCCTTGTAATTTAATTTTGGATTAGTTCAACAAGGCTGAAACTACTATAGAGGCATCTTTTGACAACTTTAACTGAAATAAAAGCATTTCAGTTGTCCAAAGATGCCCTCAAGAGTTTCAACCTCGAATATTACAATGCGATATACAAGAACCCTTCAATCCACTAGGCAAAAGTGGGTTCGATACCATAATTCGTACAATCATTCATTTTCGCAACGAACGATTTATTATCAAAGGCTACTGCATTATCAGAAGCCTACAAGGAACTCGGTATTACACATAGATCTTTCAATCCTAAAAACAAGTTCATGTGTAAGTCAGTCTCACAATATTGGCTACTCTGTCAGCATATTGAATGTTACTGAGCAAAGCTGTAGCTGTTCACTAATAAACCTGTCAACTTTTCCAAGATTTCATGAAAGGTAATTGACAGACAGTCTATTCTACTTATATCACAAGATTTTAAGCACAACTTAATATATCTCTGGAAAAGATGCAATAAATGTTCTTTAATGAGAAGAAATCCATGTTGTAACTCAGCAGAAATGTTGTCATCGAAAAAGCAGATTTAAAAGGTTTGAAAGATAACAAAGTCATATACCCTCTAAATTAGTTGGTATGTAAGCTCGATAATAATTGTATTACAACCCAGAAAATTTGTAGCTCGCCTACTTCCATTTTAATGAAAGTAGAGTTGCTATTTGATTGATGAACAATTAGTTCCATTGTGCATGAGTTTTAATAAATTGCAAACAACATTCAAAATCGAAAAATTACCGACCAAATGGCGCAGTGTTCGAATCCCGATAAGGGCTGGATGAAAATGGGATATTTCACCATCCGATTAAGATCAGTGGTGTGAATGAACACATCTATGACTTCCTGTGGGAGTACAGTATTCATGGACTAACCCATCTTCTCAGTACTATAGACTGGCATGGAGCTATGCAATGTGTAAATGGTTCTACGTAAGTCGGACCTATAGCGGTACGTCCTCGATTGGCTTTGTAATGGCGTAAAGTAAGTGAATCACGAAAGACCGAATCGAAGAATTGAATGCTATCTGCATAAATACACAAATTTCGTCAGTAATTAATGTAACAAATTGTTACATAATATTTAAAGTATTTCTACCAAAACATTATTAATTTGAGCAAGTTCAAATATTAAAATAAAATATACTTAATTTTATATATTTATCTTCTTGTCTGGAATTCTGAATACACATACATACATATATATATGTATATAAAGGTAGGTTACATCAGACAAATATATTTTAAAGTTTATCTAAAAGTTATTTTTCCCACAGTTATTTTTTTCCGATAAAAGTAGATAAATTTATTCACTTGAATCTATAAAAATTAGATTTTTCATAGTATTTGCCACAATATACATAATTTGATCTGAAAATGTATATAAGAACAACCGATGAATATCGGATGTCGAAAATGAAAATGAAAATGAAGAAGATTGGAAATTTATTGATTTTATAATTAAGATTCAAAAGTGTTAGGCTTGTATGATAACATTACATTATTGGGGTTTATGGTGTGGGTGGTACAATATATTCATTTGGTTCGAAATATGTTTTTTTTTATATTGAATATTGATGAGATTAATGTAATATGTTTAATGATTTGAAAGAACTGAAATATGTGAATAAACTGTATGATTATATTCATCTGAGCCAAACGTTATTTTAATTTAATCAATTTTGGTATACGATGACAAATATTCTTTCGAAACTAATACACGTATACACTTTTTTTTTTGTTTTTGCCAAGTTGCTAGAAACTTCGCAAAACTTAAGACAAAATATATTATGAAACAGAAAAAAATTCTTAAGTTTTCAATTTTACAATAAAGTAAAGTTGCAAGTATAGCAAACTTATTAATAAAACAGTAAAGCTCCATTTTGGTGTTTACGTTTGTCGAAAAGTAAGAGATGCGGGTGGCAATATTTATTTAAATTTATTTATAATTAAACTTTACATTTTTTTTGTAAGTTTTGTTTCGCTAAAATACTGACACTTTAACAACAAATATTGGTGGAGAAGATTTTCAAATTTTTCGAATTCGATTTTGGTTTACAAGGCGTTAAATTATTTTTATGTAAATATTTATTTAACTAAACTTTCCCTTTATAATTTTAATTAATGTTTAACAAAAGTTTTTAAGTTAACAAAACATGTATGAATATGAGATAATGTAAATCGTTTAGTAAGAACGCTAAAGGCCTTATAATGTTTAAATATTATTTTGATATAATATAAAAGTATATTATTCTTTTATCATTCTCTATCAGGCTAGAAATTTTACATAGAAAGCCATATGACGCAGTGGCGAATTCGGATACTGGCAAAATGCCACATCAAACATGATGTTTTAACAAAGGATAGCTGAGTTGAGGAGCTAGCATATAGACACATTGTGCTATAGAGCCAAATTTCATATAAATTATCCTTCCTATTATCTCCATTCTGAACTTTTAATTATGCTTTAAAGTTAAAAAAAACTGCTCTCGTATATTTCATGCTGTCTCACGTAGGTGAAGTGTAAATACTCATCTGTAGTACTGTTTTCCAAGCTTTATTTTATATCTGCACAGATGAGACAGTTATTATGTGAGGAAATTCCAATATTCCGTAGGTCCTTTTTTAAGGTAATAAGCTTACTTTGAAGCGTATAGCTTGCTGAAAATTTGAATGTGTTGTACTTCGAGTTGTTGCTTGTATCTTGTAATCCACTAGGCCGGTTTCGATCTGATGATGACGTCATTGAGTGATTAAGTGACCGAAAAGATCAAATCCATCTCATCAGGCATATGCTACCGGACTTGATGTTCATACTGTACGGATCGTGACGCGACAGTACTAGTGAATTACAAAAACTTAACTCGAAATATCGATTTTACATTAATTGCGTGTGGCGTGAGCTAATTTGCGATTTGTTTGAGTTGCTCTGGTCGCACCAAAACTTTTTACCTTAACTTTCTACATTATGAAAGCATTAAAAATAAGCGTGTCAGGCTTATTTTTAATGCTTTTGATTTTGGGTCAGTTAAAGCGCTACAAAATACAAAAAGTGCAATATGTAAACCAAAACGATCATGTTTGGTTAGAGTTCAAATCAGACAAATGACAATTTAGATCAGCGAATTGTAACTGCCAAGGCACGAGTTATGTTTTATCTAACTAAAAAACTTTATTTTTTATCACTCTGGATTTCTCCAGAGTTGTTTTAACAATTTATTTTTTTATTTAATTAGAAATTACAATTTATGGTAAGACTTAACGAGTGTTAGGTTTGAAATACAATATTGGAATCACCGGTTTGTTGCCGACGTTCCGATTATATAGTAGATTTATTTGCTTAAGTTGCTAAAAGTGGTGGTCACGTTGATGATCACGGTGATATGTGATATCTCTTCCATTTTGCTTACGACGTACGTTTAGTTGCCGTATGTTTGGCCATTCTGTTGTTTCTTTTTGTGTTGCTTCATATTTCATTAAAATATGGGAATATGAGATGACAGAGTGGTGTGTGATTTATTATGGATTGGCGTAGACCGGGTGGTATGGAATTCACGCTCGTCATTTATTTTTATTTAATCTATTGTGAAAAGATTTTAAACGATACTTTATTACCTTTTGACCTAAATAATTTTGTAGAAACCATTGGTCGTGTCAACAAGCACCGCCCCGTAAAGCCCATGGAACGCAACGTTATTTACTAGAAAAAGTTCCAAACTTCATATGCTATACCTTATATACTATACCATTCATGTACCTTCATGAACTGTTGGCTGTCGTGGAGTTAATATACCGAGGTCAGATGGTTTGTTGCTTCTAATATTTTCTTATGATACTATATAGATTTTGATTTTCAACCTATACGAGATTTCAAATTTTGTGCTTCAACTTCTAAAGGAAGGCCATTTTTGTGGCAAGTTACACCATCCTGTTGAAACCAAACAACGTTCACATCAATACCATTAAAAGCGAGCGCAAAAAACTCGGTTATCATGGTGCGATAAGGGTCACCGTCCTCATTCGATACCTTCGATATTTTCGGGTGTACTGTACGAGAACGGTCACGTCCTGGTGCATCAACAATGAAACCAGTTTAACGAACTTTAACAATAAACTTGCGTATACCGTTCACTATTGGTGACCAAATTTTACACGAAATTTTCGTCAAGTTTGTTAACGTTGTGTAGATTTTTGCTTTAAAACGTAGAATTTGGTAACTTCAAGTTCGTCGGCAATAAAGTGAATGCTCTAGACTGATCGAATTGTTTGCTTAATCAGGTCAAGCATAATTGCTCAGTTTGAATGGCTTATTTTGGCGTCCACTATTATATAAAATTTATCTATTGACTAGCTTATGGTTGGAGAATAGTTGCTTGAATGGTGGTCTGAATCGAGAAGTTGGAATTAATTTCCTTGAACAACTATTTTGGAAAATACGGATATTCTAAAAATCGTATTGTGACAGACAAAATATAATTTATATGATTATCTGTTTAATTTCTGTTACAGCATTGGCATATTGGGTTAAATAATGAATTTTCAGAACTAACATGTTTTATGTAGAAAGGTGTTGCGGACTGAAGACTACGGATTAGCGAAAGCAGATAAGTAGATAAGAAATAAGATTTTCTTGTGCTAATAATACTTCTTAGAAGCGATTTATTAGGTGACTAATTGGGTGGTTCTTTCCTAACTAACATATCTTTCAATCCTTCTATTTTGTTGTATATAAATACCTAAAAGGATAAGCTCGGCGTTATCCAGGAATCTTGCCTAGCACTTGATCCCAAAATTCGTATCAGTCAATATATCATTTTGCCAGTCCAGTTACCAAATAATTATGTTTAAGAACTGTTTTTACTTTGAAAATCTTAAATCAAACATGTTTTATACTGAAGAGGGTGATAAAGTTACCAAAGGGTATAACTGTGAAATACGTCAAGTCATTTAGGAAAGTTCCTCCTGGATATTTAGTTCTGCATCGCGCAAGACATCTATAAAGCCAATGGAGTACTATTTTTCAAATATCTCTAAAGCGGTTGCATCTCCGTAAAACATATTGTGTATTAGTGTACCTCCCTTCAACGGAAACATAGAATACAGTTATAAACTTTAGTCTATACATGTACAGATTTCCTCACTGGGCAATCATTTCTGGTTCAGCAGATTTTGTTTATTAAAAAACAAATCTGAAAACAGACTGTGTACATATACATCGTAGCATCATACACAAATAGTATATATATTTATGCAGACAACTGTTATGTAGGAACATGGAAAACACTTCAACATAACAATTATGGCAAAAATATTTTCAACAAAGTGATTTTTATTTTTCAACAACAATACAATATGTTGTGATGTGATATGTTGATATTTTTCGATATTTCAAAAAAAAAAAATGTTTTATTGTGCTTTTTATGTTTTGGGGATACAACATATAAAAGCATAAAAAATTAAGCAATTATTATTGTTACAGTGTTATACACTTTGATACGTGCGCATATATAGATATTTGATACCGTTGAGCTTTTTGATGGGGTAAATCATTACAAAGAAATGTATTTGCACGTGTTTGTGCTGTGTGCTCGAGGCTATAGTTCAATTAATCATTTAGGATATCGAATTTTTTGATGACTCTTGAAATCGAATCGGTGTTACAAAATTTTACACATCAATTATTTATGTAAAATTATATCACCCGAATGATGTATAAAACATCAATCAGTCCGATTGAATTTCGTTTTAATTAAATAAGTAAAATGAAACTGGGGGTGTATATAGTAGTGTGAATGGAGTTCGTTTATATTTTCATCCCCATAACTTATTAAGAAATCTTAGTTATGTCTAATCAATCGAAAAAATCGTAACTTATGTTCAATTATAAACCCTTATAATGTATACAATCCTTTCCCTCCAACTTGATTGATGTTAACAATCTTATGTAATCGCATATATTTGTTTCCATTCATCAAAGTTTCAATTCCATTTATATAATATACAGACGAGTATTATAATAACCATTTGTTATAAATATATTCAAATCATTATATTTTGTATAGTTTGCTCGACTTTAATGTACATATCGTATTCGTATATATGTTATACAAAAAATATGCGGTTATGAAATAATCTTTTAACATTTATCAAAGATAAAAACGTAATATTCGTGCGGTATCCAGTTTCTATTGTATGTGCGCGCTCGATTCTATACACAAAAATCTTAAGTAATGTAAAATCATCATATTTTATGCAAACCTTTGTGAATGGTATTGTTTCGATTTTAATATCAAAAATTGGTTGCTTGCCGTAATGGTTTCTCCTAAGAAGAGATAAAAATGGGTTATTATGTATACATAGAATAGTAATCCACTGCTATAAAGACGAGCAAAGCGCGAAATGAGAACAAGTATATACTCATATAAAATTCTATAAGAGTAAAAGCTTCATAAATATTTTTCATCTGTGATTTATATTCGCATAGTTTAATGATTCCAATAAAAACTCAGCTTAACCATAAAAAAACAATTTTTATAAATTGGTTAATGAAATTTAATCGCTCAGTAAAAAACTTTAATATAATTTCACAAATACACTTTACATTTATGTCTCGTACAGAAAAAATTTATTGACAATGATAAATGAGATATTAATGAATTTTTGTGAAATTGAATTAATAATATTTCACCAATAACGCAATTAGAAAATATATGTATACAAGTTATTATGTAAAATAGTGTGAACAACGCCTTTCTTGATGATATCGTGATAAGGGTAATGTTGTTCAAGACAGATTTGAAAATCGATGGCAGATTTGACACTGTTGAACCTACTAGATTATGTTTGTTTAGAAACTGGTTATTTATGGAAATCCATTTCATGGAACCGCAGCTGGCCTTGGCGTACATCATTCGGTTGGTACAACTTCTGAAGTTGGTACCATTTCACTTCAATATTGGCCTTCAAATGAATGCTGGAGTTTTTTTAAATTGGCTCCACATAAATAAAAATCGAAAGGCAGACGGAATTTTTGACGGAGTTTCACTATTGTAAAGTCTGATGTGTGGCATGGCATGTCACAAGCTGCACCAAATAGTAACCTGTAAAAAATGCATTGATGTGCTTCTTCTCATATTCCTCGAATGCGATTATTAACCCACAGAGATGGAAATGCACCCCAACCAAAAGATGATTTTTTGAGCAAAATATTCATCAATTTCGAGTTTTTCGCAGGCCTACACAGCGAATCGATGTCGAAGCGGATGGTCTCGGGGCTTCAATTACTGGACCAATTGAAATTTATAGGACCAAAAACCAAATTCTGTACGCAGAATTCGTTGAACGGAAAACCGGCTGATGTTGGTTTTCAATGCCCGATAACAAATTGATATTCTCGTCCGTTGGCGTAAATTTTCGCCCACCGCGGTATTATTTTCGGTTGAACGAACACGACGGGCAAGACTACGTGTTGGCTTATCGACTAGGTAGCTCGTATCACGCTCTTTATGCAATCACATTATGCAAAAATGTTTTGACCAAATATCGTACATTTTTTTCGATTTCGAACCAATTGTTTTGAAATTTTATTTCCAACATTACCCACATTTAGAAACAATATACTACGTTTCTGTCAAAAAAAGAATAACATTAGTATTGCAAGAAACAAAATATTCGATTTGTAAAATCTGAACAGATTATTGGGACACGCTATATTAGTGAATCATAAATATCCAACTAATAGAATCCGTGAAAAATTGGCTCTTAAAAGTAGTTTAATTTGAAGTTGAACTTTATAGTTACTACCAAGCTGGGTTCATTATATCTATAAAAATAGTTTTATAGTGTCCGGGAAGATTCGCCTTGTTGCGGCACAGATTAAAAATAAAATATATTACAATGGCCAAGTGGAGTGTTTGAAACGACATTTCTGACACTTGTTAAAAACTCCTTCAGACACTTATTCAAATATAAAGTATTTTTATTTATTCTACCATCTTAATTAATAAAAATTTTGTGATAGATTAAGAGGTTATCATGTCTCTAAATAATTGTTATAGCTTTTAATAATGTTGCTGTGAAAAGCAATGTGTGAGGATGAAAAACACAGATTAATTTTGAAGTTTGGTTCATTATTAAAAAAAGCCTACTTATTCGATGCCAGCTAGTGATTTTGAACATTTCGTTTAATTAATCTGTATTTACTTTCGGTAACTATACGGTCGGTATTTGGAAATATCTGAAGATCTAGAAAAGAACGCTAGAGTAAAAAAATTGTTAATTAGTGGAATAACTTCATGAATAATCAAATGCCTACAGGTAGGATTACAAGCCACTTTTTCTCTCCATGAGAGCTCTTTGATCTGATGGAAAGCTAATAAATATTCCCACAACAAACATAACTCGAACTGATCCACTTACGTCATAGGTTTGGGTACTTCTTAAGATTAAGAGTTGTCCGTGTATTGTGTTGTCATGCTAATAGACCAATGCTATATAAGAATGTTTTTACAGTGCCTTTAAAGCACAAATTAAAGGTCGAAACAGTAAAAGGGAAAGTCTCACAAAGCATCTAACAAATCTATACAGAAAAATGTAGTCGAAAGATACGAATCTGTTTCACTATACAGTGCTGGTTACTCGAATTTTGATATCAAAATACATATGAGAAGCTTTATCCTAGAACTTTAAAGATGAAGAAGTTAAGCCCTAAATCAATAAGCGTTCAAGAGCTAAAAAACAGAAATGCACAATCTAAGCATCAATAAAGCTCCTGGGTGTAGAACAAATAATCAATAAACGACGAAATAAAACGATACTTCTCCATAATCAATGTTGTGTTTAGAATAAAATAAGTTTCAAGACACAAGGAGGCAGAGGTAATCATGATATTAAAACATTTCAAACTATGTTACGGTTAAAAGTGTTCCGATATCCACTCTCGCAACTATATTGAAAATATTTGAAATCTGCTACTGAAGAGAAACAAAACTGGTGGATAAATATCTTATATATTAACCACCATTTTGAGATAGGCCAAGTTCATATGAATCACAACACCATAGAATCCCAGATGGTTTAAGAACCTTTATCGGGTTCGACATAGCGTATTGAAAATCAAGCTCATGCGGGATCTTCCAAACAATATTATGGAACACAAAATTCTAAATATATCAATTAGATATTTCTTGGTAAAATATTATGAAGAATACAATTCCAAATGTCAGCAGGAGTACCTCAAGGTAGTGTACTGGGCACCAATATGCACCTCCTGTATATACTCTGAATATATCGCTAATAAAAAAAATAGTAACAAAATATTCGGATGATACTATGATTTTGGCAGTAGGGAATGATGTAGTAGAAGCTTCGAACTGCAAGTGTCGATTTGTACAGTAAGTAAATGAACCCGGAAAGCCCTGTACATAAATTATAGGAAAATATATTGGCTCGTACAAGAAGAAACTCTGAACTACCAGGACAGGAACATAAATACAGTAACTTATAGCTAGAACACATCGATTCAGATAAAAAGTTCTCATCACGATTCACTTATGTTATATATGAACGCTACTTAACGGTTACTTATAACATTATTTTTTAATTTCATTTTTAAGTTGACATGTATTAAATATTATTAAAATTTTATTATGATACTTAAACTCCCATAAGAGGTACACCTGTAGCTTTTCAATATTCAATGACGTATTCCATTAAATTTTAATAACATTGTATGAGTTTGTTTGTTGACAGAACTCCCATATAGAAATGGATTAAAAACTTCTAGATAAGCTTTAGGAACGTACTCTTTGAAATTTTATACCTAAAAGCGGTATAAGATTGTTATAAGACCGATTGTTGAGCCATCGAGAGTGTATAGTCACTATACAAACAATTTTATACTTCTTGCGACTTTTCACATACTCCACCAGTGGACTCAAACCAGTTTGGGTAAAACTTTTAATCATTATTATCAGTTTAGTATGACCCTTGGAATACTTTGAGGATTTCTAAGACGTTTCAGTTAAATGCATTTCTTAGACAGATAACAGTTAGTTAACCGTACATGTATAACCAGTTTTACCGTCTATATTAATTTAAGCACTTGTCAATGTGGTAGAATTTCATTGGTGTTGGGATGAGACATACATTTTCCGAACCACATGACCTATATACAGTTAATTTCAATTCTTTGTCATAGAGATATTTTAAGAGACAAATTTCTAAGATCATAAATAATTTATGATATTGCTAGTTTGATTTTATAATCTTTTATTGTGTGCTTTAAGGCCGCAGGTGACCTACATGGATAGTTGATGTATTGTAGTATAAATATCTAAACCGTACAATAAATTAGAGTTAATGTATAATGAAATTTCTTATTTATAGCACATCTCATTTACTTTACTCTATCCACCGCTATACACAATAAAATGGAAAATAATGTTTCTGCTGTTCGTTATGTTTAACCTTTTGTATGTAATGATTCTATAGAATAATAGTTCCCATATACCAGTACATAGTTCAAGTTCCTTCGGAAGAACACAAAGCGATGGTATTTAGTCAAATTTGTTCATTGGATTTGTGTTGGTTTTATGATTTCCAGACTTAGCGAGAAACAATGGAATCATCTACACATACAACATTAATAACATTTAAATATGAATGATACTAGAGCAACAACAACAAAAGTCGAAAAACTATGTGGTACTACTATATGTGCAGTGCACAAAAAAATAAATGTAATTTATGTAACTAAAATTGAATGGGAGTGAACTCAATTAAATTTAACGAGAAAAATATGATTTCATTTTAGTTTTTTTGTGTGTGATGCTGCACAAAAAAAATTATTTATTTTTATACATCAAATAATCATATTATATATAGTTTTGCTAATTGAAATTTTATGTTTTATAATAAATGGTTATATTGTTTCTGGTAAACAATAGTGTTTTATGGACTTTTAAATGAGCTTTTAAAATTGTAACAAAAAACTATATTTAATTTAGCAGAAAAAGCTTGTTTTAATTAATATTTTAATCACAGCATCTTCTTATAAACGTATTTGTTTGCAAAGAAGTCAAATAAGTACATAAGAATAAAAGGTGGAAATTGAAGCAGATTTCATAATTTTCACTCAAATTGCTATATTAAATGCAGGCTCCTTGATATAAGAAAATCATTGTAATCTACACTATATATAGTTAAACTTTATCACTTGGTAGAAGATGTGGAATATTTGAAAAGATTTTTTTGGAGAATCGTGACTAATGAAAAATGATTTTCCAAGATTTAAAAAATGGATAACTGCCAATTATAACCAGCTTGCTATACTGCAACGAAAACATCAATATGATCATGCTAACCGTTTGCGACAGAGGAATAAAAACTAATGCATACCAACGTTTGGTGAAGATGGAATATTAATGAAACATAATATATACTTAACATAAAGGTATAGAGTTTGGAGCTTTAAGGTAATCAAGATGGGTCGTTAATGAAAACCAATGTTATTTATATGGTAATAATCAAAACTAAAGTAATTCGAAAGTGTATAAAAGTTGAGAGAGGCACATCTTTTTATAGATTAAAACTTTCCTTCCTATATCTACATTTTTCAGCTTAACTATTTTGTTAAGAGTGAGTGAACCAAAGGAATTATTGTAGCTCAAATTATAACAGCCTTGGAGTTTTATCGTGTTTTTAGCTCTGTTGGCTCATTCCATTAAAATTGTAGTATTTCGCTGTAGCGGTTACAGGCGTTATTCAGCTTTCGTTGGATAAAGCTTAATAAATCTTTAAAAACAAAATCGTAGCGAAGGTATACGGAATTGAAACACTTATAATTTACATCCAAGATTAAACAACTGCTAGAAAAGAAATTAGATTTAACTGCAGTTAGGATAAAAGGCTGAAAAAAAATAGTTCCATATCATGATGACTTCACCAGAATTTGAACTGATAACAAGTTAACTGCTGTCTCAAAGGGCAGTTAATGCAGTTTCTTGCGAGCAATAAATTAAGTGACCTATTATCGACGTTGCTTTCAGAACTAATATATCTGAAAGTTTAGAAATTTAATAAAGTAATTGTGAGGGAGGCATTAATCCAAAAAAATCTTCAATTATAAAATAATATCTTATAAAAGCGTCATAAATAATCATCACGGATTAGTGTTGATACGCGCTATTTGAGTGTATTTTGTAGTCTTTTAACAAGGTATGTGTCAAAAGTTATTAACTAAAACTCGAAATAGGGAGGAACCGGGTTCAAATTCCGATAAGGGCTGGATGAAAATGGGATTCTTCACCATCTGATTACGATCAGTGGTGTGAATGAACACATCTTTGACTCCCTGTGAGAGTGCAGAATTCATGGGCTAACCCATCTTCCATATCATTACTGTAGACTGACATGGAGCTATGCAATGTGCAGATGGTTAGAAAAATCGGAGCTATAGCCGTTCGTCCTCGAATTGGCTGTAATGGCGTTAAGTAAGGACGTAAATACGCGAACCGCGAAATGTTGGACGAAGGGTGTATTTAACACAGTATCCAATCCTGTCCTTTCCTTAGTCACAAATCTATCAAAGATGAACGACACGACAAACCACAAACTTAAAATGACAAGGCGAGGAGATCGCGGCATAAACACGCATCATGCAGACGGAAAGTACACTGCGGATACGAAACACTAGTGCATACACGGATACGAAATACTCACCTGCGAAGATAAGCAAAAAACACTCGTATCCTAAACATGGCAAGCCACATACATATGACATTGAAGATATAAGATGGAACATATATAGGTGCATTTGGCCGGCCGACAACAGAAACGAGACGTTTTACAATTAACAGTCATATAGAAAAAATAATCACAATGAACAGACACTTATTACATGAGCCTCCAAGTTGGTAACATCTTGATAATCAACCATAGCTGAATTTTGTGCGAGAATGTATAGATGGCAGAAGGAGCGCGAAGAATTTAGCTTACTGCCCGATGAATAGTGCGATACGGGTAAGATATATAAGGTGATGCATGTGGAGAAATTTTTTTAGTTGTTATGAGGCAATACGAAAGCTTGGACAAGTGGATCGAAAATAGTAAAAACATCTAAAAATAAATTGAGGAAGCAACAAATCAAAAATAATAAAAATATAAATGAAAAGATAAATAAAATGGCAACTAATAGGTGAACAGAGAAAATTAAAGAAAATAAAAGGAAAACAAGTAATGATCACGTTGTCAGAGGGTCTACCCAAAAGAAAATACCGAGTGGGTGAAAGTGGTTTGTGTCAAAAGCCACGTGGATCAAGGCTTCATCGGCAAGTGGAACGCGAGGAATCACGCTGCTTGTTCGTCATCCAGAGTAGACAAAAGGAACGCACGTGCTAGAAGGAGATTGGAAGCTGTACGAGTAGATAATAGGTTAGTGCTATTTTCATCTTTATTCCCAAGTTTCTAAGTTAAACAACCCTCTGTCTTAACAGCACAATCCTCCAATTGTCACACCCAGCACGAAGGTCTCTAGCCAAATGAACAGAGCTAGTAGTCACATTCGTGCACGCAGGCTGGAGCCCAAAAACTATCAATTTGTCTGCTCAATGGGGAAATGGAGGAAAAGCAAGGGGAGAGAACGGTCCAAATCAACGTATCGGCATGTCTTGATTATAATTGTTAATTGAATTAGAAATATAGCGTCAAAGTACAAATCAATTTTGTTTTGTATTGCTAACGCATACGTCATATCTGGAAAAAGAATTGACTGCAGATCTTATTGATATCGTTAGGCTGTTTGAACCACTACTCTCAAAATGTTTTACGCTTATTATTATTTCTATCAAACTAAAGCACGTAGTTAAAATTTGAGCATGCATCTGATGTCCAATGTCTATATGATGTTCATTTTATTTTCTTGTCATTAAGGAGTATAATTATTGGCTTACCATTGTTAGAAGGTGGTTTTAATCCAGCAAAACTTTATGTCACGTCCAAATGGTAACATAACAATATGTGTCAGATACACGAGAACCAATACATTACGGAAGATGCTAAGCATAATGCATGTTTGGTTTCCACAGGTTTTTTCTTCTATCGTAATATCGTATAAGATGTTGAACATTTATTGTTGGATGTTTTGCGTTGCTTAATAAACCAACTCAATATTTATAAGTACCTATTAGTTCTTTCCTATGATATTAGATCAACGATACTCTATTATTCGTTTAATAGTTAAGAACACAACGATAAATCTATTGATGTTGGTTGATAAAATTTGGGTATAATATGTAACACGATGCTCAGTTGTTAGACCTTGTTTCGTTGAAACGAATTTAAATCTCAACAGAGGAAGAATTAAAATTAGGAATTTTAAACTTCTGATTACCATTTCCTTTAGTCGATACTATTTAATTTCAAGTTGGAATACATTCTTCGTAAACATAAAAAATCTCAAAACAATATCTTACTCCGACAATCCAATGTGCATATGTAGATGATATCCGTTTGATTGGATTAAATGACAACGGAGTGAAAGAGATACTTGATACACTGGAACAGTGTTCAGCTTCCGTTGGTCTCAAAATCAACGAGTCTAAAACCAAACATCTAATCTCTGGTGGTCAAGACCATTTTTTCCTTCACATAGGAGGAAATCGTGAGGGGTCATCACTAATACGTATATTAATCGCCGGGAAATTTTGAAAAGCATGTCTGATTTGGCACCGTATTATTGGAACCACATATTATGTAAAGGGCAAATTGATTCATCTGCATGGATACATGCAAGGTTTTTAATATGTTCCGTAAGTAATTAAAAAGATGGTCGATATACCAAGCTGTAAAACTCAAACACTCCAATTTTGCTACTCCAATTAACTATTTTCTTGAAGCTGTTGTTCATAAGACGTACTCTACATATACATAGTTATGATATTTTCAACTAATATTTTCATAAAATGATAATTTTAGTTCGAAGCCCATTCCAATCTACGCAAGGATTCGCTTCCCATGGATATAAATTATGCGTCCAAATCATTAAAATAATATAAATTTTATTAATTAGATTAATTAATTAATAAAATTGATTTTGTACAGATTCAATAAACTGATTTTTGATGAAATAACAAACATAAACATGTGTACATACTCGTATACCAACCCCATATTACTAATTAAAATGCAATTTTAAAAAATAAATAAATAATATTTTAGAATTATGAATTAATTTAAAGTGGATTATGGTATAAATAAAACAGTGTAGTGGACAAAATTATTTTTGTTTTAATTATTTAAATAAACATTTTAATAAATAATATATTAAACAAAAAAAAATCTTAATTGTTGCGGAGTGTAAATTAGATAATTAATACACACAAAAATATTATAAAATGCGATACA
This sequence comes from Tipula lateralis, assembly GCA_963932295.1. Classification (NCBI taxonomy): domain Eukaryota; kingdom Metazoa; phylum Arthropoda; class Insecta; order Diptera; family Tipulidae; genus Tipula; species Tipula lateralis. The sequence goes on from OZ010738.1 coordinate 1,948,136, forward strand.
GAGCTTTGGTGCGCGATTTAACAGCAAGTGTTTGGTAACGAACTGTTAAATGGATTAAAAATATTAACATGATTAAATGGTATTCAGAAAACAAAAACTTTTGTTTTTTTTGTGGTGCTACAAAAAATATTTGATAAAAGCTCATCAAAGTCAATTAGGGTGTACGGCTGCTCGGTTTATATAGACGTGCATATGCCTGCCTATATAGAACAAAACGAAAGGAAATTTATATTTTTAATACATAAATGAAGGTACAGGTATATAAGGTATACGGAGTATGTATGTACATAATATATACGAGTTGTACTATGATGCCTATATAAACTCTCACGTAGATTGTTTAAACTTTTCTTCCATTTTTGTGTTTCGTGTACATTATCCGTCCTATTGTCTTGATTTTATTTTATTAAGCTTTATAGTATCTGTCTTATATATGTACGTCTATATATATATGTACAGTTTGTGTACTGTGTAACGATACCAACAAAAATAAAATTTAAATTTAAGGTGATGATTTTGCAGGGAATTTTTAGAGAACACAAAAAAAGGATCAAGTAGATATAAATGGGCCATTTAGATTTCATTTTTTATTTAGATTACGTAATCTTTATTAGTTCACTTAAGATACGAGTATCTATCGGTACGGAAAAACAGTTAATTTTATGTTAAGATATTGAATGGGGTTTTTATGTATTACACAAATATTTTTATCACTATCATGTGTGTATGTGTGTGTACACCACTACGTGAACGAGTAATGTGGGAAGACTTTTGATTTCCTGTGATAAGGTTACATGGGTTATTATTTTATAGATTTAAAATACCTTTATCAATCATTTGATGAGTCATGTAATATTTTACATATCCATAAAGGCTGTAGCTCATCTATTTTGAAAAAAAAAATTGGAAAAATAATCTTGAACCTTAATTTGAATAAATTGAAGTATTGAAGCAAGGTACCTACCTGAAACCAAGTTGATCAACCACCAATCTATTGACATATTTACATATATTAAGAAATAAATGGGATCAATCGCTTAAAGGATTACTGCCTTCATATTTGAGTATTAGTTTTGTGATATTATACACTCTGACGATATTGGTTATGCATGATGAAAATCCAGTTCATGCTTGTGAACTGATTAAAGTAAAAATCTACACATTTATGTCAGAGAATCTAATAGTTTACGTCACACAGTGATATATTACCGGTAATTACATTAAGGCCCTGTCCGATTTCTGTGAACATTATTTTTCTTGTAATAATTTTGACAGGTTAATGTATGCAACCATGTATATAATGCAACCATGGATATAATGTATACAGCAACTGCGTGTTATAATTTTGACATTTCTGTAATAATTTTAATTTTAATTTTCAACAACATATCGGGCAATAAGAATATTTTAAATTCTTTAAAGTAATTTTATTTATTATATACTCGTATGTATGTTAATAATTTTTATATGCATATAGTATGTTATTAAGATAAATAACACTATATTAGGGTCAAACTCTACTTCAATCATAATTATGACTTATTAGAATTATAAACTATTTTAAAAACCACTTTTGTACACACTTTTTAAAAACGCTTAACTATGTTTTGTAGTTTGAAATTTCAAAATTACTTTGTCAATATTATTACAGAATTCGGACAGCAAACGAACTTACTTCAAAATATGAAAGAGCAAATTATTTCGCTTATGTCCAAATTTTTTTATTATTACAGAAATCGAACAGGGCCTAAGACTCAAAAACGCATCTCATTAATGTCTAAGTCAATTGATGTGCAAAGTTATGACGTACCAGCTCAGACTCGCTTATTTGAAATATATTTTATTAACTACCCCCACCAGTCACCATATGTTCATCTCACAGTTTTAGAAAATGTTGTGAGTCATCTGTCAAGAGGAAAACACTATTTACGCAAAGAAGTGCTAATTTATTAAGGTTAGTTCCAGAATTTTCCCAAAAAGTTTTACATTTCAATAGAAATGTTGTTAGATCTAGGACTGGGTTACCCATATACATTATACTCTATGATACTAAGCTAAAATATCTTAAGTATATGACAATTAGGAAAACCCAATCCCACCAATCCTGGTATCATTGATCATGCCAGTTTGTTCTGGCTTATAGCATTCAAAGTTGATATTCCCATCACCTCTAAACTAAGTCTTTGTAACGTTTGATCGTTCCAGGCCACTACATCAGTGCTATGTAACTAAAGTTGTAACACGAAAAAATATTTTTTGTTGGGTAAATGTAGTATTTTGTAAATACTTCGTGTAGTGTATGTAACAAAATTTGTTCCCAGTATTTTATTTTTTTTTGGGTGGTGGTGTAGGTGTTTTTGGTGAACATGCCGGAAATAGATGAAGAGAGAAAAAAAAGGTGGGCGAAGAGTATGATGAGATGGACAGTCGAGACGGAGTTTTTGGATGAGTTACAACTAATAACTATATAAAATTAAAATAAAATAATAAAACATAACATATAAAAATAAAAACTTGAAATAATTATAAATTTTAAGGATTGAAGTAAAATTAAGAAAAAAATATAGTGACATCGATATATATAAAATATAATATTCAAGATCATAGATGGATAATTAATTCATTTGAATTTCAAACTGAGCAGACGGTTGAAATTTTACGAAAACAAAAATTATTTCATTTTTATATTGGAAAATTTTTTCAAAAATTTAATTTGAATTTATTTATAGTAAAAATCTAATAATAACGTGTATATAAATAAAATACTATCTTATTTATAAGTGAATACATACGCTTTTGTTAATTTGGGCGCGATAATTTTTGCTTCTTATTGTAATGGCACCTAAAAAATGCGCAAAGTGTTTAGTAGGATTTTCTGGAAATAGAAATAATCCCGGAATTTCCTGTGAAGGCACTTGCAATGGCAATTTTCATATTGCTTGTGCGGATATTCCAGTTGATCTTCTGGATCATATTCGAAATAAAACAGCAGCCTGGTACTGTAATTTCTGTAAGGCGTTAAAGAGAAGATCCATCATCGATGGAGTGGAAACTACCAATGACAAAGTTTTGGATAGTTCATCTAATGTTCCAGAGATGTTAAATATATTAAATGACTTGCGCACTAGAATAGTTAGTGTTGAAAACTCACAACAATATATATCAAGTTCATTCGACAGTTTTATGCTAAAAATTAATGAAATATCTGAAGAAAACAAGATGTTAAAGGAAAAAATAAATCAATTGGAATCTAAACAGTCATTGTATGATTACAAATTTCATAAAATTGAAGCAAGTCTGGATAATGAATTTCATCGTAATATTCAAAATGACATAGTAATTAGCGGTCTTCCCTCGGATATAAACCTTAAAAACGAAATGGTCAATAGTTTATTTCGAGTTTTGGATGTTGAACCTGACAAAAATATTATTCAATCAGCATTCTTTGTAAATGAAAATGATCAACGTAGAAGCACACTCAATGAAAATGATCAACGTAGAAGCACACTCAAAAAACCAATGTTGATAATTAAAACAGAGAACAATCTATTGAAAAAAGAGATTTTATTAAAATATAAAAATAAAACAAAAAATAAAAATTACATTCGGACATCTGATCTTCTGAATAATTTGCCCTCAACACACAAAGATCTCATTGTTCGTATAATGGATCATCTGTCACCGCTTCAGACCAAACTGTATGCAGAAGCTAAAAAAATAAAACAAAAGTTTAATTTCAATTATCTGTGGTGCAAACAAGGAACAATATTACTGAGGAAGGATAGTGATTCTATTGTTTATCGTATTAACTCGATGAATGACATCAACTACATTGATCGAACATTTCTTGGCCGGCTTAATACTACAGCTGATGATTGTGCTGTTTCAAATTGATGTGTTATGTTCAATCTTTGAATTGTTGCCATGTAAATATAATATAATAGTATTCTTAGTTTTCACAATTTAAATTTTCACTATATAATTTATAATTACTTACATATTTATTTTTATAATTTTTTATATTATGCTTTAAAATTTTTATTTATATTTTTTGTTGACACATCAATATTATTATTTTTATATAATGTCATTCACATATGTTTCGGATTTTTTTGGTGTTATTTGCACTGATTTTAATTGGTCTTATGATTTCGTCTATTTGATTTTGTTATTTCATCGTGTAATTATTATACGAATCTTAATTTTATTTACAATTTCATTACTTTGGTTAATGTTGAATTTTATTACATTTGTATTAGTAAACTTTAACAGTTTAGATTTTTTATGGTTTTATTTAATGTTCATTAAGACTGGATCTTACTGCTTATTTTCTATTATTCGCTATTAGTAACTTTAATAATATTCTAAAACAATATTGTTGTAATGAGTATTTTGATAGTGTTGATGATTTTAAAATGAATTCAAACGGTGAGTTTAGAAGTAACATTCTACAACTGAAAACTCTGCAAATCAATATTCGTGGAATGAATGACATTAATAAGTTTGACAACCTGTTGGAGTTCATTGATAATTTAAAATCTGATGTTCATATTTTAGTTATTTCTGAAACTTTTATTCAGAGTCATAATATAATGGCGTATACTATAATGAATTATAGTAGTATATTTTCATGTAGAGATGATAGATCTGGGGGTGGTCTTGCATTATATATCAGAAACGACATTGAATTTTGCTCATTGAATAATGATAATGGTTTATACCCATTCCATTTTATACAAATAGAGCTTCCTCGGTTTGCAGGTACTAAAGTTTGTGCCATTTATCGCCCACCTGGTTCTGATATTGATTGTTTTTTTGGTTATTTAGATAGTTTTCTTTATGATAACTGCAAATCAGATAATATTTTACTTGGTAACTTTAATATTCCCGTAAACAGAACTGATGATTATGTTATTGATTATAATAATTAGCTAATGAGCTATGGTTTAATAACTACTAATACGAATGTTACCCGTTCTGCTAGTGGGAATATTTTGGATCATACCGTTTCTAGTTTCCAAAATATCAAAAATGTTTACAATTTTACCATTTACTCTAACATTAGTGATCAAATTTTATTTACACAAACTTTTCATATGCTACTAAGTACATTGAGAAAATGTTAAAAAACAAAATCGTTAACTTTGATAAAATTAATGAGAAGTTTGATGGCTTTCTGCTTTCAAACTTATTTAGTACTTACGATCCAAACATTATTTTACAATTAATTATTAACAAATATAATGAACTAATTAATATTTATACTAATATTATAAGTATCAAAGCTAAACTAAAAAACACTATATGTCCATGGATTACCTATGACATTTGGCAATTAATTCGGGAGAAAAACAAAGTCTTAAAAAAATGTAAACGGAATCACAACAACACTGATCATAAAGTTGAATTTGAACGCCTAAGTAAATTGCTAAAATCAAAAAAATATTTTGCTAAGAAATACTATTTTGATCATTTGTTTGTTGACCTAAATCAAAGAGAACTTTGGAAAAATATTAATTTGTTTCTTAATAAAAATCTCAAATCAGTTCAATTGAATTCAATTTTATTTAATGGACGACTTTATAATGATGCTAGGGATATAGTTAACATTTTCAATGAATCTTTTGTTAAGGTAGGTAGTCTGTAAGGTGCAGCGATAAGCTCAGACAGAGATATACATAAATTCGGAACCATACATTGGAACTCTAATTCCATGTATCTTTCAACATCTACAGCTGTTAAAGTTTTCAATACTATTCATTCGCTTAATGACAGTAAAGGTGGTGGTCCAGACTTAATTAACAACTTGGTGGTGAAGTGTAGATCTGATTTCTTCTCTAATCTATTGTCGGAAATGTTTAATGAATGTATATCAACTGGTATTTATCCTAATTGTCTTTAAATTGCGAAAGTCATTCCCGTCTTTAAAAATGGTGACATGTTATCTATTAGCAATTATAGACCTATCTTAACTTTATCAGTATTTGATAAGATTTTTGAAAAACTACTCTTCTCTCGAATTCTGAATTTTCTTGATTCAAATAATTTCTTCTACTCACATCAATATGGTTTTAGAAAAGGAGCTGGAACTGAATTAGCTCTGGTTGAAATTTCGAATTTGATATTTACAGCTTTTGATAACAAAAAGTACGTTGGAGCGCTTTTCTTAGACTTACAGAAAGCGTTTGATTGTATTGACCATGAGTTGCTACTAAGTAAATTGTATTGTTATGGTATACGAGGTGTTTCCTATAATTTACTGAAAAGCTATTTATCTAATAGAAAGCAGTATGTTGTGGTCAATGAATCAAAAAGTAATATATTGGATATCAATTGTGGTGTTCTACAAGGAAGTGTTCTGGGACCACTATTATTTCTAATATTCATTAATGATATTGCTTATTTGCCCTTTAAGGGTCTGATTAGGATTTTTGCTGATGATACGGCTTTGTTCTATGAAACTTTAGATCCCAGTGGGATAGTAAATGACATGAAACATGATCTCGATTTATTATTAGAATACTTTAAATCTAATTTAATCTCACTTAATATATCGAAAACTAAATATATGATATTCCATTCCCCGTATAAAGCAATGGTTACCTTACCTCCATTTATAATTAACAACAATATTATTGAAAGAGTTAATTCATTTAAATATTTAGGGTTAACATTTGATGCTAATATGTTTTGGCAGAATCATATTAATACCGTTAGGAAAAAAATTGCGCCTCTTGTATGTTTAATTAGAAAATTATCGTTTTTTGTTCCTAGACGAGTATTATTAATGATTTATTCCTCGTTTATTCATTCTCGAATCAGCTACGGTCTTGTTACATATGGTACCGCTACTGCTTCTAGGCTAAATAAATTACAAGTCATGCAAAACAAAAGTTTAAAATCAATTTACCGTTTGCCATTCCTATTTCCAACGAAGGACCTATATTGTAATGAAAATAATTCAGTGTTACCTATTAAGGTTTTACATAAATTTCAATTAGCTTTATTTATGTATAAAACACTTAATAGATTTTCAATTTTATCTAATATCAAATTTGTTCATAATCATCATATTTATGGAACTAGAAATTGTAATAGAATAAATTACCATCATATTAGGACGGAATTTGGTAGAAAATCGATTACCTTTCTAGGACCATTTACTTTAAGTCAAATACCAGAAAATTTAAGAAAATCCGAAACATTTTTGAAATTTAAGAATAATATTAAAAAGTATTTTAAGGCAAATATTGAATTGTATTTTTAAATATAGACTACTTATGTATTATCATTATTATTATTTCTTTTCTATATTTTGTTATGTCGTTACTTTTATAATATTATTATATTGAATTGCTTTACTTGTGTATGATTCAGATTATTCTTTAAAGGACATTTAATCCACTGAATAATCTTGAATTGAATATTATTGAGAATAAAAATAAAATAAATAAATAAATAAAAAAAAAAAAAAAAAAAATTAATGAATGAATAGTGAAAATGGCAGCTAGGCTGCACATGTGTTGAACTGAGAATAAGAAACGATATAAAAAGTGTGATTGATGCGAAGATCATTCGATCAATAATATAATAAGAATATAATAAGAATCATAAACAGTAATATAAGTAATCATAATAATAATTACAAATAATAATAATAATTATATCAGTTAATAATTACGAAATTAAATTGATATACCTCGCACAGCTGATCGGATCCGCAACCCCCGTACGCAACGATTCGGTTTTGTTTTTTTTTACTTTTATTTATTTTTAAAATTAAGTTTTTTTTATCTTGGTTCTTCCAATCAAATTATTAGTGTGAAGTTCAGTGTCATAGTTTAAGTTTATTGAATTTTAATTTTGTTTTTTTCATTAATGGTGACGGGTAGTTAAGTGTGAAAATTTATGAATTAAATTTAAATTATTACTCGATAGTTGAAAAAAAAACATAGTTTCGTATTATTTCTTTTCGTGTGTATTTTTTTTTTGGTGTATGTGAAGGAATTATCGCGATGACGTAACCGGGTCTCAATATCGGGATGGAATCAAGAGTTAGGTAAGTAAACATGAGGTAAGTGAAAATTGCTGGTTTCCTGTTAGTCTCTCCCTCCTATACAATTTCCTATAATAATTCCTCTTTCCATTGCGCGGTCTTTCAAGATTCGTTTCTGTTTCTCAAAAAACCCTGAGCTCTAGCCGGCCTTCGATAACCGCGTGAGAAACGAAACGAATAACACTTATTCTTGTAACAGTTAATACAAAATTAAGTGAGTTTACACATGACATTACGGTCCTGTTACATCTTTGAAGGGAGAATTTACAAAATCAATCTAATCGTTCCAAAAAGGTTCAGTTTCATTTTAAACCATATTCACAACCTATCTCGATGAGTATTTTGTCTTGCCAAAAACTATTATGGGCTTACAATACGAGTTTTTCACTGGCCACAATTGTCAGTGATTGTGAGAATTATAAACAAAATAATCTAATTAGATCCAGTAATACAATAAATACATAATATGACAAACACATATATCTAGACTAGTACGAGAGTGAATAGAGAGAGGTTCACTATAAGCAACTCACCACGCGATATACAAAAACAGATTTTTATATTCAATTGAATGCTATAACTTTTGCATTTCAGAATACAACCTACGATTCAACTGGTCACTCTTCCCATTATTTAAGGCTCAATTTATCCTTTGCGACTACATTTATAAATTATACTTCTGGCAACATGCCTTGTCTGATTTTAATTCATGGTTGCTTTTTTCATACTGACTGGATCAATGCATTCTATTTGTTTGCGATTGGTGGTATATTCATAATCTACACAAACGGTGTGTCAGTGAGCGAAAATATAAAATAGGACAGCAGAGGCTGTCCTATTTTATATTTTCGCTCATTTTATTCCAATATCAGATTACTGGAAGTGATATCAATTACGAAACACAGCTGTTGCAACCAAACAGCGCATATTTATTTGGGACTGTGTACAACCCACCCATAACAAGCAAGAGGTGTTATACACAATTTAAAAAATCCTTACTAAATATTGAACTTTTATTACGCTATCTCACCTACCAGTATGATGAAATATTCATCTCAGATGACTTCAACTTCGATATACTACAGGATAGTTGGTTCAATGTTCTACGCTCCAGTACATAATACTGGTGAACCAACTTATTTTTGTCCAATCACTATTGACCATGTTTTGACGTTTATCGATTACTCTATTTCTTTTTTCAATCAATACCTCTCGGGTTAGGATCCCATCATGACCTATTCGTATTCTCTACTTATTGCTACTCTCGCGCGGAGACTAAAAGGTTTAGTTTTGGGGATTTTTCATATATAGATAATTTAGCACTAGTTTGTAGCTCTATTCCTTGGGATAACTACTTTTCTCTTGATTCTCTACTAGTCAATTCCAGATTTTCAATGGATTTATTAATTCAGTTTTCGATAGTTGAATTCCTCTTAGATCAGTTAAACCTAAATCTTCTCCATGGATGTCTGAAGAAATTATCGATCCAATCATAGGGTGTGAGGATGATGCGGTAGGTATAAATTTCGCTTATGGAAAAGATCAGGAGATAGTGAGAAATTTTTAGATTACAAACAAGCTCACAAAAGGATAGTAACATTGGATAGGGCTTCCAAAAGTTGTTTCTTCCAGGACAAATTAGATCCTTCTCTTCCACCCGAGGTTAAAGTTTCTGTGGCGTAATGTTCGAAATTTAGGTTTAAGCAGGTGTAGAAACAATGATATTTTAGATTTGAAAGTAAGTGACGATGTAAATTCTTATTTTTAATAGCTCGAATCCACCTTTGGTTAGTCCTATTGTTGATCTATCTGACGAGTATTCATATCCATTTTCATTTTCTAATATTTTCTTTGAGGAGTTACAGTCTGCGTATTGAATATCAGCTATGATATTCGACGTGGAATCGACAGGGAATTGACTTCTCTCACTTTGTTAGATTTTTCAAAGGCCTTTGATTCTTTGAATCACAACATTCCTTATAACAAGCACAATTTATAACATTTCGCACAATTTATATTTTCCCTTTCCGCTCCTAGATTATTTATAAATTATTTTTCAGATCGTTTACAGACAGTTTTATTTTGGTAGTTGTTATTCTAATTTTCTTCCAGTTACTTCAGGTGATCCTCAAGTTGCGTTACTTGGTTTTTTTTTATTTTCTATGTAATAATAATGATGTCCAAATTTATAAAATAGTAAGTTTGATCAGTATTCTATTGTCAGTATGTAACGGGTCTTCATCAAACAAAAAAAACTCAAACACAACCTTAATATATTTTTTTATATGACGTTATAAAACTTATATCATATGAATATATATTATAAAAAAAATCATTAAATTCATATCATAACAAAAAAAATTAAGAACTAATATTTTCTTTTGATTTTCTAATCTTAACTTTACACTTATTCTAAATGTTATTTCGTCCAACCAATTTTCTGCAAAAGGCAACTCCAGCACAGTTAAGCAACCTAATGAATGGAATAAAAAAAATTTAATTAAAACACAATATAACAATAACAAACCAATTCATAAATAATATATATAAATAATTTTCCAACTTCGAAATTACTTGTAAATGACTAAGGCATAAGTAAAATTTTTTTATTTATTGGGCGCCATCTTCAATTAAGAAGAAAACCCGTCACGTTTTCTCTCCCGGACTATAACTTTAAAATTTCATGAGAAACCAAAAAGGCGTGGGTTGAAAGTAATTTCTAAGAAGTAAATATCTATGGAAAATTCAAAAAAATAACTAATTCAAAACAAACCAATTTACATATGTACTGCCACTTACGGATAACTACAGGTTAGGATAGGAATTTGTTCGTTTGCTTATCCAACATACGGAAGAAAGTCCATTTTTAACAAAACTTGCTCCATATACTAAACGGGTTAACCATCTGATTTTCACATTCAAACCGAGATTTTTCTACTATTTTATTTCTCCAGCACTTTAGGTAGGTACACTCACACAATTTAATTTATACCGATTATTCACAATTATTTAGCACAATTATTCACTGTCTTTAGTACGTCTCCTTTTTTTCTACAGCGTTTATATTATAGTCTATAGATCATATGATCATATTTTATACAGTTAATATATATATATATATCAAGTATTTTGTTTATAATAAAGAAATTTTCTTATACTTAGCTGTATTTCTAAACTCCAATTCCATCCAAATTCAAGATATTTCTCTCATATATCCTCCTATACGTGCTCAAACTCCAGTATCGGCAAAATGTCCCTCTCATCTTGATGGTCGTATTTTGTTGTTCTTCCTCCGAATTCCAAACCAAAAAGAAAAACGCTTAACTTTTCATTCGACATCATCGACATCAGACTCGAGTTCATCCTCCCCACTCTCCGTAGTCCATACTGCATACCGCTAATTCATTTTTCATTTGTATATTTTCTTGCATATACCATCATACTAAGCAAACTCTATGATAAAAGGTGTAGGAGAAGTTAATGTGCCAATACATACAAAATGTTTACCAAAAACCAATCAAAATTCAAAATTCATCCATATTCATTACATTACCTTAAACTTACACCCAGGAAAGTACAACCCAAAATTCATGTTTTTTTTTCTCATTAAATTATTTCAGTACTTATCTTAAAATTGTTACAAGTAAAAGTTAACGAGAATTTGGATAGAATATACAATTGATCGATTTCCAACGGACTTGCAATCTCTTATTATTTACAATAATTCGTTAGATACGTTTTCTTGTCCTTGTATTAATCCTAATGGGTCACTCATTCCGGTTTCAGCTACTGTTAGTATACTTATTTGGATTACTTAGATTGTCTGTATAAATTTGACCATAATATACCCTTTACTAGGCTTGTCCTTAGTAGTACTTTTAGTAGTTATATGAGTTTCGTATTTATAAATTACACTCGCGAATAAAATTAACGCATATTTTTTTTTTTGTAATAAAAAAAAATCCCGCTGGTCAATTTTAATACTACTAGTGTCAAATGATAGCACATTTATATTTTTATCAGAAACCACCTTGAATAAGGTTTACTGCAAACCAATCAATTAAATTTTTCAAAAATGTTTAATCAAAAGTGCATTGTGTTTGAGATCCAACGCAACGATCGGCTTTTGTTTTATTGCATATCAATTATTTTTAAATGCAGTACCACTAGTTCTTGTAAATGTGTTCTAAAGCAAACACCTTATATAAAATCCATTGTAATAGGGCACCGGTTCAAGAGCTGCAGGCGGTTAAAGTGGCCACATTGAATCAGGAAGATTATACACAAGTACAAATCGCACGAAAATTAGGAATTAATCAGTCTTCGGTCTCACGAATACTTAAGCGGTATCGTGAGACCTTAGAGTATAAAAGGGGCTTTCTTTTTAGGACAAGGACGTAAAAGGTGCACAACCGAGCATGACGATCGATTTTTATAAATGAATACGTTACGAGATCGAAAGCGAACTTCTACTCAACTCAAAAATGAGTTAATTAGTGCGCGTCAAGTAAATATTAGTGTCAGAACAGTTAGACGAAGATTAAAAGAAGTGAACCTAACTCCAAAACGGCCCGTAAAAGTTCCACGGCTTCTTCCCAACCACAAATCTAGCCGTTTAGAGTTTGCTCATACTCATGCAATTTGGGGAACTGATCAATGGGCCACTGTTCTCTTTTCAGATGAGACCAGAATCCAATTATGGAAACCAGATGGACGTAATCTTGTATACAGAAGAGTTGGAGAACGCTACGCACCGTGTAACATGGTGCAAACTGTAAGCTTTGGTGGAGATTCAATAATGTTTTGGGTTGGAATCAGTTGGGAGGGCCGTACGGAGCTGGTTCAGTATTAGGAGTTTGAGATATGCCGATATGTTTAAATCAACATTTTTTGAATGCTAAAATGCGTGCTAAAATGACAATATAATTAGTTTAAAGTTAATTAATTGTAAAGATTTTTTAAATATTGTATTTCTTGCTGCTCGTCACATTGTAAATGAGCTTGTACAGGAACTGGGATGTGTTGACTTTTTGCAATAAACAATTTAAAAGGTTTTTATGCCTAATGGAAGTAATAATTATTTACATGTTGCTTATATATGCGCCTTTCCTTCTTAATTCTTAATTTTAATTATAAGCAATATACAAATAAATAAATAAACATTCTAATATGTTGTTTACAAGCATTCGGAAGCATATCGTTTTACGTCACAGTCAAAAAAAGTTATCGAAATAGAATTCAAACTCAACAGTGTTATTGCTTTATATTTGGGTGGAAAATTGAAACCAGCTGTTGTTAATGAGCTATATGACATTATATATGACATGAGAAGCATCATAAACCGCCCTGGAGATTTAAAAACAACATCATCAGAAATGGTTCGGAAGGTGAAGATCAGAATTCAACATAATCCACGGTACATCGCAGTTCAATTGGAAAAATCTCGTACTTAGTGTGTATATTAAACGATGAGTTACCACCAAAAATACCTAAAAAACACAAAAAGTGGATGATTTAACACTTGCACAACAGGCAGTTCGCATATCAAGAGCAAAGGTGTTAAACTACTTAGAATTTCATGATGAGATCATGTAAGACGATTGTGTTTATGTCAGAGTAGAAATCAAGAGACAATAAAGTCAGTGAATTGCTTCTAAATCTCTTGCATCACTGATGGGTTAGGGTAACATGCTCTAAGATGTTTAGAACTTCTTTTTAATTTAATAGAAGCTATTGTACGTTTCCACAAGACTTGGCATCATCCCATAATGGCCGTGAAACACAACGTTTCTACAAAAAAAATATCTCAGTTTTATTTCTATAATAGCCACTATATTCTCCGGATTTAAACAGAATGGGTTTTCCATATGGCCTATTCTGGAGACCAAGTTCTAACTAGAAACTATTAGACTGTCGACACCCTAAAGGTGGCAAAATCAAATAATAACATTTATTTAAAATAAATAGTGAGAAACTTACAGCATTTTTAATTGCAAACACTACGAGTGCCGACCCCTGTGAGCACTTTAAGTGTTATATGTTCCATATTGTAGTAATTGAGTCAGTTGTCTTTGATCCAGAAGCGCTTCTTTTATTATAAAAGTCGGCATAAAAATCTTATTATAAAAATCTGATTGTTGCATTATCTACCAGTTGTGTTACTTTCCGGGTTCCACAGACATTCACGTCTAGTTAATATATGTACAATCGAAGCTCTGATAAAGATAAAAAATATTTATACTCATCCAACCGCTATTTATTTTTTTTAAACATAATTAGTATAACATATTAAATTATTTAATTTGTTCTATATATAATTTTAAATACATTTTCGCAAATAAAATGGCAACAAAATAACAATTTTTGTGCAATCACTGTTCCGCTTGGAAATGAATAAAATATATACGATAAAAGTTCTATATACCATAAATACATATTTTAATCCCGTTAATTAACTAAAAATTTCAACTCACGTTGATTTCCCATTTTCCCGTTTCGTAATCACGCAGGTTTTGAATTACATATATAATATAACTAATCCCGCAAACTCATACTCTGATCAATTAGCAAAAACTAAAATAACACTTTTCTATGTGTGTGCCCGTGTCTGCACGTTAATTCCCACCCCCCAAAAAAAGCTTCCTTCAATTTTCCCTTATTTTCTTTTAAAATTTGTTTATGTTACATTTTTTTTTTGAATACCAAAATTTTTATTTATGTATGCTTGTTGTACTTGTATAGAAATCACATTATACATAACTTTTATGTTGGTTTTGTATGTTTATTTTAGTACGAGTATACACTCATAGAGAGTAAATTTTCCGTAAAAAAAAAATATATAAACAGACGCCGGATAGGAACACGAAGTAGAAGAAGAAGTTGAAACCATGAATAAACAGATTTTTTCCTGCGACAAAATGAATTTTCCATTTCCATGTTAATTTGCAATGCACCAACAACAAAAGGCGGGGGCATCCGAATGATATAATAAATAGTGTATATACAAATGAAAAGGAAAATTTCCTTTTTCCTTCGTTTTGGTGATATGATTTTATTTCATTTCCCGTAATTCTGAGAATATATACAAAACAATGTTTTCCATTTTTCTATATGCTGAGTTTTCCAAACTGATTGCAGTCGAAAAGCTTTCTCGTTTTTTAGCTGTTTAATATATAATTTATTCTGATGACAAATGCATCGATGGTATTGAATTATGGAAAATTATAATTTCAAACTCAATCAATTATTTAGTTATGCATAGTTTTTTATGCAAAAAGCATAATTCTATAGATTGAGCTGTTATCATATACAATATGCTTATATAATTTATCAGTTCTCACATCTCATTAATAAAATGCAAAGGCTTTGGATCCCAACAATTCGTTTCAAACACTTATTTATAATACATTCACATTACATTGAATATTTTGTATAGTGATTAGGTATTATGCACACCAAGGCCGGTGCTTATTGGTCGATTGCGATGTGTTGGTATAAACAATAAGATTTTGGGTTAGTATTGGGTGAAGAAAGTTTTTAGGAAAAGCCAATAAATACAAATAATCAGCAAATTCTACTCAAAGCTAGTTTTTGAATTAGTGGGCATCAAAGGTATAAGGATGTATCGGCTATAGCTCATGGCCGTGGCTCTTCAAGATATTTGATAACGAAAATGTTAAAACCATGTCTCTGACAGATATATATTGTTTACAAAGTGGAAATCTTCTTGAAAGTCGTGTAGTTGGATTTATCGTTTAATATAAAAAGATAATTTTGTTACAAAGGCAAGCAGTTGTAACGTGCTCTCCTGTACCGCGGTTGTGGCTTGCGTAAAATTTAGGTAAGATTTTAGAAGGCGGACAACAACGACGGATGCCACCAATCGATTCTGCTTTGTGGCTGAGTTTTCTCGACCGAGCCCATCCTATATAACGCTACACAGTCGATATATCCAAATGTGTAAGCTTCGATTCCGCATGCAATTAGCCAACCATTTAACTAATGTATATGATAACTTAACGACCACGGCACATTTTATAGTAGTTCGGATAAATATTAGAGCTCTAATTATCTAATATATATCTAATATATCTTAGCACAATGTTAGATTATTGATTGTTGTCTGTCGATTTTACTTCTAGAGTTGGAAGATATTAGTTATTCCGACACGAAATTGTGGTTGAAAATGGACAAAAAATGACCTAATTTGTGATTGCCCCGATCTCTAAATAATTCTTAGTTATAATGACACATCTATCCCAAATAGAGTATTCATCGATTTAAAAGTTGGTCGTCACCTAATCCGTAGGCAGTTACTATATCTTGCTAGAAAAATAGTTCATTCTATCAAGTCTGGTAACCAAAACATATCAGGTCTTAGGAGTACATCCAGCAACGATCGGAATTCGAGTGGTTTCTTTAAAAGAGCTAAGCGTTGGTGTCCTCATTTGGAACCTACAGTTCGTTTACTTGATCCTCTTGAACAGTCAACGTAATCTCTGGTCTAAAAGACAAAACATATTTAAGACGAGTATCATGGATCTCTCATTCTCAAGGTTGGATTAGCCTGAGTCAATTGGGTTTTGTATACATTTGTGTGTCGAACTTTAACAATGGATACGAGAGATGACTTTTATCGTTCTAAAGAAGAATTATGTGTGTGATATATGGATTTAAGTTAATGGTACTTATCTGTAGTGTCCTTTCGAAGAACCTGCCGTGAGCACCATAGAAGACGATACATATTCAGTATACAAAGCACTAGACATGCTTAGGTCAAAGAGAATTACTACAGATCTAGGCAGTGGTTAGACTACGATGACCGGCAGAATGGAATTGTGGTTAACTCACTGCTAGTCCAATTAACAACAACGGATTTTACTACACTGAAAAAAAAACGTACCGAAATTTAATTAAAAACTACATTAATCCAGTGAACTTTGTTAACGAGTTTGCGTCAATAAAGCCAGTGATTATCCCAATAAATGTGGGTTTATTAATTTATAAAACAAATTATAACTTTATAAATAATTAATGATTTTCTTGTATATAAATTTATTAATTTCGTTAACGGTTTAATTAAATAATCTATGTAAAGTTGCATTGGTAACATTAATATTCCTTATTAATTTCAAGAATCTTCGTTATTAGCTTGATGGACTTTGTTCATTACATATATGTAGTATCAAATGTAATATATAGGATTGGTAAACTAATATTATAGAATCTATGCATGCATTTTGGTCCAGAATTGCATTTTTACTGTTATTTATAAGCGGACAAGTTTGTACTCTGTATTGTTGTCATTACGTCAGTGGACGTCATTGTCTTTTTAAACATAAGCTGTTGATAGGAAAGATCATTATAATTTCAGCAAACATATTCCTATTAGACTGATGTTCGAAGTTCGGATTGTCCAGTTTTTATATACTTGTGTTATCAACAGTAATCTAGCGAATTTTAATTTTAACATAAGTTTTAAGCACTTGTTCTCCCACTTAACCAAAATTATTTGGTAATTTTAAAATTATGTATTAGGTTATAAGGTACTAACAAAAGTTAATTATAATCAAGTACTGACAAATTTGCAATGGAATTATGATCAGAAAAATTTAATGTAGCCCAAATTATAGTATTAATAAACTGGTTACAAACTCATAAAGCTAATTATTAAAAAATTCATAATATTAATTAAACATTTCATTGGTTCAATGCAATTTTTATGTAAAAAAGTTGATAAACCGAGTACATTAAATTATTTTTTTCAGTGTACATGTGTTATGCCGAAGACATTTTCATAATAAATACTGGCTGATAATATACTACTGGTTGGTAATATACTGACTTGTGATCAGAGTCTTTCAGTCAACCTTAGGAAAAGTGAGATGGTTCTTTTCACAAGAGGCAGGATCCTGGAAAAAATTAGTCTTCCAAAAGTTTGGGCTAAGAATATGATAAGAATATTATCTGGCAAAATCACAAAGAGGAGGAATGAAATAAAGCATGTTACATTTAGTAAAAATTCATACAGTTATTTGGTAAATCATGGGACATCCAGACGCTTGTACTGGCTTAACGTTTCGGTTATCAGACCCATATTCTCGTTTGTCGCATACTTATTTGGTGGTTTTGAGTAAAACCTGTTACCCTTTTTCAAATACTTGTTTATCTGGATGTTGTTTGGGCTTAGACACCACAAATACTGCAACTCTTGAAATGGTTTGATCAGAAGGTGAGCAGCGCAAACAGCCGCTTTCATATAAGGCAGAGACAATCCATATGGCCATTCTAGGCATACTGCAAAATATAGACTACGATGTGCCGGCACATAACTATTCACGTGCTTAAGAACGCTGTAATGTCGAAGCAAATTATTACCGAAAAACACAAATACGACTACAACAGCTCACCCTACCTTCAGTGACGATATCATGATGTCAACCGATCAGTATGCTGTAATCTAGATAGTATCGGGTTATTCATGCTTAATTTTGAGGTGAGCGCTACAGTGTTTTAGTCGGAAATTGCTGAAATTTTCAGGACTTTATTTACTTTATTCAAAAGAGATTAATTTCAGAGTTTGTTGTATTCTTTCTGACAGCCTGGCTGCTCTAACGGCAATACTGTTTCATCGAAACTTGTTTTTGAGACAGAAATTGCCTTGAATCGACTACGCCGTCTGGAATTGAATTTCGGAATTAAGGGTGTACGTCTGAGATGGGATGTCACAATAGGCCTGAGGGACGGGAGAAACTGCTCATATATTGCTGATATATACTGACATATATAGATGCGAATAACAACTCAAACATAGGCTTGAATGCCTATGAGGTACTCGATGATTTATATTATGTCTTCAAAAGACATTTTGATCCACCTTGTTAAGTTAGTAATTTAGACATTCAACATAATAAAATCAAATAATTGTATTGTTAAATTTACGCCAAATAGTTGTTTCAGCAATATCGTAAATCATCCTTCAAACGAACATTATTGTTTCGTTGCCGTATATATCAATTGTTATAAACAAGTAATAATAAATTTATTATGCAATAAAATATTTTTGTGTTGCGGCAATAAAACCAATCGGAAATGAATAAAATCATAATAATTTATTAACGTGAATTAATGGATTTTCTATATAAAATATTTCTGATCTACAAGTGATTGTCGTTCAACATACGAGTAATATATATTGTTGCACGAGTATGACGATGTTCGGCACAAGCTATTCAAATCAAGGTTTGTCATTAAAAATAATGTTGTCGACAAACGCAGTACGCCAGTTAGGAATGTATACTATCTCTAAGTACATTAGCACAAGGTATACATGTTTTGTTTTTTCTAGATGCCAACTTTATCAGGAAAAACAAATCTTCAACGGCTGCTCATCAATTTCATCAATGTTGAATTCACCATAACAAAAAAGCTTTATTTTTCAGAATAAATGATTGCTTTAAAAGCTAAATAAACTTTTCGTAATTCTAACATTTTATATATTTTGATAAGATTTCATCTTTCTCCTCATACTAGTATATATCGTATATAGAGTTTTGGTTGTACATGTACAAGATATACCATATACCAAAGAAACAAGATACCAAAATAAAAAATTAATCTAAAATCAAAAATAAAATTCTTCGATTAAAGAAGAACATTATACAACATAACACGAACATTTGGAAAGGAATGTGATTTTTCTTGACTTCCTACCACTCAGTACATGTACTCGTGTATATATATATTCTCGGATACGGTGAAAATAAATAGAGCTTTTTTATGTTTTGGATTTTCGATGAATTGAAATATCAATAAAAATCTAATCTATATTCTAAAGGAAAAATCTTAACCAACCTACTTTTATTATCCACTGTTGTTGTTATATAAAATTTTTTCGGTTCATCTTATCTCTATCTCATCTTTGTGTACTTTAATTTTAGTTTAATTTAAAATAAAACACAAAAAACAAAAATAAAATCGAAATACACAAAACAAAATGTATGTGTATATGAGAGTAGAAGAAAAAAGTTTGTGAAAGCTTTCTGTATTTTGTTATTAAATTTTCTTTTTCTTTGAAAAGAAGTGATAACTTTTGAAAGAAGAAAATGAAGATACGATAAAGAAGCGCAACGTGATATTTGATTATTAAAAAACAAGAAGAAAATTGTTATTAGTATAGTTGCTGTTGAGTGTGACAATATTATAAATCAGTAGCATCTAATAATCTCGAATTGTGCGGGCTACTAATTTAGCTATAGAAGGACGAACATTGGAGGGTGGATGGATAGATACATCGGTAAGGTTATTTATTCGTAAATAGCAACTTGTCCACGTTTGGTGAAGTAAACTGAAATGAATATTAAATTAGAAAATCTTACCACTAGGATCTGCACATATATAGGTGCTTTATGCATTTGAACTCCTTTTAAGGATTTTGAATAGCTTCATCTGATGTACTTCCAACCATTGCAGCAAATAGTCAAACGTGGATGAATAGACACTTTATGCATGTTCAAATTTACCACTTACGAAGCTGTGAAGTAAAAACAGTTCAACTTTTTGAGATCAATGCATAGAAAAATAAATCTAAATCTTTCTATCTTAGCTTTGATGATGATGTAAGGTTCAATAACCGCATACATTTGTGACTTGCCACTGGTTCGTATTGTACTAGATAAATCACTTTTCACATGTGATAAGTCACTTTCCACTAAGTTGTACTTTACTTTTAATATAGTATACTTGTCTGATATGTCGGTGAAAAAGCACCGCCCACCTACTCGATTCTCGATAGTTCAATGTGGTGCTGAGTTTATTTTTTGCCTACTTCAACGGTTGATTAAATGATTGCACTTCTTTGGTTGCTTAAGCGTGTTCGGCTTATTTTGATGATTATTTCTTAATCTGCGTCTTTCAAGCTAAATGTGATTATATTATTAAACCTTGATGCGTTGAATAGATAACACAGGGTGTCCACCGGGAAGGTATAGTACTTTGTTTGTTTATAACTTTTGATTAAATGAAAGAGAATGGATCTTATATTGATAAATGTTTTATTTAATGTCGGCAATTATGTATGGAATACAATATCAGATAAATATGCGCCTCTGCGTTAGCCTCACTAATGCGAGCCGTTTTGAGCACATTTTTCATAACATTCTCACACACTTCACGCGGTATTTCATTAATTTCATCACGAATATTTTGTTTAAATGGCTGAAGCGTTTCTGGTTTGTTTGCATAACAGATATCCCACAAAAAGAAGTCCGGAGCAGTCAAATCAGGCGACCGTGGAGGCCAATCAACATCACCATTTTTTGAAATAACTTGTTGTGGAAAGAGTCTCACAGTAATATTATTGAAATCCTGGCTGTATGCGATATGGCACCGTCTTGTTGATACCACATGTTAATCAAGCCCAAAGCATGCAGGTGTGGCGTTAAAAAGTTTGCAATCTTATCACGATACTGTTCCCCATTCACAATTACCGTTACGCCGTTTTCATTTTCAAAGTAGTAAGGTCCAATGATTCCTCCTGACCATATTGCACTTTTAATGGATGTAAAGGTAACTGATGAATAATTTGAGGGTTTTCCATTGCCCAGAACCGACTATTCTGCTTATTCACATATCCATTCAAATTTAAAAGTGCCTCCCTCATTATGATTTTTTCATGAAAATCGGAGTTGTCATGGGCGAGCTGTAACATCCTATATTGGCATATGTTCGGCGGCGTAAATGGTCTTGTGGAATAAGCTCTTGTGTCAACTGAATCTTAAATGGAAACAAATGCAAATCCTTGTTGCAAAATTGTGACCAAACTTGTTCTTTGAAGACAAAGCTCTTGAGCACGACGTCGAATTGAGGTTGATGAATTGTTTTGAACACTTTCTTTCAGTACGTTGTGGCCCATGCTTGGGCTCATCATCTTCGGACCCTCTTTCTTCGAAATCATTTAATACACGATAAATAGTGAGTTTTGTTGGCACGTTGTTTCTCCCAAAAATTTCACGTAACTTTCTCATCGTCACAGTAATCGATGATTTGATAAAATGTTTTAACGATTAAAACACGATAATTTATCGAATGTTTTTCCATAATAAATTTGCCACGTGTCACTTCACGACTGCCAAATATGAACTGTCAAGAATGACGTTTACCAAAAGGGCGGTAAAACATTTGATTTAAGTAGAAAAAGTATACCTTTCCGCCGGACACCCTGTATTTGTCGCTTTCCAAGACTGGAGCCTCTAAATGGATTTAGAGCTAATATATTGCTGCATTAAGTTTGATCGTTTTTTTTTGGTTGTTGACATTTTTAACAATTTTGATTTTTTACGGATGCGGGTTATCAGCCCAGCGATCCATCCAGATTTAGTCGCCTCATACGACAAGCTCTGGATATTGTGGTGTTATTCTATGGGTTTCATGTTTGGTTTGTAATATTTACGAAACATGAGTGCCCCCATCCACAGGGCATAACTCACGATAATAATGTGGGGGAGGATATCAAGAATCTTCTTGCCGCTGGCAATCGAGCCTTATATCATCTACGTCCACTTCTGAAATCAAAATATCTTGCAAATACGGATAAGCTGAAACTGTACAGAGTGTTGATCAGGTCCGTTGTCATGTATGGATGTGAGAGTTGGACCTTTAGGGATGAATACGAGAGATGGCTTCGCGAGAAGAATCATGTGTGTGATATATGGCCCTAAACACGACGTTGATTTAATGCAAATTCCTGTATTCGTACATGAAATCAAAGGACAGCGAGTACGCTGGCTCGGTCACGTTCTGCGTGCTGATCCGAACCGAATGATACAGCGACCTTTGAAGGGAGAGTGCGACCTGGCATCTTTTGGTTGCTTGCAACAGTATGAAGAGCTAGCTCGCAATCGAAACCGATGGAGTCAGATTGTTGACACGGTACGGGCCAAGAATAAAAATCGTTAAAAAAAAGTATGATCGTTTATAATGGTCGTCCAAATGACGTATTTGAAAGTTACAAAGTTAAAAGTTTTATCATATAAATATGGTCCGATCTGTCGAATGTCGGTCGTTATAATTATTGACATTAAGTGCATCAATTGTGTTCTATTATTTGCATACATCGGGTGATGTACCCGAATTATATCTAACCAGTCAATTCGAATTTAGCCACCAAACGATGAATATATAATGCGCAAAAGGTTTCACGAACGAAGCACTGATTTTTAACATATATAATGATGATTTTCACACTTTGTTCAACGCCTAAATCTTCTATTGTCATTTTCAATCGTCTGCTGAACAATTTACAACACATCTGACGGATTTTGTCTTTAACGACATAGCGCTTTAAAATTTAGTACACAAGTGTACCATATACTCACTAGAACATTGACTCTTACGAAGTTAGTGTTGCGTGAAAATGCTACAAATCCTAACAATAGCCAACAAATTTTAATACAGCGATCAATACCAAGGTAGAGGTTTTGTTTGATACCCATTGATAGGTAATCATCTGACTAAATTTTCTAGGTCATAAAAAAATTTAGTAATTATCTGGGAACAATTTCACAGAAATACCATTACACTCACATTCACAAATACCGTTTCCTTTCTATTAATACTAGATTTAAACTGAGTTCGTATAAAAGCTCGTTAAACTGATTAACTTTAGTTTTTTTATTTGACACAAAATTTTATGGCATTAGGTATGGCTTTTTTTCGTTGCACATATTCTTTGGCTGCCTTACTTTGTTGCACGTTTAAAACGTTGCACGGTTTATTCCATTTAAGTTGATTTAAGGTTGATCTGCAAGTTTAGTCTCAATCGAAGGACGTTAAACTCAACAATTTTGGTGGCCAACTCATGACATCAAATCGCACGTCCAGAATATTATTCATCAATATGTACCGATGATATGAATCTTGCGTTTGTAATTGTGCTTTCAAAGATGAAATTTAGACACCAAAACCTTAAATATTCGAATCGGCAGAACACACAATTGGCAAACTACACGAACAAACCTAACCCCTAAGTACTCTAACCTCAGAGGATTGTCGCAGTGAGGCGTTAGGTTAACGTAAAGCCCATTCCTGGTTCATAATCACTGAGGATTAAGTAGAAATACCAATAGACTGAAATAAGCATATGTCATTTGGAACGACCAAACAAATAAAAACACTTTTATCACATACGCAGTCAAATTTTCGATAACAGCGGGCTTTAAATCTGTCGTACCAACTCAAACGATGTATTCTAGCAGAACAATACTCGTCGATACCTATATACGAGTATACAAAAATATTTGTTTTTGTGTTTTGTGGTAAGTCGATAATACGATTACCGATTTATCTATTTCATTTTTGAATATACACCGTACGTCTGACATCTCCAACCATTTTTCCCCCTCTTCCCGTCCACAATTTTCACGCAGTTATTCAATTTTCCATCATCATGATTGTGCCCCATTCCAATTCGATTATTTTTGTTGTATTGCGTTAGAAATATTAACAAAATATATTTTAAAATGGATTTGTCTGCTGCCTTTGCCATTATTAATTGAAACTGTTCGGTTGTTGTTATTGCTACTGGTCGTATATACATAATATACTGCGGCTGGGTATTTAGTTCGGTATACAAAATTTTCGATTGATGTATATACATAAAACAATAACAACAACCAGACATCTATTTGTTGAGGGCCTAAAGAAAATTAAATAAATAAATTAAAATCGTTAATTTGCTTACATTTATGTGTAATTAATAAAGCTTTTTCCACGTCTGTACGTTATAATTATTTTGGCGTTGGAGTGACGATGGATGTGTACCGTATAAATTCAATGTATAATATTTAGTGTATTGGGGTAATGATTGTGTGCGGAAAGTTTTGGTCCTCCAGGGGCTTACCCCAACCTCATTAAAACTTTTTTGAAATCAGTACAAATATAATTTGAAATTGTTAGAAATATTTCTTTTGTGAAAATATTTGAAACTTTTTTCTTTAAAGCACAAAGTTTTATTCCTAGTTTTTTTGTGTTATATACAAAAAAGCTTTATATTCGTAACTTTTTTATTTTTAATAAATTTATTTTGAACATTTTTTAATGCTGGCAATAATACCATATTCAAAACAATTTAATGTTTTTTTGTTATTTAACTGTTTCTATACATAACGTAGAAAATTTACTGTGAAAAATGACAAGATTAAAACTGTCAAATAAACGAATAATTTTTCATTTTGTATACTATACACAATAAGCATTTTTGGTCTGGAATTTTGCATTTTGTTTAACAAAAAACAAATCACACTCGCTTATGTACTGTGTGCGTCTGAAAAGTTACAATGCCACAAAATTATGAATAAGCTCCATTCATATAGATAGATACACACGCACAACAACATCAAGCTTTATGATTCAATTTTATAATAACAATCCAATAAAAATATTTAATTTCATGCGCGGGAGGTTATAATATAAAATAGACGATGGTCCCAGTTAAATTACCAATAAAACCAGACAAACGCCGAACAAAGTGTTTGTGGCGAAATTTATGGCGTCCTGTAAGTATCTACCATAATGCAGAACATATAACAAATTTTATTTTGTGTATTCGAAATATCAAACCACAAAATATATATGTGCGCTTTCAAAAGCTCTATATGGTTGTTTTATTTTCGTTGTTACTTAATAATTTATTGATTTTTTTTTAACTATATAAATTGATTTTTATTTTATTTATACCCGAATAAATAAACATAATATATTTATTTATGTTTTATGGCAAAAAAAAATGTGTAATGGATAGCTTTTCATTATAATGGAGAAGGTATGTACGAGTATATAGCAGATTCATAAAAAAACTATCTGTGTATGGTGATATGATTACAACATAAAAAGATGATGGGTTTTCAGTTTCTGTGAGTCAGGACTTTCTTGCTGTAAGTTCACAAAATCTGTTGTGTAGCTATAATATACACATTGGACAATGAAATGTTTAGAATCACAGCTTATATCACCTATATGTTGTCTATATAGCTATATCGCCGGCTGTAGCTAAGTGGTTAAGAGAGTTCTCACCTCAATTATCGCCGTTGACCAAACTGCTCAATAAGACATAAACAGCGCGGATTGTGGGAATGAAAGCATTCTTGCGCTGATCAGCTATACAATGTGTGCGGTTACGGCTTTTAAGCTTTAGATGTTCGGGTTGACTGTTATACCATTATTTTTATTTGGAATCAACTAGGGAACATTTTAAAATCACACATCATCTTTAATATTACTGAGAATGTATGTGTACCCTTAAAATTGCATAATACATGCTAACGTTTATCTAGCTCTGTTGATCATCTCTGGAATTGGATGTTCGAGCTCTGAATGAACAAACATACCATATAGTATACGAATGATTAATATTTTCTGTAATTACAGATATTGTGGAAAAGGTGCGTTTGAAGATAAACAAATTTGTTCGACCTTATTCTGTATATCAAAGTATGGCAAGAGGGTTTAATATATAAACTAAATGTTATGCTTCTGGGACCATATGTTGATCTTTCGATATCATATTTATCTGAAAAGAGTAAGACAAGGATGAGTATTCTACTGTGAGAAGTACGAGCGAGAGTCATTCAAGGCAGTGTTCTGGGTGCACTCCTATACCAAGTGATATACCACAGTTCGACCACGTAAGCATAGCAACTTTTGTTGACGACGCCACTATACGAGCAACAGGGCAAACTGTGGACGAAGCGCCCAATAAACTTCAATGTGGAAGTGATGAAATTCACCAGTGGACCAAGCGATAGAAAATCAAACTTAATGAATTAAAATCTGCCCATGTCAACTTTACTTCTAGAATAAGGTACTATGGAGTGTAGTCAATGCACCTTAGTTCAATAGAATTTCCAATTTGTATCGTGATTTGAAGATTTCGGATATAAAGCACGAAATAAAAAGATTTCTAAGGAAGCATGAATCAAGGTTAATCATTAGCCTTGTTGCGTATTACTGTCGTTATTTTACGATGCGCTGTAAGCCCACATTCAATTATTTGGTTGATTAGTTCGGATGGGAAATTATTTTTGATAACAGCGCGCTGTTATCACTGAGAAAAAGAAAAAGAGACGATGAAGAAAAAAAAACGAA
Source organism: Tipula lateralis (assembly GCA_963932295.1). NCBI lineage: Eukaryota > Metazoa > Arthropoda > Insecta > Diptera > Tipulidae > Tipula > Tipula lateralis. Next base: position 1,975,332 of record OZ010738.1, read on the forward strand.
AACGACATGAGGACAAGAAAGGTGGACACGAAGGTGATCGCACACAGAGTGAAAAATTGAAAAAAAGAATCTATCTAAGAAGAAGATATTGGAAACAAAACATAAAACAAACAAAATCTGGAAATTTGTAATGCCAATTGGCATCCATGATGACAGCATGGGCCAATGATAAGTGATAAACCCCATCACGAGTGCCGAAATTCAAAGTATCAACCTAACTGAAATAGTGTGGCACGGGCGTGCAAGAGTCAAGAACCAGGAGTACTATATTTCGTATTTTCTATAGTATAAACGAAATAACGAGTGTCTTGACGGAGAGGAGGTATCGGCGGTGACGGTACGGAACAGCCCTTACCAGAGGGCGAAGCAGATCCGGTTTTAAGCTTAAGTTTTTAAGAATATAAGAACCAGTAATTTTATTTTTTTCTTGTATTGGTAGTTACTAACATAGTTGCGAGTCCATTTATGGTATCGGTGTTCTCGTCACGTTAATAAATGTGTTTTCGGTTAAAGCCACCATATGGTTGTTTCTTGTTAATTTTATATGTTCTCATTTTAGGTTGGAACGTAGTAAATGGAGCTTCAGGTACTCACGCGCCAATAGTTTATAATTATATTTAATAATATTTATACTATATAATCTGTAAATGACTTCGCTTAATTATATGGTAACTAAATATTTTTTTGAACCAATGTTTGTTGAGTAGTGTATACTTTATATTTTTCTTTATGATTGTATTAAAAAAATGGTTCTTATAGCTAAGAAGATGAGATAATTTTTCTTTTCGGAGGGTGATCATGAAGTGATGTGTGTATGTGTGCTGGGTAAGTATGGCTGAGTGGTTTTCTTCTGTTTTTTTTCTGCAGCATCTTAGGTCCCAGCGAGCCTCCACCACGACGAACTTCCCCAGACTGAGCTTTAGCGTGGCATAGCTGCAGGTGGAGATCGCGGGATAACTTCTGTGTGCGTGAGTGACCGAATGGTCTAAAGCTCACGTAACAGCCTTTCGCCTACTGGTTAGTTAACTGTTGGTTAGGAGGCTTAAAAGAGCCAAAGCTTTCGAGCTCGTTAGTATGTGAGCAGCTACCTACCAATGAACAGGCATTGGTGCATCGCTGGATCAAAGTGACCTCATAGTTTAGTTTTTAAGAATTCAGATTTATGATTAGTCTGGAAAGACTAGTTTCAATAATGGAAATAAAAAAATTTATATGTTGGCCCCTGTCTATTGACAACACTAACGAGTTATGCATTTTGGATCGCCAAATGTCATTGCTTGGATCTATATTGAAGACATAAAACTCCTGATATAGAAATAACTAACAATGCTTTATACTGCCCGCAATAAGAAGTTTTGGCTATCTACCCGTTTGTTATTATATATCAACAGTCTAGAGTGATTTAACATCTTCATTAGTCTGTCCCCACTACATCCTCAACAATCAATCTACTATCACCCCACTATATCGCAACTTAAAGGTTTACCAAATGGCACAGTGACTTTATATAATTAAGTTAGCTTAGATCTTCAAAGCGAATGAGATTATCTGCAGATGTCCATATGTAATATGCTAGCATCTGAATTCAATCATATAGTTCAAGTGAAATACACTGCCAACTTTACTGATTTAGATTTCATATGAATCTGATTAACCGAATATGTTAATCATAATTTGACCAATACTGAGTGATTGATACTTTAACTCCCTTCATTTGGTAATTCATACTATTAATATCTCAATCAGTTTCGCTTCACTGAAGTCCGACAAACGAATTTCAGAATCTCTTCCAGCACACTAACATGTATTGCATTTAGTTCGTTATATGTCAAACCATGCCATTCTCTTAAGAATCTTTTTCGGTTCTTATTTAAAGATTTTATATGATCGGTATTCAATTTGAGAATATATCGATTGAATTATCCGCCTAATCTCTCATTTAAAAGTATATATGAATCATAAGAATTGAAAGACTGCATCTTAGCTTGTATGCCCACAGTCAGTATCAATAATTTTTTACTCATAAGCAGCAACCAAGTCTATCTTGATTTCAAATCTAAACTAAGCATTTCAGGCCACGAAAGTTGTTCATCCAACCCAACGATTGTTAATCCAACCCAATATGATGGTTACATCATGTTGAAAGATCGTTATTTCACCAAACTGTTACGAAAAGTACTTGAACAAACAACTGCTCTCATAAGGAGATTTGATCTTAATGATCAAAAATGTCCAAAATCAATATCAGTTATAACTCAGCCCATCATCTTTGAAAAAACTTTCATAGCTAGCAACTTTTTATCGAGATGAGTTACCTTTAAATGATTCGATCTTAATCTTTCATATCCAAATGTCACATTCATAAATATACAATAATCAATATGTGGAATACTCGCATTAACTTACCCCTTTATGATCCAAGACGTACAGATAACACAAATAACGATTACCTATGGCAATATGTGCCTTAATATCCAACTTTTCACTTCAGAGCCTTAAATCTACATGGTCACTAGTGTATTTGCATACTGAGTGTAATCTATAAGAATTCTATAGGAATTGGCCATACTATAAGCCAATAAGCAAAAATCAGTACTCGGATTCAAGTGAACCCCATCCATTTATTATTGATTATATTGAAAGTGGAAGTTACACAAAATCCGTTCCGTAAAACTTTCAACAGATAATACCAGTAAGAACTTCATTCTAAAAATTTCGATCACCAAGAAATACTTTACAAATGCTAAGTAGGCACTTAAAAGTAAATGAGATAATTCGATTTTTTGGTATCAAAAAATTTCTCCAACGTAATATTTATACGTCATCTTGTGTACAACACACGAACTGTTACATGTTTCTCAACTAACAGAAAAATTGTTTACCCAACACACAAGTTACATTACACTGCTACCTTACGGACAACACTCGAACTGTAATATGTTTTTGAAATAACATGGAAAATGGTTTAATACTCCACTAACAATGTACTAAAAACATAGAATTAAATCATAATTGCGAAATAGTTTCGTGTCATTTGTATAGATGTCACTATACAATATAGTAAAATGTTTATTACTTTTGCCACATGAAAAGTTTCATTCCCATCTTGAAAACATTCACAATCGTTTTAGATTTATTAGAGAAAGTAATTACGAAAAACAAAACTTTAATTATTATTTATTTACATTTGTTGTATTTTGCGGTTTCCCTGAGAATAAATATATTTTTTTCAATCTCAAAACTTATTAGTTTGTTGTTTCGTTGATTGTGTCTGCGATATACATGCTTGAGATTCAAAATAACTGTCCAAAAATAGAGTTCGTTATAATTGATGTGCGGCCATTTATTGTGTTGGTCCATTAAGTAGTTAGGTCGAAATTATTTGTTATTAAGACTGTTCTTACATGCATAATGTATAGTATTTTGGCGGGAATATTTTTTATATATACCAACATATGTACATACATGTATGTAGTCATGGTTCGATGATTCCTTGTTGAATAAAATTGCTTTTTGACTATCAGTCACTTCATATACACACCGCTGGTAATTTGTCGTTTTTGTTTATCATTTAATTTCGTATATAGTCTGTCGGAGCCATACACTTGTTATATCATTTGGTTTTATAATGTGTGTGTGTGTGTGTGTGTGTGTGTGTGTGTTGTGTATCCATATGAACTAGTCGAGTATGTTATAGGTAAAAATAATAGATATTTAGATTTGTTATACATAACACAGGTAACACTTAATTGTTACCTCTGTATATTGCTCATTACTAACATATGTTGTTATATTGGTTATATTCACGAATGCTAATTAAATTTAGTTTTTACTTCTACTGGGATTACAAAGAGGAGTGTATCACTACTATTTACTATGTAGACACTAACCATAATGATAACTATACAAGTTTAGATTTTAGTTTTATCTGCATTGATCGGGAAAGGGGGACACCGTCAAACGGAAGTAGAAATTTAATTTTTAAAGACCTGTCCAAACTATTGAACTGGAAACATATTTATACACACACATATGTATACTGCGTTGTAAACAAATGTATATTTTTGATTGTTTGTCAGGTGCTTCACAGGTTTTTTAATTCTTTTAAAACAGATGTTTTTCAAAAACGAATTGAGTTTAATTAAAAGGTTAAAGGTACCTTCCTTGTATATTGTATTATGAGGAATACAATTCTGTTGTAGAAGGACAATTTTTTTCAGAATAATGGTGCCAAGGTTAACGTTGCGGCAGTTGGAGTGGAAGGAACTAGAATTTTTCCACCATCTGAATCTTTGACCTCCTGCTGGATTGTACAATTTACAGGCTTACTCATCTTTCATGTCAATACTATAGGCTGACATGGAGCTATGCAATGTTACTTCTACATTAATCGGACGTTTAGCCATATCCGTTCTCAATTAGCCATCCGCCATCCCTCCTATATATTTGTACCTTTTGTTAGGTTTTGCCAAATTCGTCTGTTGAACGTTTTTTCTACCTTATTGATCATCTCTGTTACATATGTTTGCTAAAGTATTATTGAACATTAACTTTGACTTTCTTTTACCCATTGTCTGCCACTTTTCAATTTTACTTGAATAATTACTAAATATGAGGGGGACTTGTAATTATTCTCAAAATAAGGATTAGTCTCTTCAGGAACATTGAAGTTCGGAGTAGCATTGCTGTGGCAGTTCTTTCGTGCAGTTCTGTTTAACAATTTAGCAATTTAAGCCTTTCCAAATTGGTTTCTGAACCTTAATCGATTGCTATGATGAACTCCGGGTTGATCAAAACCGTTTGGTAAAAGCCATACAGCATCAGTTCAACTGAAAACCTGTATACAAACTTAACTTAACTGTAACTCGATTACTTAAAGTAAAATTTCCGAAATATTTTGTATTAAACTAAGTGTCTGTCTGTCTGTCTTTATATTTGCAAGCTGTATTGGATCTCTAGGCTCTCTAGGTCTTGCGCGGTTCGCTTATTTAAGTCCTAATTTACGCCATTATATAGCTAATGTCTGCCTATATTGCCATGATAGATGAGTTGGTCCATAAATTCTGTACGCCCATGAATTCTGCACATAAAAACTGTAACTCCCACTCCATTTGCCGCAGCTTTAATTGCTGTGCTATTTGGTCGGAACTTCTATAGTGGTAAGAGCGCTTTGAAAAATGTCTAGAAAACTTAAATGATCACTCTCAAGACACTTATTACTTCATACTATGGAGATCAAAGAATATTGACATCAAAACACTAGTCTTTACTGAATGATTTTGAAATAAGAGATTTTGAGCAGAGAATCACATCATGTTGCCTCTTAAAAAGAGGCAAAAGCACAAGATAAAATACTTCAATCATCTAAATATCGGAAATTATGGATAAATTTTGAAAATCATGTCACAGGAGTTTCTTCCACAAGACAAGTTAACGTCTGCTGGATGTGATGAAGCCTATTTTCGTTGTAACATACGTTAATAAACATATTTCGATTCTTCGAATTATAAAATCTTCAAATAATTACCATTCACCATAGTATTCACTTAAAGGATGTTATTGGTTCTCAATTTTATGCAAATGGTTGTGATGTTTTGGCAAAAAGTATACGTTAATAACTAAACTGGCAAACCCAACTCTTTTACAGTTTCCTGTTTAATATCTTACCTTATGCCAAAACCATATCGATGACATACGGTTGGTTGACTTGTGTACACCATCTATGTATATTGTTCTGCTCCATGCAAACAATACTGACATTGATGATGAATCGGCCCATGAATTTTGTATGACCTAATTTTGTCAATAAATCTCAACATCTTCTTTAATAGTCCACCATAAATCAATTATTTTTTTAAGTATCATACATAAGTTTTATAGCACAAAAAGTACAATGAAAAAATATGTCGTTAAGAAATTTATGCTTGGATTTAGAAATTTCCCAAGATTAAATATTTTCTGTTAGATTGAGAGTATCAAATAATTGACGCATCAAACTAGCTGAAAATGGTTCAGTTTTGTACTTCAAATTAGATTACTATATAGAGTAAGCTAAATTTTAAATTGTGTTTCAACGTATACGGGCACGTGACTTAAACGGTTTCCAGGTTACACTGTACTTATTTTCATGGGATTAAGTATACCATTTATACCATTAAACCAGAACCACCTAAAGGGTCATACAAAAGTACACCCTGTGCACACTACATAGTGTAACTGATCAGAAACCCAGGCGGATGATTTTTTTAGCAACTCCATAAAAATTAAGATTTGAGTTTTTCCCACGTTTGTTAGGATCAGATAAAAGATAAAAACCTACCCTATATAGTTTGAACCATTTTTAGCAAGACCCTGCTTATGATTTATCGATCAGAATGCTAGAGAAATAATTTAAGTGGCTAGAAACTAACATTCTCGGTCATTTATTCATTCAACATTCTCGGTCTTTTAAAAATTAAAGGTCAATCCACTTTGTTTATAAAATGATAGCTATCCAACCTGTCCTAAATAAACAAAAGAAGATGCAATTTAATCTTTTGATCTATTCATATATAGTATAATATATAAGTGTATACAAAAAGTATCTGTTCTCTAATTCCAACTAAAATAATTAATTTAAAAATTTATCCCACAACTGTAGCGTGTGCCATCATTATTATCTTAATTAAGTTTCACATGTATATACGTAAGATCATAAGACATATGCACATATGTATGATTCCCCTATCTCATTCGAAACGAAAACATCTTAACAAAACATCAAAAAACAGTCTTGCGAGTTCATTCGGACGTTAACTTACGTACATACCTATACCAATACATCTTTGAACCAAAACCAAACTATAATTTCTACTTCCCTAAAAAAAACTAAACTGAAAATATCAGTTGGAAAAAAAACTTTATATTCACCTGTTCCCAAATAACAATTGTGAGACAATTGCCTTTACAAAAAAGAAGCAAAACAAAAACAAAACTATACAACATGCCGCGCTAACGTAAAACATTATCTTCACACAGGACAGAATATAAAATCGAGTGTGTATGTGTGCAGATAGTAAAACAGATAAGTGAAAACAAAACAAAACAATAACAACAAATGAAAACTTTAACATTTGTTTTTTATTCGAAGCGAAACATTTGATTCATGTAAAGTTTTCGAAATGATCTCAAAATTTTAATTCAGACGATCGCGGTCAGTTCACTTTATACTCTGCTAGTACGTACTTAAAGTCAAAGTGTTGTTATTTTTTTTGGTAAAGTGAATATAGTTGATCGATGTGATCGGTTATATAAAACAAGTGAGCTTAAAAGTGAATAAGAGCTTTAATTGTGAATCAATTTAATCATAATTAGTGCTTTCAATACATAAATATAGGGGATATTGTTATAAGACCGCGGATTAATGGATATGAGTTTAGTGCACAAAAGTTTTCTAGGTAGGTACAAACATTTTTTTGTTTATAATTTTGTTTTAATTACCTGTGTGTAGTAAATAAAATATCGCGTGATTTTGTGATTAGAATTTTCATTTTTTCTTTTTTTTGTTTTATTATTTTTCCATGTTTTTCGCTATTTTTCATGTGTTTATTTATCGTGGTATTAAAAATATATTATTATATGTTGTTTTGTGTACGTTGGAATAAAAAAAAAATATCGTTAAATTGAAAGGGTTAGCGCATTCTACACAACATGTATATAGGAGTAAGGGCGTAATTAAATTCTATAGTTTATTGGAAAAGTTAAAGAAAAACATTTTATTACTGTGTGTTGTATAATATAATCAAATTCTTAGAACTTTGCGTTTGTTGGTGTGATGGAAAGCTGAGCGTCAGAAATGATCGATTACTTCACAAGTAATTTTTTCGAGACTCCCATAATCGATCAAAAGCGTTTCCAGACGATTTGAACAAATGACCAAAATATAAACTAAAAAATATGAGATGATTGACCCCTTAAAGATTACTGTTCGCTGAGAATGAGGCAAAATGTCAATACAACAATATGTTCAATATATTTTGAAAATATCTACGAGAAGACATTAGACCTTCTCTGATGTTATAATGCTTATCGTTCAGTGATTGTGCGATCATAAATTTTCAAAGAAAATAATTGGTACACTTAATGGGATTACTATGGTTAAACAAATTCACAGTAGCATTGCCATAATCATTAAATTTCACAAAATTTATATATAAATATATATAGTAAATACAGAGGTTGGGCCTCGAAGTTTTACTAGAAGGTGTGAAGCCTTTTCGGACAAATGTGGTGTGTTGGTATTTTGCCTCATATGCTCGGCGAAGAGTAATCCTTAAGCCGTCGACCGTCTTAAATTTTTTAAAATCGCTGAGTTTAACGAGCGTTATAGAATGGTCTTATGGCTAAAATGTCAAATCAATTCCATCGAATTGCTTACGTGCCCAAGGTCGCAAATAATCGTTTATTTTTTCCAAGATAGATCTACCCTTAAGCCCTCTTCTATAAATCCGAATAGTGAGCGTCCAGTAACAATTACTGCGGCCCAAACCTTCACTGATACAAAGGCTAGCTTTCGCAGAACAATTCGCTTGCCTAAATTGTTATTTGATTTGCATTTTAACCTAGCACGACCTATTTGTTTGGTTACATAATGTTCAACCGTAAACATTTTTCATTAGAAATTACCAAATTCTCAAAGAACCTGTAAGTATTTAAACACCGTTGCTTTTGTTAGTTGTTTAACATTTGTCAAAAAATGAGCGCGCTGTTTGTTGCTACAGCAGCATGAAGTGGGTAATACGTCGAGTGCCGATTATGGATTAATATTTGATTTTAATACAAGCGAGCAGTCCGTTGTCAAATAATTACTCCTCGTTTTTTACTCGACCTGAGTAATTACCGTATTTTTAATTAAGAACTAAGCGCATTATGTGCTTTATGAATGTTTGCACTGAAACAAAAGTGAGTGTACATTGTTAAGTGTACTGAGTAAGTCTACTTGATCGGGTTGGAATAAAAATATACCTTAAAGCCCTAAAAATGTTAGACGATGTCAAATTATCCAATAAATGTTAACTCGATATAAATGTTTTCAATTAGTCACTTTGATTTCAGTGTAAAAATTCATAAACCGAGTAGGTCCAGAGTATACTCAGTTCTTAATCAAAACGCGGTGTACTGTGTATTTCTACTCAGGTTGAATTAAAAAACACAAAGAATTTGTTTGACATTGTGCTGCTCGCTTGGAATGAAATAAAAATTAGACCTATACGATATGGTTTTATACTCAAGGAGGATCTGACAGGTGGAGTTTTACTACGCATTATTTGATGTACCAAGAACTACCAGGTCCATCGCATTATAATGCATTGTGATACTGATAACAAGTGAAGGTATATGTGCAAAATTTTTCTATAATTCTTAAAGCTGAGTTACAACTCTTTCGACTTATTTACTTCTAGCGGATAATATTTGCAACTCTTTGGTACTTAGAATAATTATTCTCTTTCTACATCACAGATTCACCAACACTATGGATACCATACACCGACGTTAAGCAATTGTATTGTAAATGTTAATTAACAATACATTTTCTTAACGTCAGTTAAATACTGTCGGTTAATACTCCCTCCATAATGAAACAGGAAATGGTTCAAATTGGCATTGAGAATTAGACGTTTTCATTTTTACTGCTTTATCATTTCGTTGTGAATTTTCATTTCGTTACGCTTTATCATTTTGTTGTGATACTTCGAAATTGGTAACCCGTTCGTGGCTCGATAAAATAAGGGCCAAAAAGATAGTAGATTCTTTTATGTTTGTCTATTTTGTAAGTTGTTTACTTTTTAAATTTAGGTTAATAGATTTTCATTACATTGATTTTTACTACAAAATCTGAATACACACCCAGGTATGTCGTGTTTATAGGAAGAAATAAAAGGATGGAATCAAACTACTGAAGGAGATATAAGACATAATACATAATAATTAGATTAACTCAGGCTGACATTGTAGATCTGGTTACATCAATATGTAGAGTAGTATTCTTTTGAATTAGTTATGTAATGTGCTTGTTCTGAAATCATGTTCCAAAGACCTTTAATACTCATATGTTACTGTCAAATTGCTTTCCCAATTAGATTGTTTTCCAAATTATATTTCCTTTGAAGAGGGCAAAATAATTTTTCTAATAATTTAGCCCGGCGTACTATGTTTAACATTAACTAAATTTTGAGAGACATAATTTGGTTTCTTGAACTCTAATAAAGGGTGATACATGTGTTAGTTCACACCACCGATCGTAATCAGATGATAGAAAAACTCTTTTGCATCCAGGGTTTCTATTTTGCTTGGTTTCTAAATACGTTTATTTATACGTTTTCGAGCAACCAAATCGAATCAAATTTCTGTGCGTAAAGCAATGTTTCAAAAAAGAAGAACAAAATTGAGAGCGCACTACTCAAAGGGCAACTAGAGCTGTGGAGGTGCGTTTTATTCAGTAACGAGTGCTGAGTATATCTCCATGGTAATGATAGTGAAGACCGGGGTTATACCCAAGAGAGTGATGCTCTTCGCAGGATATAAAGAGGAAGAGACAATGCCCGGTGTCACAGCTCAAACCAGTCGGCACTGGCAGTGCATAAAGTTGGACTCTACACTATGAAGTGGTTAGCCCTCAGTCCCGACATGATACAATTGAGCAATTATGGAATGAAATAAAATGGATGTTTGGAGCCAGAAATCCACTACAATCAGTGACTTCAAAAACGCGTTGAGTATATAAAATTTATCATTTTAACCGATGAAATCGGATAGAAACCTTGTTAAACGGGTGATGTCTACTAAGTTAATCAAATTGATGGCACCTGCACTCTTTTTAATCGGTAATAACCTCATGAGTATAGTACATGTATAACTGTTTCGTTTTGTACATATACACCATTTTATGCTTATTTTGAAAAATGTAGAACATATTCGTATAGTAATTCGTTTGTGGTTCATAACCAATTTATTGCACAAACTCCTTAATGATATTTTAACGAATTAAGATTCACCTTTCTTTAGTTCGTTATTTCGCTTCAACGTTTAACGTAAGTTTTTCTATTGACTCAATAAAAATATAGCCAGTTTTGCAATAGTTCTACTCAGTTTCTAAACAACTTTCTTGCCACACCCACATTTAGACAATAGGAATTGTTAAACACTTTTTCCAGTTAAATATCAAAGTTATGCAATACCTATACAGTTAGGTTATGCACTGTAATTGTTGCTCTCGGTTAACACGCATATAAAGCTCATCATCAGTAATGATCATCAGCAGTGATAAAGCTCACCATCAGTAATTATCTCCACTTGAATTTTTTTTAATGTTTAAAACCATGTTTACAGACTTTTTGAAACAGTTTATAATGCGGTTTTTATACATAATTAGGAGTCCAAATACATAATTGACGACCCGAAACTATCTTCAGTTCATCAGCTTATTAACTTATATTCATAATTATTCGATTTTATTAACTTATTTAATGCTAGATCGTTGTCAAATATTTTATTATACTATTGCAAAATTTGCAGTTGGTTCAACACCTTCCAAATGAATAATTTTCAAATCAATTTTATCCTTTAGATCATTCAATATATATGTCCGTAGGTATGATCTGCTTATATGCTCTGCTACGAATACTTTCCTCTATATAAACTGATGTAACTATTACCTTTAGCTTGTAATAACCTGAAACATTAGGTTTTTCAACATGACCGGTGAAAGTACATGAGTAAGTGTGATTGGATATTGCTAAACTATTAGATTTGCAGACCAATTTCGTTTACCTTAGTTAAAGATGCAAAACACATTTAATTTTTCAATTTATGCTAGTGATATGGCTATATGATGCTTATCTAAGAAAAGCGTTCATGTAAATGATCTTAAAATGTGTTCCTCTTTAAAATACGGATTCCAAGGGGTTTCATCAGTGGTAAATATACATTTTTACAATATTCAAGTATTTTGGATCTGAATTTTATATAATTTATGGGTTTGGATATAAATATCTTTCAAATAAATCGATTAGCTCATATTAAAACACTCTATATTCACCAGTGATGTATATTAACTTATAAGCATTCGTGATTGACGGATAGGAATAAAAGAGCTTTCACTTTACTCACGCTTTTGTAAACAATAGTTTTAAATATATAAAAGATAATAAAACACCTGCAATTAAGATATAACATAAATCAAAATCAAATAGTTGCCAATCAGACGATTATCTGAAGACTAATGCAAAATTTTTATCGTATTCAGGATTCAACCTCCTTATCGAAATGTGAAAGCCCAAAATCAGGCTTAATGCTATAATTTCCAGTTGTATCAAAATATTCAAGCATCAAAATATTCAACTTAATCTTCATGCATAACATTAAAAAATGAATCGAAAAGATTGCTCGCACTGTGCGTACCAATGATTTAAATATGGAACGAACGTATTGCAATGCGGAGATATGAAAAGTTTTGTGACTTTTCCATATCAGGTCTCAAGTAATCAACTCAATATTTATCAATTGATTATTAATAACTCTACGACTATATTACATTGAAAGTATCTATAGGTTTACCACCCGTAAATGCTGAAAAGTTACTAGATACTTTAAGCTCGTGTCCAGTTCCAATTTATGGATTAACATTTAAATATTGGGTTTTAAGCAATAAACCCTCGTTTTTTTAATCGATATTCAAAACCCATTAAACAAATATTTACTTTAACTGTCGGTAGGTACACATATACACAATCGTCGAGTGCCACAAAACCAATTATTATTTTATTTCTATATTTACAATCAATCGAATATCAAAACATTACAAACCCATAATAATATAACTTTAATGTATGATTATAATTATTATTATTCGACATTATAAACAAAATATACTTTATGAATAGAAAATTAGAAAATAATAATTTATTTGTTCAATTATAAAATATATACGTATTGTATGTATACAGAAAGCTCGAGAGATATACATAATAATTATATACACCAAGTCCAAAATGCTTATCGGAATCATTTTGAATTATCAAAAAATTCAAATCAAAATTCTAATTATCGTTCGATGTAACTGATACTTTTGCACTACAATAATTAAGCTGCGTGAGCTTTCACCCATACCAATTCATATACTCGTACGCATGTAAATAATTGATTAATTTTATTTTGGATTTGTTTGGAACGTGCATTGTTTTCTATTTGTATCGCATTTTTATATTAATGATGAATTAATTTAATTCAAAATAAATTCATTTAATTTCGAACGTTTGAAGGTTTTAGCCCCATTTATTAGTAATGTACTGATATTTATAACAAATATGTATGTATGTATGAGTCAGATTATTTATTTATTGCTGTAATCACGAATATGGAAATCTTGTTGCTAGTTTTAACGATATTTTTGTGTTAATTTAATTTACAGCAGTCGGCAATTTATCATAAATATATTTATGTTAAAAAAATGGTAATACAATGTGGTACTTATAATTGATAATAAGGCGAAAACTATTCTTGTATATATAGTCGTTAAGTGACAACTAGAGTTAAACTTTGATTAGAATTATAAAATAATTGAATAATGTTATTCATAGGTTTGTAAAGCTTACATTAATCAAAATGTATATGAAAATTTTAACACTATGGTTTAGCTTAGCTCATAATAAAGGTACTAATCTAATAATTGCAAAATATTACCAATATAGTTTAAATGGGTGGTTGTGAAGCAGATTAAGATATATTGAACAGTGCTCGTTACAGAAGATAACTCAAGCTTTGGACAACAAGATGCTGTTACTTTCATATTGCAATTTTCACACTCGAATGAGAAATAGGATGGGTTGCGCATTAAATGATGTTTAGTCAGGTACTTTGGTTTTAAAAATTAACGATATCGATCTCACGAACTTTAACTACATAAAAAATCTGCTTTCAATTCTGTGAGTTTCAATGTTGTCTTTCACGACGAAAAATTCAAAATTAATTTATCAATTTAGATGAAATTCAACTTTAATAACCTCGTCAAAATGCTTAACCGCAACCATACGAAACCACACGAAGGAACCACATCACAATACCCAACCGTAACTATATGATATTCCGAATCTTAATGTACTGCTGTCTTAAACCGTTCATAGCTTCAAAAATTACCCATAATGATGTGGAACCGCTCTTAATTATTCAATCGATCCAATATATAGATAAAAAATATTGTAAACCGACGATATTCTACTCGCTCTATGACGTCAGTTTGTTTTTAAAAGATCGAGTGTTAAAAATGGTAGCATTGCGATATGGAGAGATAGCCATGCATAAGACAAGTTGTTCGGGCTCATTACCAATCAGATCCTATTGTATTAAATATAAATATTGGCTTTCATGCTCATTGGTTTAAAATTTCATTACCATTATTTTTGTATTTTTGGGATTCGAATAACTGCATATTGTTATTACGAATGAGCTTAAAAGTTCAAAATAGGGTGTATAACTTTAAAAATTGTTGTAAATAAACTTTTATATTTGAGTGAGGTTTCGAAAGCTAACTTAGCGGAACCCAAATGGTTGTTGGTGATAATAATTACTTCTCTAGTCTGTGTTCGAATAATTTTCACGATTTTGTCATAATATTTGTGAAAAATAATAACTTCCGCGTGTCAATAAATAGAACTATATGTAGTTGAAAGACGCTTGGCGTCATTGATTTTTAGAAATAATTTATAAATAGTATTCTTCAATGATTGATGATAACTGAACTCTTACTTCGAGCGCAACACACACGGTTGCATTATTCAAAATAATAAAGGAAAGTATCGGGTTCGAATCTTGATCGGTGCTGGATGCAAATCAGATTGTTCATCAACTGAGTATATGCACCCATTGTTTCAGTGAAGAATTCATCAGCGAATCTATATGGCCATATGTGACTGTATTGGCCGTAAAAATGTGATATTAGAAGGTTTCTGAGCAATATATCTACAGCAGTATTAAGCTCTAGAAAGAGCAAATATATTTATTCAATTCAATCATTTTGACAATGCTGTTACATGAAATTGCAACTCATAACAGTCATCGATTGCGACGAGAGTCAGACGACAAATTACACATTAGGTTTTTTAAGCGTTGAAGACGAGGTCGTACAGGATAATTTTTATCTTCAACTATTGTTTCCTGATAGTTGGAAAATTATAAATCTTATATCAACCGTTATATCTGAGAAAAGAGATCGATCTTAACATCAAGATAAAAAGGGAACATAATCAATTATTTAACCATACGCCGTACCTAACTATTTATATAGTTATATTGTCACCAAAACCTTTATATTCGCTTACCTAATGAACTTAGAGGAAAGAAAGCTCGATTGCCAGCGGCAAGACGAACCTTGATATCCTATCCAACACTATTATCGTAAGTAATGAGAGATCCAAGATACTTGAATGTCATCATTCCTTCAAACGTGTGATTACCAGATCAGATATTTGGTTTTGGACTCGTTGACTTTGAGCCCAACGGAAGCTGAACACTGTTCTTGTGGATCAAATATCTCTTTTACTTCGTTGCCATTTAATCCAATCTCACAAATTTGGTCGTAGCGTAAAAATTTGATCAGTGACTGACCGATTTGGACGGAATCCTCCTTCCGTCCAAATCGGTCAGTCACTGATCAAGTTTTTACGATTTGGACCGATTTGGACGCCAGAGGAGTAATTCGTACCGAAATAAGCGATTATCTTTCTTGAATATTGGGCATTACGCGGTCACTTTCCATTCTTCATTTCGCTATACCAATCGCACAAGGTCGAAAGTTAGCCCTCCGAATATCAAGAGCTCTGAATTAATGCAATCAACGCCATGGTGAATTCCTTATAGGATGGATCCTAATAAATAAGCAAAAGATTTTTTGCCGTTCAACTGCACGCTGTTCTTGTTGTTTGTTACACAATAGGTTGAGTAATTTGGATGTGGTTTCGGAAAACTTGATTTTATATTCCTCTTGTATATGTTAATTGGACGATTATTTTAGGCTATTATGGTATTATGATTTTCATAAACTCGAAATCCACTACAAAGTCCATCACGTGGAATTTTAATTAATATGTGACAAAGAAATTTGAATAAAAAAGATGCCATTGTGAACATGCGATTGGGTCGCTTAGGTAGCCATACCTAAAACGTAAATCATTTTATTTTATCTGTCATCGTAAGACCTCTATGATAGTCGTACGGATTTAGAGTTTCATTTTAGGTTTATCTCACGAAATTCGGGAATTCAATCACAATCCGAGTAATTTCTGTAATTACACGACACTTTTCAAACCACGTTATGGCCAGGGGAATTTTTGTAAGACAACCGAAGTAAATGATATAATAATTCCTTTTGTAAAATTGCACCATAAATATGTGTGCAGCATTTGGTTTTCACACTGTTCAATCCATGTCAAAATATTTGATTTTTGAGTATGAGATGTTGCTTAGCTATCTCCATACATGACTATACATATTTTCGATCTCAAAGAAAGTTGGGCTCTTTTGAATCATCAAATACGTATTGCGCATTGTATATATTGTCAACACAAAGAAAGCTTATACACACAATTGCTTGCGCTTGGTTTAGAAAATATTACGTACAACTTTATTAATAAATTGCAAACCAAATAGGTGAAACCTGTTTGCATTGCTATACCTTGATCAGATTGTTCAAATTATCTAGGAAAGTTGGTTCAAAAACCACCAGCGTAGCTCGAGAGAGCATCACAAAGAAAATTTTAGATTAATACATCAATGGTTCCTTTTACTTTATGGTATCTGGTACGATCGTTTTCAAACCCATTTTCTTCGAGATCTAAATCGTTCGATGGATCAACTTCATATCGCGTATTACTTTCGTCAATTTTTCAGTAACCATCAGTTACTCTTACTTCCAAAACGAATTTGCAGTTAAACTCTCAACTCAAAAGCATGAGTTCAAGAATTAAGTTCGATAGTGTTGTAAAAAGATCAACTTGTTTATATTGACTTAAGCGCACGTTATATAAATCTCCAATAAATTATTCAATAATGTCGCCATCGAGTTTATGCTCTATGTACAACCATACCGATGTAATATTCCAACAAGACACCAAACTTTTATGACAATGATTAATAATTCATGCACCAAAGCAAAAACTACTTTAAAATCTAACCAACATATAGTAAATACACGTGGTCACGGTATTGACTTTCATAATAACGTATTATGAGATATACTGGTGCAGCTACTTAAATCCATCTAAAATTCACACAAGTGCATGTCAATGTCATTCGAAATTAGAATAAAAACGGTTTTTGTTCACATGGCGTAATATAACGAACGAGTCTGGAGTCTTTGATCCGGTGCCTTGTTAAAACTGGATCAATGTGTAAATAAACCAACTTTCATTTTACCTCATATAAAAGTTGTGACCACCCAATTTACCCACAATAGAAAATAGACAGACGCTTAACTAAATTAAAATAACAAAATTTGACTTCCCGTACACTTTCACTCGTGCGCATAGTGTTCCCATCATTGAAATGTCAAAAATTTTATGTATATAAATTGTATATGTTACCTGTGTTACCGCTTAACATAAAATAAGAAAATTTATTTGAAAGAATAAGCGATTTGACTTCAAATTTCTTCAAACAAAAAAAAACTCGCATGACTGTGATGTAAGTGTTTTCATTTTAAACCCTTGTGCTCCCTGTCCCATATTACAATATGATGTCATTATATTGTTAATAATCCACCCTCCTTTTGTATGTGTGTATATAGTTGGGTATATACTCGTAAGGCCAAGGCAACACGCATATAATAAATCAAACAAAAATAAAATTATTGTGTGCGCGCGGTGCGGTGCGGTGCGGCGCGGTTTTTTTATAATGTATGCCGTCCCCGAATTAGTGTATATCAATCTGGAAACGTACGTATTGTATAATATAAATTATATTCTATGTAATTAGAACGACATAATAATATTATTATAGACTAGAAATTGCTTAATTTTCTTTTCTTTTACATAGATTAGATTTTCCGATTAACTTTGATTAACATGAAAAACAAAAAATAATTTTTCCATATTTTCCAAAAATTTCTGTATTTTTCATTTTTGATTATTAATTATTTACTGATAATAGATAATGTGTTTTTTGGTCAAGTATAGGAAACGGAAATCTTAAATATGGAGTAAAGTTGTTTTCATTTTCATTTCGGTTTTTATTTAATTATATAACGAAGGTAAAATGGGAAAACTACTTTACACGTTTCCTAAAAATAAGTGGCGGTGATTTATTAGTATTTCACGACCACCCCGAGGACACAATTTTGTTTCGGTATTGAATTTGTATAAGTAACCTGTACCTTTAATAATTTCTATTGGCTTAATAATCTTTAAGGAACATTGCTTAAGATTTGCTTTTCTAGAACGATTCTGACCGGTACTAAGTACATTAGCTGTTGGAATCCATTACTAAGGGTAGATACTGTATTTTCCGTTTTTTGTGGTTCCCTACAAAGCATAAAATTACTCTTTTTATCAATCCACACTAACCGAAACCGAAAAAAGTAGTTCATTACTCGCCTGTACCATATTACTTCACTGTAGATCCACAGTCTTTACCATTCATGTCGGATGGACACGTAGGGATACAGTTAGGGTTCTTATTATCCTTTGATTCAATGTATGCGATATCAGTAATGTCAATTGAAATTACATTGTCGTTGATAACTTGTGGTTGTAGCTTAATGGTTAAGAGAGTGTGTCATCACAACGCGATCTCGAGTTTTATTCCTCACCGTTGAAGAAAATTTAACATTCAGCGGATATAACATAAAAAACTATTGTGTGTCAGCACAATGAATGCTGTTCGTTATGCTGATGAATCTCAATTGAGCCGCGGCTAGGGCAGTTTAAGGCCTTTAAGACACAGAATATTATTGAATACTTGGTATGAACTATAAAAGTTGTGTTTTGGGTCATTAAACCCACTATCTATTTAATCAACATTTTGTATTATTTAAGATTATTTGAATTTGGAAGACAAATATTTCAATTCAAAATGGTCGTAGAGCACAAGTAAAATTTGATTTGATTCTGGAGCGCACATATGATGCAAAGGGGTGAGGCTCAACAATTAAAACATACATACTTATGTCGTGAGCTTATAAAAAGTCAACAATATTTTAAAACAAAACTCGAAGTATGAAGTTTTGAACTGTAGATCCAAACTAAAAGTTGTTTTCTAACTAGAGCTGGAGTTCAAAAATTGAATGAGACATTTATAGGGTGGTACAAAAGTTTCTCCTCATTTTACAAAACTCAATTATATATATTCATTCGAAAAGTTTTTAAAATTAAATACAGTTTATTGCATTCAAGTAATAGTTAATTACTAGTAAGGTAACTATTAGTTTAAAAAAATGTAGAATAGTTTGTCTTGAGTTGCTACTGGGTGCTCAAAGTATACTGTTGAACTTAAGTAGGGCCAAAAAATCAATTATTTTAAAGATGGGCTAGTTTTTCTTGAAATCTGCCACACATCTAGTTTACTCATTAACAGAAGCGAAAAGTAGTAGGCTCAAACCTTTACTTTAGGTGGATGCCTTTACCATCTGGTTCTTATCAGTGACTTAGATGAGCTCAACTATGATCCATTGCTAAACAATATTCATGGGCCGATCCATGTTTCATGTCCACACCATATCGATTAGCTTAGAACAATTCTTTTTGAAGATGGTCTAAGTTATTTGAATCTATAGTCAAACATATCAATTAAAGCAGCTTGCTGACAGTTATATTTATAAAATAAAACTGCTGTCAAAATAAGTAAGTGAAATCAATTCGAATTGTTTTGTTTTGTTAATTAATGAAGATGATGACATATAAGTAATTTAAAGTGTGCACTTTACCACCAATAGTTAGGCAACCGATTTGCAATTAATTCCACTATAAGGAATATTTAAAATAAAAATAAAATATTATAATAATATTTTATTTTATTAACAAAGTGGAATTAAGGCTCTATTCCATGAGAAAAATTGACTGTCAGTAAATATTAAAATGGGACAATGATATAGATTTTACAGTAGTGTAAGTGAAACAGAAAGCTATCTCAGTTAAACTTGACTGGAAAAATATTTGTGTTTGTGGTAGTGTGACTGCCACAAAAAGTATAAAATTGACTACTTTTTATTGCAGTCACAATCAGTCTTCTACATAAAATATGTGTAAGACAAGAAATTATTTTCGCACACAACCAATTTTATAGTCAAGACAAAGAGAATAAATATAAAGAGGAACATCTTATATGAACCTCGGTTGCATATAAGCTAAAAATATTACTGATTTTTTTGGTGATCGCAAACGAAAAAGGATAAACATATATTTTTAATTCGTTTCCTCTTTCGAACATCAGCAAAGAAAATTTTTAGTTTATATGCATCCGCGGTTCATGTAAGATGTTCCTCTTTATATTTATTCTCTTTGGTCAAGGGTAAAATAGTCCATATATTATTTTGGTAAAATTATAATTGAATTGAAATAAAAATCTTTTTTGTTTAGCATTGTGATATTCAATACTAAATTTTAATTAACAATTAAAAAACTCCAAGAATGAATAATTAATGATTTTTTTGCCTATGGTTTTTTAAATAATGGTCTGCTTAATAATGGTCTATCAAAATTCTGCTTTGATTTGCTATAAATAAATTAATAAACAATAACATTGTCTTTGTCTTTTAGTTGGAGTTTCATAATTATTTTTTCTTTTCGTCTTTTTTGACTGTCAGTCAATTTTTGCCATGGAATAGAGCCTTAAGTCACACACAAGGAAATTTAAAATGAATTTCCATAATTTGGATTAACAATTATTGAGTTTGGCAAAAATTTCCAAAATCCACATTTATTAAATATTGGGAGGTCTGAGATAACGGTAAAAGTCCCATTTTTAACACCAGAATGATATATTTGAGTAGGTTTGATTTTATTGGTTTAAGCTAATACCTTCCAATTTGTAATTTAAATTTCGTTTGTTTAAAATACCCTTAGATGTGCATATTAATACGAAATATTTTCGGCAACAAAAGCAAAATAAGATTTAACCTAACTTAAAACGATTGGACTTTTGATTGATTTAGATGACTTTAATTATGGATATCGGAACTATTTAATAGACTTTCGTTTTGTTTCTCCATCTTAATAATTTGAATATGCAAATTATTTCTTTCAAATAATAACTTGTTTTGCTCATGACTCCTAAGGAATGATTATGGGACGTTTCCTTGTGCCTAATAAACTTGTTTCCAATTTAATACTGGATTACAAAACTAGAGATCATCGGTTGAAAATGTGTTTGTAGTGATTGGTGCTCAATTTTCACCCATCATGTCTTGTAGCTGGAAGTCTTCAAGTAGGCAAGGATTAGGATTAATTTTATATAAACTACATCTTCTGAATGCCTGCAAATGTAACGAACCAGATTCCAACTAATTCGATTGATCCTTTTTTCTGTAAGTTGTGGTAAACACTGTGTAAAGAGATTATTCAATGCCTTGAAAAACGTTTAAGATGCGTTCCATCTAATGTGTAAATCTTTTAATTTATATTCATGCTGTTAAAGTTAGCCGAAAGATCCCAGCCGAAAAAATAAGAAAATCGATAATGCAGGTAGTGTCTTTGCAATTCCAACCGAAAGTTTAAATTTTTATATTTTTTTGATTGATTCCCAACCAAAAATTTTTTACTGACATTTCCAAGCCAAAAAAAAATTTAGTGCTTCGAAAAATTATCAAACTAACGGAAAATCACTTATATTGAAACTAATTAAAATACTCATATGTAATATTGAATAAATTCAAAAATCACTATAAAATCAACCTTTAATTTGTTATGGCTAGATATAGGTTAATTTTAAGCGGTTTGTCATTGGCGATCGCTGAAAAAAATTTGATTCAAGTTTAATGTGGGGAGCCCGGGAAAATTCAATTCATTGAACTACGGGTTTAATGAATCGAATTTTCCCGGACTCCCCACATGAAACTTGACCCATATTTTTTCCAGTGATAGCCATTGACAAACCGCTTAAAATAAACTTATATTTAGCCATAAAGGTTTATTGTATACAGATTTCTGAATTTATTCAATATTACATATTTAAATTAGTTTTAATGTAAGTATTTTCTCGTTAGTTTGGTAATTTTTCGACGCATTAAATTTTTTTTGGCTGGAAAATGTCGGAAAATAATTTTTGGTTGGGAATCAATCAAAAAAAAAATAAATTTTTAACTTTCGGGTGGAATAGCAAAGACACGATCTGCATCATCGATTTTTTTATTTTTTCGGCTGGAAACTTATGGCTAACTTTAACAGCATTCATATTCTGTCAGAAATGATTTCGTCATTTAAAGGGTTAGAAGAAAATATTTTAGACAAACCAGTACAGTCGTCAAATTTAAATTAGTGTCAACACTGGTTAAAATCATTTGATTCTTTTTCATTGACCGCTGACGAAATATGAATAAAAAATAATCACTGCATCATGTAACTTGTTAGAGTGGACCTTTTGTAAAATACTATCCTAAGATTTGAAAGAATTGTCGCAATTGCGGATTATTTTTGCTAGTATGGGAATAAATCATTTTATTCTTAAGCAACCATCATTTAACAGTTAACTTAGATTTGGCATGGACGAGGGGAATTCGACTGTCTAATTAAAACAAAGTATATTGTGATGTCACAATGTGATTTTTACTCAGTGTACTGATTGTCAACGTAAAGGAATTCGAGCAAGCCCTGTCAAACGGTGCTAGCAGATATATGACTCTCGTAAGGTAGTGAAATGAATCGGTTATCTAATAAGTGACGTGCACGAATGAATAAATGATATTCTTACAGTTCCTATATATTATCCAGCAAAACCAAAGCCAAGCAAACGGGCTTTGAAAGACTAGCGGGCAAATAAGACCCCATTAAACTAGTATAGTTTGATGTAGTATAGTTAGAGAATTAGTTCACTAGATCAAAACTGAAATACCATTATTCTTACTAAAAATAAAGAAGTATTTACTTGATCAATTAAAACGAGGGCACCTAAAATCTAATCACTTATGAGTATATATCAAATTTAAATATGTATTTATGGTACTATAATAAAAATATTGTAGAGCACAGCTTCCTAACTCATTCTACCTATGCTTTCGTTCCATGATACAGAGTAGTCTGTTGTGCTCTATTAGGTTATATTGTCAAATACTAATGTTGAAAAAATGTCATTCTGTTTCGTAGTTAAACCACGTTAAACATTAGAACTATCAGTAAGTTGTATTAAGCTATAACTGTACAGTACATGGGTTTACTTTCACGGCTAAGTGCACTTCTGAAATCATAATATATTGCCAATGCGGATAAGCTGAAATTATGTACAGAGTGTTGATCAGACCCGTTGTCATGTACGGATGTTGGAGTTGGACGGACCTTAACGAATGAGTACGAGAGATGGTTTTTAACATTTGAGAGAAGAATCATGCATGTGATATATGGCCCAGATCGCGATGTTGAGGGCACAAACCGAGTTTTTTTGAATCACGAGATCAGGAATTGAATTCCTCATGTCGTGCATAAGAACAAGGAACTGCGGGGACTCCGGCTCTGTTTCGGGAGAGCCACTTTTTGCTGTCGGCGACGAAGAATTTACGGTGAAGAGAGCGATCTGGCATCTTATAATAATTTTCAACAATATGACGAGCAGGTTCGTGATCGAGACCAATAGGGTCAGATTGTTGACAGGGTACGAACCAACAATTGCCTTTCAAAACCGAAAAAAAAATATGGGAATTTCTTGGTCTTTCTTCTTGCTAAATAACATGAGTATCGTGAGTTTATAGCGTCTTCTTTCTCCATTCCGTCTGCATTATTTAATGAAAGTGTTTTTGAAAACAACTAACATGCTCGAACTATTCAATCATTTAAATAGTTCGACAGGCTATGCATCTGCTTTTACCGTCCTTTATAGATTAGTAATTGTTGTTTTCATTGGAATTTTTTTTGGAGACTATAATTGCCCTAAATTGACTAGCCACATGGATATAAAAGGAAATGTATTGGCTGATAAATTAGCCCGTTTGAGCGCAAGTTATACTTTTGTGGGACCGAGTCCACCTTAAAATTGACGTCATTATCTCTTAAACGAGATCTACACAAGAAAATATAGGATAATCTCATCTCTTGTCGACTATCCGAAATCTTCTTTTGATCAATAAATCAACAAAGTTTCCAGTCCTTCTTGAATAGACGTATACTTTGGGAGCTTTTTGGCACTCTCACGGGGCATTGTTCCTTGAATAATCATATATTTCGAATAAAAATTCGAGGAACATTGGAAACTGCGAACAGTATGAGGAAGAAGAAGAACTGCTTTGGATCACAATTCCTATTTTTTATTTTTTATTTTTTTTTTTTTTTTACGTTTTGATTTAGTTGGGTGCAGGGCGGACTTTTAGACTGATCTAGCTCCTTGTAACTGTCAAGTAAAGGTTGATAGCTGCCTTAAACTTGTGAATTTATACTTCAACGGAAATTGAAAACCAGTCAACGAATTCCACTTCTTAGATGTTCGATAAATAAATTCGCGCTTTGCATCTTCAGTTCGAGGTTTCGGCAGCTTCACTGTTAACCTATGCGCATTAACCGTTCCTCGTGTTACCCGTCCTGGCGTAACAAATGGTAGTATTTTCTCCTTTAATTCTGCAGAACATTTACCATTTATTAATCTATAGAACACGCAGAGTTCTGCAACATCTCTGCGGTGCTGTAGGCTGTCTATAGATCTTTCGTAAGTCTGGGGTTTTGTATTATTCGGATGGCACACCGCTGAACTCTATCCAGCAACTGGAGAGCAGTGCCACATGCTCCATCCCAAACTTGACAGCATATGCACGGTCTAATAAAGGTTTTATATATTTGGAGAACCTGATGCGATTTAAAAACTTCTTTTACGCGAGAATGTGCATATTTGTGTTTTTTCTAGTTAAATTTGACGCGATTTTTAACTCCCCACTCAAATATTGCACTTAAATCGGAATTAAGCGAAGTGACAACTTCCAGCCGTTTACCGTTTAACTTTGAAGGAATAGGCTCGACCTCGAATGAAATAGAAGAGTGCAATGTTGCATCATCGGCAAAACTGTGGATAAGGTTTACAGTGCTATCCAACAAGTCATTAATGTATAACAAAAACAAAGTTGGTGACAAAACTGATCCTTGAGGGACTCCGGCATTTGGGGAGTGTGTCGTTGATGATCTCCCATTTATCACAACGTTGATCTTTCGGTCTTTGAGAAAGCTATTTATCCACTTGATGGTCATCGAATCCAAGCCGTATGCCACAAGTTTACAAATGAGATTCTCATGATAAACCTTGTCAAAAGCCTTGGATATATCCAAGGCGATTGCAAAGGCTTCTCCGTGGTGCTCAAGGGCGAGATTCCATTTGTTTGTCACATACGTCAAGAGATCGGTTGTGGAGCGGCTTTTGCGGAAGCCATATTGTTTACCTGAAATTATTTTATTAATCTCAATATAATGCACCAGTTGTTGGTTTATGCATTTCTCAAAAACTTTAGCCACGGCTGACACAATTGATATTGGCCGGTAGTTTGAAGGGTCAGTTTTATCACAACCACGCTTAAGAACCGGTTGCAACATCGCACTCTTCCAGGCGTTCGGGTATTTACCTTGCTTATAAGAAAGGAGAAAAATTTTAGTTAATATTGGAACCAAGTCACTGGCAAACTCTTTCAATATTCGAACAGGAATTCCGTCAGATCCGGTGGCCTTATTTATGTCCATTGCCTTCAGGTTCCTGAAGACAATATCCTCCGAGATGTTGACAGGATCCATTTTGGAATCACAATACGGAATTTACGGAGGCGTAACTCCATCTGGGACAACTAAGGTCGAGTTCAAAGTGAAGACGTTTGCCAGTAAGTCGGCCTTCAAATATGGATCCACCACCAAAGCACCATCTGCACATTTCAATGCTGAAATAGATATTTTGGAAATATCTATTTCAACAACTATTTCAGGAAATATATTTCAACTCGGAAGCCTTAGCGGCTTTTTTGTTGTCAGCTCTTTTCGCTTCCTTCGCACAGATTTTTTTACAGATGTTACGTGTGGCCTTATATTCGTCAAACGAAATTTCGTGGCGCTTATATTTCTTGTGAGCAGATTTATTTTGTCTTGCGGCTTTGGCGGCTTCTTTTGAAAAAATTTTAAAATTAGGATTAGGATTGGAAAAGGATGATGGGATATATTTACTCATTCCATGTAGAACGGTTTCGGTGAGATTGGAAATGGCGTGGTCTATTTGATTGTTATAAAAACAATGGCTCTCCCACGGGAAATGTTAAAAAATTGACCGTAACCCATCATTGTCAGCCTCGTTAAAATGCCATAGACGCCTTGGCTGCAGTCTAAATTCTGGTGGTGTTGCGATAGAAATTTTTACTGTTATCAGGTTGAGGTTAGAATTTCTAATTCCAGCCTCGACACGCGCTTCTATGGAATTCGGAATTGTTGTAAGACAGAGATCCAGAATATAACTGCTTGAAGAATTTTGACATTCAAATGTGGAATCACTAACAATCTGCGTAAGGTCATGCGAAACAACAAGCCACTCCGTCTGACGCCCAGCACAGTTCGTATTTTTGTGATTCAACCATTCTTTATGGTGAGCATTAAAGTGACCAACCATAATTAATTCACAGTAGGGATGTTGATTGCGAATGTCATCACATTTGTCTGACAAAACCTCCAAGAAATTCATAATTTCTGAATCCGTTTGATTGCGGGATCTAATTAAAAAAAAGATTTTATTAGGGAGGGATATTTAAAGTACAATAATTTGAGCGGTCTTTGAGGAAATTTCGTACTTCTGATGTCGAGCGTACAGTATGTGGTCTTTAATGTGGCCGAATGCTTGTTCGAACTAGTAGCACTTGAAGTAGAATTCATTCTCGTAGATGTTATGAGATACTTTGGTTTCCGTTAGCATTAATATGTCGGATCTGCGCGATTCGAAATGTTGATGTGCGCAATTTTTATTAGTCACGAGTCCACGGACATTGGATGGATGGTAAGGCTATCAATTATATCTTTACGAGGATTATGCCTCGCCCCGCGATCCGAAGAGGCATTTTTCGGGGATTTTTTAATTTTGCTACTCATTGTAAAAAAAAACATTTTTGTGCGCAAAAATGCATAAAACCGTCCCAACAAAAAATATAAATTGAAATAATTAAAGCAAAAGTACACAATTAAAATAAATTAACGCGGGCGAAATAATAAATTGAACGAAAATAACGAGTAAAAAATAAAAATTATAAAGAAAAAAAATAAAATAAAATAAAAAGTTTTACGGATGTGGGTGAAGTCCAACAATCCAACCATTTTAGTCGCCTCTTACGACAAGCAGTGGGTGCTGAGGTGGAATTCTATGCATCCCTCCCCAACCACAGGGGAAAATTTGATTTGAAAATTTGAGTTGATTTGAAAATCAACTGACGACCGATACCAACTATTTTGGACTTCATTATAAGAACTAACATATTTTGGGATATCACAATGGACCAATCGAACAATGGACCAAACGAATCTGAAAAAAATGGGGAAAAAATATTTTTAGAAATTTTAGTTTGATGTCGACTTATAAGATAACACTATCTTGTACAGTGGTATCTGGGGTGGGGCTACTAACTATTTAAATATTTATATTAATTTAATAAGCTTTATTACTAATACTGCTTTTCTTAATTATTATAACATAATTTCAAAATTACAATCGATTTATATTTATATGTAAATCAGATCCTATCACTACATCGACTGCGTGTATTTGGTGGTATGAGCCTATTCCAAATAAAAAACAATAATGACATTGTGTCAATCAATGTAAATCACAACTCTTTAATATAATTAAATCTTCTATAGACAAATACAACCACATGCGGGTATATATGATGTGCAATCCAGTATAACATATGGACATGATGGCACTGTATGTATCTAATAAAATATTTAATAGTTTTCAGTTGTTGTCTTTTTTATAAATTTCTAATATATTTAATAAAATAGAAATACAATTAGTGAATAACAAATTGAGTTTTTATTAATAGTCAATTGATATTAAAATTTTATGTAGTCGCGTACCCGTACACATATATATGTACATATTTACAATATAACAGCAAACATACTCATAAACTTTGAATTTCTCGGTATTTTAATAAAATGGGCGTTAAAACTTAAAGTTTACTGTCAATAAAATAATTGTAAATACCACAATGTTTGGTTTGATATATGTACATATACAGTGTATCCGATTTATTATAAATGATTGACTCAAGTGTGATTCTATAATTTTATTTATTTTTGACAACCCTTAATAGTTAAAAGCGCATTAAAATAAAAACTACTGTTTTATGAATATTTTGATTTTTCATCGTATATATGTGTGTGTATCAAGTCGTTACATTTACAACCCCTGGCGACGTCTTGTACATACTATATAAATGATTAAATTTAAATTTTTTTTCTTGATATTTCACTGGAAAGGTCGTACATATCGAATGGTTATGGTATTCTTGTATGAATAAAATATTTTGCTTTTCTATTTTACAAATTTTACCATGGGTATCGATTAAATAAATTTCAAACTATAAGAACGGAGTAAGAACAATCGTATAAGTTTCTTATTTTACATATACGTATTCGTATATACTCGCGTATACATGGATATCGTAAACGGAAAAGGCCTTTCAATTCCACATTGCTGTTATCTTTAATTTCCCACAAAAAGCTATTTAGTCAATAGTAAATATGAAAACCTGACTCAGCCACAATGTCACGATGTGAAACTATATATTTGATTACATGATAAATGATTTTTGAACTTTTTGATTTACTCGCAGCACAGGCAGAACCAAAACGAATGGAATAATAATAATAAATTATTTGGTATCGTCCTTGATGTCCTGGTAGGAATACGGATCAATGAACTAAATTTATGTGGTGAAAGCACAAACGTTCAAAAAACTTATTTCTAATCGTTTTATAAACTAAGTTTATTTTGTTTTAATCAAAATTTCAGTTGAAAATGGCTGTTATATATACGTATTGTGTATCGATCTGTTCGAATTTAGATTATGGCTGCGGTTGGTATGGAATGTTACATGGAAATTAGTTTTCGTGTAGTTCGCGACTATACATATTATATACAATGTATATATAGTTGAAAGTAATTACACATGATGTCTGTATTCGAAATGAAAACATTATTAGCTTAATTATTTCCTGCGCGTATATTTCAGGTTTCTGTAACGTGATGGAAGTTTGTGACTACATGCTAAGGTCAGACCTTTAACTATACACTTGCCAAAATTATTCTTTTGTTAGATTGTATATCAATCACACTCATATCCAAATGATGTCATGAAACTTTACACAAATCTTGTTGGGGTTGATACCACGTTTAAGTGGCTAATTAAGTCAAATCCAGGAGAGTTTTTTTCAATTTTTTTTTTTTGAATATTGGAATAAGTCATACGCGGTTACAACCGTAGTCTGTTAAAGTTTATTATTTACTATTTGATCAGGCTTAACTCATTATTTAAAGACCAAACGTTTTCTAAAGATTACAGCGATTGAGTGGTTACTGTTTATGAAGAGGTTCCATCTACAAAAGCCCATGTACCCATGAATTATGAATTGGCTCATGAAGTCTTAATTCAAATAAATATTGAAATCATGCACCTTCTTGTTACAACTCACTAAACTGAAACACTACTATAAAAAAAATAGCTTCACCTCCTTTGCAGTACGAATAAAATGTGAAAAAAGTACAAGGCCAAAATTACATTTTAAAATAAGCTGATATTTTCGAGGTCGAGAAAACCCATTTTAAAAGCTTATTTGACATCTGGCAGTAGAAAGACAATTGCTTTCTTCAATTCGGAGGTTGAAGAAGAGTTATGAGTGCAGTGTCAATGTGATTAACATAAACTTTCCGCAAGTGTAGATTCGGTGGCCAAAAAGCTCCTAGCAGATTTCAAATAGGTCTTAAATGGGTTAAAACCATTTGGTAGTTCTATTCATTGCCATCTTGGTACGCAGTAAATCACCTTTAATATTATTAATATTATATATTCGCATAGTAATTAAGGATATTTGGGGGCGTTTTGCTGTCGTTCTTATTTAACTCACCTTATTAATTTGTTTTAAATAGGAGAGTTTGAACTAGGGTTCTCAAACTACTATTTTGAGAATACTCTGCCTATCTTTTTTATAAGTTGCCCTTTGCAATTTTTTTATTACAAACAATGCTAATTGTAATGTTTTGTTAAACAGATTCCTGGAAGCTTGATGCAACAATTATGGTGCCTTAATCGATTAATTGGACAACTGTGATAAGTCACCTAACATATTAATATAACGTGCGTTTAAAAGGTTTTTTTGTTTAGTAATCTCATACAATCCTCTACAAATAAGCAGAATCCAGAACGTACGGCTATATATCCGATTAGAGGAAACTTTATGCACATTGCGGTACTCAATGTCAACCTACACTACTGAGATGGTTGATACTCGTAGTTGTCCCGAGAACTTTGTTCTCCAACGTTTGATCAAAGAGATGTTCAAACATATTTTGCATCCAGTCCTATCCCTCTTAGAAAATTACAGCAACCAAAATAATAAATCGCTCAAAATAAGGTTAAGACACTTTCTCACGAATGTATATTATTCATGCGCTAAAAGTTTAAATCGACGAAAACAAGTTAAAAACAAAAAGAAACGCTAAAAATATTAGAAACGTGAGAGTGATAGGAGTTTGTATTCACCATTAACAAATAGCGTCGGGACCTGTTAAAAACAGGGGTGGTGACTGGGTAAGAACAAAGGTTAAAATGGAAAGCACATGTTAATTCATTTTAGTCAATTAATCTAGGAACATAACCAGGCAATATTTACCTTCGGAATTATAAATAAATGGTATAAGGCTCAAATTATTCCGAAAAACCTAAACAGTGGCGTACAGAATAGCTATTTTCGAAATATATAATAGGCAACTTTAAGAAAGGGTTAACCTTTGTTCAACGTGTTTGTAATTTCAAGAAAAATTAAAAAGCGAAAAAAGTTACTTCGAAAAAAAGCTCATCGGATTGCAATTTGTATCATTTGATGGCATGAAACCGTATCATTTGATTGCCAAAAGAATCTAATCCTGTCCAAATTATTGGATGAGACTTTTTATGGCCGATAATCTTATCTTTATACTACTTCGGTGTTGACAATGTATTTTTATATCTGGTTTCAGAACGAGCGGCCAAAATGATCAAAAGTAGTAGCATGCAGTTTATATAATAACACGTGTCTTGTTTGGGGTGGTTGTAGTATATAAACAAAACAAGATTACAACATTTAAGTTAATTTATTGGATAAAGGGAATTTTATTCCCCCAGATAGAGCTTTTGCATTTGTTGGAAAACATAATAAAGTCAGATAATCGATAATAAATCCTCAGTAGTATGAGATTAGGAAGTGAAGTTTGTTCCGTACTATATTGGCGGCTACACGGTTCGTAGTAACAATGATTTGAAATCTTAACTAGTTCAGATAGCATCAAAACATATATATATATATATATATATATATATATATATATATATATATATATATATATATATATATATATATATATATATATATATATATATATATATGTATATAAATATATATATATATATATATATATATATATATATATATATATATATATATATATATATATATATATAAATATATATATATATATATTATATATATCGCTTAATAATTTTGATTCATAAAATACAAACAGAAATTTTTGTTATTTCGGAAGTGGCTCATCCTTGTCAATAATCTTCTGATATTGATAACAAATATATCTGTTTCAACCATACACAGTAAAAATTTAGGCATTACTTTATCAACTAAATAATAGAGATGTCACTGAGGTCTGTTATCTTATATATTTGTAAATTTATGAATTCAACAATCCAGCTTGTTAGGAGCACCCAGTACGAATAGTAATAAAATCAAGACTTTTCACTTGAACATAATTCTAAACAACTTTGAAACTTTTACCCCGCTCCTGCATATTATGCATAGTATACATTATCGGAAAATAATAATAAAAAATTTGCCAGGTATAGTTCATTTCCAGCAAAAGCTCACACCTGAACCCAACACCCATACTTCCATGTAGACATTTTTCTGTATAAATTTTATTTTATAAACAACGAAAAACTATAGATTAAATCATATACATTTTCGTGATTATAGAAAATGTTTTTAATTTTGCTTTTGTTTTGGAAAAATTTACAATTTTCCATTTTTTTTTCAGTTGTTTTTTGTGTATTGCGAACACACGTATATAATATAAACTCATTACACTGTGCATGGTTTTAAATCGATTGTGTATATATATGTATGTTTATTTACAACAACACTTCAGATATATTATGTAATCATCAATACTTCAATCCATCCATAACATAATATATCGTACGAACAGTGATTACAGTCTATAATTATGCTCCCCATTTGAGTCTCAAAAATAAAATTTTACTACAAACTAACTAACGAAATATTTTCACGAATACAATTTTCAATAGTAATATAAATGAAAATGGATTATTATTTAAATAATGTAAGTGTTTTGAATAATATGTAATGGACAGTTCTTAGAAAGTATTTATATACAAGAACAGTAATCAGGTGGAATAATTTAAATAATGGGTAGTTAGGGGTGGGTTACCACACCGCATTCCACAGAACTTCATATCGTTATTAATATATAGTTAAATAAACACTAATTAAAATTAATAATAATGTCAAAGTATATAGAAATCCTCCGGTGCACTCGATTTATCAATTTTCTAATTGTGTCTGCGTATATTATATTGTGGAAATCACTGTGCCATCGCCAAAAAAACCTTTCGTCGTTCGCTTGGTAAAATTTCGATTAAACATTTTTTCTATCTATTTTCCGACTTTTTATTACAGAATTTTCATTTCTTTTTCAACCTCTATGATAAACTATGACTAATGTATTGAAAGCTTGTACCTTGTGCTGACTCTCTATATACGTATAAAAATATATAATTTTCCTAAACATATTGTATAGATTAATTGGCATGATTATGCAGTTTATAATTTGAGTTGTATATACCAATCCAATTGTTTAATGTAAATAGTATATAAGTAAGACGGCCATACACATATAGGGTGTTTGTTATCCGGCCTAAATATAGAGTCACGACATACGCTAACTCGCATACGCTATATATAGCGAACAACCACAAATTTGTGTCGCAAAAACATTGAAACGAAGTTCTACAACACTATATAGCTAAATGAATACCCGCAGCTATTGATTAAACAACCATGATATTGAAAATATTTCCAAAAATATCTAACCAACAAAATTTTACACAATCTAATTGATTTATATAGAAATATTTGTGTTGTGTGTACAAGTCAGATGGAAATTTGTGTATTACAAACAGTTGGAATAGTAATTAAAATTAAGAACGACCAAATAAATTTTCAAGAACTTGATATAAACGAAAGCTTTTTATTGTGTGCCGTAAATTAACTTCATGAACGTAATTTACACCCCCAAACTGTTTAGATATATGTTGATTGATATTTTATGTTTAGTATTTTATGTTGGTTGAAATATTTTCCAAATCCTTTCTAGCTGCAATGCAGTTGACTCTGACTAATTCTGTAATACGTTGATGTTTAATTGAAGTTGATGCTCTGCTTTACTTGTCAAAAAATCTTTAATCTTGCCTTACACTACGACTTATCACACGTTATTAATTAATTTCATGTACACTACACTTTTATATGCTTACATAATATAAAGTCATTCGTTATACGATAGGGAATATCTCGAATGAGCAAGAAGTATTTACGCTTTTCAAGTGTTGCTTGAGAAATTGTTGTTACTCATCCAATATGTCTTAAATTAAGTATCTCTGATATTTAAAGAGAGCTCGGAGTCATAATTACTTTAAGTATACAATTTTAAATCGGCGAAGAAACAATCCCCAACATCGCTGCACTGTCTTCTGATTTTGTTAGTGTATTATATTTTGGACCATCTCAAATGTATAGTGTATAGCATTTTCTTTTTTTAAAGCCATGCGTATTCCTCATCCATCAACTTCCAAAAGTAATGGTTTTTATTTAAATTTAAATTGTATTCCTGTCGTGTGAAACTATTTACATACATAAATTCATAATCATATGTACATTTTATTAGAATTATAAAATATTCCAACACAATCCGTAGATCTGCTCGAGTGATCGTTTTCATGAATTGATTTATTCTTTCCAAAAAACTGGAAGGCATATGCCTATAAAATTGGTTCAGAGTAAGCAAAACTACGAGCGATGGTATTATCCCGTTAAGGAAAATATATTTCTATACTACCATACAATTCGTACAGGCCTCTATAATATATGCAATTAGCTCAGTTAAAGATACAATTCATACAGTCCTTCTTCCTTCGACATATTCATGACTTATAAAACTGTTGACACTCCGATTCGACCCAAATAAAAGAGATTGCTACTCAGAACATCATATTATGTACTTATTTGGCATTATAAGTACATCAAGCACAAACCATATTGCTTAAATCTTGGAAAAACAAGAACATCAGAAATTTTTCATTTGACAGATTTAGGAAAGAATAATCCATAGTTATAAAAACTTGGAGACTGACTTACTTGAACAGAATTTTAGTCAACTTCTAGTTCGACTCAGGACATATTTCTTCATAGAAAATGCATGACATCTCTTCTGATTGTTTAATTTGACACTAGATGGAGCTTTAGCCTCTTATGGATGAATTCAACCGATCAAAAATCTTTTTATAGTGATATGGAGTGACATTTTTTATTTGCATAAAACAATACGTTGTTGGGTCGTTAAGGTTCCTTTCTAGTGGCGGAGATTTTTCTATCATTAGTCATGTTAATATGTCACTTATTTATAGACAACCAAATTAGTTTTGATAATCCACTGTAAATATTAACATTTGAATTGGAAGTGTCCATTCGTTTAGTTTCTTTGCTTACATTTTTCAATTTCTTCTATAGTTGTCGAAAATAGTAGTATATAGTAGAAATAGTAGTAGTCTTTGTATCAAGGGTTTTGAAATATTATTTTGTGATATGGCTAACCTACATATGGCTAAAATATGTCTTTTAACAATTGTATGTGAAAACGACGTTCAAGCTTACAAGCTTCTATAGAAAATTAAAATTTCCGAATTTTGTGTTTTAACTGTGCAATGCTGTCTGTCTCGTAGCTCCACCGCGTTGCAAATCAAAATACTCTGTGTCTGCTTGTTCAAGATGGAGCCTCAAAAAATCTTCAATCATTTGTTTATAGCACTCTCCATCAACAGTAACAGCTTTTTCATCTGCTTCCTAGAAAAAAAACCAATGATTCTAGCAGTCAAGAATTTTATGGATGTCATAATTTCGGAAATTATTCTTGTTAACGAAACCATTCAGGGTGAAATGAGCTTCGTCACTGTTTGTTTTAATTTTTAAATTAATTGAATTTTGCTATAGGATGCAAATGCAAATCCTTATGCAAAATTAGCCAAACATTCGATGAGTTAATGCCTTATTCCAGTGAACATCGTGATATTGATGTTGAAGATTTCTTTGCGAAACTTTCTTTCACATAGCTGCAATGTCTCATAAGCGCGTTCCTTTCTCGTCTGCAATAACTTTTTCGATTCTCCAAAAAACATGGCTCTTCAAAATGTTTAACTAATCTTTGAACGAGCCAAATAATTTGACGATTATTTGCACCAAAAAATCATGAATTTTATGAAACACATATTTAAAGATCGATCATTTTTGTTCAGTTAAAATGTACATCTCGTCACCTGAATTCTATCTTGGCGTAAGCGACAACAATCAAGTTTCGAGAAAATCTACTTTAAACTTTCTATACTTTAATTAGTAGAATCGTTTCACCCAAGCCGACATATTTTTGTCTTAATCGAATTATGGTACTGTTAATTTTATATTGCAATTAACATTTTCCAGTTAACAAGTATAGTTTTCCCGGCAAATGTGAAATAAAATTTATATTTTAAAGGTATTTTGGTGTATGTCACATAAAATTAAGTGATCGTAGTTATTGGCAGGACATACACCAAAATGATGCAAATACACTAATTTAGAACCAACAAAATAAATCGAGATTTAATGCTAGAAAAATGGAGATACATTATTTCCTAGTGGATAATTTCAATGGAGTTTAGATTAAAAAGGCTATTCTGAGAAATTTGGGAATCACTTTCGTGTAAGATTTCTAGACCTAAGTAATAAGCATACCTCAAAATAATATTAAACGTTAGTTGTATTTCAAAATATTTATTTAGTAAACGTGGTAAACACTTCAATTTTCATACTTTAAAATAACATAAAGTTTAATTCTGTCTTTTTCAACAAAAAATAATTTTAAATTATTTCAATGTACTATGTAGATTTGAACGAATGACTTTTTTTTCAGCTGACATTTTATATATAATGACAAACTGCCCAAACGTAGGTACCTAATTTAAAAGAGTTTATATCTTTGGATACGGATTGACGAGTATCTAAGATTTTCATTAAAGTCTTAGTTTTAATTTCACAATCATGCCTAATCCAATACTTCATTGAAGATAAATCAGATTGTTCGTAAATGAAATTTGATACTGATGCAAATGGCGGAAATGTCATACTAACCGACACAATATTATAATTTCTGAAATGATTTCGATTTATTTGTAATATTTTAAGTTTAACTTTTGTATAGTTCAAATTTCTTAATGTTTTTATTAAAGTGATGGGACTATAGAGCTCTATATTTCGCAAAACTTTTTCGATCGTACTGTGCACAGCATCTATTTCCTGTACTTGGGAGTGTCCTGGCTCCGAATATTTTCGTTGCACTTCTACTATATGTTTATGTTTTTCCATAAATTTTAAAATTACCAGCGTGGTTATTCTATTTCTGTTCTGAGGCACACATGAGTCGGACCACAAGATCATTGTAGTAAAATATGGATTGTCTTTAACCATACTCTCCAAATTTTTTACTAAAGACGATTCGAGGTCATTTCCAGATCTGTCGCTTATAACCTCATTATATATTGCACAATATGTGAGTTTGTTAACACTACAGTGCGCCGGTAAATTACAAACCATGATTCGTGAATTTGCGTTTATAAAAAAAATTTGACGTATTTGCCCGAGGCAAAGAAAACACATTTTGTAAATCGTAACTTAGAACAATGGTGAATTGATCAGCATTTTAAAGATCAACATCTCTTTCAGTTTTTGTCCTCATATTATTTTCTTTGTGTTTTTCAAATTCTTTGATTTCAGAAGTGGTGAAGGACTGCAATTTTATGCGCCACGCATCGATCGCATTGATCTTTCTTCGGTTTGAAGAATGATATGTTAAAGTATCCATTGAACACTTTAGTGTTAATATTAAATTTCACAGAGTCGGTGGTCTCACTCACATATAATAAGGTACATTTTACTAATATTTTAACCGGCCTCAAGATATTGCCTGTTTGTGTTGGCTCGGCAGGAAAGAGAATCAATTGCTGCAAAATTCTTGATGTGCTCTCTGACTATATTAAGTTTGTCTTCGGAAATATCACGTGACAAAAACAATAATTTTGATTGGTTTATTTAAGGAGATACACTTTATTAGAAAAACATGTTGATAAAAATATATGGAGATAGAATCAAACAGTATATGACACTGAAAAATTTTCGAAATCTGTGTAGAATTGTTCAAATGCGTACAAATGATATATGCGTACAAGGAGATAAATCAAATCAGAACAAATATTTTAAATTGGTGATTACACCGATCAAAATAAAATTATTTGGTTTTAAACCAAAATAGAATAAGTCCGAAAAATGGTCTTAGTAGGTGTTAAAATTCTCAAACACGTACATTACATGTTATGTAATGGAGAGAAAACATAAAAGAATATTCAATCCTAATTGTTGCCTAGTTATAAACCAAAATCGCTTTAGTAACTCGAAAACTATGGCACTTAGAACATTTTTAATTGCATTATCAGAAAGAACAGAAAAAATTACAGTATAAAACGTTAAAACCCAAAAGTTCATGGTGGTGGCACTTACACCGAGATAGAACTCAGGCGACGAATTCTGTCTACTTCACAAATATCAAATATGACATAGTAATTATTTACTGCTGATATTTAGGCGAGACTTTTGATAGACCCTTCCCTTATTCTAGCTTTATCGAAAACTATAAGTTATCTTTCCAATATTCTGATTGGAAGAAAGATGCATGAGGCATAAGGTTTTTTATGGCTCCAACTGAAATTTGGGGACTATTGTTCTGGAGTCACAAGCTTCGAACTACTATAATTGTTGTTAAGTTATCCTGTTATAAAGGTTTGTTTTCTTCTAATGTTTTTATACTTTAAACAGGGATGGGTGTGATAATACCAAAACTATGTCACTTGACAAAGCACCATTGAGATATGAGTGATGTACCATTATTCAGTTTGGTTTTTATAATGGCTATAAATTAATTTAGATTTCTTCAACTCACTGTCAGAATGAGACTTAACATACAGTTCCTTCAGTAGTTGTTATCTGGTTGTAAAAGATGATTCGTCTTGCTGACAACTATTTTGTACTTTCAATACGTGTGCTAATGAAAGTCCAATAAAAACCATTTTAATTCTGAACTTCTCCGTGTGTTATATTGCTTCTTCATCAAAAAATGTAATCAAAGTGTGCTTTTGTTGATCTATTTCGTAATAATGGGATATAGAAATGGTAAATTATTTACCATTTCTATAACGATTTCCATCGTTATGCACACCCGGTTCAAAGGAACACTTTTAGATTCAATTTTTATCTTTTAATATTTTAAATTTATCCTCAAAGCTTGTGTTTACAAACTTTTGATGGCCAGCACGAGCCAGCTCTACATACTGTTGTAAACAATTACAATATGCAAGGTTACTCTCTATGTCTTGAAGCCATACTCCGAAGTAAGTAATATGTCCCAGACAGTTTTCGCTTCATCAGACTAATAATTAGATCGGAAATGATATCCAATCAGATTTAATAGCCTCTTACGTTAAGTCCTTTTCAAGGAATTTTCAAATAAAATAATAGCGAGTAAAGATTTAAATAAAAATTCAAATAAAGATTTCTAACAGTTTGCTATATTAAGAATCAAGTATCGTGTTCACAGTCCACATGTACTACGCAGGAGAAGATGATATTTATTTTTCAAATCATTAAGCAATGCGATATATTTGATGAAGCAAATCATCTTATTTGAACAAATAAGTATATATATATTTGTAAGGTAATCAGATTACTCTGCAATTAATTTTATAACAGTTCCATTACAACAATAAGAGCATTATCTCTTCTTACAAGATACTCCGAAGCCAGATCGTATATAATAAAAAACTTGAGTTTAAATCATAGCTGTTCCGTTACAAAATGGCAGTTATAACTATAAAGCATCAAAGTTTAGTGGTCTCCAAGTTTCTTATTTTTAAAAGTAAACTTTAACACTAAATCGCCTGAATGACATCACATAATTATGCAGCAAACTGTATTTTAAGTTGCCTAAAACTTTTCTATAATTTTCACCGATATACATACGAATACGATTTAAATAAATACACTCACACACAAACCAACATTATTTTCAATAATTTCGTCGTCATCACAGTCATCATCATCATCATCGTCGTTGAAAAGAAAACAGTTTTTTTTTTCATGACTATAATCATGATATCCAAATAAAAATGAGTTTTGAACTCATTATACCATTATATACAACATTGACTATTTGCCACACCATTATAATAGTCCGTCAACATAACAAATATAACTACATATATAAAAAAAAAGTAGAAAAAATGCCGCCAACCACCACTCTATATATTTTACGTTATGTATACACATATACCCTATACCATCCCCTATATATACGAGTGTATAAGTTTTGTTCCAATCAACCCATTTTGATCGTTATAATAATAATTTCCTTTCTTTTAGCCTTAAAATAAAATAAAAAAAATTATATATATATATATATATATATATATATATATATATATATATATATATATATATATATATATATATATATACCTCCTTGTTTATACATTATTTTATTCGTATGTATATACATATTTGTGTAGTGTATATCCTTTCTAATACTCGCGTTTGTCGCGAAAATGGGGTTTTAACTCCTTACAGTTAGTTTAGTTATTTGTTTGTTGTCACGGAAACAAGATACAAAAATTAAAATAATTTGTGCTTTTTTTTAAAATAAATTTCATAGTTTTTTGGTTCTGTTACTTTGGTTACAAAAGCTTCCAAAACAAAACAAAATTTTCACACAAAAAAAAATGTTGATTTTCGTTTGATTTTCGAAAAAGGATTGAATTTTCCTATATACACGTAGTGTATTACAAAAAAAAAATTATTGTGTGTTGTAAGATTGTAGTTGTTAGTCGAGCTTTTTTACTGCTTGGCTAAGTTAAAATAATAAACTCTAAAAATATAAACTTTAGTTGTGAAACATAATTTTGTTTGTTCAAACATCAGCCAAAAAAAAAACATTTTAATAAAAAAACTAAATTTTTTTCTATTTAATCAGTTCTGTTTAGTTGGTTGTAACGAAAGCTACACACCACAGTTGTTGCATAAAAACAGTTTTTTTGTTTAAATTTCTCTATAAAAAAATACAAAAGTGTATTAAATATAAAAAAAAGTTTTTAAATTACAAAAAAAATATAATATATTTATTAAATTAACTCTAAAATATTAATTTTTATATTTTATAATGACGATGAAGTCATACCCAACGTCACGACGAGTAAACCACAAAAATAATTATCATAAAAATGTTAAAACAAAAATAAAAATAAAATAAATGTTAAAGAATAAAAAATTGTAATTTTCATGGATGAATTTTATGCTGGTTGAATTGAATAATCGAAGTAAGAACGCGGCTAATATACATACGTCGACATCGAAACCACGCACAACAACAATAAATTGTTTATAATTCGAATGTAAGTTAATTAAATTAATCCAAAAAATTAGTCATGATTATGAATTTGATTTACAAACCAAACCAATATATGTTTAAAAGTGAACCTTGGCACTGGGAGAATTCACAGTTGTAATGTTAAATACGCTTAAATATTCTGTGGATCTTTTCGTGCCATCGTTTAATTTTAAAAATGATGTCGACAATTTATTTGGTTTCATATTTTATATTTTATTTTTAATAATGCACCAACGATACCGATATGAGTTGCCCATCACCTGCTGCGGGTATCAAAAATTTTACGTTATGAATGCGCATGCGTTGTACGCTTATCGTTATTGTTTAAAATTGTATTGGGTGTTTACGGTTTAAGGCGAAAATTTTGCCACTTAAATAATCGTCCCTGCTCCTCGGAATATACAACTGGAAGTGGTTTTCTTAACTTCGGAAATTATTAAAGTAGTGTTTAATAATTTTAATTGATGATCAAGTGTGAATTTTAAACTGGATTAAAATATTAAACTTAGAGTCGAAACTTTTGAAATTCAAATATTTTTAAAGAAAAAGTTGGATAGAGATTAAACGTTAATTTTGATTTTCTAAAATTTTCTAAATTTTAGCGGTTACCATCTGTCGTTTTAATTAAATTAAACTCCTATCGTGTTTAGATCAAGACTATGTTACGCAATCCCACCCAATATCATACAGAGGAAATAATTGTATATGATTGGTTGGGCACAACCACGGTATAAAACTTTTTAAACTATACCGCAATAAGTTCTCCGTAGAAATAAACTATTTTTTTTATTAGCTATATGGTAATAACAACTGAGCCGTTGCACGTTCAGGTATAGATACCAAAATTTTTGGCAGTTGGAATTATTATTATTTTTTTTTAATTTAATTTTATATTACGACTGAGTCTTGTATCCATTTAGTATAATAATTTACATGGCATAATACGGTTTCATTTGTCGGAGTTATCACATGATTATTCCTAGTTTCGTTCAACACATCCTCAGATTTTTCGCCACAGTATAGGTCTACTGACCTCCCGGTCGCGATAAGTCCAGCGGTTTGGTTCTTTGCAGTCTTCTTGTTGGAGTGGTAGTCAGCATACAGCGTATGTCCAGATTTTCATGCTGGTGCAGACTGCAGACATTGTAGATGTTTTGTTGCATGATAATTAATCTCATCTACGACAAGCTCGATCTTTAGATCTCGATGGAGGTTGTCGTTTCGAATGTACTACGGTGCATTAACAATGCATCGCAGGATCTTATTTTGAGCTATTTGTATGACTTTGATATTTGACTTTTTGGCACAATCCCATATGTCCGTACAGGTTTTAGAATTTGTTTGTATAACAGAAGTTGGTTGTGGATCGCTAGTTCAGACTGTCTTGTCCCTAAGAGCCAATACATTTTTTTGAATTTTATGTTAAGTTCATCTCCTTTCCTTTTTATGTGTTCCTTCCATCTAAGTTTAGCATCTAAAGTCATGCCGAGATATTTTGCAGTGCTTGCATGCGGTACTTATCGAGTTTATCATAATTGGTATATGAAACTTTTACATCTGTAAAGTTCACTTGGATTGATTTTGCTTCATTTAATTTAATTCGCCATTTCTTTGTCCAATTACATATCAATTAGTAGCCTAGTACAGAGGGCTAACCTGATATGTTGTTGGAAATTGAATGAGTTTTTTTACTTTTAATGATTTATAATTTAGACCTCAATATAAGACTTTAATTTAAATAATATCGAGTACTCAAATTTAAATTGAATTTGACTATATGTAAAGCCTATATGATTGAAATGTCCAAAAAGGATCATGGAATATCACCTCTTATGGGCAAAGTTTTATATAAAACCATATTTATGGTTTATATTGGCTTCACTGACGCCTATATATAATGTTTGTCTGTTTTATTAAATCTAAGCCGAAGTGAGTCTAAAAATAAGTATAGATAATATATTTACTATAGCCTGTTGGCTAGTTTTAAAGAGCTGATATTTCCAATATCTTCAAAATCAATACCAAGATTTTATTCTTAAATAAATAATTAAATTTATTGAATATTTTTGCACATTTCTTTCCAATGCTTTCATAATTCTTTTGAGACTTTCAACTTTCTACTTTACGCCGCAATCATTCTAATTGAGGCCGTATAGCTATTGGTTCTATTAAGGCATACAATTTGCATTTTACATTTTCAATTTTTTCCCAAAATCCTTAAAGTTCATTTATCATATCAAATATGATTAACAGTCCATTGACGAGTATTTGTTGGCGATATTTCTTGTTTAATCCTTAGATCCACTGACTCCTTAGATTTTTACTAAGTTAAACTTACCATAAAGTCGGTTCTCATTCATCACTCACCTGTTATAGTAGTGCAACCGATTGGAAGTAAGGCCGAGAATTCTCTTTTTGGTTAATATACTATCGTTGGGGAAATAAATGTTATAACCAAGTAATTGCATCTGAAAGTATCCAATAAATATCTAGAGACATTGTGAACCATTTCTCTAGAATTTAAGTGGTCAACCATTTGAATTTTTTCACTCAATTATAATGTTATGTATCATTTGTAAAGCTCACTATTTGAATTTTATGTAGGGGTTTGAAAATTTTATTAATTGCTAAAATGAAGCGTGTACTTAACCTACATACAATATATGTTACAGACAATACCATTTTGATTTCCAATCCGTAGGTGGTATGTAGTTTGTTTATCGTCTTTAACATTGGAACCATTGCTGTTTCATAACTGTTTTCTGAATTATAGACCTTATAACATAAAACGAGATGTTTGTTAGGCCGACAAATTTATATTAGAC
Organism: Tipula lateralis; assembly: GCA_963932295.1. Lineage (NCBI taxonomy): Eukaryota > Metazoa > Arthropoda > Insecta > Diptera > Tipulidae > Tipula > Tipula lateralis. The sequence goes on from OZ010738.1 coordinate 2,019,413, forward strand.
CACGGTTTTGTTGTTGTCAAATCTATATATCGATGCAGCTCCATCATAAAATGTGGCTTGACTTGTTATATGCCATCTGATATATCACATAAATTTGGACAGTCAAATGAAACAGTATAAGTAAATTTTGAACGAACACAAAGGTGAAACAAAGCATGTTTGAAAGTTCGTCTTGTAATTCTTGGGCTCGATGTGCTTCTTATCTACCTCAAAATAATTCTGTTTGGAGAAATTTGTAAATGTACAAAGAAAAATTTAAAAAACAAACTACATAAATAGTTAAGTTCCAATTTGATTCCTAAGAATCGCTTTGGTACTGCAAAAAGTTGTTTCTATTAAATGTTTTTCGGTAAAAAGCAACAAACTGAGCTTTTACATTTAAGACGACGTCAAATACAATACCTTCATCTAGGCGTTATTGATGGCCTAGAATCCTAGATCAATTGATTCTTAACTTTTTGCTTTAAGACTTAACAGAGGTAGTATTACTGAAATTGATCACATTCGTTCTTTATCAACGAAAAATAAATTAAAAGTATTCGTTGCTGAACAACGATTGTTTTGAAATGATTCCATTATCACAAGTTTCGACTGTCTAAGCCTAAGGTTGGTTGATAGTTATTTTTTAAATTTTATTTAGCAAATCAGTCCGTTTGAGAGGGTTTTATAATCCTAATGCACTTAAAAAATACCATAGATGGTTTTGAATATTAACAAACCGGATAAGAATCTTGTATGGCAAAATATATATAAATTGCAAGCCTAAAGATGGATTATTTTAATGAGACGATTGTTCAATAAAGCAAATCGAAAGTGGTTCACCGTAGATTAGAGACTTGTCAGGCCTTAATTTCTGTTAAAATTCATCACAATGACATGTTATATTTGGTAACCCACACGGGTCTGTTAAAAAGAAGCATCGAACTACACAATACATCTTTATGATTTAACTCGTTTCAAAGCTTCAGTACTACACTAAAATATAACTGCAAGTTCAACTAAATTAGTTATAGTTAATAAATAATTTAATTTATTAATTATGATTTTCACAAAAATGTATTTCTTATTTATTTCGTTAATCTTATAATTAGGATTACCTTTTCCATCATTATCAGGTACCAATCGAATGGTGCATTGAAATTATCATCATCTGACTAGAAAATCAGTGATGAATGTCATAAATACAATTAGATTGCAGAACAGATTTGGTCACAGTACCATTCACGCAATACCGATTTGTATCGTTGTTGTTCCATTTTGTACAGGTAACAGTTATGATCACAGCTGTAATCACGATTAATTTGTATTCAAAGTAATTTTGAATAAAATTGTTCGTTCAATCGAAATTAATTAATCGATTAATCAAACCACACCCTAATTAAATTTGATTACTTTTGAAAGAACTGGTTACCGTCCCGGCGGCGCAGTGGTTAAAGCTGCGCAGTTGGAGCGGAAGGTACCGGGTTCGAATCTCGATTCAGGGCAAAATTCAAAATGAGTTTTTCACCTTCTATTGTTTTGGCGGTGCGATCGGTGGTGTAAAATAAACATATCTGGATCCCCGGTCGTGTTTAGAATCCATGGGCCCACCCATCTTTCATGTCAGTAATATAGGCTGACATGGAGCTATGCAATGCGCAGATGGTTCTACGATAAAAAAACTCAGACCTATAGCCGTATATAGAGTGGTATCACAACGGACTAATCGCCGGTCTAAGTGTGCGATAGCAGCCACAATAACCTAACCTAACCTAACCTACAAGAACGGGTTCAAAACTTCTTTTAATCATTCAGAGCGTTTTATTACGAATTAGCTTGCTGAAGGTTAAGCGCTTTGGGGAACAGAAAACCGTCTTATTGTGATGATTGATTTTAAACAGAAACTCGAAGTTTAAACAGAAACTCATACTCTGCCCATTTATAATTTCGAATCCAAATATAACGCCATAACCTTTTTATTATATTGTATAATACGAGCATATCATGTGCATATAAAATATTAACAAAATCGTTCTGGTTCGCTAGTCTTGATCATAACACCGGATAACTTTTTTTATTATTTCAACTTTTATTCTATTCCTAGAATGTCATTTGCGTTAGTTCTAGTTAGGTATACACTAATCCAACAACAAAAATATTGTTAAACGTAATGATATCGTTAAAAAATGTCTCTAAAAATATTATGTAAATTATATACAGAAAGGTGGATTGTTATTTTATAATTCTCTAGATATAATTAAATGTTAATTTATTTTATATATAATTTCTGTCGACGGTGTCGGGTTTGATGGTTAACAGAAAATGCAATGTGTGGGTATACAACATGTATACAGTATGTAATTTGAGAAGCTGTCGTTTTTCAAACCAATTTGATTTTGTTCGGCTAAGTGAAATTGTTATTTGTACTGTAACGATCGAATTACATGTGTGTATAGTTTTCACACAATTCGTGTCAAAAAATTATCGCGTAAAAGCTCGACCAAAAATTACAAATCAAAGAAACGATTATCGTTTAAAAATGTGTCCACAACGATAAAAGTCGATATGTAAATTGGTTTGAATAGTTTTGGTTGTTAAGTAACAATTTTGGATACACAAAACACTTCGTATAGTTATATCCAATCAACGCTATACACACAATATACATAAATTATAACTCAGTCCACAAAAAAAACTTTATTCCGTCTATTTTCAGATATGGCAACACCGAAAAATTCAACATTGATTGGCGACGAAAATGAATCACTCAGTTTAAGTTCGGAGGCGTCGATCAAGCTCAGCCCAATATTGCCGACAGTCCAGAAGAATAATTTGAGTAACACTGATGACAGTCGTATTGTTGGTGGAAACAATAAGGATGAGCACGATGATTGGTTAAGGAAAAAATCAATTTACTGCAAAACTATTAACTCTAATGGTCTACGTGAACAGGTAACACAAAACAACCGTAATTTTCTTTTTTTAGTTTTAAATCATGCAATGCAAATTTTTCCGTTTATACATTTTCCTCGTGTGTTGGTGGTATTGTCCAAACCTATATAATTTACTTTCGTGCTAACCAACTAAAATCTTGATTTCTGATAGTAAAATTATACACTTCCATGTATATACCTATTAAAAAATAGTTTGGTGTGGTCACTCGGGCTCCTATTGGCGGTGGATTCATGTCTAGATTTATGTTAATATAACAAACGGTATAAAATAGTTTTTTTGTTGGTTGGTTTTAGGGAGAAAAACTACATTTCGGCATGAAAACTTTTGGTCGTAATATATAGGGTTTGTGAGATAAAGGTGCTAGATAAAATTATATACATTATGTGCGGTTGACCTATACAACACAATTAGAGGGTTGTATAAATTTTTTATGTACGTTTTGAAACGACTTAAAGTTTAAAAACATAAAATATAAAGAAAATAAGTGCCACACCTTTGCTTGGCTGAGTATTACACCTCTATATATAAAACGATGATTTGGGATTTTTTTGTTGTTATGTTTTATAATGACGCGGGTGATTTTCGTATATACCATACATAAATATAAGGTTGTTTGTCAATTGTGCATTATGTCGTACACCGTCTTACACAAACCTAACAAAAAAGGGAAATCGAATAACGTATACATGGTATAATCACTATAGAAATCGGTTTTTCATTGTTGTATCGAACAAACAAAACTAACGAAAAGTTTGTAACACGCATTGTACCTCTATACCTATTTTTACCAAAGGGATGTTTCACTATGGGAAGGCTAATTTGTTTATTGATCATAATAGCGATTCGCGCTAATATTCGTTTTGAAATGGTAACAGCACGCGTTCTGGGAATTTCTATATAATTACCGCCACCAAATTATTGATTTTATTATTTATATACAATACATAACGACCCTGATTTGGTTATCAAATCGGTATTAAACTACTGACGAGTAGTTTGCGATCAAATTGGAAAATTGTGATTTAAATAAATAGATGTGTTTATTATAGTTAATATTTTGGCCCACCCCCATTCGGTGTATTGATTTAACAATTGTGTAAGATACAACCTGATCGTTATATCTTCTTGTGTCAGCGAGTTGTACCGTAATCTTCTTAATTCTAAAGGGTCGATTCAATAAGAGGTTCTTTGTCGTTTTGCTGAAATAAAACATCGTCCACGATCTTACAATTTCGGCCATAATAAACCATTATGCCATAATTCATACCTCAGTAACGCAAAAACCGCACAGTGCACGTTGAGGATGGAAAGGATTTTCAACAATCATTCTTGGATTTTATGAGCCTCAAATGTGGCAATTCTGCTTATTGATGAAGCTTCCGAGGAGAAATGGGGCTCGTCACTGAAAATGATTTTTCGATAAAAATCCGGATCATTTTGATGCATTTGAAGCACCCAGCGAAGATACGAGGTTTATGGTGAGCGACCGGCTTGAGTTCTTGTGTTAAATTAAATTTAAAATCCTAAAGACCTAACTCTTCATGCAAAATACGGTGTAATATCGTTCCAAAGATCGACGAGGAATCGACAAATTTTTCCACCAGTTTAACTTTTGCCGGCAGAGAAGGTGCTTCACGACAGCTTAAAAGTGCTTTAGTTTTGCAAACTGTGATATTTTTAAACATTTTTAAATGGTGAACATTTTCACCATTTTTCTTGTAAATTTTAACCATATCAATGCGTATTTCTTACTTGTCAAATGTCGAAAGGTGATAGTTTCAAAATTGACAGCTGGAGGTTTTTGCTACCGCAAATGTAAAAACTCGTGCGAATAATCTATCAAAGTTACTCAAAACTATTGGATACTTCCAGTCAGTTCATATGGGATATAAAAAAAATTAAACTGTTCCTTTGGAGTTTTTAAGCACACAAAACAAGTTTGCCTAACAATTCCAACCATGATAATGTTTTTTTCGGAAGCAGCTCATCTTCCAAATGAAATCGGTAAATCATTTGTTTAGTTTACCAAAATAGAAACTATTTAAGTTTCATAAGTTGTATAGATACTTATAGTCATTATGTTATAGTGACAATGGACTACAAGCATACGTTGAATTTACTACCGACGTGCATGGTGTAAAAAAATACTATTACTGGATGCTTTCGAGCTTCTCGAATATGATTATGGTTATTCTTGTTGTTAATTTATTTTAGCACTTGAAACCCTAAGGAATCTGAAACCAGTGCCATCCAATAGGTCATGTATTACAAGATATTCTGTTATGATAACATTTCTTGATTGATGTGGTTTCACAGTGATCGTTCTGGTTGTTTAGTAAAATTAATGGTTATATCGGATTTAAGCTTAAAAATTTATGGCTGACATCATAGTGCTTTTTCCGACAAAACAAGTACTAAGGAGTCATTAATTGTTCCTAGAAAATATCACTCGAAATTGCCATGTTTTATCTAAGACTTTTTCTAATAACTAATTGTAAAAGCTCAGAGTTAACGTTAACTTAAATTTTTGTTGCAATCAATCATATTAATTCTAAAACTTAACCTGAGTCATAAAGCTCACAAAATAAATCGATAAACAGTTATAACTAAAGCTATCGAACGGTTAATCTTTTCATTCGTATAAAACTGAGTAGAAAATACCAAAACTTTCACAATCAAAAACACTGTACATGAAAGCTATTGATTTATTCCTAACGTGTCCTTCTTAACCATCATTATTTACATATTTTATATTAGTTCTTGTATTGTAATAAACAAATATTTAACGGCGTTCGTAATTGTACATATGTATGTTCTATATGTAAACATGCATAGAGTTAGTCATACCATATACTAAAATTCCAAAGCGACCATGTCAACATGAAAATGATTAATTATGAAATAATAAAATATAATTATTTTAGACGAATAATTAATTTTAATTACATATACGCGAGCTTTATTTTAAAACTTTTGAAAATCGTAAAAAATATATAAATAAGGGCCCAGCCTTAAAAATGGCTAAACTTTATATCTCACATGTTTTATGTATGTGTATATAAGAACCAAACTTTATCGTAATCTTCACATTGATTTTCTTTTGTTTATGTTTGGTTGTCTATTTTCAGAGCTTTGGACGTGGCATATATAAAGTCAGCGAAAATAGTGATGATGACGATAATGATGATGACTGCCTCGCTGACGATGATGTAAATATAGGTGAAAACGATGATGGAACAATTGAAATACCAATATGGATTTGTGGGGAGCCTCGATTTGTGTCTGGTGTCAATGACAAAACAACCTGCAATGACGTGATCCAAGCGCTTATCGATGATGAGCTTTCACAGCAATTAACTATGAAAAGTATGTTTATTATAGGGACGCATAAATTATATATTTTATGTATATTTATATTTTTTGTGTGTATAGATGTCGCAGCATCGCGTGATTTAAATGATTACGTGATTACAGAAAAATGGCGTGATGTTGAACAAATATTAACGGGTGAAACGTTAATTTTACCTATTTGGAATGCATGGGGCGTTGCCAGAAACGAAGTAAATATAATATTTATGTTTGAATGTATAAGTTGGTTATCGATGTGCTGGAGTAAATCAGCGATTATCGCCACCAAAATTATTCTAAATTGCGTATATTATAAATTTGAAAGTCAAAGCTGTAATTAACACGCATAATTTATTTTTAGGTAAAATTTCGTTTAAAAATCAATCGTACCAGAACCATCACTACCACCGTCAACACCAACATTCCGATTGAACCAGAACAAATAATTATAACAAAACAAGCCAAAATGTATAATAAAATCGATGCCAGTCACGACCGCCACTATAAAAAGTCTCAACGTCATCATAAAAAATCGAAAACGGAAAAAATTTCATTTTTATCGAAAATGCTTCGAAAAATATTACGTCAAGGTGAGGAAATTGAAAATCAATTAACAACATTAACCGCGACGACCAAAATAATCGACCCAACAACATCACCACAACCACCGCCTTCACAAACAAATACAGAAAATTCAGACGATGAACTACTGCTTGTCATCGATAGTATGCACAGTCGTAATACGCTCAACGATGATTTGTATCTAAACGATAGCGGAGATAGTGGCGTACACATAAAACCATGCACCAGCACAAATGACGTCTACAACATGGTACCGATTTATGATGAAACGAGTGAAAGTATTTTATCGATAAAAGCTCCAACAAATTATTTTCCACCAACAACAACATCGTTATACAAACTTAAAACAATTCATTTCGATATAAAAGAAAAGCTGATGGAAAACACTAAATTGAAAAAGGAAAAGCTTGTGCTCAAATCGAAACTCAATAAGAAATACTACCAATACAACTGTGAGAATAACTATTACAAGAGGATTTTTAAGATTGAATCGCTTGCCAATATCGATCGTATACAGGAAAATTTGGAAATTTATAAGCGCGACATTATCCAGCTTGAGTACGAAATTTTGAAAATCAAAATCCAGATAAATGATAATTTGAGAATTTTGAGCGAGCTTAATGAATTGTTGCAGTTGGAGAAGAGATTGAAGATGCGCGAATCATATCGTGAGAAATTTACCGATGACGTATTCGAGTTCTCCGACAATAACGACACGTTGATTGTTTGAAATTCTACAAGGTGGCGAGATGTTACATTTTTTTTTATTTATTTTTATAAAAAAATTTTATATACCAGAACTATTTTGATATTATTTTATTTTAATTGATATTATTTAATAAAGTTTGTTAAATTCGAAAGATTTGTGTTTAAAAGACATTTTTACTATCAATTGAATCTGTAAAAAATATTGTAGATGCCAGAAGTTGGACACGTAGAGTTTCTTATAGCCACACAAACTCAACTGATACATAAGGTTATTGGTATGCTTTGTAATTGGACTTCAGTTTTCTTTGCTTATACGTTAATTACTAAAAAACGAAACTAGTTTGACTCAGAATGTCTTTGGACATCTATCAATAAAGACGTCTAAAAAGCTCTTTCTCGATATACTAAATAACACTCAAAGCTTCAATAAATTAATTTTTCTACCAGTTTCAAGTAATCAGCGGGATTACGTCACGCTTTAACTGCTTTTGCTGTCTATTTTCATTACATTTATGTCGCTATTTATAGTACCACAGTTTATTACCACGGACCAAGATATACAATTCTTGGTTTTGAACGAAGGAGAACAACTTATTACAATCAACTAGTGAGAAATGTAATGGCATGATCGAGCAATGGACTCGACGTGTTAGTTAGTCTGCCATTATATTATATAATTGGACAGACTAGTGTTCTTCCTTCAATCTTACAACTTGCACTGACAACTGAAATCTACGTTGCTGAACTCGTATACAGACATGCAATGCGAGGGCCAGGTGCTTTTGTGGACAGTACAAAGTATCAAATTTTACTGTAGGACTTTGTCACAGACATCAAACGGTAATTCAACCTGTACCGGCGTCGCAACATTCTATGGACACAATTATAATTACTTAAGAGTTTCACACACATTTTTTTACTGATTGACGCAGTACGCTGTTCAACCACCAGTCCCAAATTTAACACTTTAAATTTGAACAGAAGACACGTCTAAATTTCCATCGACCGAATTAAACCCCGTTAGATAGACAATGAAGACACTCAAACAAGCCCACTTTTTTATGGATAAAGACAAGAAATTCCTATTTCGGCTGAATTACGCTAAATTACGAACACTGAGCTCTGAAGCACTTTCGGTCACCAAAAAATGAAAACAAATATAATTGACTTCTAGTTTTTTATCCCAGCTATATGATAGGGCTCACAATCCAGATCATAATTCGTATGATTGTTTGTTTACTGGCTATTATTGGAAAGCCACATCCCAAAAAAAACAGAAAATAGGCTCTTGTAACTTATATTGAAAAGATTTGATGGTTGCAGCCTCGCATTGTACCATATTTCATCTTCAGTCGTCTGATCCATTCTTTTATATGGTATCACTATCTGGTAGAATGGTCTAGACGTAATGGCCCATAGTTTATGATGTTAATTCAGAGAACTGCTTTCTTGATGCATTATTCAAGTTTTAGAGATCATTCTTCAACTTACTCCTTAAAGATATTCATTGGAAGCAGCTGGTGCCAAATACAGTCTTTAAACAGACTTAACCCTATTTTTCTGTGAATTTTCGCTAATACTGTTTATAGAATCCCGTCACTATTATTTGTGAGAAAGAGTTTTACGTATTTAAAATTTAAAAGTTTAACAATTTTTACGTATTAAAACCACATCCCGTTAGAAACATGGATAACAAAGGCAAAAAAGTCTGCAAAGTTTCTACACCATAACCCTGCCGGTATCTAATTAAGAAATTTGAGTCTCGTTCGTTATCGAAATTAACCAGACAAATCACTGCACGAACTAAGAACGGCCATGCACCACCACCCATAGATTCAAGAAAGAGCTATTAATCTGTCTTACTCATTTATGTTCGGACCTGGTAAGTTTCCCCGTGTTGAGTCAAATTAAGCCGCAGGTTCCACTCCTGGTGGTGCTCTTCCGTCAATTCCTTTAATTTTCAACTTTTCAACCATACTTCCCCCGGAGCCCAAAAGCATTGGTTTCCCGAAAAGCGACTGAAAAAGTCCATATATGTAGCTCCATCCAAGTAACATATCCTTCAGAGAGCGCTGATTAAGTGATGCAGACACTTTGAGAATCAGAACTTTCTCTGTAAGATGGGAGGGTCTGGTGTACTGTTTTTTGTGATGAACTGAATGAAACCACACTTTCCCGTTTATATATCAAAGTTAAGTGGTTGAAATTTAATGTAATATTCCTCAAATATAATTCCATTTTTACCATCTGATCCATTTTTACTGTCTTTAATCATCTAAACGGGTTCAACATCCACCTGTTGTGGATTCGTTTATATATAACTAGGGCACTTCAGTGTATCGGGTAAGGAAAAGGCGGATAAACTTGCTCGTCGGGAAACATGTCGCCTAAAGGCCGATTTAGACTTTACAACAATGTTGGGGACAAAAAATGTTTGGAAAAAGAAACGATTAGTACATTGCCTTTTTTTATTTGTCTAAGAAGAACAGAAATATAAACAAACATTATTTTGTTGGGTTATTTTTTTTTTGAGCTATTGTTTGAGCAAAAACGTAAAACATACTATAAAATATAGTCGGGTCGAGTATATTTTATGGGAACAATAAAAAAATCCACAACAAAATTGGCGATTTTTATATTTTTATAGTACAAAACGAAAAAATTCAAATTATTTTTCTCTAGACATTATAATATGTTTATAGTAGAAAAATAATAAACGACAGTATTTTTTATACATAATTTAATTTAATTTATTTTAAATTTTGAAAACAAGAGGATTAGAGGACCATTAGAGCTACACACGGAACAAAGAAAGAACTTTGAATAACATTAACAACTAATAGGTAAGGCCTTCAATGATCTGGCTACGGCCGTAAGAAGCGCAAGACATGATGAGAGAAAAATAAAAAGAAAGACGGAATGGTATAGTAACTTGGAAGTGGTCATGGTCAACAAGAGTTTATGATGTCGTGAAATAACGTGATTTATTAAAAATGCTTTAGGATAAAAATTATCATTTCACGAATTTTTATTACATTGCAAATAATATCGAATTGAATAAAATCTTTTGAAGTTTGTGTAAATTAGCCAGTTTTTTAAATAATTGTGGTAGTGCGATACCTGATTAATGAGACTGAAAGCCACGCATTGCTGTATTTGTTACTTCTCCTTATGTATCTAAAGCTAGATTATCGAAACTAAACAATCCCATGGCATCTTGAATAGATGTATCGGACTCCGGCTATACGTTCCAAACCTAAATTGTTTTGCTACCAATATGCTCTTGTTGGATTGTTACCAACTTTAATCAGGCAACATCCACTTTCGTTCAAATCCAAGAGATACTAATTACACATCCATACACATTATAGCTTTATAGAAAAATAAGTTTATGATATACAGTCACGATTTTAGATTGTCAACTGTCGACATTTCGTAACATATATATACGTTTTAATTACATGAAATATATGTATAACTCATTTATAATCCTTAAAACCATCTCGAACCGCCCAGGTGGCGCAGTGGTAAAGCTGCGGCAGTAGGAGCGAACTGTACCGGGTTCAAATCTCGATAGAGGCAGGGATTTTGCAAAAGGGATTTTAAGGGTGTAAATGAACACATCTATGACCCGCTTGCGGAGTGCAGAATTCATGGGCCAACCCATCTTCCATGTCAGTACTATATGCTGTCATATAGCTATGCAATTTGCAGATGGTTCTACGTAAATCGGACCTCACGGTAAAAAATGAGACGTCTTGCATTTTTAGGTAGTCAATATATGGGTAGTTAATCAAATGAGAACAAAAATTTCAGACGTTATTTTTGGTGAACTTTTTGGCTCTCGGTAAAGTAATACTATGTCTTCGTGAAAATTGACAGAAAGTATTAATGGAAAGAAACTTTCACTCTTAAAAATAGTGAATCGTATAAAATTAACTTAAATTTCGTAAATTATAACACTTCAAATCTTCTATATTCGATTTAATTTTGACATTAAATTTAACAGAAACACTAGATTGGATTTCACGACGGAATAAAATCGAGATCATCTAATATGACTACTTCATATTATCAAAATAATGTGTAACCCATTTAGGGACGTCATTTTCACTATCAATTGATTCCATTTTTCTAGATCGTTTCTCTTGTTCTCGTTTTTTATGTATTTTGTTTTCGTCCAAACCGTTTTAAAATTCAATTTAATATTTATCATCGTCAGTCGTTTTATAAATTTACAAGTGGCAAGATATAAAGTGAAATTTGTGGTTTAACAAAAAATTATTGTGTGAAGAAATAATTTGGTGAATTCCCTTTTTACAAAAAGTAAGTTTTTGAATTTTCCAGTGCAATAATTGTGTATAGTTTATACATACACATAATATATTATATATTTATTAATTATTTTTGTAACTCTTAAATTTTGTTTAACAGCTCGGACTAATTTTAATATACCGCAAGACATCGAACTTTAACAAGTGAAAAACGAGTTGAAATTAGCAAAAAATTTATATTAGAAATTTATGCATTGGTTTGGTTTTAATGTAAGTCTTTTAGAAGTAAAACCAGTAGAAATAATACTAACAGACATATCTTATTTTACCACACCAACGCCATAGTGTTCTTCTCAATCAACGACAGTAAGAGTGAGATGAATGGAAAAAACCGGACTTTCTAGAAATCAAGTTTTGAAGGTATGTAATAATATAATCTTTTAAAATCTTTATTATATTAATTGAGATATTTATTGTATAAACAACAATTCACATTAATTTCTATTTAGTTGGTCGATTTGATTTTAAACCCCATATATTATATAGTATAAACTAAACACAAACTCTAATCTTAAATATGTTACTATTTTTACAGGATTTAAAACTATACTTCACTGCTCCATGTCATCCATTGACAGGATAAAGGGAACAATTCGATCGGATAGAGTGCCGTACAAACCTGGGAATTCATACATAAATATTATTTCCTTTAAGTAAACAGAACATAATATATTAAGTATATTAAATATGACGTTTTATAGAATTTATAATTCATGTATTGATTAGAATTAAATTTGCCAATAAAAAGATACTTTTTTAAACTATTAAAATTATTTATTTTCGATGCCAAAAAATATCAAAATTAGCCTTTTTAGGGGGTTAATTTTAACTTTACTCGACATCCTTAATAAACCATCTTAAAATATTAATTTTCTTACACTAGGAGTTTAAATTTCAATCTAGTTTATTTTACTTATTAACGCTTTTTAAATAATAATTAAAAATTAATTTAGAAGCTAAATGAATTTTGACGTCCGAGTGATCAATATTATCTACCTACCAGAAAACAGATCGATAGATTCATATTTTTCACGGCTCCAAGATAAGTTCGCGCTGGTGTAAGCCAAAAGACGTTAATAATCACGTCTTATTTCTAACCGTGAGCCGTACGTCCTCGATTTGGCTGTAATGGTGTAAGGTAAGGACGTAAATAAGCGAACTGCGAAAGAGTTGGAAGTGCCTTGAGCCCCGAAACAGATTGTAGAGATAAAAACAAACAAACAAACCATCTCGAAGTATACATTTTTATTTTTACTTGAAAACACAAGAACTAACATTAAAAAAATATATTTAAGTAAAAAAAATTATAGCACGACGACATTTTTATTTTATAATTTTTCCCTTTCTATCTCATAGGCATTTTTTATATTGTGCGTAGCTTTTTTGAACCAACAAAAAATGCTGTGGAAAAATGTTGTAGTCTAAATCGGCCTTAATACAAAGCAAATTGATCATAGAATTGCCACTTAACTCATGTAAGCTTTTGTTTTTGGAAGAAGCTTGTAGATCTGTTAATGATTGTATAAGAATGTGAACGATAAGCATGCATGTGTAGTCTCCGCACATGATTACTTTCGTGCAACTGTTCAGATGTAGACGGGAGGAATAAACAGTACTTCCCTTGCTTACTTCCACACATGTGTGGAGCAGGATGAAATGTCTGAATGATGTCATGGATATTCAACGCTTTCAGCTCCATATGGTTCGAGTAGCATGAGAAAGGGTCGAATAACTACATGGTATGGTTACGGACCAAAATGTGTCTATGTTAGACATTCACATCGAGGCGGGAGTTTCATTCGATTTTGATAGTTCTCGTATTCTAGAAAACGTCGGTTGTAAATTGAACGAATGACGGTAATGCAGTGTGTAAAATAAGTATTATAGAATTCGCAAGTGAAACGCTATCCATGTTAATTATGTCATTTGAAATCCGCATTAAATTAAATGCGGATTTCATACGATGAAAGTTTAAATTGTGATTTTTTGCTGAAAACCCAAATATAAATTAAATAAAATTAAATTTGTTAATTTTATTTTAAAAATTAATTTTATTTTTTTATTATTCGATATATCTATCGATATATTTTTTCCGACATGATATGAAATGGTGGGCTACACCAAGAAGATATCTTCATTTGTTTTGCCAAATGTCTATTGAGCTCTCGATTATGTTTCGACCGGTTATTATTAAAGTGGGTTCTTACTATCGATATTTAATATTTTTTATTAATTTCTGAAACTGTGGTTTGTACCATTTTAACAAAACAAGTTTGACCAAAGCATTCTGGTACCGACTTCCTTAATCGTAAAGTAGCTGCCACTTTAAATTCCCGAGTAAAATAGAAGACGATTTTACTATACCTTTGGTAAATTGCTTTTCAGCTCTTTCAAAAGCAGTTTTTTGAGCCTTAACTGATTTTTAAATTAAATTATTTAGATTTAACTTGAATATTTCTAGACACCTAAATTTGAGTTTTCCACTTTATAAGGTAGATTTATACTAGCTGTAGCCAATATCACCAAATTATTTTCTTTTCTTGAATGGCTGTAATTTGTCCAGCTGATCTTCTCAAAACAGCTCATTCAAACATATTTTGTACTAAGCGGAACATTTTAAGACTAATTTGGTTCAACTAGCCTCCTAAATTTATCCTATTAAGTATGCTTGTTTGAATGTTGTATCTAGCTTCTGTCTTTAAAACGTTGAGTACCAGTGTTTCTATTATCGGTAAATGATCAGACAGTAGATCGTAGAAATTAGTCGCTTGACCACCTGATTCGTTGATTAAGACACAATGCACTTTCTGTGTGTTATCGTTATTAATTGTGTTATCGTGATTGAAACGACCTCGGTATGTGCCATTGGTACAAGTCATCTCTCGTACTCAACCATCAAGGGCCAATTCTCACATCCGTACATGACAACGGGTCTGATCAACATTCTGTACAATTTCAGCAGTGGACGTAGACGATATAAAGCCCGATTGCAAGTGGCAAGGCGAAACTTAATATCCTCTCTCACACTATTATCTTGAATAATTAAATACTGGAGTCTCATTACTCTTTCAAACGTGTGGTTACCACTACTGAAATCATTTGCGTCCTAGTCTCTTAAACCAAATATCAGATATTTGGTTTTGAACTCATTGATTTTGAGAGTAACGGAAGCTGAACACTGTTCGCTGGCGGATCGAGCAACTACACTTCGCTCTTACTGGGTGTTAATAAAAAATTATACAGTTAAAATATATTTCCAAGCACATTTCTAACCGCTTTTCTACTGTCCAATATAAAATTCATATATAAAAATATTGACAGCTAGTGAAATCGCAGTTTCATTGCGGATCGGTAGTGCAGGCTTCTGGCGGTTTCTATAATGCAAAAAAAATCAGTTGCGAATCGAATGCGGATCGATTGAACTCCTGCCGCAGTAAATCCTGCGAGTTGTGTAATCGGCTTGATGATGATAGACATCCTTATAATCTTACGTTTTTTTTCGATATTTTTTGCTTTTATTTTTCATGTCAGAGGCTCAGTGACAGATATTTACATAATTTGATTCGTCTCGAATTCTCAGGTTTGCGATCGGTGAGTAGATGAGTATCGGTTCTGAAAAATGTTGCGTTAGCCATTCATATGTTGATAACAAACAACATCACCATAGGATAGTTCATAAGTTAAATTCGTTTCTTCAGTCCTGGTTTGTGGCTGTTATTCATATATTATTAACTTAATCGTGGGCCATCTTACTGCAGAGATTTCAACTTATAAATGTTTTAATTTTCAAATGTTCATGTACTACAGTTTTCTATTTGGAAGACCAAAAGAGAATTTTCTGGGGGGCTATTATAAAAAATTTGATATCGGGTCCGAAAGCGGATGTTGCTCTTATGGAACTAAAAACAGACAAAACAAATCGGATTTCCAAAAATCGAATGTCAAAACCCGTCTGCTATTTAGTAGGCGAATTTCATTTTGTGTTTATTAATCACTAATTGCATTATAGGAAAATTCGCGGCGGATTGGATTTTTCGATATCGCAAAAAATCCGAAATCGTATTATTTCATATTAACCCTTCTGTTTTCGATCTAATCGACAAGTTAGTAATTAGCAAAGTGCAATATACATACAGCCGTTATAATACGAACTTCTGTTCCATTCATTTAATTCACAATTTCTGGTACATAATGTTTCCTGCTACATAGTGCAAACTCTATTGTGAATCTTTTCTACTCAAAATGGTCACGTTAAAGAAGTGTAACTAAAAGCTCATCAATTTAAACATTGAAGTTTATCCGGAGACCAAAGTCAACAAATAAATAAATAAACATTTTATTTTATTATTTTTAAATTTATTTTAAATAGTTTTTTTTTAATAATCATTTTAGTTAAATAAATAATTTGTTTTTTTATTTAATAAAAAAAATAATAGATTTTATTATTACAGTAGAGTAAATTAAAGAGTTTGTAAATAAAAATAAAAATATTTATTTACATTTTGTTGTTACGTACACTAAAAAATATTAAAACAAAATATCTAATAATAATAATAATATATAGTTATAAACAATATTAAAATTATAAACTATATAAATTCTAATAATAGGAAACTCATCGTGTATCATTTGTTTATTAACTATAACTTAATTATTGTTTTTAGTTTTGTCTAGTAATTATTTACAAATTAAAATAAAATTTTGAAATTAAATTAATTTTATAATAAAATAAAAAAATTTGTTTTAATTTAATTTCAAATAGTAAATAAATAGTTCATTAAATATATATGTATGTATTTTTATTTAATTAATATTATAGTGGTTTAGTTTTTTTTTTTAAATATTATTTGTATTAATTAATTTTATAGTTCATTGAGGATTGGTTATATAAATTTCATTTTTTTTATTTGGGATATGATAATTAATTATTAATAATATAATTTTTAATATTTTTTTTTTGTTTTAAATTTAATTTAGTTGGAATAACATGAATTTAAAAATTAAATCACTTACTTAGTGTGAAAGCTACCAAAGTTTAATTTTTTTTACCTGTCTGTATTTTATGTTTCTATTTTTGTTATAGGTCCTGAACTTTGTTCTTGTATAATATATATAGTAGTGGGTGGTTAAGAAGTATCAAAAAAATATTTATAAATTTGGCAAGGAAGCTCTAAAAAATGTTTTATATAAAAAATTTACTTTTTGTGTTATTACGTTATTTCATTAGGAGACAGTAAGCTCAATTAGCTGATTATTTACGCCTACACTGTAAAGTTAAACTTAACGCCTAGCAATATTGGGATCTAATTTGATATATTATATTTGAAGGATATACGTTGCTTAAGAAAAGCTCAGGACGAACGGTCTAATATTTTAGTGTTTCACTAGATTACCATCGATTGGTTTTGAATTTAAACTTGAGCAGCTACTATTTAATGAACTATTACCTGATGAATTACCATTTGTTACTATTTTATTACTATTATTTATTAAATTATTTTTATTTGTATTATTATTAATTAAGTAATTATTATATTGTGTTCGTACTAGGGTTGGAATTTTTTTGGATGGTGACAAATGATTAATATTATTGTTATTATTATTATTATTATTATTATTATTACTATTACCATTAATATTTAATTTTAATAAATTTTTGTTATTATTTTGTAGGATTGTTTCTGTTATCGTATCACTATTGTTACCATTACATGCCTCATATAATTTTTTTGTTGTGTACACATTACCAATTTGAGTTGTACGAACAGTTTTCATGGGACTCATTAAAAACGATGATGGTTTGGTTGGTGATGGTAGCAGTGATGACAACGCTGTTGTTGATGATGATAGAGTAGTTTTTATAGATGTTGTACCGCCATTCAAATGATTACTATTTAATTGTTTCTTTATATTACTATTTGATAAATTTTTTATATTTTGTTGATGATTTTTTGTATTATTATGAGTTTTTTCTTCACTTCTGCAATAAAGAGAATAGATAAAAAATTAGCTGAAATATTAGTAGTCGTGTCACACGATCTCTATAAAAAGAAAAATCATGCAGACAAACAAAATATATTGTTGAAGTAAGTTCATGCATAAAACACCAAACCATGCACAGTTAAAAATATCGTTAATGACATAATGTGCCATAAGGATCGATAAGTTATAACTCAAGTGAAACTCTTCAAAAGTGTAAGACTACCACCCATGCGTGTAATGAAAAAGTTCAGGCAAAAGTAAATTAAATCTTGGAATTGCGTGACAACGAATTGCTACACATTTACCAGCGCTATCAATAAATTCAATATTTGCATAAATGAATTTATTCAAATTTCTAATGGATGCTTTTATTATTACCTCATATTCCAGGTTTTCCAAAGTTCAAAATATTTGCACTTTATACAATTAAAGATTAATCTGCCAGAACCAACCTATTCGAGAAGAACATTTATGTTCCTAGAGGAATTTCATTTCAATGCACAGCGTCACACAATTGAAATTAAGCGAGCTCATAGGACACAGTTAGCTATATACAAGACAAAACACCTGTTCTTTCTGTGAAAGAACTTATCGTGCCTAAAATATGTTCTTTAAACATTTGTGGCGATTTGCTTGTAGCAAGTATTATATGAAAGATAGCAATCTGACTGATTGAAATAATCGACGTAATTATTGTCAGCAACAAAAAAAAAATAAGTGTTTCACTATACATAGAAACTGGACTCAGCTTTTCAGATGAATCGTGGTACAATTTGTATGCATAAGACGGCTGATGCACAATTTGGCGTTCACCAGAAAGAAAGATTAAATCCTTATTGCGTGACGTCATTTGCAGCATTTCATGAAGATTCCGTGAAGGTTTGGGATTGTGGAATTACAAGACAGGTTTAATAAGAATACTTCATGCAGCTTTAACATAAACATGTGGATTAATTTATATAACTGTATACGAAAAAGCTAAGATAATATGTCTTATGTGATACAAAAAAGTGATGCTTGGTGTTTTCCTTGTTGCGTAATCTCCAACTATAAATGGTGATGGTATTGTACAGAGAAAATGTAGAACAACATCAAAATGTCGAATAAAAAGTGTCAAATCATCGATTATGGAATAACAGTCATTTGTGAAGCTTTTATTGCAGAAGTGGTCCCTTTGTGGAAGTACACCGCGGTAAAGAAAGCAAACAGAAATATTTTTCGAAAAAAAACGCAGATGAACACTTGTATCTTGGTGAAACACCATCTTTCAAAAAATGCTCTTCTTTGACAAGGTAAACAAATTTGGTCAATATTTCAAGTGCAGCTCCAAATTAGAAATTTTATAGATAAATTAGAAACCTCGAGAAAGATGCCGTGGAAATTTCTGTGAGACGACTTTTTGGCCGTGTTATTGAAGATTTTAAGAGTATCAAAGTATCAAAAAGCGTACATGTTTTGATGCTGTAAACTAATATCAAAAACGTTCAAAGTAAAATTTTAAATTTTACGTGATTTACTGGAAACAATAATTTCGCGTAGTTATTTGAAGAATATTTTTGATGTGAGTCGGCCCTGTGACTGATATTTATAAACGGACAGTGTGGTTCGACTTGATGGAGCTCGTCGTTCAAGAAAAAAAGAAAAGATCAAGTTACAAAGAAAAGATCAAGTTATCACTCGTTAAACCAGCCAAAAACCAGATAAAAAATCACTCTGAAACTTATCTACCTAGATCACGTGATTCGTATCTAATTATCTTCTGCAATGCGAGACGGACAATGTAGAATTTAGCGTTCTCCAAATTATAAGCAATATATAAATAAATAAATAATAAATTCTCCAGGAGAAAGATTAAAACGTAATTGCGGGATGTTAGTTGTAGCACCTCATGGAAGTTCTGTGATTGGGCATATTTATCAACATAAGAGTATATGTAAATATTTATATATAAATATTTTCTGGCCATAGTGGACGCTAAATTCCGTTCATGAATGATTTTTTACTTCCATCCGAGGATGGTTTATGTTCGATAGCCATCAAGATGCTATAATTTTCCAAAACTATTTCGTGGAGGGCATATAATCCTCATCAGTTGATTGTACAATCCGCTGACTTAACGTTCGTCGTAGATAATAACACTTAAAATTTGATATGACACCTTATTTAAGGGTTGTATGATGTCGTGTTTGATGGCATAAAAAACTCACATTTTCTGAAATATCGTCTTGATGAATTGGGTGTCCTGAAGCAATGTAATCAATACTTTGAGTACGACAATAAGTTTTCAACTCGGAGACAGCGCGATATTCTGCTTGATTTTTGAATAGAGTTGCAGTCAACCATGCTTTGTTATTCAAATGCCAATAAAGTGGAGGAGTATTTTTATCCACTTGCTTAAAAGCTCTAGGATTTTTAGAGTGGTAAATCAGAAAAAGCTTAAATTTGAAGTCACGTTCTGCCTTTCCTCCTAGAAGAAGTGTAAGCATTTCTTAACTTACTTCATATCTAAAGAAAGATTTTTCAGATTTGCAAATGAACGTTCTTCCTGGTAGCCGTTTCCAACACAGGCCAGATTCATCGAAATTTAGAACTTGCTTCTAATAATAACCACCTTCTTCAATGATCGCTTTTATTTCTATTTTAAATTTATATTCAGCTGCAATATCTGCAATGGCAGATTCTTTTTTCAAAGCAACATTATGCAGTTTTGCTCTTCTTTTGAAACGTTCGAACCAACCTGGATTCAAAAATTTCTGATTTTTTTCCGCTAGATGATGGCGAATCATTTTGAATAGCGTTGAAAATACTTAACGGTTTGTTTTGAATCACGGTTTTGTTTTTGGTTCCCTATTCAAATACTAAGAAATTTAAGCAACCCAACTAAAAATTTTGACGCAACTCAAATCACAACAACTGCAATCTCGAAAATTCAAAAACAACGCAACTTCGAAAACGGCGCAAATCGGAACGACGCAAACCGAGGTTTTAGTGTATATATATAACTATATTTATATATATATATATATATATATATATATATATATATATATATATATATATATATTTATATATATATATATATATATATATATATATATATATATATATATATATATATATATATATGTATATATATATATATATATATATATATATATATATATATATATATATATATATATATATATATAAATATATATATATATATATATATATATATATATATATATATATATATATATATATATATATATATATATATATATATATATATATATACATATATGTATAAACTCAGTAGCTGCTAATATTGTAACGTGGAATAGAATTATAATGCAATATTTTGCGTTTGTTCTACCTTAATATCAAAACAATATGTGATGCAATGGACATTAATGAATCGATACAGTCTACATAATGGTTTTTTATATACCTACTGCTTCTATTCAAATAAAATCAAATAAAGATAAAATAAAACGAAAAATACTAAAATATACTAAAGTATAAAAAACTCTACTAATTAAAGCTTATATATAATTTACGTAAAGTTTATTGTATTTATTATTAATTTTAGCAAATCCTAAAAAATTTGTTTACCTCACTCAACTACAGGAACGCAGCATGAAATTAAAATACATAAATTTGTTTTTATAAAATCAAAAATGTTAACAACAACAAACAAAAGTTGATGTGAGTACCAAACAAAATTAAAAAATAACAAAAAGCTTTGATCAATAAATAATAACATATTATTAAACAAAAACAAAACATTTTTTATTTTATTGATTTTGATTTATTTATAATATTTATTCCCTGTTGTAATTATTTTTTATTTGTTTATAAATTAATTTACAATTTTCATTTTATATTTTAAAAATATTTATTTGATTTTATAAAAACAATTTTCTTTTCCAAATTTGATTTGTAAAGTAAAGTTATTTTTGTTCTATAAAAAGCATGCAAAAAGTTGAACTTTTTGGTTAAAAAAAACAAAAATATATTTTTGGAAAATTAAATAACATTATTATGTTTATCATAAACATGAACAGAAAGGGAGAGAAATAAAATTATATTATATGTGTACAGATTCATGTTGAGCTTTTATCTATGCACAGTATAAAAAATGTATGCGGATTTATATATTATATCGTGAGACTCACCCCGACCTGTTATATATGAAATGGTCGGAACATAATAAATTATACCGCCGAATCGATAGTATTAAATATAAATCCATTAAAAAACTAAAATACTCGTATAATAAAATATAATTCTTGGAAAAGGGAAGCAACTTATTTAAATTTTTTTATTATCACAAAAAAACTGAACAATTTTCAATATTTTTGGTAACAATTTTACTCAGCTAATGTAGCGACGACACGCGATATTCAAATTTTTGTAATCTAAAGGCATTCGAAAACATTTTATTACAGTAAGGTTCTATTTATATTCTATACACATTTGTGGTATTCAATCGATTGTATAAACTATATCTAACATAAATGTAACAATATAGAGCTTTTAAACATATATATAACTTTCTACAGTATAATATTATAGTTTTGTTATCTAGGAATGTAAGAAGTTTTATTGTCGTTGATTAAAGTTTTGTTTATTTGGTTTAAAGTTTTGTGAAAGTTTAATTTATTTTTTGTCGGAACGAAATTATCAAAGCTCACGTAATTTTAAACTTTAAAATGTAATCGGTTGAGCCACGGAACTTATATCTTAAGAATAGTTTTGTGAACAACAACTGTAACCTGCAGACATAAATTATTTTCGTTACAATACAAAGCTTTCACCAAATCATAGCAATTGTGAACAGAGGTAAAAATTATTTCATGGGAAATGCACCATTAAATTCTCATGAATGTGTTATTTGATCCTCACTGATTTTAACATATCATTGCTCAACATGGTTTTCCTCTAATACATTGTAATTTTTAAGGAGAGTGTGCCATCCTGAGCTACAATTTGGTGTAATTTGCATTGTTTCACAAAAAAGGGTTGATTCCTATATAACTCTGTTGGGCCATAGTGATGAAATACTGGCACATATTTAAATTATTTAATTGGTGTAGAAAGCAGAAAATACTTAAACTCGTTCTGCAGCTGTCCAACAATTGTAAGAATAAATCTTTCCAGTTCATTTGCTTCTCATTTTAAACCTAAACTTCCACACTAATTCGATTATTTCAAAGGATTTGTTTTTATTTTTTTTGTAAGCCCGTCTTTTTTTTCCATAGTTTCGATATGTTACTGCATCCTTTTGATTGTTCTCAATTACTTGACCAGCTTAACGTTTCGGCTCCAAAGCACGCTATTGCGTAGTCACGATGGGTAGGGCAAAAAGAGTAGTTTACTAAGTACCACATCTCGACAAGCAATCAAGTCAACATTATTAAAACAAATATTATTGCTGCACTAACACTTTGGCTGCCATTGTGTAATGGGCATACACTCTTAATTCCACCCAACCATGCCAATGTTGTTCTAGACATACATTCGAAATTTCATCTAACCATGCCTGTGTTATCGTGGCGGTGGATATATGGTACATCTCAGAAAATTTCCACATAGGGCAAATTTGAATGTTTACAGAGATTGCCTTTATTTAATTAACTTCTACAACACTGGCGTGCTGGTAAAGAATTTTTAATGTATGCTTATAACAATACTGGCATACACTGCTTACATCAAATTGAATTTCGAATGTATATACGAAACGACAGTGGCGTGGTTGGATGGTATTAGGAATGTATGTCTACAACAACCCTGGCATAGTAAGATGGTATTTTAGATGTACGTATCTCTATAACAACACTGGCACAGGAAAACAAAATTTCGAATGTATGTCTAGAACAACATTGACATGATTGGGTGAAATTTAGAGTGTATGCGCAATACAACATTGGCAGCCAAAGTGTTAAATAATTATTAAGAAATAGTAATAATCGGAATCGATGATTTATATTAAAATATGAACAAACTTACAGAAAGGATATTTAAAATCGGGAGATTAGTTTCCATATAAACAAGTGATGTGGGTTCCAGAATATTTTAGACAAATAAGAGCATCAGAAAAGGTCATAACGATGGAGTATGATTATTACTCAAAAATTAAACACTTCAATAACTTGAAGATTTGAAATGGTTCTATCAAGATCTTTCAGTACAAAAAAATAAATATCTATGTATATGGGCCATTTATCGGTTTAAATTTGAACCACCGCTTATTTCAAATCTGGCAATACTTATCTCATTCTATTCTGTCAAAATTCAGTATATTATCTTAACTGAAAGAAATGAATCTATTTACGTTTAAGCAACATTGGGATTTATTGGAAATTTATTTCCAAAACAAAGGCAATTGGTCCGAAATTGAACGAACAATGCACGGTATACGCAAGTTTATTGTTGAAGTTTGTGAAACAGGTTTCATTGTTTACGCGCCAAGACGTGAGCTCGTACTACAGTGCGTACACTTGAAATATCGATGATATCGAATGAAAACGGCGAAACCATTACGGTCAATGGCGCGAAACCATTACGGTCAATGGCGAAACCTATCGCACCATGATAACCGAGATTTTTGCGGACGCTCTTCATGGTATTGATGGGAACGAAGTTTGGTTTCAACAAGATGGTGCAATTTGCTGCACTTCTCATGCCACAATCGATTATTGAGTCAAACCTTATATAGACGTTTAATTAGCAGAAATGTTGATGTCAATTGACCGGCAAGAAACTGCGATTTAACAACATTGAATTATTTTACGTGGAGCGCCGTTGAAGACAAGTGTTATGCCGTTGAACACAATTGAGCATTTCAAGACCAACATTCGTGATCTCATCACCGAGGTACGATCCCATACAATCGAAAAAGTGCACGAAAATTGGTCTGATCGAATGGGGTACTGCAAGGCCAGCCGCGGCAGCCACACTTTTCTGACTTTTGCATTATTTTTTTATTAAGTCGAGTTTAAGTAATTTTTAGATGACCCTCATCGATTTCTGTTTACTGTTGATTTCGAATATCTAACTTTAACATTGAGGTTGTGTCTCCATCACAGACTAAATTTTCTCTATTCAAACAATTAGTAACATATACTTGAACCATTTGAAATGTAATAAGTTTATTAAATTTTCGATTAATCGCTAATTACTGTTTTCACATGGACGCCAATCATAACGATTCAGTAGAATGCATTTCTGGTTATTATGTTCAATAAATTTTACAGTGCCCACCCAACCGTTAACATAAACTAACACAAGTAGTTTTCGCGAACAATAATGTTTATTAACCGAAATACATAAAATCATAATTATTTTAATTAAATATAAAAATAATAATTTATTAAACTTTCACTTTGGCTTGGCGGTGGTTAGTTATAAAAAATTTGGTTTTTTGATTGTGTTGTAATTAAATTAAATAAATAACGTAAATATCACAAAATCATGAGCAACATGAATCCATACACGTGGATGAATAAAACAAATGTAAATAGCAAATAAAATTAATAGCACATAAAACTATAATCGCTAATATGCAATCACATAGGTATACCTGGCCCAATTGAAGTCTTTGAATTATGATTTTTTATATTATTTTTTTTATGTTTGATAATTCAAATAATTATGTATCATACCCAAACACCAACAAAATACAAATTATTTTTGATATTGATTTGATCCGCAACAATGTGATGTGATGTTGTTGGTTAGGTTAAAATTAGAAATTATGTTAGTTTTAGATTAGTAATTTTATTGGAAAAAAAGAATAATTTTAGCTTTGATGAATGGATGGATGATGGATCTAGATCTAGAAAAGTTTAATCTTTTGCATGAGTATATGAACGTAATGGATGAAGTGAGGATTTTCTTGGATGATTAGTAAGCTACTGTTCGACGAATTGTTAAATAAGTTGAGAATGTTACGTGAACGAATCACACGACTATTGATATTATGTAGCAGGTTAGTACTTGTATTTATGAAACGATTAATTGGATTAAAACTAATTACTGATTTGTATAGGGATGAGTTTTTCAATAGTTTTAGTAATTTGTATGGACATGAGATCAAACTTTTAAGAAGGGGAAAGTAATTAGTAATTTTTCTGTAATAAAATATTTGAAAATATTTAAGAAATTTCGATGAATTTATGCATAATTATAATCGGTTTGAAAAATATTAATGATTTTTACCTTGAAATTCCGTCTTGACCCATCGATAATGGACGTAACTGAAATAAAATAAATAAAAATTAATCAGATACATGTATGATATAAATGAGACAGTTTACTTTGTGTGTAGACGTATGTATATGTACAATAAAGAGATGTGCAACGATCATAAAGGCATGTGAAAGCATAAACAATGACAATAATATTATAGAACGATGATGATTGAAATTGATTATAATATTCGAAAGTGAAAGCTTTAATAATTTTATTAAACCCATACCATTTATTGAAACCAAATTGACACACCTCACTCCTAAGCTGCATTCTTGACTCTGTCACTTAAATAAAAATTATACAATTTATGTACAAGTAAATCAATTATTAATGGCTAAATTGTCTGTATCCAGAAATTAAGAGATTTGAAAACTTTATTATCTCAATCTTAGTTGTAACTTTTTATAAAACTAATTAACTCTTTCTACTATCAGCTAAAGTATGAAAGGCTCGTACTCATAATCTAAAATATATTGTAAAATTATTCTAAACACGCTTTTAAAGCTGTCGGTAAACATACCACCATCCCTTATTCCTACTCTAATGAAAGCTTTCCAACCATTTTCAACGAATAGGAACATGTTCTGTTATACATTTTACATGAAACGAATTGATGTGATAAAAAGCTCTCTTAATAAAAACTTAAGTCCTAACTAGAATTAAGTGTAACCTATATTTACTGTGCGTTCCTTTTAATTGGTCCTTCAAATTGAGGCATGATAAAAATTAATATTTCCATTTATTTTTAAGCACATTTATGAAAATGAAAGCTTTGTATATATTGTACTTGAACCAAAACAACAGCCTTACCACAATAAACTTGATTATAGTCTTGGAAGCTTTATGTCCCAAAAACGCTTTCTGGTTGTTGGTAGCAAAATTTAAATTAATTTTACACCCACATACTTGATGCTTTTGAATGACATTTGTATAATTTGTTGGGATTTTACACAACCTAACCCAAATATTTCAAGTTTAAATAAAACTTGATTATCTTTAATCAAATGAGAGTTTTTGAGCCTACTGGCGAAAATCAAGATTAAAATTTATAAACTGACATTAAAATTGTTTTGAGCTTTTAGTTAAAATCAATTATGCTTCAGTTGTATACCAGGCGATGATAAAAATGAGGCATGTATCTATTTTGAGAGCTTTTTTATATAATCAACTCTATGCTTAAAACTGTAAGTATAATAGTATTTAGCATTTCTATACTCATTGGAACACGTATCGATTGACCAAGTAGGAAGAGATACGCCAATCCGATTAAATATATAAATCAAATCCAACTTACTCGTTCTGTTTGTGTGGCCGTATTCACTGTTTCAATTTCATTTACAGTCGCAGTTTCTGTTGGGCACACATGTGTTTTATCCTTTTCCTCTTCCAATTTATAAATAAGCGTTTGCTGTAATCTTATCGTCCGGTCCTTATCATCAATTTGACCCTAAAACAGAAGGTGGAAAAACATACTTAGAACATAAGCTTTGTTTATTGATTAAATTCTAAATTTTCTATCGATATAAATTTTTTTGATTCATTCATCATGCGATCCAACGTATTTTGTTATGTTTGTCTACGTGTGGCCGAAATATATCTTAAATACTACTTAGGATTAATACAAAATTAATTTACTTATAAACACAATAGTTTTGGAGAGTACATAGTACAAATTATAAAATCATAATAAAAAATCAAAGGTTCGTGCATATACCTGAAGAAAAACAACCTGTCTACGAAGATCGGCTAACTCCTGTTTCGGGTCATCGACTAGTGATGGTGTCAAACTACCCGAATCACGTTCCTCTAGTGATGTTAGCGCGGTTGTTTGTTTTATTAAATCTAACCCGCAGTTGGCAAAGAATTGCCCATGTTCAAATGGGTTGAGAGTTTCAGTCTGTAATAAAATGACAGAAAAAAAGGATTTATATGGTATTCACAGTAATAATAAAAATGATACGCCTCTATAAATGAAATAAAGTCGTTAAAAAGCTTTAGCATAAATAATAAAGTTTTATGAAAAAAATAGTCTAAACAAAAATCAAACAAACATACCCTCATCAATACATCTTCGTCCTATGGATGATATTGCGATAGTATAGGTGATAATAGAACATGAACATAAATAAAAATAAAAAAAACAAAACGAGGAAAATAGAAAATAAATAATAGATCAAACAAAAAAAATTTAAATAAAATTAAGAATAAAACAAATCATGCAATCGGTAATTAATAAAAGTTGAAATTATTTGTTCACCTCCTGCAGTAATCTCCTTAATCGCACCAATTGCTTTTTCAAATGCACAACATCCTGCAACATTGAATTTCGCACCGATTTATCGACGAGCACCATATCCTCAGGTACTTGATACGTATGACTTTTGTGTAGTGGTGTGCGTCGCGATACACTATCCAACGAGCGTGGACTATCCGAACCCGTTACACTTGGTGGTTGTGCCAATCGCGAACGATTCAATAAACGGGTTGCCCGGGCCGGTAATTGTGATCTGAAAATACAGTATAAAAAATATCATATTGTTAATAAAGTTGCGCTAAACGAGGCATAAAAATGATTGCGAAATTATACAATTACATAAAATATATAGTTGGTAAATATAGTTTTACATTTACTTTGCGCGTTAACAATTTATTGACCTCAGGCGAAATATGACGTTATACACTGAATCACACTATGTTTATATAGTGTTAAGTCGAGTAACGATTTATTACAATGTGGAAAAAAAGATCAAGGCTTGGTGTTCTTGAAATGGAAAGACATATTTTACCGTTTTTGTGTACAAGACAAATAAAACACGAATATAGAAAGTACTATATCACTATTAATGGCGGGTATTCGAATTATGCATACGTATAAATGTTTCTAGGTGGAGTGTTCACACCATTTTAGACCGAAAATATTCCAAAAATAGTTTACTCTAACCTCATAAATCATACGTTTTTTTAACCAACACCACTATCCTACCACTACTACTACTACTACTGTAACATTACTCTAATTATTTGTGTGATATTAGTCATATAGCAATAAATTAAGGAAAGGGAAAGGTCAATGAATTATCATTATAATTATACAATACATTGTAAACACCTTAACCTTACCCACTTAAATTTTCGTACGAGTGTTTACAATTGTAATGATGACTTGGGGATTTTAAATTCCTAAGAAATATATTAAAGCTGAACTATATATTTTTGTTTAATTATGCTTTCCTTCATTGCAACGATGCTAATTACTGCAAAATTTACATTTTTCTATTGTAATGACTGTGGGAACAGATAATGGGAAATACTTAGTAAGACTTTCTCATGCATATACATATATTTTGTTTCGTAGAGGTACGAAAAGCTGTGGCGGAGTCGCTCTTATACGAAAAATACTAGATTGGTTTCTAGGTGGCCCACAGTTAGCAGAAAGCTCTCGAGCAAAACTCAACATAACTTCGACTAGATGAGACGAAACAATGGTTTCATACGGCATAAACTTTTCATCTCATTATCTTATTGGAACAGCTGCTTTGGAAAAGGTATGAAAAGCTTTCAAAGGAATGAAAAGCTTTCACAGGTATGAAAAGCTTTTATGGAAAGAGGTCCGAAAAGAGACGCTTTTATACGAAAAAACTAGATTGATTTGTTTTGGTGACCCAAAGTTAGGTGTGGTAAGATCCAACTTTTCATCTTATCGGAAGAGTTTCCGAGTGAAGTTTATTTGAATAAAAGTACAATTTTGGCCGAAATTAAGCCTCGAGTTAATAACATTCAATAAAGAAATATCTGCTACAGTTTAACAGTCTTATCACTTCTTTGACTGATTGCAAAGCTTATTCGTTTTATTTAATAAATTCTTTAAAATCATATGACATGCACATTATATGAATAACAAAGTTCTTTTCATATAAAAGCTTAAAACTTACATCAAAAGCTTATCTATCTTATAATTTTATTTCATGTATATCAATGATCTTTATAGAATATCGGGTCTTATTAACGAATACTAGATATAATCTAAGATAGCTAGCACAATCCCCAGAAAGTTCACTGTATCTTTCTAAATCAAAAATTTGGGTTTTCATTCTGTTAACTTTGTGTTAATAACGTCGAGTAAACAAAAAATATTATTCGTGAAGTACTCATCGTAACAGCATCGTATTATTTAATTTGACTTAAGATAATTCAAATAATTGTACTAAGACGTAGGATTAGTTATAGAAAATATACTCTTAAAGCTCATTGCCGGCTAAATAAAGAAGTTTGAGTCCTCATCCTCTTAAAGCGATAATATTGATGTTTAAGAGATTCACGATGTCAACTATTAAATCCAGGGTAGATTTCAAAATGAGTCAAGATATCATTTCTAAATTGGGCGATGTCCTCTTTGAAGATGTAGTTTTATACTCATTTAAGCGGGTCTTATTAAATGTATAACTCTGAAGTTTTGAAAACTATTTGAACTATGGTGGTTAAAAAATGTGAGGCGTGAAGCGTAAGGTATCGGGTTCGAATCCCGTCAGAGGCAGGAAACGAAACGGAATTTACACCATCGATCGATTAGGCGGTTTGATCGATGGTGCGAATAAACTCAGCTTGAGGCCCGGTTGGCCAATTTAGCCTGACTGAAAGATAATACAAAAAAAAACTCACAATCTTCCAAATTAGGGTTCCCGATAATATATTGTTTGGATATATTCTCAAGTCACAAACTATGACAAAACACTCAAATCACATTCATTATTAACCGTCTATCAATAAAATTTACACGTACTAGAGGTAATTAATATTGATAAGAAAAATTGTTGTTCCAAAATCATCTTAATAATTTTACTCTTTGTATATTCATTTGAGAAAATTTGATCACAGTTTGGTTAGCTTTTATTTTTTCATAAACAATTTCTGAGGACTGAGCTTTGGCAATTTTAACCGTGAATTCAGAAATAACTCATTGACCAACTTTCTTTGCAAGGTTTTTGAATAGTTCTTTGAATAAGGTCACGTGGGATCAATGGAAGCTCACAGCTGAGAAATATTAATATAATGTCACACATCTTCGACTTCATGTGTCATTTTGGGAACTGAATCGAAATTATCAACTTTTATGACAAGGTTTTATGTTCAATTTTTGACATTGGATTGGGTAGCAAGAGACGAATTTTTTGAGCATAAGAATTTATATTAAGTTCAGAGTTTCAGTTAATCACTCAGGTATCATTGATGCAATAGCAATTGTTCATCATTTTTTTATACGAACAAAAATGTGGATGATCACCTCTTCAACTTGATGTAGGTGTGAAGCGAACTCATGGCCAATCTACCTTCTGATGCCGAACCTTGTATTGAGCTTACATCGTTTAGAATTAATTGGATGTGTACCCATCAGTCCTGGTGAAATGAAAATATCCAAAACTATTTCGTCATTTTTTTATAAATTTAATTTCAACATTGTCCTCATAACGAGACAAAGTGAAACAAGAATTTATTTGCTAATATGAAGTTATATGCAATTAAATATGGAAAACATGAAGACTGTATTACCAAACTTGTTACATTGCATTTGATATTGTAAATAAATATAATTAAGTGCAACCTAATTGCTTAACAAAGACAATTAACAACTGTAGTGAGTAAAACTATCGATCCATTAAACGTTATTGAGTTGCCCGGAATAAGATGTTCTATAGACAAAAGCTTTAGACCAATTTTTTACTCAATAAAAGTTTACGAATCGAACTGATAATAGGCAAAGAAACTAGAATAAATCAAACAATTTGTTCACATTAAATAACATATTGCAACAATTTAATCCAAGTTATATATGCGGACATAAACAATTATTTAAGTATGTATGTGGGTATTTTATGCTGGAGAAAGATGAAAATATCGAAACCGCATCACTGCAGTGGTAGAGAAATATGTATATTCTGTAACCAATACGGAAATAAGAAATAAATGCATTGGGTGATATTTCAACACTGAGGTGAATCGCCAAGTACAATAGTGTAGCTGGTGATTAATTTGCGGGTTGCAATATAATGATCAAAATTGAAATAACAAAAATATTGAATGTACAATTCAATAAATGCAGCACTCTAATCAAAAATACAAAATCACGCGACACTTATCAGTTACGTCAATATTGATATGAATTTTGAACAAAAACGTGCTAATTCAACAAAACCTTGGTGTATCATTTATACTATCGTCTTGCCAACATATATTTGATTAATCGAACTGTACTTGTTGATTGTACCCATATATTTATATAGACATAATCGGCCAAATATAAGTTTGGCATACAGTCAGCACTGACTAGTCGGAATTGTCGCCAGTCATTAATTATAATATACTTGAATTCTCGACAAAAATCTCTCTCTGATGTTGACAACTGTCACGAGATATATATCTGAAAGGAAAACTTTGATAATTAAATATTTATTATAATTGGATTTGGATGTATGTGGGCAGACGTACATTTCGACATTCGAATTTAAACAAAGCTGCAGACAATGAAACAAGTCAATAAAAGTTTAATGTCAATTTAGAACGCCCTATATCGAACTATATACTTTCACATAAAACAGTAAATTTAAACCGTGCATATCGAAAACCATTTAAGAGTATTAAATAGTTTGTCAAGGTGAAAAATAAACCGTATCTAATTTATTTTGCAACTCGCGCAAAACATAATCGTATATATTCTCGTATGTGGCATGGGTAATTCTACCCAGAAATTTGCCTACACACACAATTTATCGAGATCAAAACAACAAATTATAAATTGACGTATAATTGTAGCAAGCTTCCGGTTTGTCTCCCAAATTAAAAAACTATATATTTATAGTTGAAGAGATGAATGAATCGCTATATATGTGTCCAATCAATATAACATCCATATATGAGTCATACAAACATTGATAGTAAAAAGTAAAAAAAAAAAAATATTTGATAAAACACTGCCACGATAACACCTTAACATACGAGTATACAATTATATAGGATTGACATTCACCTCATTGTTGTTGTACCGGAATGCATAAGCGCGGCTTTACTTAAATTCGGCGAATTTGATCTTGAACGTGAAACCATTGGCATAAACACATTTTCCGATGTCAACAGATCGGTTTTAACACGTCGTGCACTAACAGGTGATATTTGATTTGTTGTATTCATAATTCTGTGTCTCGTCTTACTATTTACACTGATATATAATTCACTTCCACATTTTACACACTATTTTGTAACACACAACTGACATATATATGTAAGTTTGATAGCAGAAATCAATTTCATTTTTTATTTGGTTGTGTATTCGTATATAATTCGATTATGATAAGAAAGTATATAAATTATTGATTACAATATACGAGTACACACACAGGGACAAAAATATCTACGATATATCCGTCACTGCGTTGTAACTCAGTCAAAAAGGCACAAAAAACTAAATGGCACACAAAAATCTATAACCGCACATAATATTCAACAGGAAAGTTTCACTGTATCGTACAAAGTTTATAAAAGCACATATTCACAATTCTCACGAGAGACATCACGATTTTGTTTAGAAAATCCTCGTTCAATTTATTATAGGATGAGATCATAAATTTTCCAAAGATTTCGAAACGTTTGCCATTTTACGAAAAAAAAATTATCTCTTTGGACAAAATGTTGAGAAGCTTTGGAAAATTCGACGACGATATATTGCGAATATGCGCACATGCACAGTGTGTTATGTGTGTGCTGTAATGTTGAGTTGAAATGGTTAACTAAAGTTATTCATTGTTGTTTGTTGTCTTTACCATTTACTATTTTATTGTTGTTGTTTTTTTATATATCTTATGTTTCGTAATTTTTTTTTTCTAAAGTAAATTTTACAGTACAACGTTTATGGTGTATATGATTGGCAGGTAGATAATTTACTTATATACCTGCGATAATATTGTTTAGTGCGGTATATACAACACATAGCTAATATACAAAGTAAGTTAGCGTGACAAATTCGCGTGAATCTAAGCAAAAAATACAGTTTATGGGTTAATCCTCTAATGGGGTTTGTATGTTATGAGAATTTTTACCTGGTCCATTAGCATATGGTTTGCGGCATTGTATTAACCTCGGTAATACATTTTGTGTGTAGTTCCTATGTGAGTATTTACTCAATTCTAGTTAATTGTTGTTATTCTTTAATTAGAAAATTTACTAAAATGTGATCGATTTATTCACAGCATCAACATTGAATTATTCCACCAACAAATCTTTATGGATGGATCGTTAAATTTGTATACAACGTATTGTGCTCGAAAGATATAGAAAATCGAAAAACAGTCATAAACATTGAGTATCCCGAAAATCAAAACAATATCATCGATGGTATGAGACAGATGAAGGCAATATATACTTGGGTATATGCTTGTGGTGGAAAGTTATGCAAGATGGTAGTAACAGCTTCTATCAAGTAACGCAAACCACTTAAAAGATCGAACAACACTATAGAAGGATCCAGATTACGAAAATTACCGGTAGAGATTGGAGTGCGTTGAATCCGACAAATTAACTACCAGACGAGTAGACTCGATTGTCAATGCAACAATAAAACCTATACTCATTAAATGCTTTCTAATCGACCCTTTGATTAGTAATCCATAGTAAATTTAGCAAAGACACGCAAGGAACTACTAGCGGTTCACAAGCGGGTACTAGCGGTTAGTCGATTGCAAACTCATTGCTAAGGAAATAGTACATAAGGATGTGACATTATTAGTTGTCCAACCGTTTTGCTATCAAGTATAGTATAAATAAGTTTGACTACTTAAAGTGTTCTGTTTTATAACCTCTAGGTATACCTAGTGTCTTACATAGACAATTTTAGAAAAAATATATTTTCGAGATATAGTTGTATAAGAAAAACGTCATCATCCATAGTCTCGTTTGTTGAAAAAGTATAGTATCCTTGCTCTGTCATTCGGGGATCTCGAATTTGATTCTCGGTGGTGACATAAACCACAATTGGATGTTTTTAATGTGGAAGTGTTTTGTGAATGTGGGTTGAACCGTGGGCCTCTCGTGGTATTGATTGCAAAACGGGAATGGCTTGATTTCATAAACTCCATTAAATGAATTATATACCATGTTTCCTTGTAGAGTATAGAGTTGAGTTGCGTTGAAATTAGGATTACGTTAAATATGGCGTCGAACGTTTCCATGAAAAGAAAAACAGAGTTAGGTTGAGTTGACAGCTTTATATTTTTTGTTTATAATTAGTCATTATTTGTGTTTATCATCTGAAGATCAGTGAAGTTAAAAATTTTAATCGTGCGTTAATACTTAAAAATTTGTTTTTTTGTAAATAATGGGGAAAATCACAGTAAATAAGAAAGTTAAAATTCTGTGTTTAGTGCATAGGAAAAAACCTTCGGTCACAAAATCACAACCCAAGTAACCGTCGTTAATTTAAATTTCAACTCTACTCAACTTCACTAGTTTCGTCGAGTAAAAAACATTTATCGAATCTCGACCCTAAACTCTGCTTCCATGAACGCCTACCCTAACTCTACTTTGTTTCAACTTTGTTTCATGAATTTGTGGAGCTGAATACACATTTGAATGTGTGGTCTTAAATACTGGTTTGTAACTTTCCCATAACGAATACCATATTTCCCGCTTAAATCGTTGTTTGTTGATTGGTCATTCCATTAAAGGTGGATAACATACTCGTAGGTGTTCGATTATTTTATAGTAATTGATTATAAAATTATTGGTAAACATTTTACCAATAATTTTATAATTTTACCGTAAAACCAAACATTTTGTGACGCCAAGAGATTCAAACAGATCACATTTTTAGGACACATATTATTCCAATACGCAGCGAAAGATGAATCAACTAGCAGAGAATTACGCGTTTGGGAAGTGACTTGAGGTTGCTGTAATATGAAATTGTACTATGAATTTGTAGAGATCTGATATCATTTACTGATGAGACATGTAAAGAAGACTAACCTCTTGCTACTGGTTTAACCAATAGGTTGCTAGGCAAGTAGCAAGTTTCGTGGTCAGTAATTTCGGTTTAAAAAGACGTTGGTAAAAGAGGATACAGTTGCCATGTGGATATTTTTTAATTCCTCTAAACAATTGTAACAATTATTTAACGTTACATCTCAGAGGAAATAAAGTTTTTGAATATGTGTTTAAATATTTTGTGACAAAATGCGACTTGATTTAGCATTTATAACATCAGTTCAAATACCTTTAAGTATCTAAAAGGAGCATACAGAAGAAGAATGCTTCAGGTGAAGTGGTAAAAATAAATATTTGTGCTAATGTTATGAACGATAACAAAGATTAACACAGTGGTAAACCATTGATTTGTTTCAGTTTAAATTATTAAAGAAACTGGAGTAGAAATTCCCCTTCGAATTAGTATGATTTGATCTTAAAACCAATAGTGAACTGAAAGCGATATTTTCGGCTGGGATGCATAGCTGATAAAAGTTTAATACTTGTTTCAGATAAACAAGTTTAATGAGAAAACTACAAAGGAAATCTAAATAATCCGAAAAGTACATTATAGCAATAAGATGCTGCTATGCAGTTTCTTTCAATTCTCATACATCTGGTGATAAGTCAAGTGGGCGTTTTATATAACCATGATAAAGTAAGTAGATATGCCACTTTAGAAATATTACATAGACTATAATATCGTTTGAGACTTGACACTATCAGATATTAATTACGCTTAAAACTGGTTGAGCTTTTGAATTCATTTACTAGTTAGCTAAGCTATCTTTAAAAAATTGGCAGTTGACAGAATCAATATTTGGCAAAATCGGCTGTCGCACGAAACTAGTGGATTTTATAGAAAATCAAAACCAAACAAAAGTTGTTTGGTCTCGTAGTGTATAGGTTTCGTCAATTGAAAGGCTTATCTCTGTACTGGAAATCAAATTGAAATTACATGATTATTTGATGAGTATAATTTCGATTCATATCCTGGTTTTTTCGGGTCACTTTTTTATACATCGTTTGTAGAAATGGATAGACAAAGTAAGGATTGCATGGTGCCAGTTAAACAACTAATCATTGGAGGTAGAACAGATTACAGAACTCCAATATGTTTCAATCATTCAACTGTATCACACGAGAAAATTATCCCATTTCCCCATTCCATTAAATTTTGATTAATCGTTTCCCCAAACTGCTATGACGCGTATACACAACGTTCGTACATCGTACATAACAAAACCTTGAATTTTGTAACAAAATATCTGTTCATAAATCATATACATGTAAAGTGGAGCTTTGTGCAATGTAGTGGAAAATTCAGCTGATTTGGCATCCGCATCATCGTTATATTTTGCCTAATAGGTAAAATTTTATAAACAAACACATTACCTGGTACCAACTATAATTTTTCTTAAGTTTATTAACCATAAAGAATTCACTCATTTCTTATAACATTATTACCGTTTATGTATACATGTATATATATGGTGTATTACAATCTCAATGGAACAATGGATAATGGACTTAAGAATATTCAACTGCTTTGTTGTGTTTTATGTTTGAAAAAGTGTTATTCTACTTTTTTTGCTTTATAAATGAAAAATTAATATTTCATAATAATTAAAAAGCAGGAATCATAAAAAAATGTACTTGTTTAGCACAGGTGAGAGATTTAGTGAACATACAAAGATAATTAATGACTAAACTACACCATATAACGAGATTTATGTTACGGAAAAACATTGATGATGTAATCTAATCAAATGTAGAGTACACAGGGTATTGAATTTTTGGTATAGTCTGTATCGAAAGTGAATACATGAATTATGTTGAACTTTCTCTCGTTACGGTATACATAACATGCGAAATAACCAATCAATCACCAATCCAAATCAATTTATAGGTTTGCTCATCACAACTTAATGATTTTGTGTATGTGCATAAGTCGATACAAAGTGAAATTAATGTTCAGGTATAATTAACCAAACAACTAATTTTATAATTATCTAGCGAACGTAGTCTTGGTTTCTCTTCCAAGTTTACTTTCGATTTGTTTGTATTGTTCGAATATGCTATTTACATATATAAATAGATGCGTGTAATCAACATAATTATCCTCGTCATCGGGCTGCATTTTCAATTCTTATAAATTGATTAGATGAAATAATAATAAAAAAAAAAAAAATACAAAAGTAATTTGATGAGTCATTGGCATAGAAATGTAGATAGAAACAGGTATTTTTTTTAATTAAGATGGTTTAGATTCAAAGATACGAGATTATAATCTTAGTAAATTGTTTTATGTCTCTTTGTTTTGTTATTTTATGTCGGTATGTTGTTAAACGAGAAATTTTGATGTATGGTGAGACAATTGTGGAAGTGACACGATTTTAATATCTGTGATAAATAACTTTTGCAATTGTTGTAAGTCGTAAGCCTACATCTGAAATCGATAACATCCATAATTAATGAGTTATTAAATTCCGAAAAAACTTGCCGTGTGATAATATTTGATAAATGGCAAAGATGTTAAAAGACCGTGAGGTAATCTACAGTAAACTGATTTGGAGGTGCCAAATTGATAGTGCAAATCATAGATAATTTGATAATTGTTTAACTAAAACACTGATCCAACTCAATCTTATTTTTATGGCTTCCGAAATATTAAGATATATATCCGATACGATAGTTCGAAACAAAAATTTACGAGAGTGTTAAATACCATAGACAATTGTGTGGGAACAATGATTTAATCAGAAGTGTGGTTTATGTAAATAAACATTAAGGTAAAATGGCATACAAGTTAAAGAGAACGGACAGTATCTGCCTCAAATGTTTAATATCGTAAAAATCGTCTAAATACCTTCAGACTTTGATGAACAATCATAACGGAACTTGGGCCAATATAGGAATTAAAATTGATTACTATCACAATTGAACCTATCATTAGCCGTGTTTCTTGACGCTCAGTGATCCGGATCAGATCACACTTTCCATGCAAACCAAAGACACATTTTGATCCAAATTTTATTTTGGATCAAAATGTGTCTTTGGTTTGCATGGAAAATGTGATCTGATCCGGATCACTGTGCGTCAAGAAACACGGCTATTATTGTCTCTATTTGAGCGATTGCAAACAAAGGTTTATATTACTAATTTGAACTTGTTTGTTTAAGCTTTGCATTTTACTAGTGCTCAAGGCATTTCCAACTCGTTTATAAACTCTTTACGCCAGTACAGCCAAATCGGAACCTTACAGATATACGTCCGAATCATGCACATCGCATATAGATCTATGTCAACTTATATAGTACTAACATAAAACATGGGTGTGTCCATGAATTCTAGACTCCAACAGGAGGTCATATAGATGTGTTCGTTCTCACCATCCATCGTAATCAGTTGGTGAGAGATTCTTTCAACAACCGCAGTTTAAATACTGTACCATTAACACCTAATTTGA
Organism: Tipula lateralis; assembly: GCA_963932295.1. NCBI lineage: Eukaryota > Metazoa > Arthropoda > Insecta > Diptera > Tipulidae > Tipula > Tipula lateralis. The sequence goes on from OZ010738.1 coordinate 2,059,016, forward strand.
TGTGGCTTCAACTGATAGTCCTATTCGCTATACTAAATTATTCAAATCTCTAAATCGTTGAAATGGACAAATGGTTATCTAGATTCGGTTTTGCACAATAAACACTTAACATATTTATAAAAACTATAACCTGCAAATAACAGTCATACATGAACAATCAGAAAATGCTGGATGATAAATATTGACGACAGTCGTTTAGTAACCAGCTCATTCAAACCATAAAAGGCAAAGGTATAGGAAAGTAAAACGAATGACAAAAGAAAGCAACGGATTCTATAGTTATATAACCAACAGGTGCGCTTCAACTTTTTTCCGATAGGGACGGCGAACGGCGCCATATTTTTTATTGTTCTTTTGTCATTTGGAAACTTCATTAGTATACATTTCATCATAGAACGCTACACACGTGAACAGCGATTGCAAATCGTGCAAATTTTTTATCAAAATAATCGTTCTGTTGCTGCTACTTTAAGGGCATTACGGCCATTTTACGGTCCATTTCAACAACCACAACAAACTAGCCCGTTCGACAATCGATCGTATAGTGACTACATAATGTTCCGGTGCCCTCGAGAGCAAGAAGTGCTCGAAGTGTTGAAAACATCGCAGCCGCCAGGGCTTCAGTTCAAGAAGACGCGAATGTGTCGCTCACACGACGTTCGCAACAATTTCGCCTCTCTGTGACATGATTGTGGCGAATTTTACGTTATCTTGGCCTACATCCGTATAAGATCAAGCTGACACAACAACTAAAGCCGTTTGACCATTTGAAGCAACGCCGATTCGTGAATTGGGCTCAAAAGCAAATCGAAAATGATGCAGATTTTCACCGAAAAATCATCTGCAGCGATGAGGCTCACTTTTGGCTAAATGAATTTGTCAACAAGCACAAGATGCGTTGCGTCATTGGACCATATTTTTTCATCGACGATAACGACCGCCACGTTATTGTTAATAGAAATCGATACCGCGATATGATGAACGATTTTTTTTGGTCGCAATTGAATGGAATGGACATGTAGTTTCAACAGGACGGGGCCACATGCAACACAGCACACGATACAATCTCGTTATTGAAGACTAAGTTCGATGAGCGTGTTATTTCGTGAAGCGGGCCCGTCTAGTGGCCACCGCGCTCGTGTTATTTGACACCTCTAGATTATTTTCTTTGTGGTTATGTGAAGTCGTTGGTCTATACCAATAAGCCGGCGACGTTGCAAGAGAACAGAGCCAATATTGAACATAAAATGGCTGGAATTTCGGCAGATTTATGTGAAAGAGTGGTCGAAAATTGGGTACACAGATTGGACTTCGTAAAACGTGCACGCGGTGGTCATGCAAAAGAAATCGAGTTCCATACTTAAATGTATATGTTCAAATTAGTTAATAAAAAAAAAGTTAGTTCAAAAGTCGAACAGTATGTGATTTATTCAAAAAAAGTTGAAGTGCTGTTATTAAAAAAACCGAAAGTAGCCCTGACTGTATCTAAATACTTGTATGTTGTGAACATTTAAGTGACATAAAGGATATGTTCATCATGCCGCACAAGCAGTAGTTGCGAATTTATCTGTAATTAAAACTCCAAGACTAATCTTAAATTTCGATTATACTAATCGCATGCTTTGTCAGTTTCAAAAATTATGTGTTCGAAATTATCAGTTTTATTTCTGGCTTAAGAATAAATTGGATTCGAGTAATTGGAATGGTATGTCTGCATATTTCCGAGACAAATGAGATTCAATTATCTTTTTGATAAGAACGTATAATTCGTATAAAGAAAACGTATAATTATAAAAGTCAACCTTGCTGAAGAAAGATATTATTTCTGAACTCCCAACCAAGTGCATGAAATCATAAAGCATAGTGAATACACTGGTTCGGTCACGCTCTCGATATAAAATTAATGATATAAAATGAATTTATATAACCACAGATTCTGAATAGCTTCATTCCAATTAAAGCAAAAGTTTCAAAAATTGGTATATTGAGCAGAATAATTTTAAAAATTAAATTATGTATTCTAATCTTAATGAAAATTCTTCACCATAAAAACGACAACTCTCATTCGTTATAATGTATACAAATCCCATTACTGGATTGCATCTTGCTTATTAAATTAAATAAAAACGAAAATTTCAATCAAATTATACACTCCTCCATATGCTCTTCATACAGCACATAATGCTTTTGGTTATATAAATCAAAAATTACATTAGAATTGTGGTGTGGGTGAAGAAACTGGGTCATTTATCTCATTGCGATCTGTATATAAGTCATGCTGAGATTGTGTTGGCAAATTTTCTAATGCCAACACTTTATATTATTTTTATATTCTGCTTGCTTATATACGAGTAGTATTTAAGAGTCGAATCATCCAACTTGAACATGAACACGAAGAATTCTTATTCTAATCTAAATACCGTTAAATATTTAATTTATATTTTACGGCATTTCAATTACGACATTTTTTGCATCTGAAATCACTAATCTCAAGATTTCAATTAACGGATTTTTGCAATTTACTCCACTCAACCATAACTACAATATATTCTTTATGTACGTAAGATAAAATTTTGATCAATCGATTGGAACCGCATAGCGCGCATACACCACCATCGATCGAATTAATGTCACAACTCATAAAATGTCTTATAGTTTCATTATTACAAAAACAATTGAAATAATTTATTTCATTATTTATAATACGTCAAGCCGCGAAAGTTCTAAATATGTACAAACAATAACATGGTTGATGAAAATAATTTTCTTTGCTAGTTGAATTATCCGCAAGTACACAATCGATACAAATATCGTTTTAAAATTAAATAAATCACAAAAATAGTTTTTTATACATTAAAGCTGTTATAAATTTTCCGTTAGATTTAAATTCAAGTGCCAAACAAAAGCAAAGTAGACTTTTAACCGGAAAAACTTTTTTTTGCAATTTTTCATACTGTACTGAGGTGAAATTTTGCATATTTTTGTAAATATCACAGGATGTACTTTTGGATTTATATTATAACGGTATTTTTTCGGGGCTATTGATTCACGTTGCATGTGTAGCTAAATGCTCGTATCATAAAGAGTTAAAAAATATTTTGGTGGTTCTTGCATGTCATCGTATACAATACAGCTAAATTATACCTCCAACAAACAATTAATATAAACATTAGTCAGCAATAATATAGAAATTTAGTGTTTTAGTGTATTGCACGAGAATGATTTTGGTAATAACATAACGGTTAACGAAATATGTAAACATATTTGCAAATTAAGTGTTGTGGATTTTCCATAATGAAAGCTTTAACTGATAAATCACACCAACGTGAACTATCCATAAATTTTAATCTTGGTTTAGTTAATTTTTAAACCTAATCACTTATTTGGATGCAGTATTGGATATTTAGGCTACCCATATATTACTCTCCCAGACTGTCTAAAAGACTTTGAAAATATGTATATTCTCACATACGTATAATGATGGCGTGTTGACTAAACAACTTTTTTATATCACGCCACCATACTTCCTTCCTATATGGACCTGTCACAAATACATTTTATAATGCCTTCTTAAGTTGGAGACAAGATAATTTATTCATTAAATTTGACTCAAATGATTGGTTTTGAGTGAAATTTAAGGTCATTGAATAGGGAATGATTTGGTATTGCTCGATGCAAAGACCAAACATAACTGATGCCTAAATTGGTCTGTAAATATGCAAAGTATTGTACAGATGATGTTCATTATAGTTTAAAAGTGATTCCATGTGAGGTTTTATTAATCGATGAACGGGAGATATTTGTGACCTGGAGATAATCAAAGTTGCTACATAAGTGCACAATTGAAATATGCTGTTACTATTTGATGTCTTGTTTATGATACAAATATCTGTAAACTATATAGGAGGTATTCAGAACATGTTTATCTGTCACTTTACTTCGAAAGGTGGTTGGGAGTATGTTCATGAATTACCCTACCATGTAAACCCAGCAGCGTTTACCACCATATCTCGATGATTGTTAAAACACAACATAGTAACTCTGTAAAATAGACGAGCTTTTAAAATACTCATTGTATGTTGCACTGTATGGTTACATTGACAAATTAAAGGGATGAATTTTATTGAATTACCCATAGTATACACCTAAGAAGGAATTCTTGCAAGTTTATGCAAATAGAATTAACTATGGCTCTAATGAACCGATTCACATGATGTGTAAAAGCTTTAATTATATTAATGACCTGTTCGATTTTACTTTTAGCGAGGATATCTTAAGACGTAGGTTAAAGCAACACTTTGCATCTGCTTGAGCTAAAAACACTTTCCTTATTTCAGAGCAATTTTGTCACAGATATCATGAATTATCTGAATTTTGAGGTGGAAGTTGTTCTGGTTTACAAACAAAGTAAAGATAGTGACGAATATTAATGAAGATTGAGTTTCCAATTTTGTAGCGGAGAGAATGTTATTCAGGATCTTACTCAAAATTAAAAATGCCTCAGTAGCGCAAAGGTTTGTATAAAGGATTTGAAACTTAAGATTGTTGCCCAAAATGTTTCATTCATCACATTATTTTCGAGCCATTCGACGCAGCAGCAAATAATTTACCATCAATCATTTATCAAGCTTATTGTTTCATGTCAATACTTAGGTATACAATAATCAAAATCGAATTATAAAATTCCATATCATCAGAAGAAAAATGTCATCCACAGTCTATCAGTAACAAAAACTTGGTCATCGAAAATAATATATCATGAGTGACATGGAGAAACTGATAGACAAAGAAAGTAGTGTGAGTAAGGTTTGACGAAATCATGACAAGAATATAACGAAATTGATGAATTGATGGTGGAAGCAGGAAATGACAGAATCTAGATTGAATGAATCAACTCTTATAGATTATACCTGACCTTCGAAGGATGAAGGAGTTGATTACTGAAAATCATAATGGAGTTTTATATATAATGTTAAACTACCATCCATCCATATTCTCGCAAGAAACGAAAACTGGCACTGGAAATCGGCCATGTTCATCTACTAGTCCACCTAGTATATACCACAGTTCTTATAAGGTGTACAAAAGTTGGTATTAAACTATACTGTATCGAGAGAAGTGACGTCAATTTTTATACAAACGTCCTAAACCTCGAGAGAGAAGAATAAGATATGCTATTTTGTATGACAGCCAAATATCTATGAACGTACCTGCGGTGATTATAATAATTCACTTCATTAGTAGGATTCCGGCCAAGACCGGATCTCTGATTAAAACTATCACGAAGAGAGCTGAATATCCGTTCACGAGAAAGCTTGAGAGTAGATGGAGATATAGAAATATATAATGTACATATAATATATCTCAGATTTAAGCAACTTTTCCCGAATTCATATAAAAGAAATTGAATTATGAAAGGCAAATTAAGATAGTATAAGAACTAAAGTTTGCGGTAGATAAGAAAGTTAGTTTGTTGATCTACAATCTAACATGGGTCAACTTAGTCGCAGTTCCATATTAACGACTTTTCTGACCCCGTTACTGGACTGGATGGATCATCAAAGCATTGCCTTGCTGTTTATACCCACCCTTACTTACAGGAGATATGGGTGAACCATCAGTGTAAAATTAGAAAGTGAGCACGGTATATTTTAAATCTAATTGAGATTGTATTCGCAAGATGTGACTCAACGCCTTAAAAAATTAAACCGATTACTTTCTTTGAAAATCCTAGCAATGAAAATTAACTTAACGATCAGTTAAGAAACTTTGTTTATTGTTTAGTTGAGAGATTTTATCTCTTGGCCGATTTTATATATTCAAACTGATGGAAACTTACACCACGATACCTTTAGTACAAGAAACAATGGCTGAATTTCGCTATTTCAGAGTTTGCTTTAACATCAGATTTAGGGACCGCCATGAATCAGATCCTAACCTACCCTGAACAGTTTATTCAATTGAAGAATGCTTTTATGCTTTCAGAAAAGACAGCATTACATTTAACATGCTTCGGTCAGTGATTTTTGGAGACTACCTATATATTCAAACCGAATATGTGTATTAACCGAATAAGATGTCGATACACCAACTGTTCATTTATTCTTATATAGAAAAACACATTTGTACGATTTCCTTGCGGCAAGACACACTTCACCGTCTTCCGATACTGTTCATATATAGAAGACATCATAATTGGATAAATCAATCAATAAAATATAAACTGGATAAATTGAATTTAGTTATTTTACCCATTTTTCAGTAGTGCCGTCGTTGACGTTTTATCGATTGGAAAATCATTTTCGATGCTATTTGTTGTTGTCAATGTTGAAACATCAGTACCCAACATTATGTATTGTCGTTCGTTGCTGTCTTTCATGTATTGATTTAACAAAAAAAAATTATACGTTAATTAGTACTTCTCCGATCACAATTCATTATCAATTTTATCACAGATAGTTTTATACATACACAAAACTACTCTAACTATATAAAAACAAAACAAATCTGTTAAGGTCACTTTCAAAGATTATGTTATAAAACAAAAATTATGCATTAAGAATATTCACTGGCATGTAATGAGCAAAGTCAGTTTAAGTACATAATCGACGATAATTTCTTAATTTGCTTGAGATTTTTTTTATGCTGTTCATATCTCACACACACAGACGATTTGCTCATTTATGTATAAATTGTAGAGTATAGCACAAAACAAAAAACCGATACATCTTTTATGTAAGCAATCTTATGTTCAACTAACAAAAAAAAACTATTTTTTTCTACTACACTACACAACCAATTTCTTGTCTTTAGTTGGTTGTTGTTTATTTCATTGCCACAACAAAACGAAACTTAACACAAAACAAAAAAACTAAAAAAATAAAAATAAAAGTTTAAAGTGAAAAGTTTTTTTTTCAAGTGGATGGATTCTAGTAATTCATCCAACTTAATAAAATGATAATACAATTATGACTATCGATTTTGCCGGCAATAAAAAATACATTTTATGTCTCGACATAGGTTCGAGAAATGTTATGGTGGTGCTGTGAAATGAAAACGAAATCTGGTGTACACACACACACATAAAGCTCACTCCCTCTCTAAAAAAGTTAAAAGGCAAAGCCGAATGAAAATCACTGTGTAATAGTGGAGAGGAGTGTTAAAAATTGAATACCACCAAAAGAAGAAAAGTGAATTTTCTCATTCGGTATATGAGTAATGAAAAACAGGGGAAACGAGATAAAAATTCATTCGAATACCAAACGTTTGGGTCGATTGCATTTCGGAAATTTATTTTGGTTACGTTTCGCTACGTTTCTCTCTGTATAGTTTATTTACCCCAGTTTGAGACGCCACAGAAAATACTCAACTCTCACGAACAAACAAATACAGGGGCGTAGTTTATATTATATGTGAGGGGTCGGGAATCAGATACATTGCTTATTATTTAATTATGTGATTTTGTCATGGGGTATTCCATTAGGATATCATTTTCCACACCTTGGAGATTAGTTTGAATATTGAGTGTGATTTTGGATTTTCTTTTATATATTATTGATGTACATATGTGGAGGAAGGGAATAATTAGCATAATCAATAAGTTTGGGATAGTTGCAAACCTTGAAATTTTTACTCTATGCAGAATAAAGTTTACGTTAGTGTTAATATCTTGATATCTGGCTTAAGAGACCCAGACAGAAATGAATTATGTGTCTTGTATGAATTTTACTACTCATGATAATGCAGACAATCAATGTAAGAGTTGGGTCCTTATAAATACCAATCAAGATTATGAGTTTAATGCAAATTACTGATATCGTGCATGAATAAAGGCTGGCTCGACCACCTTCTATGCGAATTATGTATTCACCTGAAAATAATTGGGAAATTCGAAGTTAACTCCAATCATTAATGAATCTTCATTTTGAAAATCTGCTAGAGCCAAACTAGTTCTATGTTTCAAATTGAGGACTTGCTTACTCCACAATACTGGGAATAATTGGAGTTATGATTTCTCATTTTCACCCAGAAATATAATTTCCATCACAAATGATGAAAATACATCTATCATACTAACTGACTGGGATTCGAACTCAACTTCTTCGCTCTAAAGAACCTCATGGTCATCAGTTATGGAGCTTTGTGCGTCGATTAAGTTCGATTTGTTAAAGAGTTTAAGACATTTAGAAAAATTGAATGAGACACTTTAAGAAAAAAATCTATGCAGTTATTACTGAATACATAATTAATGGGCTTAGACTTAATACTCAATGGGCTTTTTTGTTGTTGTAGTGTTGTCTGTCACTCAGGCTCTAATGGCCCATTGTGACTTCCCACCATATTTCTGTACGTTACGGATATAGGTCCGATTTACGTAGAAACCATCTGCACATTGCATAACTCCATGCCAGCCTATAGCACTGACATGGAAGATTGGACGGCACACGGATTCTAACCTCAACTGGGTCTCAGATGAGTTCATTCACACCACCGATCGTACCGCTCCAGACGCTCGATGGTGAAAATCCCTTTTCGCATCCTGACCCTATCGGGTTTCGAACCCGGTTCCACCCAAACCATGCCGCAGAGTTCTAACCACTGCGCCACATGGGTGGCACTCAATAGGCTTAGACTCAATACAGATTGTCCCTCGAGCATTCAAAGTGATAGAACAACCCAAATGGCGCTATGGTTAAAGCTGCAAGCAGTTGGAGCGGGTAGGTAACGGTTTTGAATCCTGATAGGAGCTGAATGCAAAATTTTTCACCATCTGATTATGATCAGAGGTGAAAATAAACACATCTGTGTTGAACACTCCTCCCCTCCCTGTTGCGTTTATAATCCATGGGTCAACCCATCATCCATGCCAGTACTATATAGGCTGGAATTGGAATGGAGCTATGCAATGTGCAGATAGATCCACACAAATCGGACTTCTAGCCGCATGTCGAAGGGATTGTTCCAATCCTGAGTAACGGATACAACAAAAAAATTGAAAGTACCGTGAGTAGAAAGTGTTTGCATAAAGAGTAACGACACATAACATCATTGATAAAGTAAGGTCAAATTTATCAAACTATTTGGTAGATCTTCAATCTCTAGTTCCAAATAAATTTATAAACAACAAACTGCTAAAATTCACTTACGACATATTTTCCTTACTGGAACATTTCTGACCCCTCAACAATGAACTCCACTCACGCGCAATGTCACCCCCTTGGGCTTCAATTTCCGACCACAACTGCGTCTCATCCATCGAATGTAGTGCCGATCCGCTGCCACTGCCATTGTGCGATTGCATACCTCTAAAAATCGAAAAAAAAACACATAAATTAATGACACATTCGGGACGTCATTATAAAATAAGAATAAACTCACCGATCAATCGAATCCATACTGCTGTGACACTCAAAGTCCATCATTAAATCATCTGAAGCAATTGATTCGCATGGTGACAGAGTATCCAATGATTCAGTTCGTTTTATAATCGGATTCTTTGGCTTTGAACTGTGTGTCGATGCTCCACTATGCAACGGTGATGGTCCCGACATTAATCTACTTGTATGTGATTTATGAAACGATCCCATTCTCGAACTAGTCATATTCATTGTATTGTTATTGTTGCGTTGATTGGTGCTCGAATCAATTAGTGTCGGTGTATTATCGGTAATCGATTGCAACATTAAACTGGTTGTTCCCAAATCATCGTTTTTGCCATCGTCAAACACAAGAGCTGGTTGATCAGCAATCTCATCGTCGATAAGGAAATCTCGGCCGGCAGCATCCGATAGTGAAAACGAATTTGATGCATGAGTTGGTGATCCCGGTCCAGACATTGGACTGGTCAAATCAACTACAGGCGATATATCAAGATTATCATTCTCAAAATCTTCTATGCTGCATGTAAGCTCATCGGTTAGGAAATCTTTCATTTCTTTCGCCTCTTTTTTATCACCTTTAATCTGATCATTCATCTTCTTTTTGTTTTTCTTTAAAATCAAATCATCTGAATCCGTACAACTTGACACTAAACTATCAGACGGCGATGTTTCATCATCCAGTAGCGTAGCATTGTCAGTGTCCGCCACCATTTCGGCAAACTTCTTATCCTTAATCGTCAGCATTACGTTGCGCAAGCCGTTTGTCTGCTGCTGCGTTGGTATTTCATCACCAATTGGCTGGCGTATATCGAGTGAGTAGCCCGACGATGACATTGAAGCGTCCATATACGTCGCTGGTTTTGATATCAAATCAATTTCATCGCATGCCGTATATGATGTTTGGATTGGTGTTGTCATTGTTAGTGATGCTGTAAATAGAAATGCATTTAGATAAAATTAAAAACTATTTATAGTTTGTGATTTAGCACTATGTAGTTATTAAACTCAAATAGAAATATTTTGGCCTATTTTTAGACAGTTTTTTATGGTTAGTTGATTTGTGATGTGATGACGTTTTAAATAGATTTTTTCTAGAGCCACCACCTGGGAAATCTATCAATTGAACCTAGTTTTCATTTCTTCTTTTGCTCTTCTTGTGAAATAGTTTGAACGAGCAGATATCAATCATAAAAACCATTTATATGTTGAGTGATAATTGAAAATCATAAATTTTTTCTGCATTATCGTATTTCAAAGTGGATTTTAAACTACCTACATATAGACTAATAAAATCAGGTCTAATTTACTATTTAATGGTTTGACGCGTATCTCGCATTAAATTCGATATTCTTGACGTTTATGTTTTATAGACCGGGGTTTGGTTGAACTAAGAGCCTTTTAAAGTAACTTCTATAAGTCAAGAACCTTTATATCCGAAGGTAGTTTAGCATTATTCTATAATCACTGGCTAAGCATAGCAGTATATGTAGCTCTCTATAGTGTGTGCTTCAATAATACAAATATGGTTTCCAGTGTTGGAATGGTTTTCATTTCCATATGGATTACTGTGAGATGTGCTTATCTTCTCGATTCTTTCCGTATTAAGTAAATAAAGTAGAACCAATTGTATGCTCTTTGTTACCTTAAACCAAGAAGAAAATCCTTGTTTTCATTTGATTTGATACTGAATATAAGCAGAAAAAACAAGAAAGGAACAGTTTGATAAGCAAGTAAGATGCAGTGGTAGGACATTCGATCATATGTTGGATATTGCAGCCTTCTCGCACGTTACAAAGATTAATACAGAGCCACATCTACCTAATAGTACGTAGTTCAGTTGGCAGTTTACATAAAACTTCATCAAACCTCAAAAGAGATAACATTGGTATATCTACACAGCTACATGCAACATTAAGGACACAGCCCGTTTTAGAATGGACACATGCACTCAGGTTGTATTATCCACGAAACCATTGAAAGTATTTAAAAGTTAATATTTCTAGATTGAACCTAAAGCTAAAACCAAGATAAACTAACGCATTGGCCAATTCAGAAAGATCCTCATTACGATTTGCTTCATCTGAATCTTTAATTAAGAACGATCTAAGTACAAACAAATAACCGACCAAAAGGCACACTGATTAAAGCTGCGGTAATTGGGGCGGGAGGTACTGGGTTTAAATCCCAATAAGTCAAGATGCAAAACAGATTTTTTACAATGCAATGAGCAGATGGTTCTACGTAAATCGGACCTATAGCCGTACGTCCTCGATTTGGCTATGTAATGGGGTAAATTAAGACGTTAACAAGCAAACCGCGAAAGAGTTGGGAGAGCATTGGCCCAAAACAGATTGCAAGATAGAAACAGACAGACAGAATATATAAACGAATGTGCAATGTAGAGTAAAGTATGGACACATTCTTAACCTAGATACTAAATCTTTATCTACGTTGCGGAATCACCTTTGTCGACAGAGACCACTTCGTCTATAGGGAGGTAGGTCTCTCTTGAAAAACCAACGTCGAATAAGCAGACCCAAGCCAGTTTATTTACAGTTCTATTATCTCGATATCAGGAAGTTAACTTCCTGATCTCATGATTGAATAAAACTGAGTGTATATCATAAATGTCAAGTTTAAGGTCATTATTAAACACTCAAGAGTAAATCCTAATATGCACGATTATTTTCGGCAATGTGTACTTTAATATCGACCCCTCACTAATTTTATGGGTAAGGAAGATCCAAGACACATAAGCCTCATCACTTCGATTAGAGACTTATGGAAACTGAATATCGTTCCAGCGAGTCAGTACTTCTTTCGTTCAATATTGCATCTATGGATATGCATAAGTACTTAATTGGATTACTGTTGCAAGATCCTGTGATGTAGTGATCCACTTATAAGAAGCATGTAGTCTCACATGCAATTTAAAAGAATCAGAGACACCGTACCATCCTGTCGAAAAACAGGCTTGTACAAAGAAGTGTACTTGGATTTTCACAAAATGTTAAAGGGCTTCAAAATAATTAAATCAACCGTGAGTCATGTATGGGGTATCAATATCACAAATGACAGTTAATTGATTACTTGAATGCATTGGTACCTTACAAAAGAAAAAATATAAATTGGTACATCACCAGTTTATCTTCTAGAATGGAATTCACATGACAAACGAAACTAGAGATAGCTATTACCTTGTGGAGAATAATGCTAACAGATTGGGATGGCATAGAGGGCAACTTAAAGGAATACCATATAGTCCTAAATGAAATTTAAAGAATCAGATATAAGCCACTTTAGAATATTGTAACCCATTCAAAGCTCGTCTTAGTATCAACAGAGATAATAGTTGTTAGATTGCGAAACTCGTCTAAAAGCAACAACTCCAATTAACTTATTAAACCATGGCTTAAACCAAACTAATGAAACGGCCAAATAAAATCACCGCGGTTTTCTATACCTCAAACATCTATGCTTTAACATTTCCTGATGATTTATAAAGGATCTATCCTTCATAATTTGTTCAAAGCTATAAATGGTGTTAAACTTTAATGCTTAACAGACTGCACCGAGAGGTCTTTGAACGATAACTCTATACTGTCACCATATATGTAGTTACAACTTTGGTTCAATAAGCTCACAACACGACAGTACGAATGTTGAATGAAGCTCGCTGGTAAATATGAGTAAACTCATCCAACGGATCTACAGCTTTAGATTTCGACCTCTGTAAGCCAAACAGTTTCATACTGTTTAAGGTTACAATTACGTATAGATTATCTTTTAAGTCCCAAAAGACACGATTTCCCAATAAACAAACTTGACATTTACACCATAATTAAGACTATGATACACGACCTAATGAATCAAATAAATAATTTATGATTATGAATCATTAGATAGTGTTTCCCGGACACAATTATTTTTGTCGTCGGCGTGAGTTATGTAACATAAGAAGTAAACAAACGACTAAGAAAATAAACACTTCGTGCCTATAATTAGAAACACCATAAACTAAAAAATGCATTCAAAATCGTATTTCACTTTCATCGTTCACACACTCACACACACACACACGATAACTAAATGATCGCGTGTCTATCGAATACGATCGACCAAAACTAAAATTGGAACACATCGATCACAATGCACATGACAAAATATATTTTATTCGCGCGCAATTGAACAATTAACTCGCTTAGTTGTCTCGAATTTTCTAATTTTATTTCCGAAACATTTCGAATTAAGGTCAATACTGCATCGACATAACGTACCGCAGGTGGGTTCAACGAACGACGATTGTATCCAATAATAAAATGTCGTGCACAGTGAAAAATGAAAATAGAAAACTTACATAATGGTACGCCCGTTGTTATTGTGACGGAGCTCACGTCTTCCTCGTCGTTGTGATCCTGTGCTAGATTACTATGGGCATGCTTACTCTCATCACTGCTGCTTAAACTAAGGCTGCTACATTCTTTGGCAGCCATTGTTTCGCCCGGCACTTCCCACGATGCTCGTGAACTAGCCGGCGATGAATTTTTACTGTTTAATCCATAATGTTTGCTTTGATTGTATTTTTCGGAGCTCGATTTATCACGCGATAGTTTCGCCTCTTCCTCTTCATCTATGTTACGATCATCGTCAAGGCTTTCGATATCGGACGAGACGAGCGACAATTTACGCATTTCATTCGATGATGTATAGTCATCGTATTGATTTGCTCGAATTAATCCGCTCAATGGTGCCGGTTGTGTTGATGAATTGAACGCACTTGGTAGTTTTGGCAATACGAGCGGAACAATAGACTCGTCAGACAAAGAATCATCTAGATCACGCACTTCAAAAGCGTTACGTCCTTTCATAACCATTTGTAAATTGCGGGGACGATTGCTGCGCAAAGAACGACGTGGTGAGTAATTATTTTCCTGGCGATCGCCAAAACTGTCGAAACTCGCAATTCCAGAATCAGATGATATCTCACTAAAATATAAATCAGTTTGATGATTCGATCGAGCAAGGTAAAAAAATAATGTCTTACCGTGGTCCTTGAAAACCTTGACGTCTACTTGAATTCAACGCCTGTTTAGCAACTTTTGTATCCATTACATTACGCGGTGGTAAACTTATTGGCACTGGATACTGTGGTTTTGGTAAATTTGTTGTATGCAAAGTAAATTTTGACACCGAATCGACAACTCCGACTGACTGTGGTGTTGGTTTAACACTAAATGAAAATAAAGTGTATATATGTATATAGAAAGAGATGAAAAACACGAAAAATAAAACAAAAACGCATCAAACATAAATTTTCCGGATTAAAAATAAAATAAATTTTCCACTCACATCGGATTTGTATGTAAATCGGTTTTAACAACCGTATATTGATTGCCGCCACTTGTTTTATTGATGTGTTGAGTGATCGCGTAAATAGGTTGCTGTTGATGGTGCTCCTGCTGATGATAGTTATGCTGATGATCATCATAATATTGATTATCTTCGGCACAAAATTTAACTTTATGATGGGGATGCTGTGGCTGCTGCTCTTGCGCCTGATTGATATTATGATGATAGAGTGATGATTTTATTTTTGGGAAATCATTACTGAACGTCTGCAAGTGTTGCTGTAGCTCGGCTTGTTGTTTCTGCTGTTGTTGTTGGTGTTGATTTAAATAGCTACTGTTTGGTGTTACGGTACGGGTTTGTGATGCTGTCGTACCTGCACTCTTTGATCGACGTTTGACTATAAATAAATCGAGAGATGTAAATTAGAATATCGATAGATAAATAATTGTACCATTTAGTGTTTCTATAAATACACATATTATATGGCCATTAAAAATAGTCGATTGTTTATAAAAGATGTTGGCGTTGTTGTGATAAATAAATTATAGTTTGTTTGACAAAAATATAAATGTTTATGTAATTTGTAACAAACGTAGGTTTTTGTGCTACATGATTGATGGTACTTATATGTACGGTTGACAGATTTTAAATTGGAGAATTATTATTGAAATTGATTACTCAATACACAATCTAGAGGATTTGCAAACATATCTTATAATATTTATAAGAAAGTGAAACCAAATGTATCGATGACGCACAATTTGGACGATTTTATTCAACATTAGTCGCTAATCTGGTGTCTCGTTCGAGTAATCAATATGCTAAGAGCCAAATCCAAAATGCTGAGTTTTACAGGAACTGGCGATGTTCTTTTGAGCGTAATCGTTTCTAAGGTTCGCCTTTCTAGGATTCAGCAAAACCGGTAGTTTAACCGATACCAAAAACCGATACCAAGATTCAAGAGAAACAAAAATGCTTGAAGAGCTCTGCTGTTTTGAATGGGTGTTCTTCATTTTCTCATCAAAACATTCCTAGTAAATTGTCAGTAGTCAATAATTCTGTTGCTGTTAAGTAACAGATGAAATTTGGATAAGTCACCAAATTAACAACCCAAATAAAAAAAATTAGGCCCTGTGCATATCCGTTTTAACACGTTATTCAGCTTCATTGCCAGCAATATTTTTATTTCTTTGCAATTTGTTTTGGGGCTCAAGGCACTTCCCACTCGTGGTTCGCTTATTTGCGTCCTTACTTTTACGCCATTACAGCCAATTTGAAAACGTACGGCTATAGGTCCGATTTTCCTAACCATAGTGCTGGCGTGAAAGCTGGGTCGGCCCATGAATTCTGCGCTCCAACAGGGGGTCTTATTTGTGTTTATTCACACCACAGATCGTAATCTCATGGTAAAAAATCCCTTTTGCATCCTGCCTCTATCGAGATTCGAACCCGGTACCTCCCGCTCCAACTCCGCAGCTTTAACCACTGCGCCACCTGGGTAGTTTGCCAGCCACATTGATAAGTAAAATTTAAGAAGTCCGCCAGCTTTAGCTTTTAGTATTGATGCGGAAAGCCAGTCGCACTTAAACAGTTCTGTTTTGGCTACCTATCCATCAGTTTTTAAATCCAATTCCCTTGGGTAATGCCTTATTTTATGTTAAGAACAGTATAAACCTACACTTCCTGTGGTGGCTTTCAAGTTTATTACAGAGAATATTATAGCTACACTCTAAAATCTAGAAAATGTATTATTGTTATGAACACTGCAGCAAGAGGTACCTTCACCGAAATAACGTGAACTTGATTATGAAGTATAAGTTAGTGAAAATATATTATAGCTATGGTCCATCATTCTGTTTCTTAACATGATTGGAGTAGGTGCTGAAGCTTTCAATATTCATAGAGTGACAAATAAGTCTGTATAAAAGTCTTTTTGACCATAGATCTTTCCATTAACTAAAACTGATGTAATTTACAAAAAAATCAAGTCCGCAGAAGAGTTTTCATAACAAATCAGCTATTTCATCTCGACTGTTCGTTGAGTCGACGCCAGAAATGCTATTCATGCCTTATACAGTATTTATCACTTCAGGCTTCTTTTCCAAAAGCACAATGTGTTATACCAATTAATGAGACATTTTAGAGTATGCTATTGCTATGCCATTGAAGATGCCGCTTTCTCAAGTGAAGTTTTGTTTATAGTTTAAATGGCCTGTGCTGTTCGTCGCCCCCAATCAAATAAGTAAGCACTAGCCTTAGCCTTTCATCATTCCAAAGCTCCAATAAAAATTTTCAAAACCATTAACTGTCACCATAAACCATAACTGTCCATAAGTACACTTTTGCTATGGAATAGACTCCACAGTGATTAGTTTAATTAAAAGTGTCAGCTTGCTGTTGATTTACAAAATGCTATCGATTCCACATATAGAGTCCCGTGAGCCAATTACCGATATAACTGATGACTGATTCAATTGAACTTTAACGGAAGAGTACGAGCTACTTGTGGCTTTTTATTTATAACCGTAAACGAGTAGTTAATGGCAGTACTCACTTACGTTTTAACGAGACAACCCATGCAAAACCTTTCATAACATAATTTTTAACATTACATACATAGCAAAGGTTAAGATACTCAACAGTAGTTTATCTTGGTTCAATGAATTCTAGAATGTCACACTAGTTTTGTACATTTGTATATGTATTCGCAACTTGGCTACCGATTTGCATGACAAACACGTTTGATTAATAATTTATTTGCAACATTGAAATTTATCTGAACTCTGTAATTAGCAACCACAAAATGAATGCTTTCGCAATTTGCCTGCACGCAAGAATATTTTTAATTGAATATGTTCGTATAATAAATGCATAAATCGCATGTTTTTCACATATATGTATGTTATAAAGATTGTTATAACGTCTTAATTAATACAACAATGTATGGTACTCACCATTCAAGTTATTGTTATAGTTGATACTATTGTTATTCTGATTGTTTGTGACATAGTCGTTATCAGCCAATTTCGGTGTTAGTCCAGCTGATGCTGGTCGCACCACATTCGATTGTCTGAATCCAAAACGATTTGGTCGGTATGGTAGGCCGGACGAATCTTTTTTCGGTGGCACCAATCGAGGTGTTGATCGTCCACCATTATTATTATTTATATTATTGTTGCTACCACCAATGCCACCACCACTTTGTGCTATATTCATCGATTCGTGTTCATTCAACGAATCGATTGAACCATTCTTATCATCTATAATATTATTATCATTATCATCACTATTTTTTAAAATACTTGGATTTGTTATCACAGTCGCTGTATTAAATAATTTCTCCTTATCATTCACGGTCATGTCATTCGGTTTGTGTTGCTGAATTTTATTTTTCGACGATTTCGTTAGGAAACCGTGCGATTTCTTTTTGAAACCGAATGACATTGCTGTACCTTTTGTTTCCAATGCACTACCATTTGCGCCGGAAGATTGGGCGGCCGCAGCCGCCGCACGTTTTGCATTTTTCTTACTCTCTGATTGACCCTAAAAATAGAAGAACGAATATTATTTATGAATAAATTATTTATCTTTGCTTAAATTGGAATCTTAGAAATATATTTCGTTCAAGTCCAATTGTCTAGAACAATTATATGTATATTAATGCGGTGAGATTTGTATAAAAGAAATCTTGTAGAAAGTAAGTCAGCTTATTTGTAAAAATATAATAGCACACCGAACGCATTATGCAGCATTTAAAATAGTTTAACATTATTCATTGTCATGATATACTGTCACGACATTAACTCAAAAACTAAAAATTCTTTATTATTATGCCGAAGCCTTTGAATCAACAATATGGCGTCGTAGTGTAAAAAAATTTCAAGATCAGCACAGCTTAACCAATTTTCCCTGTTTGTCATTTAACTGGATTTGGAAAATCCATGAGGTCTAATTAACTTAATTATGAGTGTGTCAGTGTGTGCATTTAAATCAGCTTATGATTGCGATATGTATGCATATATAGCGACGTTATATATAATAAAAATATTCACAATACCTTTCCAACGTAGATTGCGATTTGCGATCTTTGCCTATATTTGGATGGTGGATTGTTATTCACCTGGAAAACAGTGTATATAAAGATTTTATTGAAACGTCGAGCTCATTCCTTAACACTATATACATAGATAGAATTAAGCAACGTGAAATAATTTGAGCGAGCTTTTAGATCAATTTACATCTGTAACATATATATGCGATTATGATTAGTGTATATAATATTGTTAGACCACACAGTGCTGATTTATGATGGTACAAGTTGTGCAAAGAATGAATTGTACTCGTATATCTAAATATATAAATTTGGCGTTTTTCATACATGTATGTATGTTATACAACAACAAAAGAAATTCATGTACATATTTATTATCGTATATATCGTTCTTCCTCAACCGTATCAAATTTCACCTATAACACGAGTATGGTAGACATATTTTATTATGTTATTGTAAACGTAATTTTATTTTGCCACACATTTAATGTGGCGAGCATATCTGATGGATCACTCAACTGCATGGTTGCATAACAGTTTGTTGGTAAAATATACTTTTGCTGTTTTATAAATTTGTGTAACTAAAACTGAGATGATAATCTACATGACGAATTACCACGAACACGAAAATGGACTTGTCTACGAGCCCGTAAGAATTCAAAAACTGTTTAATGGATACGAAAATAATCACGATTCGTATAGCTTTATTCTTCATTATGGCGCAAAAAGAAACCGTTTAAGTCTTAAAATCTGTGAACATAGCCTAACCGTACGTTTTGGCTACCTTTGTCAGCTATCTTTGTTTGACGATAGACAAATACTCAGGATAGTTTTGACTAAATGGATTTTAAATTGATCATTTGAGTAAATTCAGGGTCATCAAGAGTTATCATGGTAGGCCTTTAACCTTATATTCTTCCAAAGCTTCTAAAGCTTATGGCTTTAATGGACGATTAGTTGCAAACTTAATGTTAACTAGCTTATATTTTCAGGACAGTACTCCACAGTATGACTTTCCCACTATAGTATCTTATCCGTGTCTCTTGATAGCTTAGTTTGTTTTGCAATAAGGCTTTATAACGTCAAAAGATGTGGGGATTTTCATATTTTAGTAAGTTTGCTGGTCATTTCAACATTATGAAATATGGCTACTATTTACACAAAGCCTAAGAAGAAGGAAGGTCTAGACCTAATATAATATGTAACAATGGAAATTACTCTGGTTGTAATCAGAATTTTAGTTTTTGGAAACATGCTGTTCATGATGGAGAAATGCTGAGAAAACGAACTGCCTTACGTACACTGAACCAAATGTACCACTCAATATAACAAATTTTAGTGACAAAAATATTGATAAATATTTGTCGGAATTTATTGTTATTTTGAAAAAAAAATTTCATTCTGATAATTTATTTTCATTCTGATAATTTATTTTTTTTTCGAATTAGAATATTACAGTTATACCTTCATTTATATTTTTCAACCAAAATATTATTTTTTATTATTCTTAATGAACATTTTTCTTAACAATCACCATGATAAAAATGTATTCTATATGATAAATTTATCAGTTTTTTTAAATGGTCTAACCGATCAGTTTGCTATCGAAGTGAACATCAATCTAGATCGATAAGAAAATAGAAATTTGCGAAAATGACCGATATTTCGCGTACATTCTTGTAATTCGCTAGCACTGAACGTACTCGACTGAAAGTATATATATATAATAATTGCAGAACTTCACTAAACAAAAAAAGCAACAACGAATTATATTATACAACTCCGGTAAGGAAACCTACAGTAAAAATGAAAATTACATCCATAGGAGATACGAATCGAAAACCGGCCTAGGGAGGAGGGAGTTCAAAATGAATGTTCCCTTCCCGGAAGAATGTTCCAAATTAAGAAAGCCTTTTCTTTTATAATATATTTTTAAGCATGTATAAATTAAATTCATAAATTGCTCTAACATACTTATGTGCATATTATGAAACATATGAAGTTAATTTAACAGAATTATTAAATAAGAAATCTATTAAAATTAAAATATAAAATATTCCAATCGATAAATTCACCTTTCTTATTGATAATATATTTGTTGAACTTTTTAGCTAGTGTTAAATTGGTTAATCTCATTGATAGGAGTTTTTATCGGTTGTATATTGATTGAAGAGTTTTGATATTGAAGAATTCTTCAATGTGAATGTAATTTTGGTTTGAACAACTATTTTTTTAAGTGTACTGCTGACAAAACGAAGATAATGACATGATATGTTGAATTGACCAATTGATATATCTTTTTTCAACAATTCTAACAACCATAGCATCAGACCAACCAGTAGTAGTGGCTGAACATTTATTTCTTCCTTCGATCGATTGCGATATTTGGTGACAGTTTATTGATATCTACCTCAGCCAAATTTCATCTGAACAATTTTGATTACACCAACAAAAATAATACCGTAAAAAATTTTTGAACAAGGTAATTTTAATCTCTAGATGAGCTTTAGGAGACCATCCATATAACAAATTCGATACTTTCTTATCTGTTAGTCTGAGACAGTCATTAAATAAAGAAAATAAGATGATAGTTCAAAAACTAAATGAAAGCATCTTTAAAGCAATAAACTTAAAAAATTACTAACTAAAATTGAATGTTTCTAAGATCAACGTAAAAAGGACAATAATAAGAGATCCAAGAACCTACAAGTTACATCACATTAACAAGGGTTGTATTACATTTTATAAAGGGTCCGCCATCTAAAGTTTTTTTTTAACTAGTGCTTATTTCGTGAATGGTAGCACTTAGCTCATGTCTGATTTGACAGATAATTAGTTTTATCCTTCCGCTGAACGAATATGGTTGTGTATACGCTTGAACAACGCTGGGAAATATTGCGACATTACTTTGAAAATCATGGTAATGTAGCAGAATGTGTGTAAAAATTGCGTACGGATTTTGGAAGAAGAGAAGCACCGTCAGCTCCGTATGTTGGTTATCTTGTGAAAAAGTAAAAGAAACTGGCATCCTCATCGATAAACCAAGGCGTGAAAAGCCAAAAACAGTGCGTACACCCGAGAATATTGATACTGTTTCAGAAAGTGTGTCGTTCTCAACAATTGAACATTAAGGAGACATCATTGAGACGAGTTTTGCATAAAGACCTTGGTATGACGCCATGCAAAGTCCAATTGGTTAAGGAATTGAGGCCAACTGACCATCCAATGCGTTTTCGCTTCGCTGAGTGGGCCTGCGATTGACTTACAGAAGATGCCGATTTTGCCAAAAAATCATCTTTTCGGATGAAGCTCATTTTGATCTTGGCGGGTATGTAAACAAGCAAAATTGTCGCATTTGGGGCACGGAAAACCCGCACGCATACATTGAAAAGCCGATTCACCCAAAAAGGAATCACTGTTTGGTGCGGATTTTGGTCCAGATGCATAATTGGGCCATTTTTCTACGAAAATGAGCAAGGAGAGGCCGTTACAGTCAATGGCCATTACAGGCGATCGTTATCGGGCCATGTTGAACGAATTTTTGTTCATTAAAATTGAAGAGGAGGATATTGGCAACATTTGGTTTCAACAGGACGGCGCTACGTGCCACACAGCTGAAGCTACACTAGAGGTTTTGCGCCCTGTTTTTGAAAATCGCATTATCAGCCGCAGAGCTGATGTCGTTTGGCCACCTCGGAGCTGCAATTTGACACCGTTGGACTATTATTTGTGGGGTGCTCTCAAAGATAAGTGTTACGCCGACAAGCCAGAGACAAATGACGCTTTAAGGACAATATTCGTGAAGCCATTGGTGAAATACAGCTGCACACAATCGATAATGTGCTTAAAAATTAGACAGATCGTGTAGGCTACTGCATGGCCAGCCGAGGCAGCCATTTGAATGAAATTATTTTCCATTATTAACCGGAAAGATTGTACTTTTAAATAAAAAAAGAAATTTGAGAAAATATTCAGTAGTTTTTTTTAAAACATTTTCAAAAAAAAAAGTTATTTCGCGGACCCTTTATATAATCAATAGCAAAAGTATTCGAAAAGCTTTTCACAACAGAATCGTATTGTACAATACAAACAAAAGCAGATCGAAACCATAAGCATATCAGACAAAGTTCTCAGAAAATATATTTTTAATCTTAATCCTTATAATGTGATAAGCTAAGTATGACATTTAATCGTTAGTTGGAACACTGTCAGTCCATTTTAAATCTATACATAAACCATTATGTGGCTTTCCAGACCAAATACCGAATTGGTTAAATCTGCGACAGTTAGATTGCAGAATTCATGGGCCAACCCATTTTTCAAATCAGTAATATAGGCAGAGATCGAGCAATGCCAAGAACAGATAGCTCTATACGTATATCGGACCTATGTATGTATTCAACTGGGCTAAAATGGCGCAAAGTAGGATGAAACAAACAAAAAATTAAGCTGGACAATATTGTGCAGAATATAACGATAATAAGAATCACTCGATTTTATTATTCTCAAAAACAATTAAAAAATTTGCTTTGGCAAAGGCACATTATATTTCGAAAGCAGTAAGCATAGTACAGCACCAAACCAAACATATACACAAGACATATTCTGTCTAAATCTCAAACTCCCATAAACTTCTATATTAATAGTTGGGTTGAGGAATGTTAGGGATTTATGTTGACCATTTCCGCTAGTTCCAACCTAAAGCAGGGATTTAAAAGTTTAGTTTGCCTATGGCAAGATTACTTCAACAGTATATAGCTTACATATGTACTTTTTTGCATTATTCTTCGATAAGTTGGATTTGATACACCAATGTGGTTAAATCACTGAGTTGGTTAACCTATTGAATGTGGAAAATAACTTTTAAAGTAGCAAGAGGACTCTGAAGTAGTTAATGTGATTTTATTTTAATAATATCAGGTAATATAAGCTTTTATTTTAATCTTTACGGATCGTTTAACGGTTAGTACCTATTTTTTTTTTAACATGAAGAATTATATTTAAGTAAAGACAGAAAACAGTGGTTTTCTCAAACGACTGATGTAGAAAGGATGATAGTTCAAGCCAATTCAGTCTAACGCAAGCTATAAATTCGATCTTTCAAGAATAGTCTCTTCAGAGTAATTTAGGTACATTATATCACTTCCGTATTATGACGAGGCAAACTGTTTTCTTATCATTCAAATGCCAAAGTAAGAATCCAGTTTCAGGTTTACACCATAACAAATTTTATTCATGTCTTGTAAATTATCGATTTAAACGTCCATTTACTAGCGCATCCAAATTTAAAGGAGAAATATGCCGAAACATTATCCAATCTCAAACCGTTCTTTAACCTTTGGCATAATTTTTTTCGAACAAACAACCAAAAGACATAACGATAAAATGCGATAGAAATGATTGCCAAGTATTTTTTGCTAACTTGTACGAATTCTACTGCATTTCATCATATAATATCATTTCAGTGCAACGAATACAATACCAAAAAGTTAAACTGCACTTGAGTTTACGACATAAAGTTTTGTTGTCTAGGCACTACCTATATATAACATGGGGTTGTGTACTTCTGTACTGGGGTAGTAGTTGTATCTAACATTCCAAGTTCAAAACTACATGTAAATAAATGAAGTATGCATTGACGTATTATAGAGCACATAGATTAACCTTGGTGTAGAAAATAAGTTAAAACATGAACGTTATACACATTTTAATTTTGTAATCAATATCAATTGGAACAACAACAAGAAAACAAAACACCGCATTGAAAACAGCAAAAGCTGTAGAAAAAAAAATTTGCAAGAAAGTCTCAATGAAACAAAAAAAAAATGAAATTAAATTTATTGCTGCGCAGAATTTTATTAGGCATATATAGATTTTTCATTTTAATGATAAGACAATGCCTTAAGAAATAGGCAGGATTTCTTATGTATTATTCGATATACGAAAAACCGACGACATCCTGACCTTGTCCTGATGACTCATAATATACTCCCCAAACGACAAAAAAACGAAAATAAAAATCACAGTATAGCTAGAAAAACTGATGAAAATATGATGACAAAGTGTGTTTTGATGAATTTCAAACAGAAAATGGCGTGATTAATGTTCAAGTTTAGTATATTACGAAAAAAGCTTTTCTATATCGTGTTTATTTCATATGGTCACGGTTTATTTTGGTTTTACTTTACACTCGCTCTTTCTTTTGTCATGGCTAAAAAGTTTCCTTGTCGACATATATATTTGTATACCTTGGCACCTAAAAGGTGATATTATGAGGGATACACGTACGTCGTAGTATACATATATACAATTTATATTATGACGAGTAATGAAAGGAGTTATCGATTTTTGCTTTCAGCCAAAACGGGATAAAAGCTTTTTAGTAAAAAAAAAAAACAAAATTTCCATGTTAAAGCGGAGTGCATATATTTATATCAAATAAATTAATTAAGAATAAATTAAATTACCATATCACAGACTGTGTCACTACTTGTTACAAGTTCGTCATCAAAATCTTCGTCTTCGAAATTTATTACATTTTGACATTCATCCATATTGTGAATCGCACGGACAAGAAAAATTTAATTAGTTTTCTTTTAAGTTTCTCGATTATTCCGTAAATTTTTTTTATAAAATCCACCAAAAAAAAATTATTTATTTTCACTTCCAAATTTATCTTAAATCCATTTTATAAAACTCGCACTTTGCACATATATTATATACTAAAGCGTAATAGGTACTTCACACTAAAATTCACTAAATAAAAATGGTCGAATATAGATCCAACGCAAAACTTTTATAAATTTATTTTTATCGTAATTAATTATTAGGCTTTTCATAGTTTTCCCAATAAAATATAAGCACACAAATTATTTTTCACTTTGTGTTTTACAATAAACTTTTATCTAGTATTATATATTCCAAATCGAGAGAGCTTTTATTAATTCAATTTGCTAGCAAGGCGGCCAATGAAAATGTACAAAGCGTTTTTCACGTATAACAAATCGTCTGCTACGTAAAATTGGTGTGGTAAACTGTGAAAAACGAAATAACCGACTACATACAAATACACACACACATGAAAAATGAAATTTCCCCAATTTTCTATTTTCAATTTTTTTTAGGCATCAGATATGAATTTTCAATTACAACATTTACTAGGAAGTAATGGTTTTTGCGATAAAATTTCATAAACATAAATGCAACACTGGCGTATTGAATGTGTCAATGCGACGGCGCCAATATGTCCGTTTTATTATTATTATTATGAACACGATGTTGTTAGGAAAGAGGTAGGTTGTTTTTTTGTTTTTTATCCACATCTTCATTTTTTCCTTTCGTTTTGTTTTGATTGAATCGGATCAATAATTTGTAAACTGTCAAAACGATAAAATAGTGCCATCTACATATTTTTTCAGTAATGTAAATTTTAGTACCTCTTTATTTTTAATGATTACTTCTTTTTATTTTCTCTAGATGTCATAATAGTCCTTTGTTTTCCCCACCCCAAATTAAAATGTTTTTCCCCCAAAAGATTTAATCGAACAAAAACTATCGTCGAGCATTGAAACAAAATGTTTTGAGTAACTAAATGACATAATTGACTTACTTTTATACTACTTCAATTGTTTCATGTCAATTGTATCATTGAGCCGTGGTGAGGTCGCTTTTATGCACAAGATCGCCCTTTTATTAATAAAACAAGTTGTTGGTTATGCTGGTGTAGTTATGTCTAAAATAAAATTTAAAAAACAAAAGTGTAACTCTTTATCGATGGAGTACTCTTCCGACAATGTTCCTTAAGTATTGAGATCTCGTAATTGAATTAAATTACTCTTATACTTATTTATAGTTAGTTTCAGTATCATTATAGTATTATTAAAATTGATATCTTCTGAACCTATACTAACCTCACAGTATAATTTTGACAGGGATAATGTAGTCTATAAACAATGAATATTGAGCTTTATCGATAGAAAAAATTAAAAATCTGGATTGTCCGCTTGCATTATATCAGCACCGGACCAAAAAAGTATGGAAATCTATATATTGTTTTTGATATTGAGTCACGGAGTAATAGAAATGGTTTTGAGATGCCCACTGACTGTGTTATTTTTCAGATGATATAATGCGCGTTTTTCATTGTTGAGCCAGTTCAGAAATTCTTGGCGAATTTAAACTAAAATTTCAACAATCCAATATTCTTGTTTAGATACATTTATAGTGCAATCTAAGCAGCATTACTACCCAATGAAGAAGTCATCTTGGAGAAGAATAGCAGTGAGAAACTGAATTCAATCGAGAGACACTAGACAATTCCATTTCAAAATTGGATAGAGAACATGTTTAGAGTGTTTTCGGAGAAGTCTAAAGTTCATCAAAATTGTTTAGTTGAAATTAGTTCGAAATACTTTAAGAAAATTCTTCAACTTTTGTCAAATACATTGGTAGAGATTGGTAAAAAATATTTGTGATTTTTTATAGAATCGTAGACATTCAAGCAAATCAAGTTCATCATCAATCACCATGTTTCAGTTCTATCATTATTCCAAGAACCTGAGGATAAATACATATCAAAATCGTTTATCGATTGTAAATTATGTAAATAATGTATATCCTAAATTGCTTTGGTTATAGCGAATTTTGGATAGAAAGAGACAAAAAATTGGATGAAATAGAAAAATATTTCCAGATGCAACTTTTTATTTTTTTTGGGGGTTGAATACTGGGATATCTTCACATTTTGCTTGCTCTTCATCCTGTCGTAAGCAACGAAGATTAATTTCATGCAAGATATCAGGAATTTACATTCAACTCCTGATCACATGATTGAATAAAACTCGCGTTTTTCGACTATTCAAATCTTTCATAGTTATTTGGCAAAGTCCAACTCTCAAATACACACATGACAACGCGAGGTATTTGATTTTTACGGAGGATGTACTTCAACATCAGATTAAACTAATTACTTAATTAATTAGTAAAATTAAGTTCATTAATTGTTGAATTTAACTGATGTTCAATGAATTATCGTTTTACAATTAAGACACATATGTATAAACTATATAATATCACTGAAAATATTGAAACGAAAATAAGTAAAAAAGTACACTTGAGATGAAGCCATAATCCGATTAGACAAAGCTTCTAAACGTTTAAGTATTTATTATATAATTTCTCGTACACGATTTCGGTAGGTTTTGGAGGAGTTGATAATGTAAGATCATTGAACAATAATGCTATAATTATTTATATATGTATACCATTACACACACGTTCTATCCACCTAGTAATACTTTTATATGTGCGTGTACAGTGTTTTTTCCATATTCGATTTAATCATTTTATAAAAATTAATTATTAACATTTTAAAATTTTTCTATTCGTATGATAATTTGTTTTGCTCGATATGTTTCTATATTTACATAATTATGGAGTATATGATAGCAAATAGCAAGTAATTTAACGAAATAATTATTTGGTTTGTTAAAATGTCGGAAATGAAAATTATGAATATGGTAAAAACAATAAATTTTTCATAAATGAAGAAAGTGGAAAATAATCGTTCTCTTATTAATAAGGTAATAAACAAGTATATATATATATATATATATATATATATATATATATATATATATATATATATATATATAAATATATATATGTATATATATATATATATATATATATATATATATATATATATATATATATATATATATACATATATATATATATATATATATATATATATATATATATATATATATATATATATATATATATATATATTTATTATATATATATATATATATATATATATATATATATATATATATATATATATATATATATATATGTATATATATATATTGTAACGTGATGGGGTGGTTAACCACATCTCGATAACAGAATCTCCCTACAGAGGTTTCTGGGCGGTATCGTGGTAGCCCGCTTTAGCTCAGGGATGGCGTGGGAAGTTCCAGAAACTTATAGAAAGCTTGAATACACCGCGGATTAGAAAGGAATGCAACGAAACGAATCATATTGTTAATACTTACCTTGGCCTCATCATCATACTCCTGCGATGATTACGACATTTATTCGGGTTTTAAATAATGGCGAAAACTAAATGATACATCACAGAATTTTTATAAATCAAAATTCCATTTTTATATTTTTAATTCTAAATAATTTGAAAATTGTGAAAAAAATGAATATTTAGTTATTAGATCTAATACTAAATGTTATAATGATAAAATACAGGTTATAATAATAATGATATGATATTATATATATAATATAATATAAAATGAATATAATTAAAAATAATATAAGGTATTATAAGGTTATGTAATAAATAATAAAATATAGTTCAATAATAATATACATATAATAAATAATAATGTTAACTCATGTGATAAGTTGACGTCATTGTTCACCAAATAAATTTACAAATCCGTTCACAAATTTGCAAAGAATCCAAATTGGCGATGAAACGTCATACTGGATTTCAAATTGATGAAAGCGGTACTTTCACCTTCCGATGAGTTAGATGACTTGGTAGCCGTGTATTATTATAAATCACGAATCCGCATATACGTTATATTTAACATTACAAGTTTTGATTGTAATGTTATAGAATTCTTGACAAGTCAATGTTATCACAATCACTTGAAAATTCTTTTAATTATACTAGTTTCTTTTTTTTTTTTTATTTTTGAATAACTTATCAATAATAATTGATCATACAGATCATACAGACTTAGAAAGTAACTAATCAATAAAATATATTTTTTTTTCACAATGACACGTGATTGCATTGCATTTATCACAATATTCGAAATTTAGATATATTTTAGCACATAGTTTCTAGGTATTTTAATGTTACCCATTCTGTGATGCTCTATTTGGTTTATTCTCCCCGAGTAAAGCTTATCGTATCACTTATTGTTTATTAGCATCTATTGAGACGATTCACTGATGCCGTTTTAAGTAACCGACTATTTTAAGCCACAATAATAATGGAAATTTTATTTTACGGGTATGATGTATTGTTTGTTTAATGATTGTTTAAAATAACTTTAACACAAAATCACATAAGAATCACATACTAAATCACATAAGATATTTTTTTTCAATAAAAAAATGGCGCGATCCCCACGCGCAAATAAAAATTTTCGACAGGGATTCTTTTATTCTACTAATCGCTTAATCACAGTCGCACTTCGTTCGAGCGTGTCGATTTGTATCTCCATATTCAGACTCCCATTTGTCTTTCTTCATCGGTTCTTATAGGGGTTTCCAATCAAACTAAATGAGGTACTAAAACAAATTCAGAGTTGGTCAACCATTGTCAAAAGCGAACGTTGACCACTTGTAACGCCGTCGGCAACCATCCAGCAGTTACAATATAATATATATATATATATATATATATATATATATATATATATATATATATATATATATATATATATATAAATATTCGTGTTTTGTTGCCTCTCGTTTCATATGTCCTGATCGGTCAATCGGACGTGTCCTGCGGCCCTACGAGAAATGTCATTTGCGTATTGAAATCATCCATCGGTGTTGTTGTTGTTGTTGGGAGTAGTGTCTGCTCCTGCTGGGTTGTAGTAAAGTTCATTTCTAGTCTTAACAATGTGTTAGCATTTGAACTGTTAGCATTTGAACTGCCCTTTTTAATATTTGATGTCGAAGTCAAATTCTGATAATTTAATTCGCCATCTAGTCAATTTGGAATTGGGATCCTTGCAGCTCATTCGCCATTGCAAAGGTTTATGGTCAGTATATATGGTAAATTTTACTCCATATAGGTATTGTCTAAAATGTTTGGTTGCCCAAACAACTGCTAGCAGCTCTTTCATTGTCGTATCATATTTTGTTCCTCTTTCCGTTAAGGTTTTACTTGGAAAACTATTGGATTATCTGTATCATTATGGGATAATACAGCACCTAGCGCGTGGTCAGATGCGTCGGTTGTTAATCGGAATTTTCTCTTAAAATCCGGATATTCTAGTAAGGGTTTTTCCCATTTATGTCATCTGCTTTTTTGACTAAGATTATGGGGCTGTTGTATGGTGATTTACTTCCCATGATCACGCTGGCTTTCAATAATTCTTGGATGAGCTTTTCAATTTCCTGGGATTGGCTTGGTGGTAATCTTTATTGCTTTTTGTGCGTTGGAATGTTGTCCGTTAGTTTAATATGGTGTTTGATCTCTTCTGAAAATAGTAGATCCTCGGATTCGTTGAATATCTGTTTGAAATCTTCAAATAATTCCTCCATGCGCGTTCTAGGTATTTTTTGCCGAAACTCGTTGTTTCTTGATCCTGATTTGTGAAATTTAAGTTTTACTTCGCCATTTGTTGTTTGCAGCTTTTCGTGTTTAAGGATTACCACTGTTTTTAATTCCCAAAAATAAAACTGTCACTGTTATTCACAACATGAACTAAAATACTTGGGAATGTCGCATAAAAAAATATTCTAGCTACGGGTCGATTAATAGGAAATCTACGGGTCGGTTAATAGGAAAGGATATTTATTTGCAAATATTTTAGACGAAAATTGAATACAATTTGAGCATAAAATTTTAACGAATTTTATGCTCAAATTGTATTCAATTTTTCATTTTGGTGAGGACTAGACAACAGATTTATTTAAGATGATTAGTTACACTAAGAATATCACTAGTGTGTGGATTTTATTTATTTTAGACCGATACTAAAAACTATCCGGCAAAGCCAGTTATGCGTTGTGGTTCGTGTAACAAAATGAAATTATTACAATCGTGGATTAAAGTTTATTAGTATTGAGTACAAGTTATTGGCTCGAATATACAATTATTCATTTAAAGTTAGAAATTAAAAGTTAGAGTAAGTCAATAATTTGATATAATTGCGATTTGGTTTTAATTTGCGTTGTTTACAATTTTCACAACGGACGCAAAGGTTAGGTTAGGTTGACCCAGATATATGTTCGTTTTTCACACCGATCGCACCGCCCAAACGATCGAAGGTGAAAACCCATTTGAATCTTGCCCCGAATCGGGATTCGAAACCCGGTACCTCCCGCTCCAACTGCCGCAGCTTTAACCACTGCGCCACCTGGGCGGACGCAAATGTTATATGACATTTTACTTTATGTCATATAGCTCTTTTTATTTAATTGTTAGTGTTACGATGATTTGCTGTTTCCCATTGACAACATGCTCTTTGTAATGTATGGGTGAGTCCGTAACTATATAATATATATATATATATATATATATCTATATCTATATATATATATATATATATATATATATATATATATATATATATATATATATATATATATAAATATATATACATATATATATATATATATATATATATATATATATATATATATATATATATATATATATATATATACATATATATATATATATATATATATATATATATATATATATATATATATATATATATATATATATATATCACACTTAAAAATATTTTTGATATACAATGCTGATAGCATCGTATATACGTCCAACATATGGTTGCTTCGAAATTGAATGCAATCTTTGTATCGAAAATTTAGTTGAAGTTATTTACGTCGATTTGCAAAATTCAAAGCAAGGTTTAAATCGGATTTAATTTCAAAATATTTTGCATCGTAATCTGCAGAGAGATGCAAAATAGCTTTAAAAATTAAATCGATGCTATTTACATTGTAAACCGCGGTATAATGTAAATTGAGTCACTTATTATTTGAATGCTAGTTACATCTCAAAGTGAAATTTAAATCAGGCTTGTAACGAATGAGAATTCAATTTTGCTTGCTTCTTAATATATGAAGAGAATCAAAATTGCTTTGAAAATATTACGATGTTATTTATATTGAAATAACCAATGTTAAGTCATTTGCTATAGAAAATCATTCAAAATTTATTATTCATAAGGAACTGGTTCAATAAGACATTAAACTTCTTGCGATTTTTATTAAATTTTATTTAATGTTAAATTTTACATATTTTATTTCATTTTTATAAATATTTTGTTACTTAAATTAAATAACTTTCTTCGGAGGATGAAAAAGCCTTTTTATATAATTAAACTCATTATCTGTAAATGCAAGTTTATATACTGGATCCCACAGTTTTAATTTATTTGGATTTATTAATGGTCAATTTGTAATTAAAGTTGAGGTTCTGCAACACTTTTAGATTTCCTAAATTTTGTTATCGGTAATTCCTAAAATAATAAAATGGTTGGCAATGATTAGGTCAAGCTTATAATAAAATGTTTGTAAAAGTGAAATCAATTTTACTGTAAATATAGATTATTTATTAAGTTTTAGATTTCTTACAATCCCTTCATCATCAACCGATTTAAATTGAGGAAATAATTCAACCATATCACATGCTAATGATTGAATGTTAATAGGTATGTAAACCTTTTTACCAATAAATTGTCACTTTCTCAAAGCTCTACTTTCCATGTCCGATAGTCCGTGTAATTTTTTCAACCACTTCCGTATTTTTTTATTTAAGAGGAAAAGAACTCTTTCGATGCATAATTGCATCGTATAGTAAAAAATCAGCCACGTTGTTCTTCCATGGTTTTCTTTTTTAGTATAACTCGAGATGTTTTTTATTTATTTAAAATAAATAATTAATGCAAAATATATAATTACCTGATATAGTAAATCTCCGTACTCCTAAACTAGTCCATGTTTGTATGCGAAATGCAATTTTGGCTATAACTTTATTTTTGAATTCCGTTGTTTTAATTTGTATTATTAATTGATAAATTAATTATTTAATTTGTTTATTGAAATAATACTTTTTTTCACTCACTTTAATATTTTTTTTAATTTAAAATATTATTTTAACTATAAAACGGTCGCGATAGTTTTATTAGATTATTTATTATTTAAACAAAATAAATTTGGAATTCGTGTGCTTCGATTCAACATCTAACGAGGACTAAAACAAACAAAGTTAAATTTTACTAACCCAATCATTCCAATAGGACGTATAAGTTACTAAAATATAGTCAATACCTAGATAAAAAATAATTAAGAATACAATGGAATAATACATTTTGCTGTAACATTTTTCTGTATTGTGTTATATTACATATTGTTTGATTTTTGGACCACAGCTTTCGATTTAAATTGAACCTTAAAACCATGTATGACGTTAATTATATTATAGTAAGGTTTAGATGCAAGTAAAACATGAGTTTTAGATGCAATTACATCAAAAACAGTTTCGATTCATTCTTTGCATCTAATTATGATACGCGATTACTTCGTATGTGCCGCGATGCAAGATTTACAACGAAAATCGCAGCAAAATTTCTAAGAGTGTATATATCGGGTTTTTCCGTAGAGATATAATAACGAAGTATTTTAATAGGATTTCACCCTCTAATGTTTTTTATAATCTGTGAACCTCAAAACTTCAGTCAAAGTTAATATTTATAGTATGCTGAGGTTCACAAGCGACCAACAGCTGGCCTATAGGGGCTGCATTTGAGTCAAAATATACTTGAACACCAAAATGGTCCATCATTCAAACACCACCGTTTAAAATTAGCCAAAATTAATCGATTAATAAGAATGTGCTTATACTCTTATATATAAAATCAATTTAACTCAATAATTAAAGCTTCCCGATCATTTGAAGCGTCGAAATGTCAAATCCTGAATTTCATCGAAAACTCAGTTTTAGCGATATTACGCTAAATAAATAAATAAAATACGCATTATAAAACAGTTACAAACCCACGTGTGCTTCAAAAGACTTCATTATAGTAAACACAAAAAGTGACCGAGTGTTGTAAACTACAATTCAGGTTATTTGTGGTTGGTTATTTGGCAATGAAATTTGTTATCGTGTTATTTAAGACCTCAATTGGATGAACTTGACATCCATGATATATGTGTTATCAAAAACTATAACGTTTCATAGTTGGTCAAACAGTTCACTTGTTAAAAGGGAAGTTCGGTAACTATGTAATCTCGAGAAATGATCCGGTCAAATTGCCATGCGATTTAACACCGTTCTATTTCTTTTAAGAAGCTACAATTAGTACAGCTATATATATGGGCCATTAAACTATGAGAACCTCATTGTAATAGTCCTATACTTTGCACTGGTGATGATTAAGACCAGAACTATCAAAAAATTATAGCGAGACCGATGACCAAAACTGAAAATGTTCACTTACATTGAAATGAAGTGAACATTTTTCGAATAGCTATATATGGGCCATTGTGGCTATGAGATTCTGATTGTATCATTACGAAATCAATACATACGATGTGTACTTTTATTAATTTTGGTTGAGAGTATTTGACAGTACATTTTTACTGTCGTGATTCAATTTTTTTTTTGGGCTGACAGTTTTTATATATCACAATAGTTATAGTTATATGTCGTGATATAATTTTTTTGGGCTGACACTAAAATATGATAGAGATGTCATTTTTAGTCTTGCCATAGCATTTTTTTGGGTTGATTTGTGGGATATTTATATTAACTTTACATATACACATGATATTGGACTTCCGCAAAGAAGAAAAAATTAACCAACACTTTTCAATATGTATACGAGCTAGAACCATGGATTTGACTCGTATGCAGTTTGTCATAATAGATAAAAGTCCGAACAACCAAATGTTGTTGTATAGCTTTTCGAACGCAACAAAGATTTGATGTATAAATATAAAATGAGATTATTCAATATGGAACTTTGACTATAAGTATTTGGGGATGTAAATCGATCACGTTTAAATTTCAAATTCCATATGGAGAAAATAACTGATAATTCACGAGTAGACTGAATGTTATCAAAAGCGTGAGGTACCCAAAATGAAAAGGCCATTCTGGTGTGATTAACACATATTACGAGGGGCTAGTATCCTCCAAAATTCCACATGGAACTCGTGTGTTTGTTTATGGTAATGGTTTTAGAACCAACCTTAGGGTTGGGCTAAGCGCTATAATGAAACTTGCGAGTAAATATGCTAAAGCGGTATTGCGGTCTAACATGGGTCATTTTTATTTTAGTAATAAAAGAATGAAATCATAGGCAGATTGCAGACTTAAGAACAACTCAAATAACCCGCTTGATTTGGGAGAGGCTGAACATATTCGACAAGATCCTAAACGTAATACCAATTGTTCCTTTCTCTCTGATTGGTTTAAAATTAAAAAGTAGGAGAGTGGGTAGTCAGGGTAACTTGTTTGTGTATAAATTACACTGATTATCCACTCTCTAACTTAATAATTTTAAACTTAGTTGGAGTAAAATATTATTCATTGGGTACCTTCACACCTACAGATCAAAGGTAATGAAAGAGTCGTTATGATTGCATAAATGGGTTGTTTGAACGAGAAGGTAAATTAATTTGGTTCTATAGATGCTAGACATTAAACCGTACGGATTAAATGCGAGAGTGATACTCGGAAACTATACTAGGAAATATGTGTAATGCACCTGAATTAAATTTCTGTTAGAAAATTGTTATATCCTTGTTAAAAAAAATAAGTTTAATGATATGACTTATTATGTCGAGCTGACCAACCTACAAGATACA
Organism: Tipula lateralis; assembly: GCA_963932295.1. Lineage (NCBI taxonomy): Eukaryota > Metazoa > Arthropoda > Insecta > Diptera > Tipulidae > Tipula > Tipula lateralis. The sequence continues at coordinate 2,095,412 of OZ010738.1, forward strand.
TCAGTACGTATTAATAGTTCGAAAGGTTTCAATTGAGACGTGGTTAATGTTGTTTACGGCCTCATGCCATAGATTATTTAGGAACAACTCACAAAAGCTCCACGTTGTACATACGAGAAATATTAAGATTTTTAAAACACCAACAACATATCTACTTATCATGGCATTCTTCAGTGAGTTTAATTGTACAGTCATACTCGTATCTCCAATCAAACATCTTAATACTGTGTCAATCGAAAAATAACTTGAATTCTAATGAACCAAATTACTGGTTATCTTAGTAAACTAAAACCCAGCATGAGATAAAAAAACCAAAAATATTTTTCAAGAATGCATGACTTTCAAACAAAACAATTAATGATTGTCCTACATCTTTCTTGTAACAAGTACGAATAAATATCATAATTTCTTAAAAACGAATTGGATTTCTTTACATTTATCTTTGGTACAAAAAAATGTGCTTTCTTATTTCATCTTCACAAAAAGATTTTCGTCTCGATAATACAAATTATTCCGTTTGTTGCAAAGTTGGCACAAGTGAAAGAGGAACAAACAAAAAAAATTTTATTTCTGAATTTTGATTTGGTGCAAAATCTACAGCAACAATTACCTAGGTGTATTTTCAATCAATGAAAACTGTTAAAGTTGAAAATCAATGGAATTTCTTGTGTATACACAATCATATCGATTTCAAGTTGTAGGTCATTCGGTTTAAATTTATATTTTTTCTTTAATTCTGTCTTCGGTTTGTGCTCTTTCGTGTGCATGTTCTTAACTGGATTAGTGTGTACAGCTATTGAACTTTGTATAGTGGATTTGGAAACATAAGCACAAAATCAAGCAAAATCAGATGATTAAAAAATTGGATTGTTTTGTATTCGTGTAATTCCACCAAATCGGTAATTATTATTAATTTATTCAATCGTTAAATAATCAGCGATTTTTGTTGTAGAATATTGTTAATGGATAATTAATGCTTAAGACAGTATGAAATGTGGTACGAGAAAATGCTGTCTTGCGAGTTAATAATTATATACAAATTAACGGGTTTTGTCTAGGTCATAATTTTAATTTTTTATTTGAGATAATGAATTTTCAAGGCTTAAGGCCAAAAAGGTCGAAATCTTATTAAAAAGAATTTAAATTAAATCAGAACTAAGATAAATGCTTTCTGGGCTTAAGCTAAGATTGAAATATTCATTTTTATTTTAATTTTCACCATATTGAGTCCGCAGGGTGGCATGATTTAGTCAACTGACAGTAGCTTAAATAATAAAAAATAATACAACCCTTGAAAGGGTTCCAGTATATCCAGTAAAATCATAGCCGGTTGTACTTTAGTGGTCAAGAGAGTTTTTAAATTCGAAACGATTCAATTACGATTCGGTGAGAGTTGCTTGAGGCCTTTATTATGCAATAAAATGTTGTTCAATTAAATGATGGTTGGTTGAAGTAATTAGATCTTGAAGAAAAATATTTTTTAATATTAATGGGATTAGGAACGATGCCAGATGTTTTATTTTGTAACAATGTTGTTAAGTATTGATTCAAACATTTTAAAAACGTCCGATTGTTATATGATGATATGAATAGATTTTATGACTGAACAATCTGGTCCAGTATATTGGTAATGTTTGATTTTTGGTGAAAACCATATTTGGTTAACTAAAGCTTAATATAATTGGTTTGAACAATGAATAGTGTAAAAACTCGATTGGTTTTTGAAAATATTTTTGTAATCAGTGACAAAACCATGTTGAAAGAAGAAAAAATGCAGGACTGGACCACAAAAAGTACTAAATAGTTTCTACCTTTCGTTCACTTCACTTTTCGTAGTTTGCATGGTTCTAATCCCCATAGACAGCTGCTCTAACAAATGCTGCCATTCCCTCAAAAACAGTAGTATATACCTACCAAAGAAAGTTTCAGCACGAACAATCCACCAGCGAGATTACAGCGTACTGATCAATCCATAGGGAATACTATACTTCTATAAAACAGGTAGGACGGATTAATCTGACTCATTATTACTGTAAGCTATTACTTACCACTACCAATGAGATGGCGCAGGATTAATCAGCGTTAATTTTACATTTAGTCTGTTCCGATTAGAAACTTTGACAAAAATCAAAACGTGCTTTATACCACAATCGTGCTTAGAATAATCAATCTTGATTTGCTTATGTACCACAGCCTAGCTATTAAGAAGATGAATAGACGACAAAATATAATCAAAATTATTTATCTGTGATGGAAAATTATATTTCTAAGCAATCTTTCTTACTTTATATATACTTTTGCCATACAATCATACACGTGTTGCTTTCCGAGAGAAAACCAACAAATTAGATCCAGTTTTCATGCTACATTTCCATCATCAAGTATATATACAGGATTTTCAAAACAATTTTCGAAATGATAAATATTTTAAAAGATTTTCGAGCCCCACCTCCACACACTCCAAGTATACTGCCTATATACTATAAATGTGCGATTCGAAGCGTATGTGCAATAATAACAATAATAATAATTTATAATTAATTTTTTACTTCCAAAACAAGAATAAGGGCAAAAAAGCTCAATCTAGCCAAATGTTATGTACATGTTGGGGCACATACATATGTATATACATATGTATGTGTAATATATAGATATTGTTAAATTATTATTTTTATAACAAAATTTTATGATTACAATAACAATAATACTCGTACTAACATTATTCTTTTGTGTTTGATTTAAGATGAAAGCCAAGAATAAAAAAGCAACATATATATAAAATCATAAATATCATAAACAGAACCGAATACATGTACAGTATATATATATATATATACGTACAGTGTGCATGTGGATTGCCTTTTTGTATATAAACATACATACATACATATATATATACACGAGTATTATATACGAATGAAATTTTATGGCCATTGAGTGGACCATAGATGCTATTATTCATTCTATGATCATTTTTCTTTTCCTTTTTTATTCTACTCTTCAATCATCATGAAAATGGTCTTTATGGGTTTTCTTTTACATTTTTTTCGCCGTATTTTCTCGTAAGTCATAAAATTTGTGTTTGTGAAAATGAACGAAAACTTTTTTTTTTGCTGTACAGCATCATAATAAAAATATAATAAAAGAAAAACAAACAACGAAACTTACCTTATCACCATCGTCTAATGTTGTCGAGAAATCATCACTTCTCTCGGATATTGCAATATACGCGGTGCTATTTCCATTATATTGCCCAAATGAATGAGGTTCCTGTTTTGAAACACACTTTCCCATAGAATCGATATCATAGGCAATACTATAATAGATTTTATGATTGATGCTCGAAATAAGGTCCTCTAGCGAGTATGAACCATTTATGTTATCTTCATTGGCTTCTGGTGACGACGATCCACAGTTAGGTGGATTGAATAGCTCGCCTTCGATCTGGAAAGCATAAAAATAAAAAAATGTTAGTGGTCTAGCATTTAAATTAGTTTAATAATTTATGCAAGTGTTCGTTTTCTTGACGGTGAAACAGAAACCCGTGCCATTTAACAAGTTTGTAACTCGCAATTAGAAACACAAAGGATTTTCTATATATAGCAGGTTGTGGCCGCTAGATCATTTTACTATATTAGGAGTAACTCCTTTACATCACCGTATTTCAACTAAATACCTAGTACTGCCTAATATATTTGATACACTACGAATTTACAGACGTATTTCAGATTGTATGGTTTTTTACTGGTTGACATGTATATGGAATGTGATTCTTATACCTATAAGGTTTAATGTCATCCTCTTGGTTTTGAGAATACAGATCATTGAGCTTATCTGTCAATTTTGTATAAACTCAGGTAGAAGTTGCGGTATCTTACTGCCGTAGGCCAATTGCAAAAATTATTATATGCAGGTAGTTTTCAGTCATTTTGCTCACGATGATAATCCATGATTTTCTGTGGTAGTGATGTGTTTTCTACCGATCTTTCCAGCTTAATTTTACTTCGTTAGTTAGTTAGACTCTTGTCAGTGTTAATGTTTTGAGATCTTTCTTAAAGATTGGCGAAGTTCTCGCATGTTTAAGAATTTCATAATCGTATTTCAATAATTTTTTCTTGACGAGATTTATATTCTTGATGTGATGTTTAATTATCCATATCACATCTCTGCCATTAGTTTTTGCTATATTTGTTACTTCAATAAACAAAGATCATCTGTTTTTATAACACATATCATTATGATTACCCCCGCTAACTATTCCTGATATATTGTTCAATTTATCCTTGGCTACTAGCCCTCAATTAACCCAAGGCTATTCACTGGCATCCTCACGGGTCACACTGCATTAAGATACTACCTTAAAAATGGAGTTGAATGCTTCCTGGCGTATATACCGTACACCTCAACTTATCCCCGCCCATTACAATAATAATATTGAAACTAGAAGATTACATGAGATGTAAGATGTGAGACTGAATATTCAACGAAAGCTCTTACCGGAAAAATTGAACAGAAGCATAAACTCCAATTCCTCTTCTTTCATGAAACGATTATAAATTAAAATTAACTATTTTTATCTAGATGGCGTTGTGCTTAGGATTGCGATAAACCAACTGAACCAAAAAATATAGGCTAACGATTTTAAATTTTACTTGGTTGAAAATATATCTCTTAATGGTTTCTTACGACTTGAATTATTTGTTCATATACTACCGGTATCGTTCATTGGTATCAGTTCTCTGTTAAACATATATAGACTGTCAAAGAAGAACATTCACATCTATTACTCATATAAGCATTACACGGGTGTGGTTCCATATTTTAGTGCGCACACGAATGTAATTTTTTTTCTAAGCGTATTATGTACACGTGCAAAATCATGTTGGCAACGTTTGTGGTTATACCAAAGAGAATAAATATAAAGAGGAACATTTTATATGAACGGCGGTTGCATATAAACTAAAAATATTTTTGAGTTATTTGATGATGGCAAACGTAATAAGATAAACATATATTTTTATTTCGTTTTCTCTTTCGAACAACAGCTAAAAAATATTTGACTATTTCAAAACTTCGCTTACTATTTTACATTATAATTTGATTGTAAAATGAAATAGATATATTTTCATATAATAATCTATTCCATTTTACAATCGAATTATAATATGAAATTGTAATCGTAGTTTTGAAATAGAGAAATATTTTTTTTGCTGTCGTTCGAAAGAGAAAACCAAATAAAAATATATGTTTATCCTATTTCGTTTGCCATCACCAAATAAGTAAAAAATATTTTAAAATTTTTAGTTTATATGCAACAGAGGTTCATATAAGATATTTCTCTTTATATTTATTCTCTTTAGTTACACTCGAAACTTAATTATGATGTGCGTGGTCTAGTAAACTACACTTCATAATAGGAAAAAAAGTTAAATAATAAGCAGTTGGCGTTGATGCTTCTGTCAAAAAATCACTTTACAACTTCAGAAGAAAATATTTTAAAAAAGTTGAGTTTTTATAAGTTATATAATTGGAAGTGTCAGTGATAAAGAATTATGTCTCACTAGTAGATAGTGAAATCCTTGATTGGATGGAGCATGATCATTTGCAACAGAAATAATCTTGGACGCCTTTTTCGAGTAAAATCTCATCAAAAAATAGACTGATCGGAAGATTTGGTATAAATTCATACGAAAATGAAACGTTATGAAACCTCAAAGGAATTTAATCGACGAACTGGTATTGAAGTATGGATGAAGATTAACTCAGTAAAAAGTAAGCCCATTTAAGTTTGTCTTTTTGATTCAGGACCCGTGGATTCTAACGAACAAAATTAAATGACTCAATACAGGGAGCTCAGGTTCTTTCCTGGTGAACAAGAGTCTGTGTTTTTGCTAGTAATACCATGAATTACAGACTCCTAAATAAAAATTGTTGTAATGACCTTACAGTAGTCGCCGTTGAACTAAAATAACTGGGTATTCGACGTGAGGTTCTAGTGATCTCCACCTATTTTCCATATGTTGGGGGGATTTACCTCTTGGAATACGTATCCGCGTCAGACTGGAGATCTGTACCAAAGAGATAGGATAACCTCATCTCTTGTCGTCTATCCAAAATCTTCTTTGGATCAATAAATTAGCAAAGATCACAGTATTTCTTAAATTATGATAGACGCACTTTAAGGGCTCGCTGAGCGTTCTCACAGGACTCTTTGAATAATCATATGTTTCGAATGAAAATTCAAAACATCTCATACTGCGAACAGTGTGAGAACCGAGAAAAAGAAACTGTTGAGAACCTCTTTGTACTCCTGTTCTTCGGACTCTTCCCATAGACTACACTGTTTTGGTTCACAATTCTTATTTGAGGATCAATTGACGACCTTGAGGATATCAAGACTTCATAAGATCAAACAGATTGCGGGACTGTGAGTGTGCATCTGGGAAGGGATGTCACAATCGGTCAATTGAGTCTGAGTGACAAGGAAAAAACCCATTTAAGTAAATCTAATAGCATGCAACCGTATAAAAACCTATCTCACCTAATTCGTGAGGAAAACCATTCCCAGGAGGCATCCCTTACAAATTGGAACTATCATAACGAGGTTTGCAGTTATACCGTTTAATCGAGCTTTTTCATGAAACGTACATAATCTGACCGCCAGAGCCTCAGTTGTTTATATTATTTGTTCTTTAATTATTGAAAGCAATTATAGAGAAGTAATGTCTTAGAGAACTTAAAGGTGTAATACTAAGACTTATTATTTAATTCGGCGGTGGCAGTTATAAAAAACGATCAAGATCCAATGGTACATCAGTTAATTGTGATGTTTAAGTAAGCTTGCAAAATTTATACTCGACATTACGCTTAAAAACTCTTAATTTAATAGTTCCTGCATGTAGCAATATCATAATCGAGTTAATCGTAGATAATTTAGCTTGAATTATAGACAAATCGATTAAGTAATTTGCAATGTAGAAAGTTTTCAAACAATAGTCTTAATGATTTTGAAGCAATTGTGTAATAAAACCAACAACAATAATTTTAAGAAAATAGATTACCGTTGCACTCTCGTAAATATTGTGTAGCTGATGAACCTAGTTTTTGTTTATTTTCGTCTGTGATTTCTATAAAGATTAAATCTCACTCGCTACACTTGAATTGGGCTTAAAAGATAATTAAACTTCCGTACAGTTTAAAATTCATGAGTTTCCCTCCAATTTTATTTATATATCCAAAACATAAATACATACTATTAACAAATATGTTTATTATGTTGTTGTTTCTTCGTGTATCTGGCTATATGTTGTATAAATATAGTCGTAGAATACAATGCTCTGTACAGTTTAGCTATTAATTTTATGTATGAGTAAGAATGCAAAATGTGTAATAATTTTACCATAAATTATTTAATTATGTTATTTAAAGCTCCCTCTTGTCATTTTCTTCATACCTTATTGCCGTAAGTTATAACATTTATGTGTTCAGCACATTTCATACCTACACACACACATATATACGTATATAATTTTAGTTTATAGTTTTATATATAAACAAAACCATTTCTTTTCATACAGCTTTTTTGTTTACTTCAACTAAACTATATAATTATATCGTATGTAGATAAGTACCCAGTACACTACGAGTATATAGAGTATATATACCTATATATGTACACTAAAAATTCAATTTACCAACAATGGATGGAAAATCTAAGTAAAATATTAACAATAAATACATGAAACTGCAGAACTAACGACCAACCTATTATGATTATTATTATGTGAATTTAAGTAATTAAAAGTTATAATTATAATTTTTTTTTGTTTTTTAATTTTATGTAATTTGAATTGTAAATGGAGTTTCGTTCAAGTAAATAATTGGTGATGTGTGTAAAAGATTGCATTTTTGTTTAAAGTACGAGGAGTATGTATAGTTGAAAATGAAAAGTTCTAATTAAAAACTAAGGATTATAATAATTTTGTTGTTGTGTGCTTTTCTCAGATTTAAGTGGATGTCATGTGATAGAAAAGTTTAATGTTATAGTTTGGAATTAGTTTAAATTGGTGTATTTATTCTACTTTAAGTTTTAATCCGATTTTCTTATTTATTTATACTCGTTTAAGAAATATCAATTAGCTGTGTTTCCGATTTCTGGTCGTGCCACCAAAGTTTAAATTAGGTAAACTTTTATCCAACCATATTCGTTGGATAAAATCGAAATTTTAAATTATCGTGCTTTCTGCACGTCCTTTTAAAATAAGAAATATCTGAGCGACACATGTCACTATGTAAGGAGATCTTGAAATTAAAATGGACATAAACATTTAGTCAACAATAGTGTAAGACAGTCAAAACCAATGTAGGAGGAAAAACAGTTATTCTTTCAACCAGAATGACAAGGAAGATTGCTTCCTAGATCATTTTGTGTCTTAATCACCGACAGTTTAGCATTTAGACATCGAAAGTTTAAGTCTCGCTTTAAATATACAGCTATAGAGCTGAACGTCTCTTAGCGCCAGTAAGACCTCTTTATCGTCTTAAGACATTTATTTACAACCATCTGTAGCTTGTTGTTGAAAAATTTGTTGTTTGCGGTTCCAGGTTTAGCAACTATTCGGCAACACTGGTTTCACTCACGAATAAAACATTTTTATAACGTTCTGTTACTGATAGCTTATATTTTATCCAGATTATGTACATATGTACGGTTTTGAATGATTTTCTACCATCGTTTAGTCACTCTTGTTATTTATTTTTCTTTTATGCTTTTGTGCTTTCTGTTGCATGTCTGTTTGTATGTTAGCAATCATACTCGTATGTCATCTTAATCCTGATCATTGAGTTTCTCCATTGATTGACACGGTATTCGGTCTGGGATGGAATGTCTAGTTTTTAGGACACTATCTTATACTATTAGGAACAGAAAAGATGAGAGAAACAGTACACTACTTTGTCTTACGTTTTCTCTTTTTGTGTTATGTTTCACAATGTTTAACTTGATTATCTTCATTCACGTATACATTTCTGGTTTGACTTTGATTAAATTCTTTGTGATAGATGCCTATTTCGAAGTGTTTTCTATATTGCATTTCAGTGTATTATGTTCTGTCAAAAGCCCAGAAACAATATAGGTTCGATCAACTGCAAGCTGTTAGCATGCAATGAAACACAAAGTAAAGTAATGTAAGAGTTGTTCCAGTTTATGAACGATCAAGAGTTCATTACCTAGAATAGTTGGTTGACAAATACACAAAGTAATGTTATTGCGTCTTATCCAATTGGCGATAAGTTTCCTGGGTTGCAAAATAAAATTTTCATGATCTGATTTCGATTGTTGATGTAAATATTGTTGAACACGTCTATATCATAATTTGGGAATGTATTAATATTCACGGGTAAATGTCTTCTTCTCACTGTAAATCGCGTCGGTTTTTTGCACTATGTTACAACTTTAGACCCTATTGGACAGTTGAAGAGTAATGATTGGTTTGAACTCGACTTACCATATTTCAATAGTACTAATCTCCACACACATTATTTTCAGATGTTTGGATAGAAAATCCTTATATCTTTATACCCCGCAAATCATCAATACTTGAATTTGAAACAGTATGCAAATCGAAATATATTGCGTTTCGTGGTAATCCAGAAAATATTCTCAAATAATTTATTACAAACTAAGGATTGTGAATATGGTCCAGCGTCATCCAAGAAAGTTAATACTAGTTTTACTATCGCTTATATCTGATGAAAATGTCTATACTTGAATTGGAAGTTGTGTTGAAATATTGGAAGCGGCAATTTAGCCCGATGGATAACCTTGATAGTGATGATTTAGTAAAAACAAAAATGTATCTGTTTTAAGAGCTATATAGATTTTGTTACGATTTGCTTTGTACAGAAGAAAGCAGAACATAGTTTTCAGTGATAAGATGAACTTGAATATCTTCCACTATTCACTTTTGTCATAATAAGAATCTTATAGATGCATAAACACTTTTACAACCCAAAATGCGCTATAATATCTTCTGTAGTACCAAATTTTCTATACCGTTCTATATTTTAAAATTGCATCAGGGATTCAAAAAATGTATCTTGATGTAAGGGCATAATGTGCAGTATAAGTCTCAAGCTATCCATCCCATTACCAGCTCGGGTAAATCAGGTTTACACCATCTGTGCTCAAAGCAACATCAATGAATCGTATACCTAATAGAAATCGTATCGCCAAATCATGATTTAATTCATACTAAATGAAATAGGATCCATGGGGGTTTTCTTGTTGGTTGTTAAATATACCCTTGGTTTATCTACCACATTTTGTTATCATTTTTACCAAAAATCGCGAAGGCACACTAAACTTTATGCAATCAACTTAAAATAATTCACAAACTATAACAGCAGTGGGTTGAATGAAACCTGAATTGAGGAGGAAGGATTTTACTATTGAAACGATTCTATTTCTAGACTTCCCAATAAGTCGTTCATTTATCGTTCATGTACCATAAAGCGTTAACATTATGTTTCTGGATAAAGTCCTTATCTAAACTTACTCCAGTCATGATGTTAGAATTATTTGGAATGTAATTCAGAACAAGAAATATTAGAGATGAAAGGTTAGTTACATGGAAATGACTTATAAGTTTTGTTGTAACTGTGCCAACATCATAAAAGCTTTTGTCCGATTTAAATTTGACTCTCGTTTAAAGTTCCAAATGATGGCTAAAATTTCTATATAAGTCAATTATATTCTTTGCAAATTTTATTCATTAATTAAAGCAAAATTTCATTTCTTTTCAATGTACCGAACATAGAAAGTCGAATATCCCCAAAAACTCAACATTAAATCAACAACAACAGCAATAACAAATGAAATGAGAAACTGTAATTAGAACTTTTTTTTTTATTTAACTAAAAAGTTTAATTTTATTTAATTTTTTTTTATGTTTTAAAAAACTAAGTTCTAAATAATACGAAAAAATAAATTTGCAACAAAAAAAACCGAACTTTTTATCATTTTACAATCGATGTTCCAGCTTTTTATTTTCGTCGTCGTCGTTCTCTTCTTCATCTTTATTTATCTCTTGAAACTTTAACTTTTGTTACCAAATTTGCTCATTCGATTATGTTACTAATTATTGTCGTTTTGAATTGTTTCTTCGAAAAGTTATTTTCGTCTCATCTATAAGTAGATTGAGACGAGGAGCGAACATTGAAACTACTTCGATTTTTTGTCGCATCCTCTTTATTGTTACGTAAAATCAAATAAAAAGTTTATTAACATAAAAGCTTATGTACATATCTATGTATAATTTGGAGAATAAATGGTTTAATTTAAAATTTAATCTTATTTGCGATTGTTATTGGTTTTCAATTTGTCTATTACAATTCGATATTATTGATTTGATGGCGTTACGATACTAGTTTTTGTCATTATAGAGAAAGTATTTATAAGTTAAATTGGCAGGCAGCAGCATTCGAGTAAACAAGACCACCTGAAAACTAACAAATTGATTTTTTAAGTCATTAGTTACGTCTATTGTTTTTATATTTAATGATTGTGGGAAATAATTTTTTGTTTCAAATATTTTATTTGGACAAAGATGAGTACAGTTAAAATGTACTGGATATACTGTTGTATTTTATAGTCAAGCTTTCATATACTGTTAAAGTTCAACGGCATTGAGAACGTCAAAAATGTATTTATTATAATGCGCGCTGTCACGGATCATCACAATATTCTTCTTTTTGTAAATTTGGCAATTTGTACATATACGCTTGATGAATTATTAATTGCACAATATTATGTCGTACAAATATTACGCAAACATTTTGCAAAACATTCGATGTGATTAAATATAATATATTTGATATGAATAATCGAATGGTATTGTACAGTTTTTTTGATTTATTTTAGAATTTTTTGTATTATTGGCAGCTTAGCAATAATCTAGATAAATCGGTAATACTTTATAAAATCTTATCATTAGAAACCAATTAACTCTAAATTGAACAAAGATTTTGTAAACACTTCGTGCTAAACCAACCTTTCACTACTGACCTCGTTTGTGCACATAATTTACTCGAACATATATTCGACCATATTTTGCTTGATTTTTATGATAAACTAAGTGTTTAATTGGCTAATCAATATTATTCAGTTGTAAAATATATTTATTGGTACTTTGCTTTGCAAGAAAATAAGGTTTTTTAAAGGGTGTCCCAAACAGCACAAAATATTTAATTTTTGATGTTGAATGAGTTGATTACTGGTGTCAGACACGTAATGTTACAGGATAATTTGTCATTATTATGCGAAATTTTAGCTGTTCAACCGTTTATATTTCATAATTCTAGTATTAGTTATACATAGTTTAATTAAAACTTTTAAACTAAACTAAAAGTGTGAAAAAGTGTTACACTAAAATGAAAAGGTGTTGATTTTTAACATATTTACCTAAAAGTGACACTTTTTGACACTTTTTATATGTAAGAATAGGAAAAATTTCAGCAACATAATCTGCTATATTTCGTCTCATTTCGAGACATTTCAGTCCTTAAAGTGAAAAAATTTCCATCGTGAATGAGCCAATAAACCCAACCACCACATTACTATTTTATGAATAAATAAAAATGTCGTATTAAGTTTTTATTATAAAGCTTAATTTTCCACATTCAAGTTAATCAAGTTTTAATAACGTAAACTACATATATAGCATAAAAAAGATCTTATATTAAGTTCAGACAGATAAAGGAGTATTATTTTATAAGCTAGACAAGGAAGTTTGTCCCCACTACGATTTGTTGTTGAACCGTTCTGATAGTGCTTCGTCCGATTCTGAAAATTTACACACTGACTATGGAAGGGTAAGGTGTGATCAAAGAGTAATTGATGCAGCTTATAAGACGCTTCTCGATAAATATTATCACAAATGATAATTTGTATGTAGATCATTTAGATAAAATACATTGAGCTTAACTTGATTTGTTACATTCTATCCTCAATAACGTAAATCTCTTTGCAGAATATTAAATTATCTTTTCAAAATATAAATAAGTTATATCGGAGACGAAAGTTACCAGTGTATCGGCAACCTCTTAATAGCATCGATGGCTTATAACGTTTAGATTATACTATTTGGATTTCTTCTTCGGTGTTTTGATTCTCAATGTAAATTACTTCGATAATGCGATTAATTAAAACTTTTTAGTTCATGATACTATAAAAAATGCTTTCCAACTTAATATAGATTATTTATGTTTTCCAAAAATTACTATGGCATCTTTTGACCCTTGAAACACAAAATCATAATGACTGAAAATAACCTAGATACGTAAAGCAGTTCGATTCAGATAAAGTTTATTTCAAGAATCAGTGTTTCTGAAACGAAGATTTTGATTCGAGCTTTTTCACTCATAAAAGCTTCTTTTTCAATGAATTTATCATTTTAAGGTCGACACATAAATTATTTCCCATAACAATGAACCGTATTTGTATAACTGCAAAAGTTCAAATTAAGCTCCTAGTAGTCTTTAACCAAACAACATACGAAGAATTGGTAATTTATCAGAATATATGTATGGAAGAAAGATTGTTTCATGCACTATACAATACGTCATTAAACTTACACCATACACAAAATACATTATATTAACTACTTACAATATACCAAATTATATACCCAAGAATAGAACAAACACATAAAGCATATAGAAATTAAGATTATATAAAATATATAAAGATACATACCATGTTTTCAGTAGCCGATTCACCAAGCTTAGATGCTTCCATTACTATGTAATTAAACAAATTTCTTTCACCGAACAAAATATATTTATAAGAGTAGATTTAACTGTTAATTCGTAATACCACCAGTCTTTATACCATAATTATACATTATCTACAACTTTGTACTAAATTATAAGATTTTATTACAATTTGTTTTCTTAAAATATAATCAGTGTTTCTGAAACGAAGATTTTGATTCGAGCTTTTTCACTCATAAAAGCTTCTTTTTCAATGAATTTATCATTTTAAGGTCGACACATAAATTATTTCCCATAACAATGAACCGTATTTGTATAACTGCAAAAGTTCAAATTAAGCTCCTAGTAGTCTTTAACCAAACAACATACGAAGAATTGGTAATTTATCAGAATATATGTATGGAAGAAAGATTGTTTCATGCACTATACAATACGTCATTAAACTTACACCATACACAAAATACATTATATTAACTACTTACAATATACCAAATTATATACCCAAGAATAGAACAAACACATAAAGCATATAGAAATTAAGATTATATAAAATATATAAAGATACATACCATGTTTTCAGTAGCCGATTCACCAAGCTTAGATGCTTCCATTACTATGTAATTAAACAAATTTCTTTCACCGAACAAAATATATTTATAAGAGTAGATTTAACTGTTAATTCGTAATACCACCAGTCTTTATACCATAATTATACATTATCTACAACTTTGTACTAAATTATAAGATTTTATTACAATTTGTTTTCTTAAAATATAATTGATACCCATCACCGTTTATCTAAACAAAATATACATAAAATAAAATTAAGTAAATTAATCTCATAATTATTTTGTAGTTACACGAATTATTATAAATTAAAAAAAAGCATCATTAATAAGCACAACAACAACAACACAAAATAAGCTTATTGTTACTATAAATTTGTATATGTTTATACCTTAACCATAATATAGAATATGCAATGTGTTACATTAATTAAATTAATTATATTGTGGTAACCCGCCAATCAATCATTTTATTTACAGTTCACTTGCATAATCTAAATTTGTACACAAATACATCGCTAATTAAAATTCATTTCAATATATAAGTAATGGCCAAGGCGTTTATAATATTGAAAAGTTTAATTAGATTTTTATTTATATAAAGGATTGCTATTTTATGTTTTTATGTGCCATTCTCCCTCGGGTCACTCTCGAGGATTGAATATTATGATTATTTATTTCTTGACTGTGTATAAATATACAGATTTTTGCTATTATTTATTTCTATGCTTGTAAGAATAATATTACAGTCAAAGGACTGTTTATATATATATATATATATATATATATATATCAAGGTTTAGTACAGCAAACAAGAAAAGGTACCAGCTATGCGATGACTATACGGGGGTACATAATGAATTATGGGATTCGAATGGAAAATGTTTTTCAGTTATGTTTTTATAATTTTATGAATACAATCTCTCGGGATTGGTGTTTTTTGTTGACGATGTGGACGATAGTCAATGCTAACATCTTGTTCTGTTTTATTTCGTTCAAGGCAAAAAATATACAAGACATGGTTACAAATGTAAATTTATTTCTTCAACATTTGTTTAGAAATACAGGAACGAAATTACTAGGCAACTCAATATTAATCAGTTAGATAACATTGGTACGTATGGCAAATTGCACTGGCGCTCTCAAATTTATTATAAGAATGTACTATACAAAATTATATAAGATTTCTGAGCGAGTTCGTATTTAGATGTGAACGCCACACGGAATATACTTTCCTAATAACAAAATATTTTTGAAAAGATAAGTTAAGAGAAAGGGAGGTCCTATGAAGTTTTTTGATCATCGACGGTCAGATGTATAATGGGGTGAATTGAAGAATAGCATGGTGTTGACGATGAGAATGAATATTGGTACAATACAACGAAGTAGTACCTGAAAGAGCTATATTTCATCAACTGATCTACTGATTTACTGAGTACACTGAAACACTTATAAATTGAAGTATGTTTATACTGGAAATAATTTGACAAAGGATGTGCTTTATAGGCAACTATACATAATGGTTGTTTTCCAATCAACCAACTGCTAGAACACGCTACGGAACCACTATTACGTTCGGTTCATATATTTGCTCAAAAATCCATAGGAAATTTGGCATACAAGTACCGAATTACTAGCGGTTGGTCGATTGAAAAGCAACTAAATGTTTGTTTCGAATCGATAAACCTCTAGTACCCGCTTGTAGTTCGGTTTTTTTGCTAAATAAATGATTGCAACTAGCGGTAGCTAGTGGTTGGTCTATTGGTAAGCGACTAATACCATCGTGTTTGAAGTCGAAGTATAAGCTCAATTTTTTGGCATTTTAGTTTTAAATTCTTAACTAGGTATATACGATGGTGATTTTAAATAAGTTTTATCGAATTAGTATTTCACCAACATCAATTTTGGTGAAACATTTGTTACAGTTTGACTAATAAAGTAGAATCAAATTGGGTCACAATGGACCTTATCTAAAAGTGAGCACGAGAAGATAAAATACGAACCGAGACAGATTAAGCAACCCTGGTTATATTATATGTATCCTCAGAATCTGCTTCTTTTAAATTACCGAAATGTATTTAACCTGCACAGTGAAATTAACATAGATTAAAGGCCAACGACTGCTAAATGAAACAATATGCACCATCGTGATGATGAAAGATATAAATCTGTGTTTTGTTAAGACTTAAATTATGAAGATTATTAGAATTTAAAATCGATTGTAAACAGTTTGAGAAGTTATTCGAAAATAAATAAAACGAAACGAATTCTAGATCAACCTAGATTCCAAACAAGCTTTTGATGCTTATAGGTCATTGTTTAAGTATACAACAATCTAGCAATACATACTATACTTTGGCTAACCCAAGTGCAAATAATTCATTTTATGTTAGCTATTAAATGTGAGTTCTCAGTACTCACTACACCATAGATGTTATTTCACTTTTCAAATGTAACAAATTTACAAAACAGGATTACTTTTGGGAATTCATACACTATAGAAAGAACATCGTCTCACGTTTTTTTATAATGTATTTACATCACAGAAATAGGATGGCTTCAATCAGATTATATTACCAGTAAAAAAGCTTTTCTTAAGCTCACCTGTAGAACGTCAAGTAAAATAATGAAATAATTTTGCTTCCCAATTACCAATTTCAAACGTTGGTCGATATTCAAGAGAAGAACATTCAAAGTTCATAGCTGCACGTATACATGCTATCAAGGAATATAGACCGAATGCATCAAAATATATTAATGGTTATAGAATTGGTATAAGATAACAAAAATTGTTGTACTCTATGAAGTTGCGAATTTTGACGTCAGATAGCAACCCTTGTCAGACGTTAATAACAAGCCTTACCAAATTTCTAGATTTAGCTGAAGGTTAACCTTTCTTTATAGCTCAGACGAACTGAACAGGCTTTTACTATATAACCTAAAACATCAATTTCGCAGTATGCTCCTAATTACATTCCAAATTTTCTAATATATAATAATTAATTGCTTTTCCTCATATCAATTTCAAAGTGGTTCGATGTAATTTACAAATTAAGACGTTTCATTCCCAGAACACCGAAAAGGTCAAACAAAATATTGAATTCCTTTAATAATAAAGAAAATATATCAATATCTCAACTTCAACACAATTTTTATGTACACACACACACATAAACTAATTTAACCCATATCGAAAATTTACTTCATGTTCATATACAAAATGTAACCAAATTTCCACCTTAGTTATTATATAGCAGCAATGGTGAACAATTTTTTTTTTACCACATTAGATGAAAACATCATCAATCTTATCAACATCCTCTCATCTAAAAACGAAGTAAAAAATTGAAACGAACAGCAACGGGAAAAAAATCTCAAGGCATAATTATTAACCTACATACATATACGTATATACATAAGCCAATGATAAATGTAGATACCAAACCAAAATCTTATTAAACGGTTAAAAAAATCCGGCGCAAAAATAATAATGCTTTAACCCAAATATAGTAAAAAAGCTCATTCCAATTGGGCCAACGGAAAAACAAGCTCACATCAGAAATAAAAAATGAAGTAAGTAGTAGAGAAAATAGAATTCATATATGTATCGCTCTATATATACATACATGCATATAGGGGTAACTTTAAAGCTATATACATTATACAGTAAGCTACTTTAATTTATGTACGACATAAATTCCTGATTTATGATTATACAAAACCATTACACAAATATATAAATATACAACGACGACTAACAACTAAATCGGGGTAATTTAATATAAGCTTTTTGCTATGTTTTGTATTGTTGTTGTTTGGAAAGTTTCGAGTCGTCGTCGTCGTCGGGTGATTGATGAATTGTTAACAGGGAAAAGTATAATTCAAAGTTACACTTAATATTTTGTAGTACGACAGCATAACTATTTATTATCAAACTTTCAATGTACATTTACAAACTTATATGTTTTATTCGAATAAACATGATAAGATAACGATCTTGTCAATTTAAAAACAACAAAAAGTTTAAAGCTGTTTTCATTTTTTGTGTGTATATATTGCTAAATGGATATAATTCACTAGAGAGGGAATACGACTTTCGAAATTGAGTTTTTTTATGATGTGCATTCGTTTTGGTATTCCTGTGTTGTATTGTGCTAATTTTTTTTTGTTTTAATTAAAATTCTATTAGTTTGATTAGTAAAGTGTTTTTGACACTACACCCGATAGGTTATATCGACTGCGCACAGTTTAGAGTTTAGACTTTTTTTTATAATTAGATTTGTAAACATTTATTATTGAAATTGGTTTAATTTATTGCATGGCGACACTGATGAGTTTCATTTTAACTTGATGACTATGTAGTGTATAATGGATGGGCGATAATTAAACGAATACCCTTTAGACTTGGTTTTGAATTATAATTTTGCTACTTTATATTTGAATACAAAATTTAGAAATGTAGATTGTACATCAACAAGTTTTTGTTTCAAGGTAGATAATTAGAATTTTCAACCTTTTTCTTGCGATGAATTTTAATTAAAACGGACTTTTACTCATCTCTCAATTTGAAATGGTTAAATTTATGAAAATATTGATGGGAATGCTTTATATAAGTGTGGAGTAGGTTTTGCAAATCGGGGACTGAATAATTCGGAACTGACTTGAAGTATATATGCATTCGATTATACAAATCTATGCTTTTCGTTAACATTTTATGGACAGACTACCGAGTTTGAACGGTTTCAGATAAGACATGGTTAAGTCAGATAATCAAATTGAATTTAAGGCTCGTTAGTTTGATTATTTATGTGTGTGGCTTGTGTCACAAGATCTTATATAGTAAGTATATATGAAAACAGTAAACTTTTTGACGATAATCTGGTAAAAACCCTAATAAATTCTGTACAGGTGGTTTTAATATATAGCTATTTATAAACTAATGGTTGGCTTGAATATTTTACCCTATACAACTGTTGTCACCGATACGGGGTATGCCTTTAGTCTTAATCATTTTCTCAACTTGTTGGTCCTATATTTTGAGAAGTTCTGACTTTCTAACTACTTATAAGGCTTAGCTTTCACTAACATAGCAGATAGAGTCAATGGTTTTACCGATTATCCACACTCCACCCAACAGGTGCAGCGGAAACGCTTTTTAATGGTGTCCACCTGCAAGAATAATTAATCACCAGAGTTTCAATACTCTTAAATCGAATTTTTCATTGAAACAATTTACTTATACAAGACCCTATGTGCAGTTTATTCAGATGAGTAATTGTGTCATCTCACCACTGAGTTATTCCTCTGATCACATTAAAGCATAATATTTGAGAATCGTAATCTTGAATTTGTGGTTCGAGATCTGCTACCTAAATGTCATTCAAAATCAGTCTTGAATCGAATGTGACCTTTAAATAATTTCAACCCGTTTCAAATATCAGTCCTGTTTAATGCGTGTTACTGTAATAATGCTGATTGATTTTAGCATGTGACCGAAGCTCCCTAAGAGGATCTCTATGAGGGCGTATGGGTATTTTTTGAACGAATTCTGCATTACAAGTGAGATTTGTCACCTATAAAACTGATGATAGTAAGATGTTCAGGTTATTTCGTATGAAACCGCGACATCAGATATCGAAAAATCGTGAATCAACCCAAATTGCCATTAAGTAGTTTTAGAGATACCTGTATAGTAGTGACGACCAACAATGCAATGGACAAATGGATAACTAAACTGGTATTATCTGTTAGAGATATGACTTAATAAAGTGTCTCGCAAATGAACAATAATCGTATTAAATGCCCTCTACAGAGCTATTTTTATATAGCTTTGCCATTTATGTGAAGCTCAATCTTGCATTACACTATAATATTGCTGAATAAGCATTGCCATATAGAGTTGTGTAATATATTCTCGCATATATAAAAATCAGGCTAATCGCCAATCTATAGCTGAAATAATTTTTTTTATTAAATAATTTTATTAAATAATAAAACTGAAACCTAATATCATTCGCAACAATTTAAAATGACTTAAGAACATTATAAAATCGAAAAAGCAGCAGCTAAGATATATACCTACGTATACGGTACACTAAAAATAATACACATTAATCAATGTCATTCATTACCTATGGTGGTTGGTTGGTTGGTTATTCGGCTGAAGTTCGCATACACACCACTATATATATGTATATATGCTATACGAGTCTGGATGTTGTTTTTATGTTGTAATAAATTTATGTACAACACAGTTTTCTACCCCCAATTCCCCCTTTCGTAAATTACATTGGAGCTGAAAATATATAAAAAATTGGAAAAATGTTATAAATTGTTCTAAATTGTGTAATATTACATTTTGATTGAAGCGGATTACAGATTAGGGATTGAAAAATGAATTTTAACAACAAATCTAAACAAATATATTTGTAGGACATATGAATGTAATTCGAAAATGTTGTTAATTTCAAAATTAATCAAATGTTTCCACAGATGTGATGGTGTGATAAACTTGACATATGGTATATCGATTCTGCTAACATCAAATATTTATTTAACCAATGTATCGCTTTAAAAGCTTTGAACATAAGAGTTGTCTTATTTTAACAAATTTGTTGAAGATTATTAAAAAAGTTATCGCCTTGTATTACAGATACTATTTAAATACATGTCCCTACACAATAGTATTTCTTATAATTTTCAAAATTAACCTGTGACAAATAAACTCGGATTTCATGACTTTTATGAACATAACGCAATACTTCATTAGTATTGTTGAGACACAGCATCATAATCGTATATGCAGTACAAAATCGTATGGCTAAAAAATTGTAGTCACATTTTATAATATCATTAGTTTGCAGATTTTGCCTAAGTGAATTAATACATCGCAGACTAGTTCTTGAGGATCTTACTAAACATATTATAGATAATGAAGTAGGGCAAGATCGATACTTTACCAAATGAATGAGATATTACGTGAATTAAGAATCATGCCATTGTTTGAAAGGAACCATTAGTAGATGTTTCATATAGCAATCAAATAACATAAAATGTTAACTACATCATGGATCGATAATAGATTTCAATTTTAGTTAACGGTAGGTAAATTGCCATAATCTAAAGCCCTTCGACCTAACCTCCATGGGTGCTTATAGCAGGATTAAATATATACAGTACAACCTGCAAAGTTGACCACCTCTGAAAGTGCGCCACCTCCTTAACATTTGTTGTTTTCCAAAATCATAAGATATTATGGAAACATTTTTGAATAAAAATACCTCCACAAGTTGACCACCTCTATAACTTATATATTGGCCAGTAAATCAACGAAAAAAGTTTCAGTTTCGAATATTATAGTCTGCCTAAATTGACCAAACATTAGCCAAAAAATTTTTTGTGGAGAAGAAACTGAATGAATAAGCCATGCAGTAGAAATCTTCAATGAGAAATTTAAGGACATAGCAAAACGCTACGATATGACTGATATATTTAACGCAAACGAATGTGCTTTATTTTATAAAATGATGCCAGACGGGAGTCTAGTTGAGAAAGGTGATGTTTGTAAAAGCGGTAAAAATTTAAAAACGCCTAACAATTTCATTGTGCTGTAGTAGCGCCGGAGAGAAATAAAAGTCCATCGTAATTGGCAAAGATGCCAAACCGAGGGCTTTCAAAGGACTTAATGCTGAACATTTGCCAGTTATTTGTCAAATGTGAAGAAACCATTGAACATTTTTATGAACTACAAAATTATCCAGCACACCCATAGTTGATTGAACCTGAATTCATCCAATTTAAATTTTTTCTGTTTTCCTAACTTTACTTAAAAAATTACAGCCCAGGGTATCATAAAAAATGTAAATCCCATTATAGTAATAAAGATTTACGGGACGTGATCCAAAACAAAGCGACACCAATGAAGCAGACTTGTTGGCCCGAAGTATCAACGTTCTTGATACAGTTTAATGGATATGCGGAGCGTGGGGTAAAGTTACCGATAAACTATACAATAATTGTTTTAAAAAGCCACATTTATGGATCAGCAATTAAAAATGGTAGAAGGAGCTGAACAACTGTTTGATGCTGGTTTGAATATTGTACCGGACGATTTTTTTTTTTTGAAAGTTACAACCAGATCAACAATAATACTTTTCGAACCGAATGAACCAGAACTAATTCAAAAGGTGGTACTAGAAATGCGATATATATATATATATATATATATATATATATATATATATATATATATATATATATATATATATATATATATATATATATATATATATATATATATATATATATATAAGATCAGACATTAATAGCTTCCGTGAACCTCGATTGTCACAATATTCTTAATATTTCGCTTTCTTTAGAATATTTTTTACGTGACATATAAGCAATGGAATGGCTTCAATAATTATTACCAATAAGCCGTGTTTAAAGAACAAAATTATTCTACACCACACAGCAAGTTGTTGTCTCAAGCATCGTTGGGAGAGGAAAGCGGGCCTTTTTCTATATTTTATATAATAGCGATATTACGGATTGCTCTTACTCACAACAGCCTTGAAAGCTAACCTAATCAAAAATTGTAAAATTTTCATCATACCAGAGTTAACAGATACAACCGTAATTTTTTTCAAGTGATGCAACCAGATTAACTATTGATAATTAGATGCAAAACCTTTTGTCAAGAGTTCAGACAACCCTTAAGGCCACTATACTAACAAATTTTAACTGAACGATCGTAGGGTAGTTTATATCGTTTGCAAAAATTATTGAGATAGGCTTATAGATTTATGCCAATACTTTATTTATAATTATATAGTTCAACAATTTAAACTTTTTTTTTTGAGATTGCCCCGGGCAGGTATTTAAATATAAACCCTATATCTTAAACCACTAGGGCATATTTTGAACTATATATAACTTTTAAAAGTTGTGTATAACCTTAGAAAAAGAGTTGTGTATATAACCGAAGAAACGATGATATTCGAATTTACTATCGACCGGCGATCTGCCATATTGAACATTAACTCCTTCATAGTCATTCACAGGATAACTCTCAATATCGTGCTCATAAAATACGATACACCAGCGAGCTGGAATATGGTACATATATTAGTCCAAACAAAAGTAACACTAACGTTCGAGGTGTATAGGATCAACAACCGTGAAAAACAGATTCAAGATTAATATAGGAATTATTAGCCACGGCAAACATTCCAAGTAGATATTGCGATAGACCAGCAGAAATTTACGTTGAGGACTATAATGAGCATAATGAAGGTAAAATTATGCATGCACATAATTTATGAATTATGTATTTATGAAATTAATTAACTATTTGTTTAAAGGGGTCTTTGGCAGTATTTTCAAATGAACCCGAAAAACTTTATCTAAAAGTATGTGCACATAAATCATCAATACAATATTTACACCCACGCGTTTTGCTGGAAAATATATGAAATTAATAATATAGCAGACAGATACGTAAGAACATGTTTATAACATCACCGACTCGAATCCGACGCAAAATTGTGTGTTGCAAAAAAGCTTTTGATGTAGCGCACTCAAACTCAACATACGACCATTACAAATTTGATCGAAAATTACTATTCAAATATAATAATTTGATACACTTTTAAGATGAAAAACGTCAAGCAACACTCTCGATGTGTACACAAAACAAACCCAATTCTGTACACCGTCTACATTATAACCTTTCAATCAATTCTTTAATTAATTCTGTCAGAGTTTTCTTTTTGCCTGTTGCTGCCGATTTCACATAAAACAAAACTAACTACAATAAATCACATAAAATACTAGTGCAGGTAATAGACTATAGATTTTATATAATTTTATTGAATCAACAACCGCGAACTAATTATTCTTAAATCCAAATAAAATCACTTCAACCGTACGACTTGGTTGAGTCGTTCAACACTTCGATCGATTCGAATTCACTCAAACAATCGACATAAAATCAACATCGAAATGTTCGTGAGAACATTTTACGTCGTACTGTTGTTTATATATTGTGTCAACCTGTTCGTAATCGTTGTGAGTTTGATAATGACGTTTGGTGTGAAGAATGAGCTACGATACGTTATCAGTTAGGTTGATAAACAATCGATAATGTATTTTATAGCAAATTGATAAGAGAAGTGTATATATGTATATGAGACATGAAAAGTTATCAAAATCGACATTGAAATGCTGTATTTCGCTTGACAATAATTATAATGACTTATCTGATTTGGTTGACTTTTATTTGGTTCGAAGTCAGTTTTTTACAATAGCACTCGTATATGTAATATAATTTAGAAGCAAATAAAGACTTTCAATATAACTAGTTGTGCAGTACAAATAAGAAGAAAGCTTATAGTTGGACTGGCCACGATTAATTAGCTAATCTTACGCATGTGCCGTTGAACCGGTCAAATAATAACAGACGCCAGCCGAGACAAGGTTTCAGGTTCAAACGTATCATACAGAATACGTATATATGAAAACGGAGTGATATACTTTCTGTTTATACAGAGCAACAAATATGAATGTTTTGATGGCCTAAATGTTATTAATAAGTTTCATTTGAAAATATGATACAACTATAAGATATTGAGAAGTTCACTTTGGGAGTCGAGTGGCAGTGGAAGTTAAACGAAAAAAGTTTGACTAGTACATCGAGCAAAGTTTGGTTAGTACGAAGAAGAAAAAAGGAAATGCAAACAAATAACGAAATCTTCAACCTGCATGCCAGTACGCCCTAAACAGCATCCCGAAAACTAGATTGGATTTAATGAAACCGTTATTCCTTGGTTTGAAAACAAAAACTATTATTGAGATATATTGGGGCTGAATTAATTAAGATGGATAGATATTGGAGAATTAACAACAAACACAGGATCAAGTCTATGGTCGTATACTAACACACATAATGCATTTTAGCAACAGCTAAAGCAAAGAAAGCACTACTGGAATAGAAACGGATCAGTATATCAGAATAACATCAATAAGGGGAAAATGTGCGTTGGCAGCAACAAGGAGCGGTAAAATATGTAAACCTGTCATCCAGAAGCTATGATTATATGCCAGCTGAATTATTCAAAGACGATATAACTTCAGGAATTTTAAACCATTTATAGTTTAGATTATCGAACAACGATGGCAAAGAAAGAGGACCTACGAGAATTTAGGAACTGGAACGGTAACCCTCTTCATAATAGCACTAAATTTCTATCTCAAATAAAATTACTAGTGATGATAATGACCGAATATCTCCATCAATTAATCAACAATTAAGAATAAAACAAGTTGGCTTTCTGCCAGAAAGGAATCGTATAAACATTACAAGTTTCATTATAGAAGGATTAAAAGAATAGAGTTCACCACTGGATCTGATCTTCTGATTTACAGTTTAGTATGCGAGTGTGGAATCAGTTCTTATGGTGTGAAACATGGAAATACACACAGAAGATCATTTAAAAACTAAAAGTGTTTGTTATCAAATTCCTAAGAATAGAAATACAACGTTTTGGGCTGAGATCAATAGTCCCTAATAGAGCCAGATAATCCAGTCTAGTGGAGCTTCTAACGTGGCGAATAAAAGGAAACATTTAAATCTGTCTCAAAAGTAATCTGTCTCAAAAGGGAATGCGCCTTGTATTTGATTATAGTTAAATCATCATATGATCGTCGACATTGATTATGAAACTGTTACTGTTAATAGCACAATAATCTCAACCAAACAGCTGTTATAAAACTTTAAAACTCATTTGGTGATTACATATATTATGACAGGAGAAAAAATTAAAGGCGAAAATAATTCCAGAACTCAATGCCACTCAATGCCGAGGCCCAAGGTTCCACCCATATACACATACAGATTAAAAACACCCAATCCTGATTGATGAATGGTCACCATTACGGGAATCGAACCCGAGACACCTTAAATAACAGAACAAGTACGCTACCTTCTGTGTCACGAGAGTGACTATGACAGAAAAGTTACGATGAACTACAAACAACATTTGGCATCCTGATATCCGCGCTATACTGGAAAACTTACTATCCTCTTTCCTGTTATTTATAAAGTAAAAATATCGAAAGATCGTAATTCAAAACCATGATCATAATATACTAAATTAATGGACATTCAAAACCCATAGCACATAGAGTTCACAAAATTTCTATCATATCCCTATTTCATAACCTTGGTGAATTGTGTCTCTTGATGATCTAAATCAAACAATAATCAGAACCGTCAACATTTGCATAACTGCTTGAGACACTGTCAAGAATACGACAAATTGGTTTACGAAAAATAATAAGCTGCTTCACAGTTCAGCTACCGAACTCGAGAAATAATTAAGTCTTTTTGTTAATCATATGGAAGATAATCTACACTGACCTAGTTAACAAAAAGGACGTAGCTATTGTGGTTTATAGTGGGCGTAATCTGATTCTGGCACTAAAATCCCGAAACTTTGTAAAAATATATTTTTCATTTTGGATTATGGTTTCCCCATATTCAAGCTCTTGATTTATGTTCTACCTATTTTAAATTACTATCATTAATAATAAACTATGATGGGCAGCGGAAAGCTTAATGTTGAACTATATCAAACAACTATTTTGGTATAGTAATATAAGGACAGTAAACGATTTTCACTTAAAGTGGGTTTGAGAAAAACCATCTGAAGAAAGTTATTGTGAGCTTTCCAAAAAAAACTTATTGTGAGCTTTCCAAAAAAAACTAGCAAAAGCTTTCTGAAAAACAACTGTAAAATATCAAACTGTTTCAAGTCATGTAAGTTGTCCAAACACTTTAGTCTTGAACTTATAGCTAACTTGTCTTATTTCACGTATAACATTTCATGTCCACTATACGTTGATTCAAACTATCGTCTCGACCATAATGATTTTCATTTTGAAATGAACTTTGATGTTAACCTTAATATGCCATTCCTGCAAGTGTTCAAAAGTCATATCAATACTATATATTATATGTATATATGTAGATGCATGCAAATCATGTTGTATCCACAAGGGGAATTTGGCATCAAAGAATCAAACAAAAAATCATAAAAACTCGAGCATTATTGTAATCATAAAAAAATCTAACACTAAGGATGGATACATGTATGTACATATGTGGGACATAAAAAATTCAAATGATATAATCATATAAGTGCATATTCTTCTTCGTCGTGCATAATTTACGAATTATATTTATTTATAATTCAATCTGATACATCGTCTATTGTTGTATTATCCCCTATCTGAATATATTATGTATCAAGTGCAGTAGTTTTTAAGTTTTAACTTAAGACGACGAGATAAAAACCAAAACAAAATATAAATATCTGAACTTGCTGTATTCGGGTATATGGTATGTTAAGAACCTTAAACAGATCTCTCGTACATATATACATATAATATTATACGAGCATATGTACATATGTATATGTATGTCCCTGTATATGTAATAAAAATGATCCAATGAATTATTCATTCTCAATTATATATTTTATTGAATTGAATCATTTATATGATTGTCAGGTTTCCATTATTACTATTCCTTTACAATCATTGTTATTACTTTTATATCGTCTTGTTATCACGGCAATTCATATAGTTTACCTCCTCGCAAAAAATGATAAAACATCGTAAGCATAATTTAGACGTGTTGCTCTAAATACTATATAGTTAAGTGTATATGATGAGAGTGTCAAAATTGGATGATGCCATTGTTATGTTATATAACCAAAATATTCATCTTGTCATCGTGATTATTGATTCTGTAACACTTTCGCCCTATACAAAACATATCACATATATGTATATATATATATATATATATATATATATAGGCAATTACAATATGTATAATATTTCATAAAGCCAACATATAATGATTTCCCGAATTTATGCAAAAAAAAATGTCGTTTTCGGATGAGCAAACAAGTGATACATATACACAGTAGTTACTATACATGTACCTAGTCTTATCGGTTCATAAAATATTTATATGCAAATTATACCATTCTGTGCATTTCTACATGTTTCACTCTAGCAATTCTATTATTATGTTCAATTAGATCGTGCAGTACAATTTAAATAATAATCATAAAAATAAAGATGAAGATAGCATAGTTACATATTTAACAAAAAAAAAACGTAGAGTTGGCATTTTATTCGAATGAAAATCAAATGAATTTCCATGTTTTGTTTTCCCCGTTCACCTGAATATTGTTGTAAGCTCAACTGATTTTTGTTCGATTTTCATTTCTAATTCGAAAACTAATTGTATATAAATGTAGTTTGAACCATATATACATATATGTGCAATAAACAATTTGAATTAATTAACTGTGACATTCAGTTGTACAACTCGAACAATATATTATGTAGAATTGCGACTATTGTTGTATGACGCTTGAACATATTAAATTGTATTGGGAAATCTATTTTCTTATAATTTTGTATTTCATTGTGCATTGAGAAACCGTCTAGTAATTTATATGTCACAATAACGATTATGAGACTGTTAAAGTAATTGTATAGTAAATTCCACTATATAATATTGGTAAGACCTTCTATAACTCTGCTCTATATTATACTTTGTACTGTAACCAAATCGATCTTTTGGGTTCGTGGCGAAGCTGTGCGATGGGACTCATTCTAACATTCTTAAACGTGAAAATATCATTTAAATGAAAATAAGTTTTAATTTTTGACGGGATGGCCGAGAGAAGAAGCAGTCTAACGGTCAAATATCTCTAGATGACATAATTCAACTATAAGTGTTATAAAAACTAAGGTACGGCTGCAAACCGTACCTTAGTATTTATAACACGTATATATTTTCTTCGCTAAATGTTTCATAATAATTGGAAAGGAATCACCAGTAGCAAAAAATATGATCAGTGACTGACCGATTTGGACTGAATCCTAATGCATAGTAATCGATAAATTCCTTCGTTACAGAGATGTGACCGTCACCGGTTGTAGCTTAATGATAAAGAGAGTTTCTCATCAAGCCACGGTCTCGAGTTCGATTATCGCCGTTGACCAATAGTTGGCATAAAAACATTGTGCACCACGGCCTCTAATCCATAGAATATTTTAGAGATGTTATTCCCTCCAAGTCTGTAGCTGTCGTACAGTATGACAGTTACTTTTATATGTTGTGCAATTAGAGCTGTGCCATTATTTCGGGTAAAGCTTCATTTCATCATACCAAGCGAATAAGGTCAAAAACGCAGTTCGACTATGTTCAACCCCTCCATCATTAGCTCTGAATTAATACAATTGACCACAGGTCTAGGTGAACGATTTGGGTTTAATCTCTGCATTTCCTTAACGAATTCCTAATATGATGAATACTCAATAAATACTTCTGCGTTCTGTATTTGAAAGATTCAGTTATGGCTTGTGATACATGTGAAATATTAACTAGGTCAGAAAAAAGTTCACGCCATATATTGGAGGTGGTTCTTGATGTTATAATCCTGAGCCTGTATAGAAGTTGACTGAGTTGCTTATGTATGTACGGTGAAATTAGGCGACTAATTTGAAGAAGTCGAATAGCTCGCAATTCTTCTGAAAAAATCGTGTAACTGTCGTCCTAGACAAAACCGCTTTATGTTTCCTTGCTCAACACTCTTCATCAAAAAAATATTTTTGGGATTAGCACAGTACCGAGAGTGTGCTGGACGGTATGGACAACAGTGGTTTTCAGAAAATTCCAGGCAGTGGTTACTTTAAAAGATTGTAATTATATCTCAAAATGCTATTGCATTTATCAGATCTTGACAGGAGAGTCGCGCTGTATATAATGGTCACTATATACGAATTTTCTGAAGACCAATACGATCTAATGTCTTGGACAACCCGATCTCGCTCTTTCGAAATCAATTAATGGATAAACTTATCAAATCTACTAAATTATTGTAAAATGAGTCTTTATCGTATGCTGTATAAGATAGCAGAAAAAATTATTTTTATACTCGCCACCAGTATCGCTAAAGAGCACTACAATCGCTAAAGAGCATTTCTTCTGCTGTCATTTTTGTACAGCCAACAGAATTTTTCTGTACTTTTTTTAATTTTCTTCAATATTTTAACTATAAAATTATTCCAGGTTTCAAATAAAATATGTATATTATTTCCATAAGATTATAATATAATGCATAAAACATATTAATTTCATCTACAGTTTAACTACTGTAAGCTATGAATGAATCCCCTGTAATAAATATTTCAGTTTGACTTTCCAGTAGCTTAGTCATCCTATCTCCATACATACAACTATGAAGTTTGAGGACAATCGACCGAGTTTGAGCGCCTCCAGGATTTTTCAAAGTTTTGGCCCATACATAAAAATCAGTTTTTTTACTGTGAGCTATGGATGGACCCCCCTGCAACCAATATGCCATTATGATTTTCCAATAGCTTAGGTGACAATACATCTGAATATGAAGTTTGAGGATAATTTTATAGGCATACATATCATATAGTTAGATTAGTTCTCATTGCTTTCACCACCAATTCTACTATAACTTAAGAACTACATGTAATTGTACTATCTATTTAAATAATTAAAACAATTTAGTTATCTTAATGATTGTTGAATAGTATTTTAATTGGTTAGTATTCCTCTTCAATGCTATAGAAGCTACTGGGTTAAACAGTGTATAGTAAGAAATTATATTCATTACCATTGCCATTTTTTATGTCATTTTGAAGCAATGAGTTTACAAAAATTGGACCAAACCATCATTAAGACCAAACTTTCTTTCCTTCCAATATTTGGTGTGATTTAAACTACTATATACATTAAAACAATGAGATTTTCATTAAAGGTGATACTTTAAAACCATCAAATTAGCAGTAAACTGTAAGTAGAATTTCATTTACTGTACCAAATGTCTTCAACCTTGGTTACGCGTGGATCGAAACAGTTTATAGATAATCAGTTAGAATAGTAAGAACGCTATAGTTGTTTTGTTACAAGAAATTAATACAGCATCGACTGCCGAACTGAACACTATAAAAGTTGAACCGCAGTTGAACACTATAGTTGAATTATCAAACGACCACTATACGTGATTGCCCGAGACATCCTTCAAACCAGATTAGTTAAACTACACTTAATATGTGAAGAACTCGTTCGAACATTTCCAAACACAAACCAATCGATAGATCTGATCAATAAATAGTCGCGCGGTAGTAAGATGTCACAAGTTATCTACTTATTGATCAACGGTACAATAACGTTACAATTGGCTTCGGTTTTATTGCAATTCAACGCCAGCATATTGTAAGCAAACTTCTTGATTCTAGTTCCCAACTTAATTTCATGACTAAACCACTTGCATCGTCACTTAAACATTCACATCATAACAGAGTGGTCGAAATACGAGGAATTGGATCCAATACCGTTATCTATTCTGGTAGGGGGTCCATCTATAGCTCACAGTGAAAAAATGATTTTTAAGTAGGGGCCAAAACTTTGAAAATTCTGGAGGCGCTCGAACTCGGTCGATTATCCTCAAACTTCATAGTTGTATCTATGGAGATAAGATGACTAAGCTACTGGAAAATCAAACTGAAATATTTATTACAAGGGCTTCATCATAGCTTACAGTAGTTAAACTGAAATTAACAGATGAAATTAATATGTTTTATACATTATATTATAATCTTATGGAAATAATATACATATTTTATTTGAAACCTGGAATAATTTTATAGTTAAAATATTGAAGAAAATTAAAAAAAGTACAGAAAAATTCTGTTGGATGTACAAAAATGACAGCAGAAGAAATGCTCTTTGGCTGTAGAAGTGCCCCTGGTGGCGAGTATAAAAATCATTTTTTTTGCTGAAAATTTTCTGCTATCTTATACTGCATCTTTATCGTGTGGTTGGCTTACGACAGTGACAAACTATTGAAAGGTTAACTAATCTCACGTGAAACCGTTGTTTATAATTTCGATTAACGGCTGCTTTTAAGTTTAAAAAAGTTCTTGAGTGTTAAGAAAGCTCATACAAAATAAAACTTAGTGCCAATACCTGTATAAAATAACAGAAAAATGTTGCGAATGTGATCGCAAACATTATATACGATTCGAAGCGTTTATTCTGAACTAAGAGAACGAAAGCTTAAAATAGTATGTTGTAAGAATCTTCATGTTCTAAATACATCACAAGACTATGCCGACTCGGGGTCTATCTATAACTGGATACGGTTTTTTCAAGCTTTCTTATAAGCGAAGCACTACGAGTCAAACTAATATAGTAAAACATCTCGACGAGTAAGAGCTTTATGACTTAACTTGAAATTAAAAATTCTAATTGTTAGCCATACTTTCATCGAAATATAGCTGCTAAATTACAATGATTAAAGTGGAGTTTTGGAAAAAAACTTGTTAAGAGTATCCAAGATTGATAAGATCGAACATTGATAGTAAAATAGACGAGTAAAAAAATTGACTTAGTAACACGCCAAGAAGACGTGCTTGAATAAACCAAATTGAGAAGAGACAATTTACTATTTGAAAGAATGTCATCAAATAATCAACTTATTAGAGCATTGGATCAAAGCTAACATTAATCTTGAAATTGATTTTATATATTTCGAAACATTTTCCACTTGAATTAATAAGCTTATCCTAGACTGCTCTTTATTTTTATCGTATAGCAAAAAAAGTGCAAAATCACTGGTAATTTGGCTGCAAGGTTCTTAATACCATATGGCTTGTTCTTACTAATTGCCAGACCGACGCGTCAAATGTCATTATTTGTAACGTATATATTTCGACCATCTCGAACAACCGTTCGACCACACACGCATAGATATAGGCTTATAAAATCTACCAATTATTATGGTCAGTGGATATAAATCTACAGAGCCATAAATGTACATAGTTTAAAATTATTATAAAAAAACAAATGATTTCATCCATAAAAATGCATTCAATTTGTATTGTGTGCTTCAACTGAAATCGGCACAAGATTATCAATATTTTTTTTATTTATTCTGCATTCACATGCTACATACGTTCACATATTGAATTCAAATAATAATTAATTCATGAATATATTCGTATGAAAATGTGAAAAGCAGAAAATAAAAAAAAAAATTGGTAATCTTTTATTCATATTAGGTTACATATATAAATACTGACCACATAAATAAATTTCATTCAAACAAAAATATGTGTACATACTACATATATATGTGAACAACTTGATGCGGTTGGACTCCACCAACCCACCCAATTCAACTCTTCAAATTCATGTTCATTAACATACAAATATATACCATATAGGTTGTTGTGTGTTACGTGATTGAAATAATATGTAATTTAAATATTTGACTTAAAAATTTAAAATTCGTATATTTATCAGCCACCCCCACTCTTTGTACATGGTTTGATTAATCAAAAAATAAAGTAAATACGACAGATATTTTATTTTAACACAAATCAAATAACCAAAATCTCAATATACGTACCTATCCGAATATAACCAAACTACATAAATTCATTTTAATCTTCTCAAAAAATAAAAGTACACCAATAATTGCATTGTACGACATACTATATGGCATGGGATATTGATAATATAAATCTGTATATGATAACATACACACAGACTGATTTGTCTGTGGGCGGCTGAAGAAAGGGTAAAGACAATAATCATGTTGAACATATTTCAAAATAGTTGGTTTTGTTCATTACCATTCGACATATTAACACATACATGTTTCATATTAAGTAACAACAATATTCAATCAGGATACAATCAATTTTTAACAATAAAACAAATAAAAATTGATTGACAAATATGGTTCTCGAACAAATTGGAATAGGAAATATATGTTTAGAAATCTAGAAATATCAATCATCTCTATAACACACACACACACACCCTCACACATAATACAATAAGACTAAATAATAAAGATATTCATATTCTTATTGTCAATCGTTATTTATTTTGTAATGAAGTTTTGAATGCCCATACGAACAGCCATCGGGATTCCGGAGAAGACCTCGATTACATATAAAATATTTAAAGTGCAAAAGAAGTTCGCACAATGGAATGTCAAGATGAGTTTGTTTGTTTCTATCTTTATACTCTGTTTTGGGGTCGAAGCACTCAGAACCCTTTAATTCCCTGTAAAATTACTTCATAATAGTGATTTGAAACATTGCGCCATTTGGTAGATCAAAATGACCTTAATAGTTTTGACAATTAGTATAGTGATCATCTCAAATAAAGGTGTTTTTTTTAGAGGTTCACAACTTTGAGTTGGCCACATTGCTTTATTTGACATTTAACTATGGATATAGACATCAGAGCGAAGCTTGCAAATTGGCTGAAGCACAAATTGTTCTTGATGTTGAATTTCCATTCAAAATTTTCGTATTTGGAGTGAAGATAATCCACAAGCTATGGTCGAAACACCACTACATCTACAAAAAAATACTGTTTGGTACGCCGTATGAGCCGGCAGAGCCGTTAGTGCATATTTCAAAACGAAAAGTGGTATAGGCACATGGTTAGAAATTTTTTCATACCTCGATAAGCTGGCATTAGCGAATCCAATCCCGGTTTTCGATTAATTGGTAAACCGGTTTTACCATCTTATTTTGATTTATAATTTATCGGTAACTATCGAAAAATTTTACCGAAATCATTTCGGTAATTATTTTTTCATTTCAGATAAATATTTTGTAGGAATTGAGTTTTGCTACCATTGGATGTATCGCAAAAACTTCAAGCTGCTTTTTCTCTCTGTAATTCAATGCATTTTAGAGTTTTCTATATAAGAACTTTGTCTCTAACTTATTTGAAGGTTCATAGTGGCTGAGATTTTAATAGTAGAAATAAATTATGGTTTGAATATTGACTTATAATTCCTGACTCAAACAAAATTGTGCCTCTGTCGTTCAGTTTATTCTCATAATGATTAAGTAATAACGTAAGTTTATGTTGGACAAATGAGTCTCTAGACAAGTTCTGCATCTAAAAAAGAGACGCTCGAACTATTTCGATGTCTTCTAATTTTACACAATATCAATAGTAAATGAATGCGAGCCCGAATTATTTAATAGAATAACTTAATCTTAATGGTATAATTAAGTTTCTTGTCTCATTAATCGAAAGGTAAGAAATGTTTAATACTGCAACAGAAGTTGATTTGTTGTAAGCGATGACTCTTAAAAAGCAATGATTGTAATCAATACTTTATCCATGAAGGACATATTAGCATTAGCAATTAATAAAAAGAAGGTCCCAATAAACCTTACCAAAGTTATAAAAAGGGAACTAATTTATATGAAGAAAATAAAACACGAGAAGAACACCTTGACCGATATTCTCACAATAAATCCAACATTTGTTGAATCTAAAAGATTCTTTTCAGCAGCGGATCAGATATGCACTTTAATACGTGTTTTATTGAACAAAGTGATAGTTTGAAGTCTTAATGTATTCCCAATAAATTTACCGGGAATTATTGATAAACCGGAAATTTGGATAAAAAATTACCGAAAATCGGTAATGTAAAACCTCGGTAATTTTGGATTCCCTAGCTGGCATTAATCTTGTTGACATGTGGTTCCAACAAGACGGAGCCACATGCCACACAGTGCGTTCTTTATTGATTTACTAAAAGATATTTTTGATGAAGGAATAATTTCGCGTAATGGTCTAATTAGTTGGATTATTTTCTTTCGGATTATGTAAAGTCACTGGTCTACATCGGTAAACTAAAGACAATTAAACACCTAGAAATCAACATTCGAAGAGTTATCTGTGAAATACGGCCGCAAATACTGCGAAAAGTTGGTGAAAATAGGTGTTCCAGATTGGACCTTGTACGCGCCAGTCGTGGCGGCCACAAGGCTGAAATCATATTTAAACATTAACGTCAGAAAATTTTCTATCTAATAAAGCTCATTTTATTGATATTAAAAATATATTTCTTTGTTTTATTATGATTTAAAGTTGTGTAACTCTATAAAAACATCCTTTGTTTCGGTTCTTTGTCATACCAAGAATGATAATCACATCTTTCCGTTTGTTCTCTGGTATAATCACTATGCTTTCTGTACAGACGAGTATCAAACCTTAGAGGTTTAAGACCAGCCGCCCAAGATGACTTGATTGATTTTTTCTATAATCGTTAATCGAAAAACTACCTTTTAAAAAATGAGCTTAAAAGCTCTTAATAGAGTGTATGGCTTTTATAACTGTTATTGTATTAATTAAAAATATTTATTTTTTGTCGATAATGACAGGTGTTCCATTCCTTTATTGAGATCAGAGTCAAACGTTACGCGAACTCTCTTTTAGAACCATCAAAGGTTTTTCGGATGATAAAATGTTTAAAGCCTAATTAATACAGTACGATACTTTGGATGTAAGGTGTCAGTTCGTCATAGGGATATGCATCAACCAACCATTGATTAATCGAACATGGAAATAGACCCGGTCATTTTACTGGAAAAGATACGACAAAGTAATTTTGAGCTCGTCAACTCTCCATAATATGTTGCTAAACCAGTAAAAGAAGCAAAAAACTGTTTAACTGAGATGTCTTACCACATCCACCATTTTGTTTTTTCGACTAGTATTTCGATCGATGACTCATGAAAACCTATCTTAGCACCGCATGCATTCGTATATTAGGAAACATGGCTAGAGTTCTAATATTTATCAACTTGAAATCGTTTGTATTAGCAGCAGTACTGTCTGATAAACGCAACATTGATTAGTGACCAGTATCGATGTCCTTGGAGAACACGATGCCCACTGTTTAAGCACTTCAATTGGAATTGGTAGATACGCGAAGTACCATTGGATAAATCTTTAAAACGTTTTACTTATCACTTTGAACTAAGCAAGAGCTTAACAAGAAACATCCAAACTATCGAGTTCGTTTTATTTTCTGTTTCCTCACAATTTTTGGTCTTAAAACATGATTTATTCACATTTTAAACCTCTTGGCTTGATCGTCAGCAATATGATGATTCAATAAATCTCATGAACACTGATTAGAACGAATCATATTTGTTTTAAAATTAATCTCGAGTGGCAAAATTTTAGACTTTGTATCAATTTTCAATAAATCAACCTTGATCATCAATGACTAGTAATAATTAAGAATCTTAAAATTTTAATACATTATCCATAAGTTTTGTCCGTAATTGAATGATACCTTTCTTCAATAACAAATTTTTATTTTTAAGCATATTCTGATTTCATTCTGAATCAAACAATTGTTAAAATTCGTCCAATCAGTATTGATAAACGTACATCATATATATACATACAGCGTGCACAACATTATTTTATCAATATACGCATCATTCATTGATTTTTGATTAATCAATCACGAAGCTACATCATCATTTTGGTACATGAAACTTGAAGAATATAAAAGAACCCACATATATAAAAGTTCGCTCCACCTAGACAATAAGTCTATATTATGAATCTCATTTTTATTGTAAATTATTGTATGTAGGCCCCAAATCGAACAATTTCAATGGTAATTTAGAGACATAAATCATTACGTAAATCAATCATATACAAGTACATGTATATCAGTATATGAACGCGAGTGCTTATATCGTTGTTAACAATTTGCATATTTTTCCATCTTTATATACAGCGACCATTAACATACACGAACAAAGAAAATATTGACACTATATAAAGTGGAATTTCAACATAATTTTGTCGCACATTTGCGTATAAATTTCATCTTAGCACAAGTTATAACCGGTTTGGCATCTTCAAAAAGCTTTTATAATTTAACACTTTCAATCAATACAAAGTCATAAAATGTGTGAACTGGTTGAATTTAGATATAATATAAAGTATCAACATATTCTAAGACGATTCACTTTTGTTTGTAACGTCTTCTATATATTGCACTCATTTGTTTGTTTCTTAACTAAACCAAACATCCGCGGTATAAAGTTCAACAAAGTCCCAAAACTAACATTTAACTGTCACTTTGCCGTTTATAGGTACGGTGGTTTATTATAGCACTGTCATTCGATTCATTTAATAAATCGAAAACGAATACACAAATGAAACATAAATTTATAAATTTTAATGTTGTATCAATGTCAAAGGTATCCATTAATTTTAGTGATTTATCAATATTTGTGTTAAATCAAAATGCAAATAAACAAAATGTTGTAAATTGTGAATTTATATTTCCTTAATTCCTGTATCTTGTTATGTTTATATAAGATAGTAGTTTCTGACATGCAAGGTCACTCGTTATCGATGTTCATTCTAACAATAAGTTTGTATTCCTCATGGTTCGGTGTTCATGTCAAAAATATCAAACGATCCTTTTCACACATCAAGTGGTGAAGCAGTGTTGCCAAATCGAGGGAAATTTTCCCTTTTGCGGGAATTTTGATGCTCGTGCGAGATAAAAGGGATGAGGGAAAATTGCAGGAAATTTCAAAATGAAATTAAAATTAAAAAAAATTGGTTCAAATTATTTCATTTTCAATATCAGATCGCCCTTTAATATTCTACTTTTATAATTTTATAGGTGTTTATTTGAATATTGAATTGACATAAGTAATTACGGTTTGGTAACAATAAATTAGCTGCTGTTAGTGCAATAATAAAATAAATAAGATTAACGTGTGATAATCATTTATATGAAACCACCCAGGTGGCGCAGTCATTAAAGCTGGGGCAGTTAGAGCGGGAGGTACCGAGTTCGAATCCCTATAGGGAGAAGATCCAAAAAGGGATTTTACACCATCGATCGTTTGGGAGGTGCGATCGGTGGTGTGAATGAACACATCTGGAACCCCAGTTGAGTTAAAAATCCCCGGGCCGTCCCATCGTCCATATCAGTACATATAATGGTATCACACAACACTAGGCTAAGTGTGCGGTAGCAGCCACCCAACAAAAAAAATCATTTATATTAAACCAGATATGTGATTAATATCGCCGGTTGTAGTTTAATGGTTAAGAGAGTTTCTTATCACGCCGCGGTCTCGAGTTCAATTCTCGCCGTTGACCAAAAATTAGCATGCACCGACGACATACATGACATAGAAAAGCGATTGTGTGTGAAACATTCGTTGTGCTAACTACCTATAATGTGCACCAATCATTAATCATAAATGGTTTGTAATGTTTGAGTTGAGACGCGGTGAGGTCCGTTAACGGCCTTACAGCCATATATTATTATTAAAGAAATTAGTTATATTGGCACTAACGTTACCGCCTTCTAATGCTGATGGTGGGCGCATATTTTGGTATCCGATATTAATTCTAGCTCACTGTGTGTGTTTAAATCGACATTAAATAGTCAATAAAATAATTGTTGAACTGTCGATCTTTTTTATTTAGACAATGTATCGTTATAGAGTTTTACATTCAAGTTTATTTTGCATTTTTAGTAATATTACACTAGAGGGAAAAATGTGGGAAATTTCGTTGCGTTTTGCGGGAGAAAAAGGGAAAATATACGTTTCATGTGGGAATTTAGTTTTAAAAAACTTGGCAACATTGTGGTGAAGGAATATTTTGTTCTACGTCGTCATTTAGGAGTAAGTCCCCATTTCCCAACAACTTACTGTTAGTATATATGGTTTCAAACACAAACCATTAATGAAAATCCTATATGAGGCCTGATTATAATAATTTCGAAGATTATTATAAAAAACATTTCTCAATTTCAAACTTATTCAATTTGAACCATGGAAAGATACACAATCGAACAACGCGTTAAAGTTATTCAGGCATATTATGAAAATGGGCGTTCAAATCAAAATGCATATCGTGCATTTCGTGATTTTTTCGGTCAATTTAATCGTCCAAATGTTCGTAGAATCGGAAAAATCGTGCAAAAATTTGAGCAAACCGGCTCTGTAGGAGATTTAAAATCAATAGTGCATGCTCGTACTGCAGAAAATATTTCTGCTGTTCGCGATAGTGTGACTGAAAAGCGTTCCACCTCAACTCGTCGTCGTGCCCAACAAATACACCTCTCACGCTCGTCGTTGATGAACAATATGCATAAAGACTTGCATTTACACGCTTATAAGGTGCAATTGATTTAAGAACTAAAGCCTGTTGACTATTCCAAACGTCGTCAATGGTCAGAATGGTGGCAAGAAATGGCATGAGTGATGATCAATTTTCGAAGAAAATCATCTTCAGTGATGATGCACATTTTCCCCTCAGTGGATCCAAGAATCGAAAAACCAATACACCCACAAAGAGTGACTGCTTGGTTCGGTTTATGGTGTGGTCAGGCAGTTACTGTGAATGGTGTTCGCTATCGTGAGATAATAACGAACTTTTTATGGCCCGAAATGGAAGATATAGATGTGAACGATATGTAGTTTCAACAGGACGGTGCCACTTGCCACACAGCTAACGAAATAATGACTCTTTTGCGCGACAAATTCAATGGCCGTGTTATCTCACATAGTGGCGATGTCAATTGGCCACCAAGATCATGTGATTCGACACCGTTGGACTTCTTTCTTTAGGGTTATTTGAAAAAAAGATGTACGTCGATAAGTCAGCAACAATTCAAGAGCTAAGGGATGAGATAATACGGCACATTAACGAGGTGTGCTGCCGATGTCGCGGCGGCCATTTGGCCGATATTTTGTTCCATACATAATTGAACTATACCATATTATCATAATAAAAAGAATTGACATTAATTTCCGTCGTCGGTCGTAGCTTAATGGTTAAGAGAGTTTCTCATCACGCCGCGGTCTCGAGTTCGATTCTCGCCGCTGACCAAAAATTAACATGCCACCGGATGACATAAACGCGATTGTGTGTAAAAACATTCGTTGGGCTGACCACCTACAATGTACACCACTCGTTAAAATGGTTCGTAAGGTCTCAGTTGACTGGAATTATTCCAGTAGGATAACTTAAGGAAACCAACAATACCACAAGACGGCATATTTTGGTTTTGCCAGATTAAGACGAACCATGAAAGGAATATCCAATATTTTCGAATAAGGCTAAGATATGACCTGCAAACAGTCGTATCCAGTCAGAAATTTGATCACACACCTAACTCCACAAGTATATATGAACCATAAATAATCTCGTTCGCCATTTCCAGTTCAGACTTAAGTATACCAAATTGGATTTCGACATGTAAAAATAATATACATTGTATTGTCGTACAAGAAATGTATGATAAAAGTAATGGAGATCACGTAATCTTTTAAATTACCATGGATTAATACAATTTTGCAACTCTGCATGTAGAATCATGTTTCACCGACCTAAATATAAATTAATTTAATTTTTCAACTTTCAACAAACTTTTAAATCTTAATCTTTTTAATTTCCGATTGACAAAATATCAAACATTTAGAACCAATTGTCTCTCGAAGCTCTTTCTATATATAATATCGATAGATACATGCATAAATGTATTCCTATAATCAATGATGTATGCATAGTAGAGAACTCATCTATGTATGACTATAGAAATCAATAGAAATAGACAATAGTCACGTCATATACAAAGTACATCATGTATCGTATGTAGTAAACAACAATTTCAATTAATATAAAACAATTTTTTTATTTCAAATAATTGCAAACATTCATACAAATCTATTCACACAAAATTACAATATTTACTTACTCGAATTTAAATAAAATTCAAAAAATTTTAATTTTAATTAAAGTTTTTTTTATTTGTAGTTTCGGTCGACTATACATATCCCATTGCAGATTATGTATTCTGTGATGATGCATTCAAAACAATATACAATTATTTATTATGTTTGATTGCAAAAATATACTCTCAAGAAGATCATTTACAGGTTATTGTTTACATTATGTATACATCATCATGATGTGTAGTGTTGGATTACCAAAAGAATGGAACAAAATGTTTTTCGACAGGTCCATATCATACTCGTATATGTATAATCTATGTTGTACCTGTTGGACATATGTTTTTGTGAAATTATATGCTTTTATTATGCTCGTATGTAATCTAATAAATATGAACCGATGTAGTGACCACACCATTCTCGACATATTTTAGGGCACTCCAAACTCTTTTTCAGTTCCCATTTTACGTTCTACCCTACACCGAAACCAAATCGACTTTAATTTTGAATTTGGTAGACTGTCAAATTTTATACTCAATTAAGTTTTTAGACACTGCAAATTTTAAAAGTAATCGGTTGATTTATTGGGATAGCATGACAAACACCAACCGATATTCAAGCCTCCTTAATCATTGACTGATTTGTCCGATAGTCATCAGTCCGATGGTCAGAATTTTGTTTCAAAAGATTTGGTTGGTAGAAGATTGTGGGATAAATAAAGTTTCAATTCGAAATTTGAGCTTTGAACTAAACTGAAGTGGTCAGTATTGACGAGTTTTTTTATGTGAGCAAATAAGTTGATGCAGCAATACTTTATACAATCGTACACAGCACAATGAGAAGATAAACTCAAATTTAATTTGTTCTAAATCAAATGTAGCTCCTTAAAGCAGGTAAGTTTTCTTACTGATATCTAGAGCTTATGACAAAGATACAATTCATTCGAAATTAAAGCATGGAGCTAGAGACATAGAACATGGAGAATTTAGCGGTATAGGCCTTCCGAGACGAATTTCGATTGTATGGCATCAAGTAGTTCAGTGAACGTATAGCAATATCAGATAGATATTTCTCTTATGTGCACGGAAGGTCATTTTTCATCATGATAAATAAAATTAGTATATCATAAATTGGGGAAGTCAAACTTAATGTTAGAATCAAAATTATTACATTTACATATACATCGAAAATCAAGAACCAGGGGTCGATTCTGGTTCTGTGAAAAAATTGCGGAAAAAAAATTTCTATTTCTATGATTAATGATTTTTTATTTCATTTAACTATTAAAAATATTTGCCAAAATATTTAGTTGTTGTTTTTCAATATTCAGTTTCTCTTCATTTTTATCATCTTGGCCAAATAGTTTTTTTCATTCATCACGTTTGGCCTATCGCATTTAGTTCTTCTGACTGATGACCGGGTAAAAGTTGGTGCTTGAGCATCCACTGGCTGCGCGGTTAAGGTTATATCAGTTTCAATATCCACTGATGTCCCTGGAATTCGTTCAACCTCTTTAGCGATTCCCACTGATTCGCAAAAGTCAGTTGATGGCTTAAAGC
Organism: Tipula lateralis; assembly: GCA_963932295.1. Classification (NCBI taxonomy): domain Eukaryota; kingdom Metazoa; phylum Arthropoda; class Insecta; order Diptera; family Tipulidae; genus Tipula; species Tipula lateralis. The sequence goes on from OZ010738.1 coordinate 2,138,979, forward strand.
TGCTTTATGGTTGAATCTATAGATATAATATCAATTATTGTAATAAATGAAGTTTTGATAGCATTAATTAATTACACAATGGATTGTTGTGGGTTAAGTTCTAGCAAATCAACGTCTCCATCAATGACTTATGGCATTATTCCTATCCCCTGCTCAAGTTCGGTTAATGGTTTCATGGCTTTTGACCTTCTTTCACCGCTCTTGTTCTCTCACCTTCTTTCACCGCTCTTCTTGGTTATGGCCTTTATCAGTGAGTATCTCTCTTTTGCATACAATCTGAAATACAAAATTCATCGGCCAACAAATCTTCCATGTCAGTACTATAGGCTGGCACGGAGCTATGTAATGTGCAGATGGTTCTACATATAAATCGTACCTATAGCCGCACGTCCTCGATTTGGTCATAATGGTGTAAGTTAGGACGTAAAAAGCGAATTGCGAATGAGTTGGGAGTGCTTTGAAATTTTTTTTTAAATTTTATTTTATAAAAATAAATTTTAAAATATATTTGGAAATCCATCAATTATAAGTTTAGACAGAAGTAATTCAACATAAATTTTGTATTTTCACAGCCAAAATAGTCGATGAAAAAGTTTTTTTAATATGAAAACATTTTGACGTATTTCTTTTCATTTCCATAGAACGAGAATCGAAAATGAATATTTCTCGCTAAAAATACTGTTCACTTTACTTTTCACAGGACGAGAATCGACCCCCAGGTGAGAAATATAAGTTGTTCCCAATTTTCAATCAGAACATTTGCTTATTAAGTGAACAATCTTCCGTAAGAACACCGAGCAAGATTCTAAAAATGTATTTATCATAATTCAAGAGGTACTTGGATTTTTTACTGATTTATTGTTCCAAACAAGATTTTGAATAGGCGACAAGAGATGAGATTCTCCATTTCTTCTTGTGCAGACCACCAAAGGATAGTCAATATTTCTTTTAAGAGCGTGCTCAGGTGCTACAAAAGTGGAAGCTGCACTCGAACGGGCTAATTTATGTGGTATTAGAAAGGATGCATATACGACAATCTCTAGAATCTCTATTCTGATTGTAACAATCAATAAATTTTAGTGTATATAGTCATTCCCTGCGATATTGTAGTACTGTCGTCAACTGGTTTAACCCACATGAGCTAGCAGGTTGTATAGTGTTTTCTCGTTCATCATTTCATTATACTACTTCTCAAACTGAAAGAAAAAATTATTGCCAATTGAGGCTTCGAAGAGCTAAGCACCGTTAACTCACTAAAACTGGAATCCAATATCCGGCCCTCCGGTTGGATTTGAACCATCTTCTATTTTGACTACTATTATTCCGTGTATTAAAACCACTCGGCCATTACCTCTTATATATAGACTAATATAGGCATATTACAATATAAACCCCTATGGAGATGTAACCCTTATGGAGGTGTATATATCCCTTTGTTCTTAGGGAAAATGTGACTCTCCTGTAATCTGTCAAAAAATTAGAGGGCGTTATATTTCGATAATGTGTGAAGGGGTTGAAGCAATAGCTCAAAAAGACTCTTTAATGCATCATGTAATCATACCGCCAAGGTGGCACAGTGGTTAAAGCTGCGGCAGTTGGAGTGGGAGGTACCGGGTTCGAATCCGATTCGAGGCAGGATGAAAAATGGGTTTTTCACCTTCGATCGTTTGGGCGGTGCGATCGGTGGTGAAAAATAAACATAATCTGGATCCTCTGTCGTGTTAAGAATCCTTGGGCCGCCCCATCTTCAATGTCAGTACTATAGGACTGACATGGAGCTATGCAATGCGCAGATGGCTCTACGGAAAGACTCGGACCTATAGCCGTATAGAGTGGTATCACAACGGATCAAATTTGTTCTAAGTGTGCGATAGCAGCCACATCAACTTAACTTTTTTTTTTTTTACCATGTAATATTTATTTATTTATTTTATACTAGAACTTCAACATTAGCCGTGTTTCTTGACGCACAGTGATCCGGATCAAATCAATGTGATCTGATCCGGATCACTGTGCGTCAAGAAACACGGCTATTATCACAATTTTACCAATTTGAATTAGAGCGAAAAAAGCCCTCCAACCTTCGAAATTGATAAGTTTAAGCAATTATCGAACCATGGACTATGGAATTTACTTGGGATAGCATGGCAAACATCAACCGATATTTAAGCCTCCTATAAATGAGACAAGTCACATGTTTGAATTTTTAGGCCTGATTGTCTGACCGTCATCAAGTGATCTGAGTCAAAACTGTTTCAAAGAGTTTGGTTGGTATAGAACTATAAATCGGTTTGTACCAACCTCAATAAAAGAACAGTGCGAGTAAATGAGCTGAAATCAATACAAATTAAATTGAGTTTCTCTAAAGCAGGTAGGCGATTCCAAACTAGAACATATGAGAGAAGTTTTCTTTTAATTTGAATTGCTAAACAAGTATAACCATAACATATTGGAAATAGAAATTTCACCAATAACGACCAACACATTTTAATCTTCGATTAGCTGTTTGATTAACCCGGCAGTTACAACATTCATAGTCAACTCATATCTGATATAATCATTGTGCACGACAACACAATCGCGTGGCTGACATGATCGTTTAAAGAAGAATTTGGCGAATTGTGCCTGCCTATGTTAAAAGATTAGTTTTGGTTAAAAGGCTCAGGTGGTTGAGTGGAGAGAAAGCAAGATAATTAAATAGTTCTTCATCATCGTTTTTTTTTACGGTTTTTACAGGCCATTCGTGGCCCGTACCGTGTGAACAATCTGACTCCATCGGTTTCTATCACGAGCTAGCTCTTCATACTGTTGCAAAAAACCAGAAGATTCCAGATCGCTCTCTATTGTCACCATTGAGCGACCTCTTTGCACACCAAAAGGCAGTTTTTCCCTTAAAGATCGTTGTATCATTCGGTTTGGATCAGCACGCAGAACGTGACCGAGCCAGCATACTCGCTGTCCCTTGAATTCATGTACGATATCCGGAATTTGCACTAAATTCCTGATCTCGTGGTTGAAGTGGCTGCACGTTCCACGTGCCGATCTTCACTCTCGTTTTCGGGTACTTAAGCGGGAGGGACGAAAAATCTACTCAACGAAAATAACTAATCGGGTGACAACCAACTAACTAGTCTTATCTGTCAAAAACTATCAACAGCTACGGCCCAACATGACCCAAATATGGAGCCTCTTGTGAAGTTATCACAATTCGAAGACGTGGACCAGTAAGGCAAATTTATATATTCTACATCGAGATCAGTTGACTATGCAGAGGAATTGTTTGGCAGTTTAAAGCGTTTTAATCGCAGAATGTCGTAAATAAATTACATCGATGGTATAGTAAAAAAATGCAGTGATGAATTTTTGGTTAAATCTTCTAAAGAAGTTTAATTTTGCATAAAATTCGGACATTGCAGCAATATGGGTGCTTTTCTTAAACCACTCCAAGCATCAGATTAAAATAAACGTATTGCGAACTTATATACCAAACTTAGGGCTACGCATTCGCACTATCAAAATAGTTCGCATACACTTCAATAAGGCGTACACTTTACCTTGGTTTACACTAGAATGAACTCATGCCAATTTCATCAAAAATTAGGCTTATTGTTTGGTTCACTCCCAGTATTCTAACTATAGATACCAATCCAATTGTAATTTTATATTTACACCGGAAATGTATGTTCTATTGATATACATTGTCAATGTCAATATTGAATCTCAACTAAAAACTAATTAAAAACTTAATCATAAGAGTATCAAAGTCCATTCAACTATTTTGTAAGGTTGTTTGCATTGACTCTTGAGTAATTAAAAACAAAACAATATGTCACCTTTACTACATATTAGGTAATCCTCTTCTTCTAAAGATTTATTATTTATTGTTATCTTAAGACAGATCCAACATCTGTACAAATATAAAGCATTTTCCACTCAATAAACTCCAACCCATATTTTCAAAATAATTTGAATAAAAATAATAATTGGAAATGTCAACATCGAAGGTAAGTAATCAATATGTATTCTTTACCTACATACATAATGTTTGTAGACCAAAATCGGTCGGAATGAAATAAACGATTTTTAACCGATGTTCTGCGAACGAGAAATGCGCCTACCAAAACCGCGGATTCTACACTCTAACCAGCTATGAATGATAATTTCAAATGTGTACGAATGTGGTTTAAATTTCATTTGCATAATGTATGTGTATTCATTCGTTTGGGCATGATCAACAGGTGCTTCAGTATACATTTCGAAATAATTGACTTTGAATGTAATTGAAGAAGGTTAAATTTTAATACATAAAACTATATAAAGAATTTATAGTTGTTTTGTTACGGTATATAACTTAGGGTATTTTCAACTTTCTTTGATCTAAGTATATACATTTTCACGTACGAGTAGTAACCATATGGTTGTTAAACATAGTGTTATATAGCATCACGTGTTGACGAGATAAATCAAACTGAAAGGGTCACATACTTTATTTAAAACCCAATTATTTTATTGAGGCAAATACCATAAAACCCGCCCGAAATAATATGAAAATCATGTCTTAAATGACAGTTTAGTTGAAAAATATTTGATAAATATTGATCACCAAAATTTTTTGTTGTTTATAATTATGAAAATCAATCCAGATTTTACTGATATGCACAAATTTTTTCTGACGTACTGACTTTTTCAAAAATGTATATAATCAAAGAGAATGAATAGTATCAGAGAGACGAAGAAGAACTAAAAATTTCATCAAAATATTGGTGGGTTATACAATCGAACGGGTCATACAATTATACATTCGCATTTTGTTTTATTGAAGTTTGTTCACACTATTATACTTTTTTTGGAAGAATAATATAAAGAAGAAACATTTTGGGTTATGCACTGATACAATGATACGTTTACGTATAAAGTGAGTATATAGAGTAATGCACATACAAGAAAATTTATTGGTACGTTTATTGGTTGTTTACTATTTTATCTTCCGTATTGTTGTTTATTTACATTTTATGCTACTATATCGAATATCAAATGCATGATCGTTGCGTAAAATATTTTCTAAACAAATAGAAAATCCTGAATGCGCATTATTATAATTTATTGTGAATGAAAAATATGCGTTTGATAAATGGGGAAAACGTGATTATCGCTGCATATAATATTTAAAATATCCTTATACAATATGTTGCAACATACAGCAAAGCATTTTAAAAGTTCGGACGTTCGGGAATAGAAAGGTGAAAACGAGACGGTAGATAATTCACGAGATAATTCACGAATATGTCAACGAATTCACGAATATATGCAGTCGGATTTTGTTTTGTGCACTCGGACAAAAACCCGATTCGATTTTGCTTTTTAGTTTCCGTTAACGGAAAAATCCGAGTCGGATTTATTTCATAATAGACTGGAGTATTTTCTCTTTATTTTATGTTGATTGTTTTACATTTTCGTTTTTTAGCTAAACTTAATTTTCAATTCAACGTTCTCTCGAGTATGCGCTAAAATTGTATAATATTAAAATATAAAACAATTATAAAATAAAGTAAGTTCTCCTTAATTATATTGTATAACACTGATTATACCGTTAATTTCAATTTTGATAGTGAACATTGTCTTGCTCTTGCGTAAACTAAACGAATAAATTTTATATTTTCCATAAATAAAAGTGGTTTAATATTTGTTTGTAAGTGTTAGCAGTTTGATTAAAACAAGTTAAATTTGTTTCATTTTGTAATAATGAACTTAGCGGAAAATTATAAAAAGAAGAATAAATTGGCTTCTGGAGTGGTATGTGCAGTTCGAAACTGCAAAGCTACGAAAAGGGCTTTTCCACAAAAGAAATTCTTTGGTTTTCCATCCAACACATCCCCTTTATACAATGAGTGGATTGAGAAATGTTGCTTGGATATAAATAATTTAAATAAATGTCTGAAAGTGTGCGAAGATCATTTTACGTCTGAATCTAAACTGGAAAACCGTTTAAAAAGGGATGCCATTCCATGTTTAAACTTAGGCAACTCATATGGTACAGAAGAAGACGATGATTTATTTAATGTACCAGATCAAATTATTGTGAGACATGCCTACCCTAGTTATGCAAAAGCTGGATCTAGTAATATGGATCTTAAATTAGAGGAATTCGAAGCGTTCGAACCACCAATGAAAAAACCGTTTACTGAAACTTCCCTAACTGAAACCAGCTGCAACAACTGCAAAATTCAAACGAAAAACTGTGCTTACTACAGAAGTAAATACTACGACATCGATAGAGAAATAGTTATCTGAAAAAAGTGATTCAACATAAAAATATTCAAATTCGATCTCTCACTTTAAAAAATCGGTACCTACGGAAAACGAGTAAGTCTTTAAAGCAGTCTTATAAGATTAATATGGCGGACAAAATAAATAATTTAGATTATGTGGACGATCATGCAAAAGAATTGGGGAAAATGTTACTAGTGAAAAAACCTAGGACATCTAAATGGAGCCACCCTCAAAGATTTCTAGCTCAAAATATTTTTTTTCGTTCTGCACGAACATATCGTTATTTGAAGAAAAACTTAAAATGTAGATTACCAGCTGTCTCATCGCTACATACTTGGATGCCAGTAAGACATCTTAAACCAGGAATAAACGACGATATTTGCACTAATTTAAAGCAAAAATGTTCTGAAATGGATGTTAATTCGAAGTATGCGGTTTTGGCTTTTGACGAGATCGACATAAAACGTGACTTGGAATATAATAGTTACCACGATCAAATTGACGGTTACACAGATCTAGGCAACGAAAGGCAAAATACAATTGCTAAATCAAGTTGTTTGTTTATGGTTAGAGGGCTTTTTTCAAATTATAAATATATATTGTCCTACTACGCATCGAAATTTAATATGAAAGGTAGTCAAATAAAAGAAAAGCTCCTAGAAAATATCGATCTTGCCGAGGAATGTGGATTTAAAATTGTGGCTCTCGTTTGTGATCAGGGATCAAATAACAGAAATTGTTATTCAAAATTAGGGGTAACTTCTGATAAACCGTTTTTTAATTTTAAAGAGAAAAAATACTATGCACTTTACGACCCTCCACATCTAATAAAAAGTGTTCGTAATAATTTAAAGTCAGCCGATTTATTAACTCCGGATGGAACTGCTAGCTGGTCAGTGATAGAACAGTTATATGAAATAGAGTCCAAATCTTGGACGAAAATGTGCACTAAACTATCGTTTTCCCATATAAGGCCAAATACTTTTGAAGAAATGAAAGTTTCTTATGCTACGCAGGTTTTTAGCAGGACTGTTGCAGCTGGAATTAAAACTTCTATTGAATTCAATAAATTCTCTGACCCGAATAAAGCTTTAGCTACAATGCATTTTTGTGAGAAAATGGACAAATTGTTTGATGCCTTGAATAGTAGAAAACAGTTTGACGCGAATCCCAATCGCAATGCACTAAAAATCGACAACGAGCCATATAACACATTAAAATTATTACGAGAATTTATCGGTGATATTAAAACGAGCTCAAAAACTAAACCGTATTGTTTTTCCGGATTCCTTCAAACAATTAAGGGCATATTAAGTTTAACAGATGACTTTTTAGACAATTCTAGCATGCAACATAATATTTCATATATAATAACATCTCGCTTCAATCAGGATCCATGTGAAAATTTGTTTGCAACAATAAGACAGAGGGGAGGAAATTCGAGAAATCCATCAGTACATCATTTTAATTATATTATTGGTCAAATCATGTCAATGAAAATATTACAATCATCCGAAAACTCGAATTGCGAAGCAGATGACGATTAAATTTTAATTGATCCCAACAATTTTAAAGTACCTAACGCAGATCTAACAATTCAAATGGACGCCACCTCAACCAAATCAACTAATGAAATCAACAACTCGGAAAAAATCAATAATGTGAATTTACTAGATAAAGCAATAGAAAATATTTCCGAATTAGATGAATGTTCCGAAAAATATTTTTCTGGATATGTGGTGTCTCGGTTGAAGAAGAAGCTAAATTGTGAGAAATGTGAAAAATTAATGATAAAAGCGGACAAAACGATAAAACTACAAAACGAATCTTTCATTTTTTATAAAAACTATAAAAAAGACTCCGATTTTGGCTCTCTTCATCCGCCATCCGAAATTTTTGCTGAAATCAGTAAAAATCACATCTGAATTTTTCGACAACTGTTTGATAAATCGTCCCACTTCAAAAATATCAAACAATTAATCGTTGAACAATGTGTTGAATGGACAAACCAACAAACAAACTTAAACTGGTGGTTTCAAGGTCATTCTGAATGCTCTGATCATCGTAAAGTTATTTTGGAATTCATGATTCTAGTTTTAATTAGAAAGCAGTGTAAATGGACTATGAAACGTAAATTTTTGAATAGCAATACAGCAAATAGGGAACAAAATTCATCAAACACCTCATCCGGATCTACGAACCGACCTATAAGGATCCATCCACGCTTAAAAATCCTTAAATAATTACAGATATTTATTGAAAATTTTAATGCTTTTAATTTTTTATGTTTTTAATTATAAATAAATTATGTATATATAATACATAATAATACATATAAATTATGTATTTTTATATGGTAGGTGGATTTCTATATTATATTATTTTCTTGAATATGAATAACATTTTTAATTATTTTTATGTACATATTTTAAAACTAAAATCTCACATAATATACCGAAAAATGAAAAATTATGAAATTTTGTTTTACTACTCGTTTATTATCTTTTATTAAAAAACTCGTGAATTATCTACCGTCTCGTTTTCACCTTTCTATTCCCGAACGTCCGAACTTTTAAAATGCTTTGCTGTATGTTGCAACATATTGTATAAGGATATTTTAAATATTATATGCAGCGATAATCACGTTTTCCCCATTTATCAAACGCATATTTTTCATTCACAATAAATTATAATAATGCGCATTCAGGATTTTCTATTTGTTTAGAAAATATTTTACGCAACGATCATGCATTTGATATTCGATATAGTAGCATAAAATGTAAATAAACAACAATACGGAAGATAAAATAGTAAACAACCAATAAACGTACCAATAAATTTTCTTGTATGTGCATTACTCTATATACTCACTTTATACGTAAACGTATCATTGTATCAGTGCATAACCCAAAATGTTTCTTCTTTATATTATTCTTCCAAAAAAAGTATAATAGTGTGAACAAACTTCAATAAAACAAAATGCGAATGTATAATTGTATGACCCGTTCGATTGTATAACCCACCAATATTTTGATGAAATTTTTAGTTCTTCTTCGTCTCTCTGATACTATTCATTCTCTTTGATATAATGAATTTCAGAAAACTTTTTTTATGAATATCGATAGTCAATAAAAATTCATAAATTACATCTATCACTCAAAAAGATGTTAAAATTAGTAAAAATTTAATGAACATCACAAAAATCTAGTTACCAAACTACTATAATGATGTTAATCAAAATATTTTTTTCCGTGTGGCAATAAGAGAAGCAAAAAGCTTACCAAGCAAAAACTCAATCAATATCACACTGATATTTTTACACACTGATATATTCTGGATACAAGCTTCCTGTTTAAAAAGAATAGTCGTTCCCAGATATTTTATCGACCAATTTCATTTCCTATTGTTTCAGAAATTTCTTTCTTTCGGAGACACTGCGAGCCTCGTATAATAGTGGATTGACCCTTGTTTGGTTTTGTATTTGCAAGAGTATCAATTCCTCCTGCCTTCGTTGCGTTTCAATGCAGTACAATGTTTGGATTTGGAATAAAGCTGACCAGAGTTATATTGTTATCGAAGCAAAATTTTAGTTTGTTTACGTTTCTTTGTTTGAGTTCTGCTTTAATCGTCAATATGTGGGAAGATCAGATTTATTTTCGATAGGCGATTATCAAGACGATATAATTCGTCCAATCACATATTCCAGTTGTCATGGCCACCAGCATACATTTTCTTGGATCTTTTATTACACAAAAATAGATGGTATCGCTTCGCTGTTTCGCTGTTCGACGGATAGTATAAGGTTTCTGTTACAAGTTTTCGAAATGAGTGCAGGATATGTGACGTTTGGGACGTCAAACCACTTTTTGCTCTCTATACAAAGTAACTGACTCGAAGTTTACCAGCTTGTTATCGCTATCAAACCAGTTATGACAGGGCGCTCACACTAATGACAGTTCATTTCAAGAATACGAAAGCATTTTAGTGGGAAAAATTCAAAAAAAAGTTATCCGGAATGGAATTCAAGCGTAATAGTGTGATTGCTTTATATTTGGCTGGAAAACCACAGCCGTAGATGGTTTATCAGTTAAAACATTTGCATGTGGATAAAATGTTTGTGCTGGTGCGAAATCATTATAACGAATCTGGCAGCATTGCGAAACGCCATGGCAAAAAAGTATTGGCAGAAAAATGTCTCGTGAGGGGAACATTTCGCTCCTGAGGGTAACATCAATGTCTCGTGAGAACTAAAGACCTTGAAATTCCGTAAAACGCATGTCGCACCGATGTTGCATCGGTGAAACTATATGTGATTTGCTGAATTTGGTTTTCTCCGATGAGTCACCGTTCGTAATTGATCAATATGTGAACAAGCAAATTGACCGGATTAGCTTGTCCGGTCGTTCTACTGAAAGTTTGGACCAACGGATTGCCACAAAGTGCCGCCGATAGTGATAGTTTGGAAGTGAAAATAGTGAAAGCTGTTCACCGCTCGTTTTTTTGGACCGTGTGATCAAGATAAATGCTCAAATTTATCGGGATAATATGTTATAAGCAGCATTAAAGAATTGGACACAAAAACATTTCGGCCACAAAGCTTGGACATTTCAACAGGACTCGGCGTCGAGTTATAAAGTACACGTCAGTCAAGATTGGCTTAGAAACAATGTTCTGCGAATCATTTTCACTGCCAAATGGCCACCTAATTCACCGGATGCAAATCTGCTAAATATCTTTGGGGTATTGTAAAGAGGAAGGTTGGGATAAAAAAATACCAAAGTATCGATTATCGTCAACCTGTATATAAAAAAATCACGTATTTTGGTTGCATTTGAAGGATTTAACTTCCAATTTCTTGTATATAAATATTTTGAGCATACTCTCTCGAGTGAGTCTCGACATCATCCAAAACGCAATATCTATTTCGTCGTCTGAAATATACGACATCTCTGGAGTTGGAATAAATCAAAACGTTCAAGCAGTTCTTGACTGCTCTGTCTCATCGTTAAAATTCGAAAGACAAGAAGAAAAAATAAATCGTTAGTCTAATATAATTGAGTGTAATATCTTAGTTTGACCTTTCAAAAGTGTAACAGATGTGTGTGCAGATCAACGATTGATGACATCATGTTTGGTATTTGGAATTAGAACAGATTCAAATATTTAGAAAGAGAATATTTGTTCTACACAAGATTATCTTGAATTAGTAACAAAGATATGCGGTTCATTAAAACGTTATTAAATCACAAACTTTACGAGCAACTATATTTGTTGCTAACATGCTTCATTTAACGAATCAATAGGAAAGTTTTTTTACATTTTTTAATATTTTATCTGCGGCACATATCAAGTGTTGAAATGGTTCCAAATATCAGAATATCTTATCAAACTACTTATCACCACATTGTGGTGCATATAGTTGGTAAAACCAAAGTTCAAGTTGTAATTGAAAAGCTTCTATAAAAACGACGAAGAAAGCGATGGTATTAAGTATAGATGATCCAGTGTTCTACTTTCTCCGTGACACGTAACCTATCAACTTTAATACAACTATTTTAAGTGAAAAAATTATGGTTCGATAATCGTACAACCATGTTATCAGTTGTATAACGACTAGCAGTCCAAGATTTATAGACATGTTCCAAAAAACAAAAAATATCTTGTTCCCACCATAAATATTTAAAACACCATTCTTTCAACAAAAAGTCGAAGTCATAAAGTAAGCAAATAAAATACCACACATACGAGGTTCTACATACGGATAACATCCATTTCGTTAATCTCGACATACCAAGACCAAAAAAGTATATGTAGCAAGTATAGTTATAGTAAATAACAGCACGATCAACTTTTTTTTAATTTTATCGTCACCAAAAGACAAATATTTCTATTACCAAATACATGGTACAATTTCCAAAGTGTTGGCGTGTTAAAATCACATTACCATAATTTTTCCCATTTTTCCAACATATACAAAATTTACTACCATTTGCTTCCCCAATTCGACTATATAAAGAGCTTTTTGTGCTCTATCTGGATGAAAGAACTTTTTCTCTTAATATTTTTGAACTGCAGCAAGTATAAAACTATTTAATAAAAATGAAGTTGTTACAAAAATTATAATTTTGTTTAAAGCTTGATATTTTGGAAATAAAGTTTTTCTTGCTCCTCGAATCTACATTTCAACTGCAAAACTGATTTTTAATGATGATTGATATAGACCTCTCGTACAATAAAATTAAATATTGTAAATTTAATAAAACAAAATAAAAGTTTTAGCGTAAAATTTTCGTAGAATTGAATTAAATTACATTTATCCATATACTGTGTTGTGTGTGTGTATATATATATATATGGATATGTGTATTGTGAAGATGATTTACTTGAGCTAAAAGAAGAGTAACAGGTGAAAGTAATTTCATTTTAAATTAAAATTTCACAGAGGTAAGTTTCGAATCGATTTTGCATTCTACATGATTCAGAGGCGAAATAAATGGATGTTGGCGATTAAGCTTTCAACCATACATTGTATCATAAACATATGACAAGTAGGGCCACGATTTAGTTCAGAAGTCCAGTTCGTCAAAATATAATCAACATGTCAGAATTTACTAAACAATCTACAAAATTGTAATAATTAATCGAGTCCAGCAACCAGACAGTTTCGTCCATGTTTGATAACGCAAAACTTCCAAATTTATTAATGTTGTGGCTAGAACTGCAGTATGTAAGGTGAGTTCTGTTAAAACTGCTTTAGAATACGATTTGACAAAAGCTTTTCATAATATACTCCAGGCAATATTTAGCTTATCCTTAATTTTTTGATATACCGTACATATTCAACCGTTTCAAAAGCTTTCTTTAAACCTTATAAACCAATATAAGGATGTGTAGGCCAGTACTTTTTACAGTAAAATTTAGGTAACATTGATAAAATTACTAACTTCGGGAATAGGTCAATACAATGTGACGAAATGATGCTCCAACAAATCCGATCGTGGAACGGAGTAAAGCTTATAATAATCTAAGGTTTTCAAGGTTTATCATTCTAGCGGAAGTAAGCGGGCAAAGTTACAAGCGGACGCCAAAGAAGGGTGTCAGGGTGTCGCTGGGGATCCTCGAATAGAGGATTATTCAGTGACATCGTGAAGGAGCACGGAATGGTGCTAGTCGTCATTGACAAGGGTCAAGAAGATGGAAGCATCACTGTTGAGAAATGGTGAAAGGTGTTTAACGCTCTTAGCGACACCTTCCTGAGGTTTGTAAAAGAACATCCGGGGCCTCCACCATCCTGCAGAGATGCGGGTTGGTATCAGGGGCGCGCAAAACTTATTGCTTATCTGGATCAGAAATCAGTGGATCTGTACAGACAAGCGATAGAAGGAATAGGCGGAAGAAATTCCTTGTAGGCCAAGGGCGCGCGTCTGGCTACCAATCAAGCCAGAAAGCAGGAGTGAGGTGCTGCAGACGTTTAGGATCAGCAACCCTGATTTTCCGACGGACAATTGGAAGGTCGTTAGGCAAGAGAAGGCCAAGGGAAACTTTCGTTAGTCAGTATTGGCGATAAACAGGGAGTCCCTTGCTCCTCTTGACAAGTTAAAGGGGGTAATCGGTTTCGGTTTCGGGTCGGTAACCATCAACGTTTATAAACAAGATGAGGAGGCGGGCACGAGCACCCAATCAGCTGGCACGCCCTCGAGACAGTCTACGGCTGAACTAGACGTGGAGGACAAGTCGAGCGACAGTGAAGCTCTGGGGTTAGGAAATATTCTAACTCTGGGTTTTGAGGAGGATGTCTCAGATGATATCACGGTGGTGGCGATGGACAGTGCGACGGCGGATGCCGGCAGCTCCCACAGCACCACTCAGAACTAGGTAAGTAGGGGAATTAGAAGTATGCTTAAGGTGCTTCAAATTAACTTTCATCATTCGAGGGTTGCATCGGCACCTCTGCTCCTCAGAATGACTAGATCGGATGAGGATATAATCTTAATCCAGAAATCTTGGATTAACAAAACCAAAATCTGTGGTACCGCTACATAGTGACAGGTACATCTGTCAAACAAAACAAAAAAATTCGTTCATACTGTAAATTTTTGCTTTGGTTGGGTCATCTTAGGCTGCGTGCCATACTCAAAGTAAATTTCAAAATTCGGTAAATCGCATTTTTAGTACAAATTTACTTCTCATAGTGTGCCAAACTATGCAAGTATATTTTTTATTGAAAATGGTATTAAGGGTTAAAATCACTGGATTATAGGTAATAAACGAAACGTCAAAATTTCGTATTATTCTTTCTATATTTAAATATATAGCATATATAGCTTTTTATTGTTTATATTATGTTTATTATTTATTTTATATTATATTTATTATTTATCTATGGTTTTATTAATTATAGATTACCTAAACCGTTTGCATTCTGAAGAAAAATGTATATGTCAAAAAAATAACAACAACAATCAATTACCTTTTTTTTCAATCCATTTACCCTACTTTTTAGAACAGTATTTGAGTTTACTAAAAAATTCACTAAAAATGTCATTTACCTTGAGTATGGCACGCACCCTTAATGTAAAATAATTTTTGATGTAACGTAATAAATTTATAGTACTTTGCTCAACCTTGGCTAAAAACATCACTGATTGGTAGAACTAGAAAGTTATATTTGGTTTAAAAATTAGGCATTGGATGACCTTTGTACAGATCTAGGGTAAATATATAGCACAAACAAACATTAGGTGAACGGTTGTGTCATCTTTAGACCAGATCTAATTAAGAAAACAGATCTCTTACCATCGAATTTGAGATAAAAGGAACTGGATTAAAATGTGTCAAACATATGCTACCTTTTACTCATAAATCTCCAGATATATGAAACCATACTATACAAATTTCAGGAAATAGAGTTTAGATAGATAAAGTGAGAGAGGAAGAGATATTAAGCTCAAATCATGTGGAAACTGATTTCTAGTTTAAGAATCACATATATAAATCTATATTTTATGGAAATCAAATTAGTGAGCTTATATCAAATTTTGCATCTTCCTGGGTCGATAATCTGCTCAATATATGTAGAAACTAGTTTAATGTGTGTACAACAATTGTGAAAACTGCATAGTTTATTTAGAGCTTTAAAGCTTATTTTTAATACAGAATGTGTAGTTCATTAGTTTTATGATTAAGCTTTTGTACAACGAACCGTCACTACCCAATATTATATTCGAACGTATATTCTAGATTTAACCACTATTTATGTAATTAGTGCGCCATAGTGTGAACGCTGATGGCACATTCTGTCATTACAAAATATTAAAAAACATATTGAAGCTTAACGTCAACAAATCGAACTAAAATGCGGCAAACTAAATTGGTTTATTGGAAAACATTCTAAGTTAAGTTTAGACTGTAAGTTCTTGCTATACAATATGATACTTAAGCCCATAACATAATAAATATCGCACCATGAGATGTACGCAATGCAAAAAAAAATATTTTGACGTGGCAAAAGTTCAATATGATGGCACATTTCGATGTCGCACTATATTTTTGGATACAATTATGAAATTATACTTTGAACTTAGAGTCAATACCTAGCTAATCTTTACATAGTGAAACAGAGCAAAGACTCTCTATATACCGATTTCAAAAATAGTTAACTCGAACACAATAATAGCCTTTCATATTGATTAACAGAATGAATCAAATATACTTATATATGAAAGCTTTCTATAAAATAAATTATTTCATTGGTTATCGAGTCTATTTTAATTGCAAAGATTTTGATTCGCTTACTTTTCTCACAAGTATCGATTGTTAAGATGTCCCGTTTGCTGATCACAGCGCATAGTGTATAACAGTAAGCAGTACGCCATAGCTATAATATATGTAAAATTAATCCTATTCTACTCACTGAGAGTTTGGTATCTAAAACATTCTTCAGTTCTTCTGTTGAGTCAATTTAGTGGATAACATTAATCTATATAGTATCGTGTTATCTTAACCCGCTCAAAATATAATTATCGATTGCCTCCCTGTCACAAAAGCGTTAAATAATACAGTAAACATACAAAAATCAAGGTCATTTTGGTATTTCAGAGTCAAGTATAGCTTCGTAACGAAACCACAGAACAAGCAAAATAAAAATCACCAACCAGCACATGTTGGTGGATGACCTAACCATGAACATATATGCAAATAGCTTATCTTGAGTTTTTTCAAGTTTACAGGAAACCATATAATAATTACACAGGTATATGTTGACTAAACTATAAAAAGCCGGTTGTGTTGCATTCATTTATTGAATATCAATTATTGTTACTAATATGGTTATCCAATAATAAATTGTCGTCAATTGAATATGTAAACTATTGAGTTTCGTCCGGATTACAAAATTTTGTTAAAAATATTTTGTTTGGAATTGAAGTAGCCGCAGTTACTTAATACATACTTAAGAATATGGAAACTTAATCCATTACAATAATCACAAACAACTTTTGTATTATTTAACTTTGTAATTCAAAACTTTATAATTTATATAGTTATTTAAACAAATCTATTCGTGCTTTTGTTTGGGTCGGGGGATATAAACTATTTTATAGTCACTCACCTTTACTATAATTTTTGTTTTGTTTCGTTTATTCCTTCCACTATTGTTTATCTTAAACTACTCTACTTATATAGTTGTTGTTGTTGTTGGTATACGTTTATGTAAGTAAAGTAATAAAAATGATAGTAATCCAATTAAATAAAAAAAATAAAATAAAAACACTTTGTCACTGTTCAACAATCAAATATAAATTTTTTTTTGTAATCACATCACACTATTAATTGTAATTTTAATTTATTCACAAACCGAGATAATCACAAATAATCATATAAAGCTGTGTGTATAGGTTTTGTGGATATAAATAAACGAATTATGACGTCACACACGATATTATCGCACACAACTGATTAAACTCAATTATTGACAAATCTGGAACACATGATCAAATGAACTTATAAATCTGTAACATTTGTAAAACAAACTTGTAACACTAAAAATAGTTTGTAATATAAAAAACAAAACTTAAATCTACAAATAAAATAAAAAATAAAAATAACGCGAAAGAGTTAAAACGAAATCCAGTTTGAGACTGACAATCATGCGCTCTTTCGTCAGTTGGCGAGTTGTGTTTTGTATACATACGAGTATGTTTTGTATTGGTTTTCTCAATGCGTATATGTATACGGCCGTTTTCCATCGAAAAACATGGCCGATCCTATGTATGTGTAAATGAATAGAAAGTCGTAAATACATCAACAATCGTATGAAAAAGTCGATTTTTTCGAAATTTTTGACTTTTAACTTCCTATAACTTGGTAGGCAGGCCCCATAGCGAATTACTCACTATCCAGAGTTTGGAAAATGATTATTTATCAACAATCCTGGATTAATAATTTTCATTTAAACCAATATTTTAATTCATGTTTTTGAAGATTTAAGAATCTAGATTTTTATATTTTCGATCGTGAATAGAAAAATAAAACGAAATGAATTTGTAATATCGGGTTTAAATACATATTATTTGTTATATTTTGCTCTGGTTCACGCATACGAGTAGTAATATGATGTTATTTTGCATCCCGCTCGTTTTTTTCCATTTTTCCTTCGTTTCCATTTTTTTTAGAAATAATGCAAACAGTTTTGTTCTTCGTTGTCTTTTAGTGCATTTCGCTTCATTTTTATTTTATTTTTGATTTTGTTTCTTTGTTTTAGTTTGCCACGAGCATTTGAAGCGAAAGCACGTGTTCGTTGTCAGTATGATTTTATTTTAACGTAATATTTTTAAATCACGTAACATTTTATGCGTTTTAATTTTTGTTAGGCTTACAGAATTTTTATTTAGGATTATTAAAACTGTTTTAATTGTAAACTTAAATTTCTTAATTCTTTATAAAAATTATAAAATTGATATTTTGGTCAATTACGTTTGTTGTCCTTTGTTGTCTTTTAGTGCATTTGTTTCGTTTTTAATTTATTTTTGATTTTGTTGCTTTGTTAATTGTTTTAGTTTGCTACGAGTAGTTGCGACGGGAGGATGTATTTGTTTTATGATAAATTTTATGTTTTCGTAATTTATCTTCAATTTACATAAAATTTTACCTGTTTGAATTATTTTTTGTAGGTTTTATAGATATTTAACAATTTTATTTAGATTTTGATAATATCTATCTGAATTTTAACTAGGAAATAAATTAAACAAAACGTTAATTTTATTATTTCCAAAAATAATTAAATTGATGTTGCGTTTAATTTTTCGAAATAGAATTAACGAATTAACAATTAAACAAATTTTGTCATCCGAAGTAGTCAGTAATATTATGAATGGAATAATATCAAATTTATCTATATTTATATGTTCATTGAAATTTATATTTCCGCAAATATATTTTAAATTTGCCAAAAATTAAATATATTTTAGGCCAATTTTTTTCATACTGACAAGTAAACGTACAATACAATACAATAACAGTAACAGACAATGTACCATCAAAAACAAAAAGAAACAATAAAATCAACGTAAACAAAACAAAAATAATAATTTTTGTGACTTTGTGTATTCTTTGTGTGTTAGAGTGTTTTTCCTATACAAGAATCAAATGCAAAAGAGGAGTTACGTTATATAACCACTCTTTATAAATTTTATCGAATCACATTGAACCATTTTGATCATGTGATCATATTCGTTAAACGAAATATTATCGAACTTACATATAAGCCGAAAATAAAAATAAAAATCAGGAAAATTTCTTATGAATGAAAAATTTGAGCATGTATCAATAAATGGGAAAATTATTGTACAGCAGTCTTGATAAATAATCATATTTAGATGTCTCATGTACAAAAAATGATGTTAAGCCCTGTATTGTAAGATATAACAAAGCAAAGTCAAAAAATTGCGAGAAATCGACAGTTTACGAACGAATTGTACAAATTTTGTTGTTTTCTATTCATTTACTCACACAAACTCTTAAAAGAGAATAATTGGCCTGAGCTTTATTGGTATTGGTTTTCTATATGGTTAACATTTTTGTGTAATGAGTAATTTATAAGGTAGAAAACGGTGTTGGAGTTGATCGTTAGTGCATTTATCGCGAAATTAATCTGTTTATTATGAGTGTAGAATGTATATACTACTCATACGCTACCTTTATTTTAAATCAGTACTGTACAAACAGATATGAAGCTATGTACAGATGAACCACGATTCTATAGTAGTTATCAGTGCTATAACCCAAAAACAATTTCCAATCTATTTGCGTTTGCTAGTTATTTGAAGTATTCAATTAACTCCCATTACATGACACCAAGGTTTTTATGGAAACCCAAGACAAATGTTAATCCAAAAATGGAATTGGTTCGAAATAAGTTTTTCATTTACAAATGTAAACTTATTAGATCTTAAAATACTCTTAATTTAAGAGTCATAACATACCTTCCGTTTCTCATACTTCTTTGTAGATCTTTGTAAAGAATCTCGATTCTTTGTAGTAATCGAATAAGTTAGGAAAGCTAATTATTAAGGATACCTCTTAGAATACCAGGAACACGAAAAATATTATTGCTCTAAGTAGATGTTTGTTTTTGCATATATGCTTGCTATTTAAGGTTAGAAATGATTAATGAATGAGAGTATTATGATTCTTTCTCATAGCATTGGGAAGTACGAACCACTGATAGAAATATAGAGAAGTAAGATTAAATCATCATAATTGCTGTGACTTAAATAACTTTAGTTGATATATTGTAGATACTCAATTGAGAGATTCGCTTTTATCATACAAAGTAATACATATTTTATTATTTGCGGCTCACTGACTAATCAATCGTTTAGTTTGCAAAAAAATCTCTACTGTAGAACAGCGTATAAAAGCTTGAGGTACATAGTATTCCTTTTTGGCTATCTTACTTAGTTGTGTCTAGCCAGTACTTCCTCATGCATCAGGTTATAATTCATCAATTATACATTTACAATCAATCAGGTTACAAGTTATCAATGTTATAATTAAGATATAGACTCTATTTATTTATGTTGTTGTCTCACTATTTTATATAGTTTTAAGGTCCATATCTGCGCCCAGGTGGCTTTCAATTACTGCCAATCCGATTTAAGTTTAAATAAGTTTTTAAACCACACCACCAAGATTTTCGGAAACTGTCACCATCCGTGTTGATGACTTTATTTTATTACTTGAGAGCCTTATATGCTCCGGAACCCAAATTAGCTGATTAACGTATTCTGTTTTAATGCATTGCTAATTCCAACTGTTTCAAAAAAGACAACCCGCTTGTTAAATGAATCTCTCTTCTGAACATTACGTTGACTGGCTTTTTGGCCTACTTACTTCAAGATTTATCTTCTATCAACTGGTAAACACGGTTAATCCACATTAAAATTGTGCAGTTGTAGATCGGATGCGAATCAGGGAATATTTACGCCTACATATCTACTGTTATGTATTATGAAATGTATGCTCATTTCAAATCTATTTTCTAAGAGTATATGTGTGTACCGATTTTGCATGTGTGTAGTGATAGAATTATATGGGTTACAAAACAAATCATATTCGTACTACTAAAATAAATTATTCGTTATTTCATAGCTGTCTCTTACCTCAAAGAAACTTAAAAGCTTATCTTTAGATTTGCGAGTGGAAACTTTCTCTCAAAGTATGTACGTCTAAGATTCTCTATCTTGTCTGATTTTTTAAATTATGACGTGAACCTGTGGTGATAAAAGTTTTTACACTTGGTTTGATTTTGAGGATGCTGAGCGGTGGCAGATACGAGGAAATGTAACCACATAGGTTTCTTATGAACTAAAGTGTCAACGTGGCCAACGCGGTAAACTGTTCATGACAGTGATTAGTATTTTGTAATATAAGAATGTCAGATTTATGCTACATTTCTTCAGTTGATGGTTCAATATGACTTACTGGATGCAACCATATTAACTTGAATTTGAAACTATAATTAAGGTTATGAGCCTAACTTCAATTATGCTGCAATGAAAGTGTCTTTAGTAAATTTGATAAGTATGCTATTTTATATAAGTTATGTTATAATTGTTGCATTGGGAAGCGTTCGTATTCATATCCATAAATTCGACTTCAACTATATTTAATTCAATTTAACTCAAATTGAAGCGAACACCATTCAATATTAAATAAGCAAACAATTCAAATTTCATCTCTAAATATGGTAAGATGGTAAAGTTATTAAAAACATCTTCCTTACACATATTTGTGTTTGATCACAAGCAATGTACTAGTATTTAATATCACGATAAATAAAATAAATCAACAATAATAGAGTTAGAGAGATCAAAACCACCAGTTTGAGAGTAAAGAGAGAACCACCAGTTGAATGTTAAAATTCTTATAAGAGCGTATTAATCGCGATCGAAGTTTTACTCTCTTTATATATTCTCCAGTATAAATATATTGAATATCATGAAAGTATCGCAACACTATAGCGATAGTATCACAACATATCGTAAATTAATTTTCTAATTTGACAAAAGAAAACGAAAATTATTATCTTCATAACAATTTAATTAAATTTTGTTGTTGTTTTAGTTAAGTTATATGGTCATATAATTACATAGATAACTATATAGAGCTACAGTTAGATAAAATTCTAATGCCGAGAAATGAAAGATAAATAAATTACAATGTTGGCGGGGATTTTAATTATTTATATGTAAACTATTTCAGGTTGTTACTGTGCGGACATGCTCTAATGTATTTTGTGTATGTCTCGAACAATATTATTGAGTCACAAAAATAGTGTGGTGTGTTACGGTTGAGTAGGATTATATTTATCTTCATATATAGTTCTTAGTAAATAATTCTTTTAATTATTTAAAACCAGTTGACGATATATTTTAATAACGAAGTAATTGAGTGTGTCAAATAGTAACCGTTTATAATTGATTGGTCTGTGATCAGATGAAAGTTGTTCGATCACCTAATTTGTCAGGTGACAATTCGATTAAATATGTACTCGATATTAAGAATGATCAATATACGATTTGACCAACAGTTTGGATTAGGTTATTGTTTTGATAATGATCAATTTGTTAGAGGTTGCACGCTGCTCAATCGCTAAAACAGTTGAACTCAAATACAAACTAAGAATCAATCTTATTTAAGAAGGTGATATTTGATAGTTAAACTAAAAGTAAAATATTATTTTATATCTGCTTCACGTCTACAGCAAACTTACATTCATATAAGTGATTCCCATTCTTTTCTATTATTTCTGTCATGAGTAGTTTGCACGAATTTTATTAATTTCATATATTGAATGATTTAAGGACATTTTTCGTATCCAGAATATTCTTAACTCCACATTTAAAGAGTGATCCAACAGGAGGTACGTTATCCAATTGGGATTCATGCGCGACAACTGCCATTGGTGTTCAGTATTCACTGACATTTTACCACATGAATAGACTTAAGCGAGAACAACGTTTACAACGTTGTCGTGCTCTTCGACCTTTTTACACAAGTTCATAATTGTCCCACTGAACGCCCACCCAATCCGCGAAACAATCAATAAATTTTGAACCACATTTTCATTATTGGATATTCATCACCCAAGTAGAGTGCATACGAGTCGATCTAATGTGAATATTATTGCTGTAGCTAAAAGTTGACGTGAGGAACGCAATCAATCAATTCGAAACCATTCTCGCATGCTCTGTGTCTCTTATATGGCACATTTTGGAGTATTTTGAAGAGAGAACTTCGTTTGAGGGCATATAAAACACAGTATGTTCAAGAATTGAATCCGGTGGTTTATGGTGGTTGGAACAGCTCATATATTTATCCGAATATATATCCGATTATATATTTATCGTTTTATCGGAAAATTATATTAAGCGATCAAGCTACTTTTTGGACAAAATAGTGGTTTTTGGTTTGTTGCACAGCTAGAAGAGATTCAACAGATTCCAATGCATCCTGAAAAATGCACTGTTTGTAACGATTTATGAACAGGTGCCCTTATTGGACCATATTTCTGAATTTTTTTTCAAAAACTCAAGATATTGGTGAAGCCGATTTGTGGTTTCAACAAGATGGTGCAACGTGCCACACAGTAGGTCAAACCATCGATTTAATGAAAAAAAAATTTAATGAGGACGTAATATCAAGATAAGGACCAGTGAATTGGCCTCCAAGATTTTGTGATCTGGTGTCGTTAGATAACTTTTTGTGGGATATCTGAAATCCCTTGTTTATATATCGATTAACCACAATCGATCCCTGCAATAGAAGAACATAACACTCGTAAATAACAACGAGTATCGGAGTGTTAGAAAATTGGCTAGTATCTTGTATCATCTAAGACCCAATTTCGAACAACATTTAAAATAAATTATTTTAACCGCCCAGGTGGCGCAGTGGTTAAAGCTGCGGTAGTTGGATCGGGAGGAATCGGGTTCGAATCCCGATAGGGGCAGGATGCAAAAGGGATTTTTCACCATGATATTACGATCTGTGGTGTGAATGAACACAACTATGACCCCCTGTTGGAGTGCAGAACTCATTGGCCGACCCATCTTCCATGTCAGCACTATAGACTGGCATGGAGCTATGCAATTTGCAGATGGTTAGGCAAATCGGACCTATAGCCGGTAAGTCCTCGAATTGACTGTAATGGCGTAAAAACAAGGACGTAAATAAGCGAACCGCGAACAAGTATGGAGTGCCTTGAGACCCAAAACAGATTAGAGATTAGAAAAAAAAAATTATTATTTTTGAACATTAAATGTCAAAACCAAACTGACGTCAGAAACACAATTGATTATTAAATTGATTTTAATGAGTTTTATTTCAAGAAAAACTCCCGGATGCTCTTATTGGATCACCCTTTTTAATTGTACTGATTTTCATCTTCTTGACATAAATTTGGCCAAAACAAAACTCCCAATAATAACATTTACCGGTATCATTTCGATATATTCTGGATCCCTTTGAGATTTTATTCGTTTTGACACATCCATATGTTGGTCAGAAACCGGTTGGTCTTTCTAATAACTGTTTGCTGAGTCAATCATTAAACTTCAATGGCTTCCTCAATATGGAGAAGGGAAAACATTTTTTGGAGTGTTGTTGATCTTCCATTGTTTGGTTTTCATTCAGTCAATACTTTTCGCCATGCATTTTAAAAATGCGACATCTTTCTCTTTGTGGTGGACATCCAAACGCAATATTAATCAATTCACAAAGTTTAAGTACCCTGTTTGTGAAATGGGATGCAAGGTTGTCTTCAACTACAACCTTTTTACTTTGCAGAATTTGTACATGTCGTAGAATTTGGATTTCGAACCTATTTGTAAAGAATCTCAATCCAACCATGTGACGTAGTATCATGCCGTATTCCAGGACCCGTTCAACACCCTTCTATAAACATGGGTTAAATTTTAATGATAAGAGCCAGTTTTGGTTCCCGGCATCTGATGCAAAATATTTTTACTGAGCACTAGATACTGAACCAAATATCATACTGTTGTGCACTGTTGAGATTTTACATGTAAAGACAACATTATTCGCAGTGCCATCTATTTTAAAATGTCAAAAATTTACCGACGTTCGATTTGCTCATTCTTACTTAACAAAGATAAATGTGTATTTGCAAAATAAGTTAGTTTTCGAGTCCATGTTATAGGATTCTTCGGAAAGGGGGTTCTTTTACATTCACTTGAGCCAGTTAAAATGATTTTAACGAAATTAACCTGTTCATAGTTTTAATCTTAATCAAATTATTGTAACATTAAAAAAAATTTTACACAGTTAATTATTTCACAAATCCTATTCATAAAATAGTAAGAAGATTTTTTAACAGGTGGCGTGTTAGATACAATTAAGTTTAACAAGAGATGGCGTATCAGTTTTTTATACATAAAATCATTTTTTACGTTTTGAAAAAATAGCCTTAAGTAAATAACACGTTTTTAATTATAAAAAACCGCGTAAATTACATCGTGTAATTTTCACGCACAACAGTGTTATTGTGGCCGATTTACTACGGTTTATTATTTCTTCAGTATATATGATTCTTTCTTACCCGGGTCAGCCGCTTCATTCGTCTCGTCGTTATTGAAAATATCATATTATCTGTCTGATTATAGAGACCTGTGATTGATTGATTGATTGATTGATAGGACTGTAGGACCAAGCACTAGGCAAGATTCCCGGATAACGCCGGGCCTTTTCCTACAGCCGTTTACATAAAACGATAGGTAATTATAGGAAGGTATGTTAGTTAGTAAAGAGCGACCCGGTTACAGACACCATGACAGTCGTTACTAAACTACTATTATTAGATAATCACAAGACAATCACAATTATAATCTACTAGACTGAAATCGCCAATCAGCATTCTCCAGTCCGCAACACCTATCTGCTATGCTGTAATTTGAATAAAATTAAAGCTAAATTAAAATTAAAATCCTAAAATAAATTTATTAGTTAGTTCGCTCAGGAATCTGTAACTTAATTAATTAATTTTATTATTTATTTGAACTCCAGTCCGCATACCAATCATAGTTAAACAAAATACAAAACTCTTAATTAATTAACCTACGGCTCCTGAATCTGTAACAAAAAATTAAATTAATATCGTATGCTATATTAAGTACCCGTCAACCATTGCGATTATGATACCATAATATTAGAATATATTTATCAGAAAATCGAAATAAATCCAAAATTATGCAACATCTTTTTTAAAAATAAAATAAACTTTCCTTGTAAACCCCCTCCAACTATAATCATATTTCCACTTATATTAATAATTAAAACAAACCTTTTCCATAAATTATTATTATTATTATTATTTATTATTATTAGATTACTGCAATACAATGTAATTGTAATGCAATGCTCGTATAATGGTCGTAATCAGGGATGGTACTCTACTACAAATGTAGTAGATCGCCCCGACTTCACCGTTCATAAATCAAAAAAGACCAATTGACATTGACTTCAAAAAGCACCATTAAATCCAAATACGAACTTAATACGAAGCCCGATAAATTGAAATAACGCATGGATAACCCTAAGGCACGTATGCACGACACACAGGGAATAACGCAGACAGGGATGCCACATACATACAGAATGTTTGGAACAGAAGCACCCCAAAAGTAGGAAATCGACACACCCCGGAGCGAACCCTATTCAAGCAAACCAAACACGATCCAAACTCAACATTCAACCAAACATACATCGATTAGTAATAAGTAAACTCTAACACGAGAACCCAATCGTAAGCATCCAAAATACAAACTCATTCAGAGCACCCTCAACAACGGGACATCAACCTACGCATAAATAAAAATAAAAAGTGTAGACCTATCTTAACTGACATCCAACAAACCGAAACCCATCCAAACACCCCAAATTCCGGCGAATCCTCCAGCTCCCAACAAATTTCACTCGCGTCCAAAACCCCACATACCAACAGAGGCTCCCAACATGCCAGTCCCAATCAAAACCAGCCTCAAAACCTCCTCCTCCCAACCACAGCAGTACCATGAGTCAAAAAACAAATCACCAGCATGCAGCTACAAATACCTACATAAACTGCTTTCTCCAAGTACCCCAGCCCACTCCAGAATTGGGCGAGATCCTCCAAAAATCCAGCCAAAACATTAAAACCTCCACCACTCTACAAAATTGAATGCTTCCAAACCACCACTGAAAAACTGTTACAATCCCGCCGACACCCAAACATTCTAATAGTTCCAACTCCCCACCACTAAAATCAAATCTCCACCCGACCCGTCACAAACTTGCAGACAAAATAACCCTCAACCACACTCACAAAATGTACCTCCGATAATGGAAGATACAGACTCGTGTTCTGCATCAAATCTAAACATTCCTGTCCTACAAAATCCCTGATGATGTGTGCACTTTCCTTATTACCTATGTGTCACACACGCACCCCTATGCTATACACACGTTACCTCAACTAATTTCGCACTCAAATCCGACTTCCTATCAAATGACATGAATGGAGCCCCTCGAAGTCAACACCAACTATTCCTGTTTCTAAAAATGTAGCAAATTTGAATAAGCGGCTACTGAACCCATAAGCAGGAGAAATCGAAGCAGATCCACCACACCTACAGCAAAGTGACATCCCTGAACGTATAGGCATACACATCCTTTAAATTCCCCAAAACAAGGATACTCGAACCCGATACAAGACACAAACCTGCATTTTCCATTATACACACACAGCTGAAATCTGACAAATTGATTTAACTAAATAAGATACAATATATAATATGATATAATAAAGTTAGATAAAAAAGGTCGCTTCTCTGTTTCACTGGGGTCTCGTCAGTGATTTATTTTGATTTCATATTATTTTATAGCGTTTTCTTCCAATCCTGTTGCAAATTATTTCGTCTGACTATAGAGACCTGTGATGTTTTAAATTAAATATGCCCATTCGTGTATAAAATTGCGTCCAGCGGAATCCAAACATATTTAGTGAACATCCTTAAATCTAGAATGTTTAAAGGAAATTACAAGTTGCGCACGATACAATATTTCTTAATTTTGTTATATAGCATGTCAAAATCATCGATGATTCCCGAATTGAGATTTTTTTAGGTATTACTTTTGCTACCGCTAAATTGCGTTATAATTATAATTGTGTAGTACATCAGTCGTTGTGTAGTGCCATCAGAAACGCCATATAGACTTCCAACACGAGTGGTTAATGATGCACTTTCATACATGGCTAAATATACGGTTAAATTGTGTATTTCTCAACGAATAGTGTTACGCTTTTATTATAAACCGATGATGTTTAAACGGAAGCCTTAAGACTGTCTGGAATGATGGAAGAACAAATGAGAGATTACAAAATATCGGATTCTAGATAAACGTGTTTCAAGTGTATTTATCTAAACTTTATTCTTATAACAGTAGTATGTAGTTGGTGCAGAACTTAAATTCTTGAACTCCTACTGATTATAAATCAATAAATCTAATGAATTATTCATTTCGAATTGAAACACTTTACGGTGATCTATATATTTTGATGTACTTTTCTAATCGTACTTACGTACATATATGTGCTTTATAATCCAAACAAAGTATATATTAGAATTCTCGACGTACATTGTTCAATTTTTGTTGATAAACTTGTTACTTAGAATAAAAATTGAGAAGACATATAAAGTAATAGAACAAAAATAAACAACAGTTCTTGAGTAGAGAAGAGATTTTTATTATTTATACGCTGTTTCTTTTCGATTACTGAAGAACAATAGATGATATTTTAAGAATCATTTCTCTCAATATATACGAGTATATAGTATGTATACATACATAGATGGATTTGTTCAATTGAAGATGAATAGCAATCACAAGAAAGAACCTTTCAAAAAATAAATAAAATATTGAACAAAAGATAATTTAAAACTTCTTGCAATAATTGTATTTACATATATACGTTTATCTTGAATTGAGTTTCTTAGAGAGATTGTTTAGTGTATCTCAAAGAAATTGTAATATCTGGAGTATATACGAGTCTTTGCAAAAAATATGATGAAATGCTGAACATGTTTGCTAAATATATTTTACCTAAATGTTGAGCATCACCTGAATGTTGAGTATATGTCTACACATTGTAATCTTATAGATAAACTGTAACCAAATCTGTGTCACGATATAATTTTTGTTGGTGACTATCAAGATTTTGTTGAGATTTCACACCATTTTATCAGAATTATGTGTTTTGCGACAGTTCAATTCAAACCCTACGACTATTACTCAATCAAATGGTGAGAAATGCCTTTGGCATCTTGTCCCTATCGGGATTTGAACCCAGTACCCTACGTTGGCGTAGCTTTAACCACCGGGCCATATGGTCGGTGATTTGACGATTTGATTTTTACAGCTTGGTAAACCCATCAACCATCTAATATTTTGCCTGAAATATCACGAAGGTGATATAATTAAGTAGGTGAGGGCATCCCTGTAAATATTTTGAACGTAATATAAGACCATTAGAATATCGCCACAGTATTCAGAGCTTGTTGTAGGAGGAGCCAATATAATAATGACCCTCCACTTAAGTACCCGGAAACCAGTATAAGGATCGGCACCTGACGCGTTTGACGGTCTTATCATATGTATGAAAGAGTATCGGCTGGAACTCATAGTGCTCCGAGAAACTCGATGGCCTAAAAGTGGACCCATCTGTTCCAAGGCTATACGTTGCTACACAGTGGAGACGACCTCCGAAATCTTGGAGTTCGAGTTCTCACTGCGCCACATGTAAAAAGACTGTTCTGTTTTCAGGCAGTAGATACTCGAATGTGTTTGCTTCGATTGCATATGAGATTAGCCAACCTGTCAATTGTTTGTGTACATGCGCCAACTGATGTAAGCCAACCCCATGTAAAGACTTATTTTACAATAATTTGGATAATCTGATGCGCTCTTTACCTAAGCACGATGTCAGATTGGTGACTTTAATGCTAGAGCTGGCAGAAATCAGACCGACTTATATAGGTGTGTGATGTAACATAAAATGCGGAAAGAATGATGTACTTTGCGATCGCTCATGAGCTCAAAGTGGCAAGTACATACATTCTTTTCTCATAAAAACATCCACTTAGAAACATGGACACATCCACTTAAAACATCCAGGGGCGAAATTAACGCAGGTTGAAAGGGGCGCAGGTTGTCCAAGGCGTGAGATTTTATCGGTCGTCAACAAAATTTGAAGCCAGTGAACATAATCTGGTCAGGCAGAACAAATTTTCGAGACCACGACGCAATTGATTTCAGTAGTGGTAACCACACGTTTGAAGGAGTGATGGGATTCAAGTCATCTTGGATCTCTCATTACTCACGATAATAGTGTGGAATATAGGATATCAAGGTTCGCTTTGCCGCTGGCAGTCGAGCTTTATGTCCTCTACGAACACTTCGGAAATCAAAATATCTTGCAAATACGGATAAGCTGAAACTGCACAGAGTGTTGATCAAACCCGTTGTCATGTATGGATGTGAGAGTTGGACCTTAACGGATGAGTACTAAAGATGGCTTCTGACATTCGAGAGAAGAATTATGCGTGTGATATATGGCCCAAAAGGCAACGATGATGGCACATACCGAGTTCTTTTCAATCACGAGATCAGGAATTTAATATAAATTCCCGATATCGTGCATGAAACCAAAGGACAGCGATTACGCTTGATCAGTCATGTTTTGCGTGTTGCGTGCGATCTTTGAAGGGAGAGTCGCCGTTCGAGAGGCGAAGAGATCGCTGTCCAGTGACTGTAGAAAGTGACATCTGGTAGTTACTGTTGCAAGCATGACGAGTGAACTCGTGATCGAGACCGATGGAGTCAGATTGTTGACACAGTACGGGCCAACAATGGCCTGTAATAACCGTAAAAAAAATCAATAAATGAAGCAGTCATATTGACAGTATTTTCAATATTTTTAATAAATTACTGTTCAACCCACATAAACTTACAGATTAAAAACACCCAATTATGATTTTTGGTCACCCTAAGAAACGAACCCGAAATCCCTTAACGGCTACTGCCTCTGCTACGAGGGTGACTTCAATTGCATTCAAGAGTTGGTGAGCCATAGTTGAGTTCATCCACACACCGATTTTTATTGAACGACAAACAATCCGTTTCGATTCTTGCCGTTTTGGGAACTGACACACTGTACTTATACTTAATTGGTTAGTCGCATTGATAAACCATTCGCTTTCTATTTTTAGATATACGACTGCCTGGTGAGAATTATAGCCCATATCACGAACGCATTTGTTTTATGACGTAACCAGACGTTAAGTATCTGTAATTAACAGTTCGTGTGTATAGGAATAAAATACTTTTTATATTCAGTTTAATGGCGTTGATTACTATAGTGGCTCATATGTTTAATTAGGTTTAATTGCTATAAGTCTTTCTCATCCAAACGAGTATATCAAATTGGAATGCATGAGAAAATGATTTTGCTGGCACATATTTTCAAGAGTTTGTATCAAATCAAAATTTTGATTTATGATTTAATTAGAATGTTTGTCTTAGATGTACATTTATAGAATATGTATATGTATGATATGGTGTGATGATTCGACTTCATAACATATTGCGTCTTTTTTGTGCTATCCATATACAGTATTACTTTAACTGATCAGCCCACTTACGTCAGAGAGAAAATATTAAATCGATAATCTGAGGTGGAGATCCTAAATCGGATTGAAACCCGTAATATCAAAACGATGAGTTATTCTCACTATAAGATTCTTATTCCGACCATAGACCCGTATTTTCTGTTTGTTTAATCTTTTTCCTTCAAGTTCATTCCACTCATGTTTATACCAATTGTTTAAGTGTTTTCCGTGACTCCATATAAGAAACAACGTGAGATCGAAAGATTGCGGTAGAACTAATTTTGCCATCATAACTGGAACACTCAACCAAAAATCGTAAGGTTAAATTATATGTTGTCTGACCTGTTCTAACAGATTAACCAAATCTTATTTTGCCCTGAACATCGTCCTGTAATCGGTTCGTCATTTAAACTAAAAAATTAAAGCAGATTAATCTTTATTTTTTTTTTTATTAACTCCATAAAACTGTCTGACCATAACAAAAATATACATTATATGTATGTGCGAGTTTGGTATAATACATCCCTTAAGAAAAATAAGAGAAATTATACATAAACACAAGAAGTGATAAGTTATCACCAGAATTCAGAGACATGTACCATGTATCAGGAAATAAAATAACAAGAAATAATCCTTATATAACTAGAAAATAAAACTTTTATTTTTTACAGCCTGAACCCTTTTTTGTGCTTTATTTATGGGCGCACACACAGAAACGAATTATATATTATATATAGGGGCAGGATCTCATATCCTTGAATTATTATTTAAAATAGGCATAAGAAACGATGGGGTATTGATCTTATAGCATGATAATTAAAATATCTTTACTCGAGGATTTAACTATCAAACAAACATAAATAGAAAAGGATTTCACCATTTTATCCTTTTTATCGTATATTAGAATTTAACTACAAAAAATAGAATTAAACTGATAGGCATCTATATCAAACGTTCTCATGTGTTACTGATAAAGTAAAATTTTTTATTTCCCGGCTAAAAAACCGTTTGAACCACATTTATGGTTCACACACATCAATTACAGAATTAATTATTCAAAATAATTAAATCTATTTATCAATATAATATTCTGCACGATGCTACCACTAAAAACAAACAATTATTTCTAGTTCACTTGCTAAACTAATTAAATTTATTAATTTGCATATCAAAAATAAACAACAACAACTACGATTACTTTACCCGCGGAAAATTTTAATCATTAAAGCGTTCACCTCTCGAATATATAACGGACGATAATAAAGTAAAATTTATGAAACATTTTAGTCGAACTATGTTGAACTATAAACAAATAGGTAGTTATGGGGTGTAGGGGTGAAATGTTCGTCTTTAATTAAAATATATATTTTGTGTTCATTAGAAATAATAAAGTCTTAAAGTTGGATTTGTGATATAACTAAGGTAAGCTGTGATCTTGAAGAAATAAGAATTATAAATAAAAAGAAATAAGATAGGAGGCAAGACACCCGTGAAATCATCCTCTAACTCTAAAATTAGTGCGGTCGTCTATTGGAGACTACATCAAGGGAAGGTATCGTGGCAAAATACCAATATTGTTTCAGAAAAGCGATGTTTTATTCAAGATGGTTGCGTTATAGCAAGAAATACTGTGCTGTAGTAACAGTAGTGATGGCTTCAATACGGCTAGTTGAAATTTTATATTGAGAGTATCTGTAAGTTACTTTCTTTAGTCAGAGCTCTGAAATATAAATCTGATGATGGACCAATATGTATGATAACTGGTGAAGTTCTACAAGAGTATATGTTTTGAGACCTACGCTCTAGAACGTGATGTATCATGGTTGCCGCAAAATACTGTTGCAAAAAGATCATGAAAATTTGTAACAGATCGATACGACACATTTAACAACGGTTAATTTCTGCTGGCTTGAGAATTAGCAGAATATATAAGGCTTAAGTGCCTTATATATTCTGCTGCATTAGGTGCCTAGGGGTAATATTTGATGCTAGAATGTCATATAAGACACCTATAATTACCTCCATCGAAGGAACAACTAGAGTGAATGTTCATTTGGCATGGTTAATGCCGAATACAAAAAAAGATCTTAAACACTAATTGGTATCTGTAAGGATTAAGTGTTTTAAGAGTAGTATGCGCATTCAAAACGGTATGACGCCAACTTTTCTTACGGGAATACATCCTAATACTATTCTGGTTTAAGGAACATCAACTTACATTCCTGGACGTGGTCACAGAACAAAAGAAGAGATTCGTAGAATAGTACGGAGTAAGACCACAACAGCAAGGCAGAAACAATAACACGACTTGACCAACGACCGATATACTTATCGCCTGATCCCATTAATCGAAACATGGCTAAACAGAAAATATGGCTAGATGTTTAAATGTTTAAGCCGCAGTTTCTATCTGGCCATGGATACTTTAGAGCATGATTAAAAAGATACCCGACTGCCCTTTGTGCACGAAAAAATTAGAAAAGAGGCGAGAAAAATATTAGTGCACCTGGTCCTCAGTTTACACCTGACAATGTTATTAATTTTATTAATATGAATGAGTTGAGATGTTTCGAAAGAAAGAGAAACGCAATGAAAACTTAGTTCTAACCGTAAATGGGGCAGTTTGTATTTCACTTCTAATGAAGTAATAAATATCAAGCGGTAGTCTCATGGACACAAGCGGCAAAAAACCAGCTGTTAGGATTTGGTTGGTAAAAATTCAAAACTCGAATGTTGGTAATGGCCCAAATCGGAAGTCGATCGAAGAGTTCGCTCTCCACTACAACAAAAAAAAATCATACAATTATTTTAAATTCGCCATATGGATAGGGTTCAGTACAGCTGTTCTCGCTAAGAGGGCACTAAAGGATTAAAATTTAATAGTAAAATGAAAAAATGAGCGTAATTGTTTATTTTCTCGGTGACCTATCAGTTAGCACGTTACTCAGACTTCGGTGACTTGTTTACATTTTTTGATGTTTACTTAATGGTCAAATAGACAGCATAAAGTCTTTATAAAGATACTAGTGTACAATTGGTGCTTGATTGGACTATGCGGTACGAGATGGAAGGATACCTTGATCCACTGGATTTATAAAAATCAGATGACAGTTATCTACAAAAAAAGATCGGGTTTGCTACTAAAGTCAAGTAGCATTACTACTAATCCCGTTTTACTAAAACAATTGTTTCTTAAATTTGCATATTAATTGGTTGAAAATAGTATTGAAATTACGGAGGAACTCATTCACCAATTTCTGTGTCATATCAAATTTTGAAGGAATCAGCAAGAAACTCTTACCACCTATGTAGTGCAAAATGATATATACGACTTATGAAAGTTGATAATAAATGGTCACTTATTGAAAAGTTAATGATAGTTAAAGCACTGCAAGTAGCAAAAACTCATTAAACAAATGTAATGTAACCCATTCTAGATATAGAACACTAAGCGGATGTCATACTTACAAACGTTGGAAGAATTGCCTTTTTATTATTATTTTTTTGTGGTTTTTACAGGCCATTATTGGCCCGTACCGTGTCAACAATCTGACTCCATCGGTTTCGATCACGAGCCAGCTCTTCAAACCGTTGTAGACAGTTTGAAGATGCCAGATCGCTCTCTACGCCGTGGAGCCATCGTCGCCGACGCGACCTCTTCGCCTACCAAAAGGCGGTTCTCCCTTAAAGGTTCGCTGTATCATTCGGTTCGGATCAGCACGCAGAACGTGACCGAGCCAGCGTATTCGCTGTCCTTTGATTTCTTGCACGATATCAGAAATTTGCATTAAATTCCTGATCTCGTGATTGAAAAGAACTCGGTAAGTGCCATCGACGTCGCGTTTTGGGACATATATCACACGCATGATTGTTCTCTCGAATGTTAGAAGCCATCTTTCGTACTCATCCGTCAAGGTTCAACTCTCACATCCATACATGACAACGGGTCTGATCAACACTCTGTACAGTTTCAGCTTATCTGCATTTGCAAGATATTTTGATTTCAGCATTGGACGTAGAGGATACAAAGCCCGATTGCCAGCGGCAAGGCGGACCTTGATATCCTCTCCCACACTATTATCGTGAGTAATGAGAGATCCAAGATACTTGAATCTTATCACTCCTTCAAACGTGTGGTTTCCACTACTGAAATCACTTGCGTCTTGGTCTCGAAAACCAGAGATCAGATATTTGGTTTTGGACTCGTTGATTTTGAGACCAACGGAAGCTGAAAACTGTTTCAGTGGTTCAAGTATCTCTTTCACTCCGTTGCCATTTAATCCAATCACACAGATATCATCTGCATACGCAAAAAGTTGATTGGATTGTCGGAATAAGATATTGTCCTGAGGTTTTGCACTTTTACGAAGGATGTATTCCAACATGAGATTAAAAAGTATCGGGGATCTCCTTGTCGAACACCAGAAGTAATTGCAAAAATTCTCGATAGCCTGTTCTCAATTTTGACACAGCATTGTGACTGCGTTACTGTCATTTTACACAGATGAACATATTTTTCCGGTAGTCTTAAATATTCAAGCGCATACCATAGTCACTCTCGATTGATCGAGTCATAGGCTTGCTTGAAATCTAGGAATACCTGATGTACATCGCGAGATGTTTCGTAGTACTTGGAAAGAATCATCCGTAGCGAAAAAACTTGATCAGTAACTGACCGATTTAGACGGAATCCTCCCTGGTAGTCACCAACAATTTCCTCCGCTAGAGGAGTAATTCTTCCCAAGATAATGTATGACTGCAGTAACTTATATGTGGTGCAAAGGAGAGCTATACCGCGATAATTCTCGCAAATTAATGTAATCAACTCCTGGTGAACGATTTTTCTTTTATTTCTGCATGGCCATTATGAACATCTCCGCGGTCTGTATTTGACGGTGTTCAAATACAGCTTGTGATACATGTGAAACATTAAATAGATCAGTAAAATGTTCACGCCATGTATCGAGTTCCACATCGACGTTAACATAGAGGTTTCCATCCTGGTCCCGAATGGCAGTTGATCTTAAGGTATGGTGCAATTTGGTGATTCCTTTAAAGAAACCACGCGAGTTGTGCTCATTGCTGTTGTTGTACTCTTAAGACCTTAGCCTTCCACCATTTTCATTGCTGAGTTGTTGTACTCTTAAGACCTTAGCCTTCCACCATTCTCGCTTCTTCAGTCTACAAATGCGTTTAGCTGTCCTCCTAGCAACAACTGCCTTGTTTTTCCTTGCAATTGTAAACCGAGTCTGCGCTTCATTGAGGGCTATATTGCGTTGCTCAACAGCAAGACGACACTCCTCATCAAACCAATCATTTTTGGGATTAGTTTTCACTATACCGAGAGTGTGCTGGGCAGCATCGACAACCGAGGTTTTAAATACTTCCCAGACACTGTTGACATCATCAGATTGGTAATTGGATTGCATAATGCTATTGCTGACAAGATCTTGATATTTTCGTTGCGTTTCTTCATTTATCAGACCTTCACAGGAGAATGGCGTTGTATATTCTCCTGTTCTCCCTGACTTGTACGAAAATTTCCATCGTTGCTTTGCAGCAACCATAAAAAGGTCACTGCCTACGAATTTTGGTTGACGACCGATACGATCTCTCGTCTTGGACAACCCGAGCCCGCCCTTTTGAAATCAACACATGGTCAATTTGGCTTCGGGATGTTTTACGTGGATGTGTCCATGTTTGTAAGTGGATGTTTTTATGAGGAAAGAATTTACTTGCTACTTTGAGATCATGAGCGATCGCAAAGTACATCATTCTTTCCCCATTCTCGGTCGCAGTTTCGTGTCGGGAGTACGGACCTATATTGTTACATAAGTCGGTCTGATTTCTGCCAGTTCTAGCATTAAAGTCACCAATCACCAATTTGAAATCGTGCTCCGGTATAGAGCCCATCAGATTATCCAGATTATTGTGAAATGAGTTTTTATCCTGGGATTGGCTTATATCAGTGGGCGCATGTAAACAGATAATTGACAGGTTGGCTAATCTCATGTGCAAGCGAAGCTTACACATTCGATTATCGAATGCTTGAAAGTCCAAGACAGCCTTTTTTACCTGTGGCCCAATGAGAAATCCAACCCCAAGATTTCCGAGGTCATCTCCACTGTGTAGCAACGTATAGCCTTGGGACACATATTCTCCACTTTTAGGCCATCGAGTTTCTTGGAGAGGTACGAGTTCTAGCCGATACTCATGCATGTGATAAGGCCGTTCAACGCGCCAGGTTTTCTTAATGACTGCACGTTCCATGTGCCGATCCTCAATCTCGTGTCCGGGTACTTAAGCGGGGGTTCCTTTTTTTGTTGTTTTGGCGGTATCCGATTTTTTTTTATTTTTGTTGACATTTTTAACAGTTTCACTTTTTTTTACGGATGCGGGTCGTTCCAGCGATCCAACCAGATTTAGTCGCCTCCTACGACCAGCTCTGGATACTATGGTGGTATTCTATGGGTCGTTCGTAATATTAGCGAAACACGAATGCCCCCAACCACAGGGCAGAATTGCCATACCATTCCTTTTGGATTCCTACACAACATTACGTTCTGGTATATTTTTCATCGTCACAAATTAGATATGTTTATAATGACAATTCCATTCCCACGACAGAAATTAATATTTATAACAAAATTATTAAGATATTTGAGATTCTGTTTGAGTTTAACATTGTTTTCATTCCAAGAAAAGAACAAAATGTTATAAAATAAACAATCGAGAAAAGTATAGCCTCTGGGCTAAGTATAGTTTTCTGGGTATCAACAAACTCATAATGGGATAACATAATCTGTTGATGTCACCTAGCTCAATATAACCGATACAGGATATGGGGTTAAATCTAATTTTTTAACTACAACCACTTTGCATTATATACGAATTTCGAGTTTCTTTATTTTTCCGATTTATCTTTGTTGTGTACTCGTACATTTATTTTTATCTAAACTACACTACAACTAAATTGGGAGAAGCACAACGAGAAAAACTAAATTTAAATAAATTTTCTACTTGCTATTTTGGGTAAATCAGTGTTTATGTCTTCAATTTTTAAAATGTAAATTTCTCAAGAATGTAAGTCTCTATAATATGGATTGTTACAAATGTTCCTTCTTAAGTAAGTTTGATCATAATGTAAATAAAATTATATTAAATTATGTTGCTGGTTCTTGAAGCTAATACACTGGTATATATTTGCAAGTAGTTTGCTGAGAAGGAATATTTTAGAAACTACTCCAAACATGGTTTTTTTTACATCTGAGTTAAGTTGTCCTCCTTATGGGTGTGTGTATTTTACAAAATTGATTTTAAATAATTTAATTTGAATAATATTACACCATTCATCCCTAGTGATCCTGCAACACTCGTAGTTGTACCTGTTTCGATGAAGGCTAATCGACTAAATATCCATAATATCTATTTACTCTTATTGTTTACGTCAAGGTTTCGTAAGGTAAATATTAGTACCAGGCTAATTACAAAAACAACGAAGAGAAAAATTAACAAAAAATTATTTATTATTCAAATGAATTTTCCATTACATATTTACATTACGTATACGAAGACAAATAAGAATAATTCAACAAATCTTTGTGTGATAATTAATTTTTTTATTACCGACATACATACGATCATATATGGTACGTATGTATATAAAAGAAAACTCATACATGCGAATACGATAGATGGGAATATAATGAAAGCTTTTTTGTAATTCTTCTTCATTTTGTTATAAGCA
Organism: Tipula lateralis; assembly: GCA_963932295.1. Lineage (NCBI taxonomy): Eukaryota > Metazoa > Arthropoda > Insecta > Diptera > Tipulidae > Tipula > Tipula lateralis. The sequence continues at coordinate 2,178,219 of OZ010738.1, forward strand.
CACATATATGCGAATAAAAAACTTTTGTCTTGTCTAATTTGTTTTGTGAATTAGTCACAAGCTTTGAAACTTTTTTTTGTTGAAGTCTTAGGAAACGTTACATGTAATTTATGGTAATTGATGTTTGTTGAGGAGACAAACAATGAATTAAAATTTATATACCTTTATGTGTAGCACATTTAAAGGCAACGTTTTAATTTGATTACAAAAAAATATTGTTGTGTGCTTCTTGCAGGTCATTTAGGACTGTAAATCGAATGAGTGAATATGGTAAGTTTATCGATTGAATAAAGTTTAGGCGGACAAAAACAAATACTTTAAAAAACACTTTAAATGGAGTTGGTGAGAAAGAGATCAAGTTTTGACAAAAAGCTCGCTTAATTGTAAAAAGTTTTAGCTTTTACTCTATTGTTTACATTAAGTATGAGAATTTTACTCATCTGAATATAGACCAAAATTTGATGTTGGTTCAATTAGGCTTTGACTTCCATGTCAAGTCGAGTGATTTTTTCAACAAAAAATTCCAAATTTATTAATAAATTTCATATAATGACTCCAGAAATCACAAAATGTTAAGCAGTCGTAATTGAATCGTGTCTATTCAGTTATACTTAACCAAAATTGTCGGTCGTTGAAAATGTACAAGAACAGCAAAATGTTTAATATGAAAGTTTGAAGAATTAATCAAAAAGTAAGTTCGTGCTGTCCAACAAAACTAGGAGTATGAAAAGTTTGAGACCCATCTATTTGGAAAATTTTGAATATGAACTGTACATTTTATTACCGAATGAGCTGAAAGCTCAAAATAGGATGTACAGTTCAATAGAGTACGAAATTGCTGTTAATAAATGAATTTATTCGTTTAATTATTTATTAATAATTGAATAAATTCTGTTGAAACCACATATCGTCCACATCCATATAATCCAATTCGGGCCATACAAAGTTCGTTATCATCTCTCGATAGGGAACACCAAACACAGTAACTGCCTGACCGACCTCATTTTGAAAAAAATACGACTCGATGATGCCACCAGCCCTAAACCGCACCAAACAGTCATTCTTTGTGGGTACATTTGTTTTTCGACAATCACTCTTGAATTATGATTTGCCTAAATGGGGCAATTCTGCTTATTGACGAATTCACTGAGGTGAAAATGTGCCTCATCACATGATTTGCTTCAAAAATTAATCACTGTTGCCATTTCTTGCCACAATTCTGACCATTGAAGACATTTGGAATGATCAAGAGGCTTTAGTTCTTGAGTCAATTGCACCTTATAAGCGTGTAAATACAAGTCTTTACTTTCTATGCTTTCGGCATACTTTTACACACGATCACTTTTCATGTCATCCGAAGCATGTTGATTTTTGGTCCACGGCGAAAAACGAATACGAGACCGTGACCTGAAGACAAACTCTGATAACTACTGAGCTATACAACCAGTGACTTTAAGTAACTAAAATTAACAAATTGTTCAATAGTAAATGATGTAGTAAACTTCGATACTAAATGAAGAAGTGAAAATATCATTGCTGTAGCCAGATGATAGAAGCTTACAATATTGCTGAATGGTTTGGACGAAATCCCGAGTGTAAGAAAAACTAAATCGCAATAGTTGCTAACCTTTTGGAGAGTTCGTTCCATTTGCATGTGTGAAGTTAGCCCATATTTATTTATTTATTAAATGCTTTTAAATTTGATTAAGATGGAGAAATATAAGCAATATGCTAAAAATTCTTACTTTCATTAGGCATACAATTTTTTAAATGGTTTACTGAAAAAACAAAATCATGCACGAACATCTCATTTTGAGTACACCCTGATTTAAAATGGGATGAGCAGAAGGAAGCAGATTATAATCAAAGAAATCTTGACAATTAACTTCAATCTAATTATATTGAGCAGGAGAGTAGAAAACAATCGGATATTGGCGTACAGTGACCTGCTAACTAATAACTTTTTGAATAGATATTTTGGTAGTTTAGTTTTTGAGTACCTCTCTAAAAAAAGCGCAAATCCAAAGCTCATAAAAATTAGTTAGACTACAGCCAAGAACAAGCATAGTATAAGGTCAAAAGTTCCTATTTCCGAAAAAAGGAGTGCTAGCATTAAAACATCTTTTAAGAATAGACAAATTTGCCTAAAGCATATCACATAAGACAACATCACCATAGGGGGAATGCGAAAGGAGATAGGAAATAAATATTCTCTTTTTAAACTTACTATCCGTAACCCCTATAGCACTTGTTGTGTGTATAACAAGGTAATCCAAATATATTTCTTCTAATTTTAACTAAATGATCAGCCCACGTAAGAGCTTTGTTTTACTATTCCTAAATTACTAATAGTTGCTGAAAAAGAAATGAGTGCGTTTAACGAAGTCCATTGGAAATCGACCAGTTGTATAACATATCCAAATCCTCGTTAAGTATAACTGACAATAGGATGCTGATCTACTATTTCTATAAATTTGGACATCATCAGCGAAAATGTGAAACGAATCATAATTCAAACCCAAGCACACATGTCAATCAGGCAATATTAACTTCTTCCCATCCCAGGATTTTTCCAATTATCCCAGACAATTGTGAGAATTGAAAAAGTAACCACCTTAACCAAATGTTTTCAACTGCAAAATAAACAAATCGATAACGCAGTTTGAATCATTTTCAACATTCAAGCCGAAAGAAATTTCTTTTTTCAAATAGTAAAGCTAAAATATCAGCAATATTTTAGTAAATCTTCTGCGAGGAAGCTTGGAAAATTGAATTTTTCAAAACAAATGTTTAAGAAATAGCAAAAAATAAGCTTTCAAAATGAGTGTCTGTCAATAATTTTATTTGATGGGATTCAATGTTAGTAAATGCTGGAAAAACTGAATTCATATTTACCGTGGGGATCAACTGTATTAATAAGAATCATTAAAATCACTTACCATTATGTTGACAAAAGACTTGACAGATATAATTGTTAAAAAATTAGATTTTTTTTTGCTAGAGGAAGATAGAAAATATGTTATATTGCTAGTTATTTGAATGTTAGGTTCCACAAATAACTTTCGTTTCGGAATGGGCCAAAGTCATGAAGACTAACATAATGTTAATCTCAAATTATAAAAACAAAACATTCAAGCGTCGAACAGTTTTTGGTAACCTTCAGTCAGAAAATGAGATATAAAAATGGTGTTGTTAAAAAAACGATAAGATACACGGCTAATTCATGAAACATTTGCAAGGTTTAACTGTAAGCTTTCCAACTATATACGTGGTTTTTATATAGGCGATATAGTTTTCATGTGGGAATTGTAGTATGTAGGCGAGATTGAATAAAGATATACAAGGTAAATGTGCGTCCGTCAGTAAATGTGCGTATTTACCGGGAACAGTTTGGTGAAGGAAAATTTGGATCTGCGGTATATGAAATTTTGGCCTTGTGATTTTTATGTCTATGTATACAGATAACACATTTACCAATGTGTTCTAGGAAATATATCCCAATTTCATCATTTTCTTCGTCCTTTCATTCAGTTAATTATAACTTGATTCAAGAATGTGAAACCGAATTGGTTTTCTTTGTAGATTCACTACAGGATGGTATATTACCTGAAGGCATGTTTCCTAATCCAACTTTAAAGACAGGATTAGCTTTTGATAGCTACGATTGTTTTGTGGGAATTGTTGATGGGGAAAAAATATTACATGACACCTTTGGAATAGCATCAAAACAAAGTTTCAGATGATCAATATCTGAAAAATCTAATACATTACCTTCAACATCTACTGGGTACAAATGTAGAAGGAGTGCTTACGATGGAGAAAGAACTCATTAAAACCATTACATAAGAAATGCTACTTTGTCAAATGGAATATGTTTAAAAGAAACTATCCAAATACGAAAATATAAAAAAATAGATAATTAATGGATAATGGCTTAGTTCTTAAATGTGAAAATGTTCCAATTTGGGTTGGTTGGAACTCTCGAATTATTGTTGATAATAATATCCAACAAGTTTGATGTAATTATTGGCACCACCTGCGTTCATAGCGTTTTCGTTTTTTAGTATATATATATAAATTGTTCTATTCATGTATTAGTGAGAAATCTATTATTATATATGGCATCACTTAAATAAAAAAAAAATATGTTAGTTTATCAGTTGCATCCAAAATTTCAATGTGAAAACATCACGAACGTCAACTCTCCGATTTCCGAAAGAAATACAGTGTTTTAACAAGGAAACCACAATTGTAAGGACTTATTATATCATTAAAATATAATTTTATATTACTTTATTATTTAAATGTGTCAATGAAATGTGTTATTTTACATGAAATTAATGAAATATACAATTGTTTTTAAATAAAATAATAGTATTCAGTGTGCCAATAACTAGTGTTTAATATTACACTTTTTCAATTGTTGGCACTGCGGTGCCAATAGTTGATGTATATAAAACCACAATTATTGACATATGCTAATTATTATACTTTTGTTAGGTGCCAATAATTATATTAATATTTTAATGCAATTCTAGAATATAAAAATGCCAAAGAAAAGGAATACGTACTTGGAATCTGATGTACAAAAAGCTTTACACGATATCAAAATTGGAAAACTTAGTAAAAAGGGCGCTTCAAAAATCTACAATATTCCAAGATCTAATCTACAGTTTAGACTGGGGTGTAATTTTTCTAAAGTACGACCAGGCCCGCCTACAGAACTTACAAATGATGAAGAAGAACGAATAGTTCATTGGATCAAAGCTTCCCAACTGAAAGGGTTTCCTTACCGTAAAGAAGATTTGCTTCAAGCCGTGAAATATTTCTTAGAAGAAAATGACAGACCTCATCCGTTTGGAGATGAAAATATTCCAGGTAAAGAGTGGTTTAAATCATTTTTAAAGAGACACCCAACTCTAACGTTTAGAACACCAGACCCAGTCTCTTCGGCGAGCGCTACCGTAGGACATTCTGACATTAGTTCGTGGTGTGATGCTTTCGAACAGTTTTTAACCGAACAGAACTACCTAGTTATATTAAATGACCCCACACGAATTTTTAACGGTGATGAGACAAACTTTTTGTTATGTCCAAAAACAAAAAAATTTCTTGCAGCAAAAAGGGTCTAAGAATGTATATGAAGTCGATAGAGGGCTAGCTAAAATGAATTTAACAGTAATGTTTACTTTTTCGGCTGCTGGAGTCATGTCACCACCTATGGTAATTTACTCTTATAAGAGAGTGCCTGAGGAAATTCGGAAATCGTTGCCGACAAAGGAAATATTTTATGAATATATTTCCAAAGTTCTCCATCCATATCTGGTGCAACTGGGTACAAAATTTCCAATAATCTATTTTGTTGAAGGACATGCAACTCATTTAACATTAACGGTAAGTTAACTATGTATTAAGCTGCAGATTATTTTAGTAGCTTTGTACCCGAATGCGACAAGAATACTGCAACCAGCCGATGTTGCTGCATTCAAACCGCTAAAAACGAGCTGGAACAATCAAGTTTTGGTGTGACGAAAATAATCCAATGCTTTCTTCCAAAGCTTTCGAAGGAAAAGTTTGCGCCTATTTTATTCGAGGTTATCAGTAATAGTATTTGTGCAGAAACTATACAAAATGGTTTTAGATCCTGTGGTCTGTACCCATTTAATAAAACAGCAATTAAATTATCAAAATGTCTGGGTAGATCTACCACTAAACCTGAGGAAAAGTTAAGACAAAATCTTCCCGATTGTGCATTTATGAAGTTCTGTGCTATTGTTGGTGCAACAAAGGCGCTAAAAAAGCTTGAGAAAGGTGTCATTAAAAGTGACAACTACAGTGAAGATTTCCTTTTTTATTTGATTTATACAAAGAGTTTAAATACGAATTAAGCCCCGAAAAAACCGTTCATAACACTATATCAACACAAACTGAAGAAGAATACAGGATCCCCGATGGTTCAACTATAGATATTGGTTCAATTAACGAATTTTTAATTTTAAATGATCCAGTTTGAAGCAGTAAATGAGATCGATGTTGCTTTTCCATTTACCAGTAACTGCCCTGAAGCAGAAACCAATGCTAATGCCATTCCTTATATAATTGTTCCATCACAGACAACCAGATCAATAGATGGATACTTAAATCGGCCGGAAACTCCTTTACGGAAAGGAAGCAAACCAAACAAAATAAAAAAACCTTTTGTTATAACTTCACCATTATGGATTCAACAGGAAGAAAGTAAACGGCCACAAAAGCAAAAAATTTTAATGGAAAAAGAAAATCGAAAAGCACAAAGAATTAAAAATAAGCAATTGAAAGAAGTGCAAAAGAACTGTAAACCTAATCGTGCAAGAAAGGCCAATCCAAAAATTCAGCAATCGGTAAAACCTCATAGCAGCATTTTAGTGACCGACAGAGTTTTAGTTTCTATCAAAAATGATATTGTAAACTTAAATATTTTGGAGCCCTCCATCTTGGATACGGAGCAGAACGAACAAACCACCGAGCAAAATTGTCAAAACGGAAATATATCATTAGATATTCTGGATGGACGTCCACACGAGAATAAGTCACCAGCACCTAGTGAAATAAAGCGGGTTTGTGAACCTCCAACCGATCATCACATTCGAAAACTTTTCCCAATGGACACAAACATTGATATTGGAAGCAACTCTCTTGCAAGTGGCAGTATGTGCTTCAACTGTACCTTTGCATTTTCTAAAAATGCCGATTCAGAGAATTTTGGACTGAAGTGTAGTAAATGTACACGTGAATTTCATTTGAAATGTATCATAAAATTAAAGTATGATTATTTTCCCATACTATTTATGTTAAGTCTTATTTGAAATATATTTTTGACTGTTTGTGAATTTTTATTGATTAGCTATTCCAAAACTGACATACAAAAATGATTACACAAGTATGCCAATTGTTATACTTATTGATAGTGCCATTTGTTAAAGAACGGTGCCAATAAATATAGACTTAGGAAGACGTATAGATTTTTCCAAAATAAACAAGTTTTCCACGTTTTATTCAACAAAAGAGCAGTTTTATTTCAGAGGCAACTAATTCGGTTGTGTAAAAATAATCAACTAACTATCACCAAAATTATCAAAATAAATCAACGGCGAGTTTCCTGCAAAAATTTCTTAAGAGTGCCAATAACAGTACACGTTACGACTGGGGCGGTACATCTTTCAAATAATAACGAAGGTGTCCCAAGGCCAGCTCAGTGCGGCTAGTTCTCGAACTTCTTCTTCAACCTTAGCCGAAACTTTAAGGAGATCATTGAAAATAATAGAAAATATGCCACCAAACGTATATGGCTGTTACACTTGATTTGGCTATAGCAAAAATCGCATTGGAGATATAAGAAAATGTATCGCTCATTTACGATAACTTATTTATACAATTAGGGGCATTTCTTATCGAATAAGCTTACTTCAAGGTAATTGGTAAATACTTCGATGGAGCCGATAGTAAATAAATCCACCAAGAAAGTAAAATTCTTGCTTTTACACTTTTATTTATTCAACTTATACCTTTATTACAGAAAAACATTAAAATAGCACTCGTATTCATAATAAAGATAACTTTTCTATTTTATTAAATTTTTATTTTTACTTTATGTGCAAACGACTGCATTTGCTTTTGTGAACCTCATTTCAAATGTTGCATTTTGAGAAGTTTTAAGAAAAAAGCAATGGTAATCAAATTAATTAAATATGAATTAGAATCATTAGAAGCATTTGAAGAATCTTCCAACATTTTTAAAGAACTTTCAGAGATATTAGAGAAATATTTTATAAGAACAGACATTAACAGGAGAACATTTTGGTATATTTATCAGATATCAAACACCATCAGATATAAATCAAATATTGGATGCAAATGAAAGCAGTGATGAAGAGAATGATGAAATTGGCATACATTCGAGTAGCCAAATAACATGTTTCTTTGAAAACAATAACTTATCTATTATTTTAAACTAAACTTAGTTTAAACAAAATATTTAATTCAATTATATATATGTTATGGTATATGTCCGTATTCGGGTTACTTATTATTGGGTTATTTCTGGCAAATATAATATTCAACTCATTTTTACCAAACTTTTAAACGTTTGACAACCCCAGATATTTCTTAGACTATGTTGGTACATGTGTTATTTACATACATAGACATAAAAGTTATATGGTTGAAATTTCAGATACCGCAAAATAACGATACTTAATAATAATTATATATACAGGGTGGCGCACGAATCGTGCTACAAAAACAAAACGTAATAACTATTTTTCTGTGTGACTAATCTGTTTTTTATTTTTTTTATTTTGCAGATTATTATTTAAATTTACTAAAATGGATGCTTGGAATACCGAAACGAGGATTTGGATAGTGCAGCGCTACCATGCTTTGCAGTCCATCATTTCCGTCCAGAGGGAATTTAGGCGGGAGTTTGGCGGCACTCCCCCGAGTAGATGGACCATTATGAGGTTGGTACGCATGTTTGCTGAATCTGGAAGCATCGCACGTAGACCGTACAATCGAGATCCCTATGTTCGGGTCGAAGCCACAATCGCAGCTGTAGCATCATCAATTCAGGCAAATCCAAGTGTTTCGACTCGAGAGTTATCGGCGCAAATTGGAGTTAGCAGACGGTCATTACAACGGATAATTCATGATGACTTAAACTTGTTTCCGTACAAAATCCAAATTACAAGCAAATTAAAACCTCTGGATTTGCCTATTCGCCTGGAATTTTGCCGGAAAATTATTGAAATGGCCGAAAAAGACAACAACTTCATAAATTCACCTGACCTCACTGCACCAGATTTTTTTTTATGGGGTTATGTCAAACAAGAGGTGTTTAAAACGAAACCAAGGAATTTGACTGAATTGAAGCAGTCCATTACAACAATAATTGAGGCGATCCCGACTTCAACCCTTCAGTGCGCAATGAATAATTTTCTGATCAGGTGTCGCACATGCGTGAATGAGCATGGAGGTCATTTACGGTCTATCATTTTCAAAACTAATTAGTTAAATAAAAATAAAATTGAATTATCTATACAATAAAAAAAAATAAAGCCGATTAGTCACACAGAAAAAAAGTTATTACGTTTTGTTTTTGTAGCACGATTCGTGCGCCACCCTGTATATAAAAAATACCAATTTTTGTCTAATTTTGGTGAAATTGACCAACTTTGTCATCGCCTATATAAAACCACGTTTATATTTGGAAAGCTTACAGTTAAACCTTGCAAATGTTTTATGAATTGGCCGTGTATCTTATCGTTTTACGAACAACGACAACACCAGTTTTAAATCTCATTTTCGGACTAAAGGTCACCAAAAACTGTCCGAAGATTTAATGATTTTTTTTATAATGTGAAATCTACAACAACGACACCTACCACTTTGAGCGTCAATTTGAAAGGGATCCTCAACAACAAATTTTGTTTCTTTTTTACGTTTCAGTTCGAAATTTTATTATCCTTTGAATCGCGAATAGAGAAATCATGTACCATGTCGTTCATTTTTATCACTCTTCAGCCTCCGGTCTATAACTTTTGGGTCACTAACAGCTTAATATCTCTGATAAACTGAGTCTACGAAAAAAATTACGAATTCTAGTTGGGTTAAAAAGTGTGTGAATTTACTTATCTCTTAAGATCGTAATATGAGTTAAGCCTTAATGGCTTCTGTCTTTGTTTATAAGTAATTAATAAATAATGTAAGTTCAAGTAAAACGCTTGAACTTTATGAAAAATAGATTTCAAATCCAAATATAAGTTTCTTGGATCACAAAATCATAGAATATTGCATATCGCTTAATTTATTGAGATTATAGAGAGAAGAAGTTTAAGAGAAGACGAAAAGTACAGTTTTTTAAAAAAAAAATTGGAAAAAGTAAATTTGGGTCGGTGGAAATGTTGATCCGAATTAAGGATTAAAAAATATTACATTGTCTCGAAAACTGACTACTGATAGCATGTGCCGTTTGTTGGTTACTCTTTATCACCATATAGACCCAGGAAGTTACACGTTTTTGGTCTTTATCTAACCTTCTCCAGCAATAAGCTTTGTTTTGAAGATTGTGGCCAAAATATTTTCGTAGAAAAATAAGTAACCAGCTGAATCATTGGATGGGATTTATAAATTTATAACTTTTAACGTTTCAGCTTGTTCCGCACGATGTTTGGATAAGAACTCAATTCAAGCTTCTTCGCCATATTTCGATTCAATTTTTACTTCGACTAAAAAACAAATTGAACTCATTGTTATTGTAAGATAAACACATTATGGCCTACGTCAATTGGACCTATGTGTCCATATGGTTTGGTTGGCAACATAGTGTCAATATTTTCGCTCTTGTAGAATTACAAAAATTCAATAATATTTATAAAGCTTTTCATACAGATCTTTTGCACTATAATTCTGTTTTGTAAAATGAGACGATATGGCCATTATTTTGATATTCAACGAACGACCAGAAATCAGAAACGTTAATAAAATAAAAACAACCATAAATCATTGTATCTGTACTCTTCATCTCATTTGAATAAATAAAAAATATTTCCACAAATTTTTCCCGATTTTTTTGTTCGGTTCGGCTCTAAATAATTTTCCCCAGAGATATTATATAGCCAGAATTGAGGGATGATAACAAAACAATAGTATAAGTTAGTGATAACCTAACAAGAGGACGAAGATCTAAAACACATTCGCAGAACAGCAAATCAAATTTTTTTTTTATTTATTTTCCAAATCTATTTTGAATTTTTATTGTCATATATCAAAGTTTTCTCACCCAGTTTCCTTTTTTTAAGTAACAGAATAAAGAAAAACTTTTCTCTCCTTGATCAAAAGGAAATATAAGATAATAATTTTTCTTATGTTTTGAATTTTAAGTTTTATTTATTTTATACAGGATATTTTTGTGTTATTTATCTTAGGAACATTTTTTTTAACTTATTAAAAATAAAAACGAAATATATAAAAGTTCTTTATATATTTAACAACAACAAGAAATATTTTGTTTTTCATAAAAGAGGAAAATTTAATTTTCAACTAAAGTTTTATTTTTAAAAGTTTAAATTTTCCTTATGTATAAACACACACACATCCATATTCATAACAGACACACAGTATATATTTTACTGTTCATACACAAAAAACAACAAGATGTAAGACGCAAGAAAGTATATAGAGGAGCAAATTAATTCAATAAATTGATAAAAATATGTGCTTGCATATTATATACAATTTGTGCTTTGATATTGATAAGTTAGTGCTTCGATTGAAAGCACAATATAAAAAATATTTTGCAATATACTTCGTAATCGAACTCAAATAAAGTTACTTTGAAGAAATTATAGTTATTGGCTTGACGTTGTTGATGTAGTCGTCGACAACATCTTCGTCGCCACCTAACGATATTATTTTGTTATTGACCTGCATCAATTATATAAATCAAACAAATTCTTTTGCTTAAACATCTACGAGTAGTTGAAAACAAATCGATTTAATAACATGTAGGTAGTTATTATAATTCACTCACGCATATGCTCTAAGCTTTTGCTTCTGTATTTTATCGTTTGACTAGATACTTGTTGGCAATCTGTAAGGTGCTATGTATGGTTTGTGCACGTTTGCTATGTACAGAGGTCGTCGTTGTGCAATTAATAATAAATATCAAAATATTGCCACAACTAGTACGCATATTTATCAACGAAGTAAGGAACATGGGAAAATAGTCAAGTAAGATGGTTATAGTACACATTATATGTAATTCAACTACCGGTTGTTCCTTATATACGTCATTCGTGTTATGACAGAAAAGTAGTTTAATATCACTTTTCGCTTGAACAAAGATGGAAAATATTGAAATCTTACTTTTGAAGTGGCGAGTCTGATGTTACAAACTGGCGTGGAAAATACAGAAAAAAATTAATTGCCTTGGCAATTTGTGAAGTGAATTCGTAAAACATTAATACTAAACTAGACAAGAACAATGCAGTTGTTGCTCAGAATGTGTATGAGCATCCATCACCATCAACTTGCAAGTCCAAGCGTTGAAAATTTTCTCTGAAAGATCATCTTTTCTAGAAAATCTAATTTTCACCTAGTAGGCTACGACAGCAAAGAAAGTGGTACATTTGAACCAGAAGCTGATGCTTCCACAATAATTGACTTCGTGTCATGTGCAAAGAGGAGTCCTAACAATCTATAGGAAGAGTTGCCGAGCGATAATAAAAGATTTTTTGTTTCTAGAAAAGGGTACGAAATTCTAGAAAAGGGTACGATATTTTATTTCAGAAACACAACACAACTTGCCGCACAGCAAACGAAACAAGTAGACAGTGGATCGAAAAATTAGCTGTAACGCAGCTTCCTTTTGTATCCAATGGATTTATTTGTTTTTAGAGCCGTTCAGTATAAGTCAAAACACTAAGCATTCAGAATATGTCTAAGACCAGAACGGTCAAATCAAACTAACTTGTAAAGATACAAGGCTTGCACCATTTTGCTTGAATGCAATGAAAAGTATTCAAGAAAAATGGTTTGATAGAATGGGCTACTGTAAAACTAGTCGTGGAAGTCATTTGAATAAAATTATGTTCCATAATTAATGGCAATAAATACTCTTGCTCATAATGGAAACCGCTTTGTGGTTCGAATCCATTCAGAGACCATACGATTTTTTATGTTGGAGTTCAGTTTTAGAGTACAAGCGATTACACTATACATTAAGAAGATCAACATGATGTGAACGCAGCAATTCAGTCGAAATCAGTTATGAATAGTGCTACAATGACGTATGGAAATATATCCACCAGTACATTCACCTGTTCCAGTCGAATGAAATTATTGAGAATCGATATACCCTTACATCAGATACATCTTATTTTAACCAGTGAAGTGTTAAAGTGATGACTAGTTTTGTACTCCCCCATAGTGGCAAGCGACTAATTTAAATAATTTAGCAAACTTATTGTGCGAAATAAAATTTTAACTTTGAAAAAACTCTAGTCGTTTGAATTTTGATCTGTGTCTGCTGTGTCCGGCATGCATCGAATCATGCATTGAATCATATTGAATTTGAGTGTGGCATCATTTTTGTAGCTACTTAATGAAATCTTTTCATGGTTCAACTGAAACGTGACTGTAAAGTCGTCCTTTAATTAAGAGGTCGTATCGTTAACTTTATATATTTTATATATAATCTCGCAGCTTCGTTGATTGCATCATGCCTTGATTAATGATCCTCCGACTTATTTCAATCTTATTTACTCTTTCTAGTTGCTTAATTATACATTTGTGTAAGACAAATGATTTCCTAGTATGGGGTTTTGCTTAACTGGCGGGTTTTGATTAGTTTATTATGTTGTAATTTGTCCCTTTGTGATTTGGGGTTTTTACCCTCCAAGTGTAGTAAATATGAAAGGCGCGAGTATTCCTGCCACATATTGGTGTTCCCACGGTACATTAACATTCTTTATTCTGTCAAATGGACTCTGCCAATTGGTAAGGGTAAAATAGTAATGAAAATAAAACGACTGAAAGAAAACCAATTGACTTCCCGCGATGTATGCATCGTAATATTATTTTCTGTCAAATCCTTTTATGGCATTTTTACTATCAGAAGTGTATACTGTTAATATTTGAGACACAGTCGTAAATGTATCTGAAAATAAATTTTTGTTTATGGGTGATATTTTTATATTCATCTAGTTATGAATAAATCAATTAGAACATACGCTAATCCACCTCCTGTAGACGCTTCTTGGGCGATGAAAGAGTTCTTGACTGAGGTGTATAATCTTATGTCGATATAACGTGGTCTTCGATTGTTGACAGCTTGGGAATATCTGAAATTATATAGATTTGTTAGTCGTACATCACTGGATTGCTGGTTGTTTTAGAGAATTTTGCCATTTGGTCGTTGCAGGTATTTTGGGTTTTTTGCCATCAAAATAAGTTAATCCACTCGATGGAGTCATGAATGTTTTCCCTGCAACTCAAGCCGTTTGTTTAAGTATACAATTTTCAGAAGGTGTTAGTGTTTAATTTAAAAGGTTTTTGGTTAATTGATTAGTATTTATTTCTGTATAAATTTGTAATTCTTCGAATATATTTTGCACTATATTTACTAAAACCGGTAAAATGTGGGGTAGAGAGATAGAGCTGAACCAAATCTGTGCACTATATATAATTGAGTCTGATTACTCCCAAATTTATGTGTTTGCATCCTATCATAAATATTGATCGAATCGGATAAAATGAGTTGCAAGTGGGTATTATTACCGATTTTATTTTACACGATAAAAGCTTTCATAAATACTGTAAAGCTAGCTACGAGTGTATGAAGCACTGCTGTTATTTAAAATATATAAGCGTTTTAGTCTATTGATACCTACTCGTAGCTATGAGAAAAATATTTTTTTTTCCAAAAATAGTTTCATGAAAAATGATATTTATTTGAAAGGATTCTCAACAAGCAAATGTTACAATAAATAAAATACATAAAAGGATATAATATTTATTTATTAAAAACTAAATAAAATTATTTATATTTATAATATGTCTTCCTGAATATAGCAACAACAGTCATATAGTGAAAATAACATTTTGCTGGCAACACTACTATTATGATCACACACAGATAATTATGATAGTTTCCACATTGTGTTTGCTGTTCAGGTTGTTGTTAGACTTGTTATTATTATTTTAATGTTTATATTTATTTATATTCATGTTGTTGGTTTATGTTGCTGTTTGAAAAAAATATGTATTTACGTTTTATTTTGTTCTAGTGGTACTACAATAACTACTCGTACATGCTACTTATATACTGTGCGGCTGATGCTACTGCTGCTGCTTCTGTTAGTGTTATGTATGTTTTGTGTTAAAATAATGTTTGCTTTTATTTTATGTTGTCTATTTTTAGTGCAGTCAAGCATTATGTTACAATTTATTTCTCGCAAAATTTACTGGACAAAATGTTTAACACAATATGTATGTAAATTGAAGATGATGTTTTGTATAATTTCATGTGATCGAAAATTGATTGTGCATAAGTGTTATGTTTTTCAAGGATGAGGGTTTGAAAAGAAATTTTATTAATTAATTACAAGACAAACCAAAATTCGAGGTAGTAAAAAGTACCATATGAACAGGACAAGATGTGATGACGATCTGTGTGAAGTTCAAATTCCTAGCGATATGCTCGTTCATGTCTCACACGTCAACAATACTAGATGTCGATAAATATTTAGGAGGCTTTTGAACTGGATATCGAGCTTGTGTAGTAAGGGAGGTTGAGCATCAATATCTGTTAGGATATTGTGTTAGTAGAGCGGTGTTTTATCAATGCATTTAATTCATTTGAACGTTTTAATCACAACCTTTAGTTGCTTGAAAACGAGATGGATAAATTGCAATAATAATCATAGAACAACTTGAAATTGGTATATAAATATCATATAGCAGATTTCGTGAGCATTTATTCTGTACCTTCTACTGCACTTGATGAATTTAAAATGAAGTCAGTAATCTTCTTATTAAGGGTGAAAATTTATGATGGAAAAACTCTGCACAGAACCAAATATCATAACGGAATTTCTTTCATATTCAAACTGCACCGAGAGCTCCTATTTATCGATTGGTTATGCATTTTCGGCAACAAGAGACTGTCTGTGATGTTTCACGCGCTGGAAAAACTCGTGTAGTTCGAAATAATGTGAACATTGCTCGGTTGCAAGCAAATATTCAGGAAAATTATGAAACTTCCGCCAGATAACTTTCTGAGCAGTTGATGTAGTCTAGGAGGTCTTTGCAAACAATTTTATATAAGTTTAACCTTTCCCATATAAGATGCAATTGGTTCACTATTTTTTACAGAAACTCATAATGAGTGATAAGATCCATTTTCACTTCAGAATAAACCAAATTACAGAATATTAGGCACCCAAAATCCAAAAATAATTGTTGAAGTCCAAGTGCATCCACTTAGATGCACTATAGGTAATGATTGAACATGTTTTAACGCCAGAAATAGAGAACAATTCAGAATTATGGTTTCAACAAGATGGAGTAACAGCTCGCTCTACTATGGCTCTAATAAAAACGGCTCCCGATTTTTTCTTTGGGGTGATCAAAAAGTAAGGTGTATACGCAGAAGTCAAGAACCATCCAATAGCTTAAGATCAATATTCAAGAAGAATTGAGGTTGCTGTGATCCGAAATTATAATGAAAGTAATGTAACATGCTCTGGAAAATCACGCTAGGTCGAAGCAAACAATCCGCACCATTTGAATAATATTAACTCCAAACATCACAGTTGTCCTGCAAATTACATTATGTAGTTTACACGGTTTTTACATGTAAATAACGTGTAATTTACATGAGCTTATTGTTTACATTCTATATGTAAAAAATGATTTTATGAAATGTATATAGTAAAAGCACCATCAGTTAAAAATATTCCTACTTTTTTACAAATAGAATTTGTGAAATAATTAAATGTGTCCAATATTTTTTACAAGTTAATTCCGTAAAAATCATATTAAGTGGCTCAGATGAAGGGTAAAATTCTCTTCTACCTAATGTGAACAAAAAACTACCATAATGTGCAAATACACATTTTCTATGTAAATTGTTAACGAAAAATCCGAATACCAACAACATTTCCAAAATTGTGTCTAGATGTCCTAAATAATGAATGCATGTTGTTTGAATGCATCATTCAATGTATAAAATGTATGCATTATTCGTGAAAAGATTTTGCTGCATTCCTGAGTCCAAATTTGACTAGAATCTGATGATATACTCGTAGTAAATGTATTGTAGTAAATATTCAGTTATCTGGTGGTTGATATATAATGTCCTGTAAATGTGATACTGGATACTGCTCTGGAATGGTTACGTTATTTAATGCCCGACCATTTCCTCGAGGTCCTCATTCACTGTTTAGTTTTTGTACTAAGCTCAACGGAGTATAGACTACGCACTCATACTTTTTCTACATACTTCTTATGGTATATTCTCAAAATAAACGAGGACAATTAGAAACTTTGTTTTTTTGACAAAACTCAAAGACTGATCTGTTGGAGTTTTTGTAACGAAAAGAGTTTAATATTTCAAAAACATGGCACTGTGGTTCGTGTTCTATTCGTTTTTTACATGTAATTTACATAAAAAGATAAAAACGTGAGACCACATTTCTTTTGCATCGAACTCGTCCTATTGGTTCTGTGAGAATCCTGAGCACAGTTTCTTTGCAGTTTAACTCATCATCAATTATATAATGATCGGGGCGAAAGCAACCAATAAAATTGATATTCATATCAAATCGTAAATATTTATGATAAGAATTACGATGTGAAAATTCAAAATTAGATTTTTTTTATCGAGACACAAAGCTTTTATAAGCTTCACACATATATCCATATATACCCATATAAATGGTGGAATAAAAGTGAAGTAATATGTTGAAATAATTTAGGGAATATTTAAATTTTAGTCATGAATTTATTAATATCATATAATAAATTTATTTTTATTATAATCTGATCATTTATATTTAGAATAATAATATAGTAATAAAAAATAATAATAATAATCGAAATTGTAATCAATTTTTTCGCACTCATTTTGACTTATTTATTGTAAGACTTTTATGGAATTTAAATTAGAGAATATTAGTCAAATATTTTTCGAGGGTTTAACCAGAATTTGTCGTAAGGTTAAGACACGCTGAAATACCACAGCGAAAGCTTAAACATTAAACCACCCACCTTCGTTTTAAAACTTATGCTGGGTCATTAAAAATAAAAAAAATATATAAATGGATTAAAAATGACTCAGAGCAAAAAATCTCCCGAGTATAAATAAACTGATAACTATACGTTTGAGTAGAAAATCATGAAAATGGATGGTCATTTTTCTTCTCTGTGTACCAAAAAACAAAAAATAAAAATTGTTTCCATTTAATGGATTTTATTCTACTTTAAAACATAAAAATAATCATAATAAATTTTTATGATCGTTAAAATAAAATAGAAAATTTCCCATTTTGTTGTTTTTGTCTTAGTTTATCTCATTAATATAGCGAAACGAATCTATTTTCGCTATATATGTACGTACATATATGTATTGTACTACCCCCGATCTGCACTGCAGTTGAGCGGAGGCGAATGAAAATAAAAAAATAATTTCTATGACATATTTTCCGCATTCAACATCCGTAAATTTTCCTTCCTTGAAAATAATTTTCAATTTATTTTGTAATAACATTTCCATGGAATATAAATCAAAACATATTTTACACATAACTTTTTTGTTGTTGTTTTTTTTCATAAATTTTTAATAATAATTTTTTAATTTCAATTTAATTACTTTGGATTACAATTAAGAACAGATGAAGAAACAAAAAAAAATTGTAGAATTAATTTTTGTTCGTTTTCAATTTTTTAATTAAAATAAAGGACGATTTCATTCCTTTAATTTTTTTTGTACTTTTGATGACTCATCTTAAATGAAATACAAAAATAACAAGTCGAAGACGTCGTTGTAGCACAAAAAAAACACTGAGAAAATGAAGAAATAATGGTAAAGCTTCGACTTATTTTAATTTTTTTTTTTAAGTATTTCCAACTTCTTTTCAGCAGTTGTTTTGTGTTGTTTTGTCTTTATATACAGATTAATAAACATACTTTTCATTTAAAAGAAGAACAACCCAAAATTTAATCTTTATATTATGCAATTGTCAAAAAGACTGGGAAGGGAAGTAAAAACTGAATAAAATAATTGGTGTGGGTGAGAATAAATCAGGGTGTAAATACTTTTAATTCCAAAGCTGAACAATTACTTGTACATGAAGTCATTTCTAGTAATTAAAGCAGTACGTGAAGGACAATAAAGAAACACTCTTTGTTATCGTTACGACTTTCATCGGTTCGTTTCAGGGTTATTGACACTCACAACCGACATTAAAAGCCGAGAGTCAATCTTAACGCTCTATTTACTTGACACATTAAGCTCCATAAAAACAAATAGGATTAGTCGTTTGCATTTGGAGAGAGCCTCGACACTCATCTTACTTCACTTTTCACTGTAACATTTCAATGGTTAAAGTAAGACTTGTTCGATACTGCTTATATATTTACAAATCGAATGGATCTTTCCATTCTGATAAATTTCAGTATAGTACATGCCAAAATGTTTCCATGCGGCACTGTAGTTTACAACTGGTTTAAATACTCACTATGTTCTCATGATGTTGATTTGATCGTGGTATAATGCTCTCTTTTGACCTCTTCAAATCACTTAACCACTTAAATCAATTTGTTGAAGGTGCTTATCCAAATGTAGATGAATAAAAAACGTATGAACGGATGGATTGCATTTTTCGCGAATACTTTTACTAAAATTTCAAAATTTTGGTATTTTGTATGTAATAATGTTCAACAATTTGTAATATTACGATGTTGATTGAAAATGTAATTTTCCAGCAAACACATAAAATTGGATTTTTCTAGTTTTAACAGTCGTAGTGATAATTTATAAACCTTCTATGATGTTTTGTTAACAGTTCACTAGATTTTGTAATAAATATTGTTGTTTTAGCAATGTAATTTTTTTCAGAAGTACTTACGGTACTTACGGTTGTACCTACACGTTTTTCTAAAATTTAGTCCAATTAATTTTATTGAGGTGTAAATATTCTAAAATCTATTTGTACATTAAAAAAGGAAACTAAATCTAGCAAATATTGAAAATGAATATTAGATGACTCATTGGTATTTGATTAAACTATCAACAACTATGTTTAATTCAACTTTAGGATATATTTGTAATACTTAAAATCGAAATGGCTTGCAAAGACGTGATAACATCAAATAATATTGTTTCAAAAGCGGAAACATTTAGCCGAACTTGATATTGATATTGACGACCACAATCAATTATATGGAACAAATGCCACTCAAAGTAATGTAGATTGTGGTGATTTGAGTATCAATAAAGAATTTGATAAATCAGTTTCTTCAAATAAAAGTAAAAATGTTAACATCGACTACATAAATATAGGTCCTACTTCTAACACGAACATTTGTGAACTACCACAAAATTCACAAGTAATTTCTACAAATACAGTTTTATAGAAGATGATGGGCTTCATGAACTATTAAAATCATGGAGTGAAGAATTACATTTTATTACTTTCTATGGTGGGTAACATTTCATATAATCGTAAAAATATGGTTTGAGTTATGGGTATTTATAATATTATGTTGAAATTCATTATATTTTTTTAGAATGTGGAGTGAAACACACTGATTTAAAATATCTAAACCAAACCGATATCAGAGAAATGTTTCCAGGTCCTAAAAATGTTGGATTAAGAGCACGACTTCGAGAAAAGCTCATGTAATATTAAACTGTTTTAGCATTTATTTATCAGTTTATATTTTGTGCAATCTTCAGAGTATCTTACCATGTAGTACAGTGAATGATAGTGATACAGTCAGTGAATGGATGGAAAAATGTCGAGATCTATTCCATAGCAAGTAAATTCACCAAATTCACCCTTAACTTTAGTAAGCTTAATTCTATATATTAATGTAATTTCATTGAAATTAAAGATTGATCTTTAATATTCGAGTCCGTTCGGGAAATCCTCGAATTAATTGATATGGGTCGAAAAGTAAATCAATATCATGAGAAACATAATATGTTGGATGAAAAAAAGAGAAACGACATCATAACTTGCATAGTGGAGCATTTTTATGATCCGTTTGAAAAAAGTTATAAAGTGCCGGATCCAAAAACAATACAAAAGTTGGCTCAAGATATAATCAATATCTTTCCACAAGAAAGTTTGGATATATATTATATACCAAGAAATAAATCCAGAAATCCTTCTGTAATACTATTCAATAGATTTATTAGTTTAAATAGAAAATCTAAGAGCACAAAACCTTCTAAGAGATCAAAACTCAATGATTTTGAAGAAACTGAAAATAACAGCAATGATGATGGCAAAGAAAGCCCCCTAGATATTTCATCCACTGAAAACGAACCAGAAATTGAAAAATTAGAAATTTAAAAAAATAAAATGCAATTGGTGTCTGAAAAAGATAACTCGGCCCGTGATATTTGGGCAACAACTTACAGTTTACGTAGAAAGGAAATTATGAACAACAAAACACAATTATTTCAAGTTTTGAATGACTGGCCGTACCTTAAATCTGCTATTGGTGATATATTTGTAAGTATAGTTTAATTAACTTATGTTATTGTAATAAACACGTATATTTAAATTACATATCTCATTTCAAACATTAAGTATAAAACAAGTTGTTAAATTGTTTGTAATTTAGATAGAATATGATTTTCGCGTTGGATATAAAAAGTCTTAACTATCTTTATATCAAAAATGGGACAAATTAATACATGATCTTCGATTATTTTACATAAATACGACAAAGGTAAAATTTAAACTTTGTTAAATATATAAACATATATATTATATTGTTGCTTTATAAACGGGTCGAAAGGACGAGTTTGAAGTTTGTCCTAAAGCTGTCCTCACTTTTAATTTTTAGAATGTATTAGTAAACAAAATTATCTAATATGTCCATCTCACTGCCTAGATACAACTCTTCTTATTCAAATACTTATAAAATTAGCTATACCCAGAAGCTATACCCAAGTCGAGACCCATATTTTTGATTAGATGGGTTTGTCACACAACTAATCAATACCAGTCCGTTTGAATATTTAGGGGATACGTCTCCTTAGACATTGGTGTACCATGGTCAAGTACAATTCATTTTGAACTTTAAATTCAAATAATTATAAAGTTAATCCAGAAGATATATCCAACTCGATACCAATATTTTTGATTGGAGGAGGATCACTTTCTTATCAATATATGGGTCTCGCCTTAGGTATAGATCGTAAAATTCGTTAAAATTATATTAAATAAGTTTGATATCTGAATTTATCGTTTATTATGAATTTTTTATTTTAATTTTACAAACACATTCAAATTAGTTTTAGGAGTAGGAAAATTTTCCTGTAATTGGACAACCGCGTGAAGTTTGTCCCTGATTTGTCCTAAAATAGTTTTTGTAAGTTTAGGACAAAGTTTTGACATACTTTTAAGCGAATTCGAAAGGTTCCTTTAGAAATTAGGAATGCATGTGCTACAGAGAGGTATTAGGTGCGATTAATTCAACCATAACTCACACTCTGTGGTATTCTACTGGGTCGAAACTCTTACTTCATATTCTTGTCGTATTAATAAAAAAGGAACAGTATTCTAAGGAATGGAATGATTGCATCTTAAAATCTGTTTTTGAACGAATGAAAAGTCAATCTGTTGGATATGATATCATTTAAACAGATGCTAGTGTGAGCCCGATACGGTGTTAGAGTTCTGATTCTTAGAGTGGAAATGCCAATGTTAATCAATGGCAGTCGCGAAAAAAACGTGTCGTATTCCTGAAGCATGCAAATATAATATATGATCGTGTCATTACGAAGTCACCATCCAGTGGATACACTTATATATACAGTTCGGAGGTTATGAAAGCGCTGATATGCTTATTAATTGGAGAAAAGAGAGTGATACAGTAAAAATATTCGCAAAATGTGATGTAAGAGATATATTTCGAGAAATACTGGTGTTTGTATAGAATAAAATCGCATTTTTGAAGCTAAACCTGAATTATAAGAAAAAATGATATAAAAAGCTTTACAAAAAGTTTAGTTTCTGTACAATAATTTGTATTTGGACAGTTCTGCAAGGATACAAACATGTCTGTTCGCTTATTTAAACACACTCTATTTAGTTCGTGGAAATTTCTACTTGATGTTTTGAGCAAAAAAAGTTAAATTTAAAAAGAATATATTTGGTTTCTTCGCTGTCTGGAACTTATAAGATCTCGATATATCAAATTTTTCATTTTCTTCCAGTTATGTTCAAGACATTTAGCTTACAATTTCAAGACGTTACTTTGTTTTGTGAATCTAACGTGTTTGGAACAACTCTTTCAACCTTTTCCGTCTGTTGGATAACCTTTTTAATTTTCAGAATCCCACAGTGCTCCCAAAATTAATAGTTTTAATTGGATACCCTATTGCTTGAATTTAATTTAAAGTGTCATTGTGTTGTTAATTTCAAAATATGTGTCGACCTTAGCTTTCAATCAAAATTTTTGTGAAGTTGGAGTATCGGTTTGTCGTCAATGTCGTGATAGAACTTTGTCCTTGTGAGTTTAGTAAAAAGCTAATGCACGCTAATTTATTCAACGTTGTTTTAAATTTTTGCTGTGTCACTATATAAAATAAGAGAGCGTCAATCGCTGAGGTATAAAATACATTATATAAATCTTACTAAAGAAGGATTGTCAATAATCAATCACCAAAAATGTATTCAAGAAGAGCTTTACAGCTTTTTTATATAATACTTTATAATGACGAGGTGGTCTCGCAAAGTAAAGATTAGGAAAGACCATTAACTTTCTCGTTCCCATTGATTTCCTTTTGTACGAAATACAGACAATAGACAGACTTTTGACTTTGATTGACTCACAACAAATCTCTCATCCGACCATTCTTTTATTTTTTGAGTTATCCATAAATATGTTAAGAGCCTAATGGCTTATTATTGTTCCGTTTAAACAGTCCTATCTGGAAGGTATGTCATCCAGAATCTTCATTAAAAGGATGGTGTCGAGATATTATATTTTGTTTTAGTAAGGCTTCTATACTATCGATTAGAATAACAAGTGCTTTTTGTTATTTCATTTAGTCAGTGAAGGCATTTCCAAATCCTTTAATAGAAAAGATGATAAAGTTATAGGTCCAATGTTTCGGCGAACACTTTTTCTAGCACTAGGAAGAAAAATTACACATTATGTTTATACTTCTTGTTCGGAATGTGGCAGAGATCTGGCTTCCCTTGAAGATAAAGTCGACCAAAGGTTAAATAATAGCAACATTTGCTGTAAAGAATAATATGTGAGGGATAATTTGAAAATATCCTCAGCTCTAACTGATTTAAACAATGTGAAGTCCCCAGAATTTATCGTCTGATAAATATTTAACATACAGAGCCTGCGGCCTGTATGTTAAAGTTTATGTTTTGGTGTTTCTTTTACGAATATTGGTAAATTTTGAAAGTGAGTTAATATTACTTGTTCCAATGATTGTGGTCATGAATACATCGGTTTGGTTAGACTAGAAGATTGTAGATAACGTATAGTCTTGCAATATTTATCCATTTAATACTCTCCAGGATCTACACAGAAAGAAATTTTGATTTAGAATTTAAAAAAAAAAATTAAATTGAAAATCGTCAAAATTTAAAAAAAAACATTACTTCAAAAAAAAAATAAAGTTTAATTAAAACAAATGAATTTTATTGTCTTTTAAAAAAAAAATTTATATCATTTTTTGATTTAAATGGTTAAATTGTCGAAAAAATGTCAAATTTAAATAAAATGGTTCTTAAATCAAAAACGTTATATTTTATTTAACTTCAAAAACTAGAGTTTTAAAAATAATTTTTTTTTATACTATTGGTTATATTATATTTTTAAAATTGAAAAAATGATTGTTAGTTCGAGAAATAGTTTTTCGCAATAAAAGTTTTATTTTTTAATGATAAAACATTTTATTTTAGTTCATATTTCAACCTTAAAATCATATTTTTATTTTCACCATATGTGTGATATAAGTGAATGTGGTGATGCGATAAATTCTAGTCTAAAATAGTGAAAAATAGAAAACAGTGAAAATTGTGATAATTACGTAAATTTATTACAATTTCTAAAATTTTTCTAACGGTAATCTATAAATAATTATATTATAATGTACTTCATTTTTGGAATGTTTCGAAGCTTTTTCTTACTTGCAAACTGAAAATACCGATATATTAATCTCAACACATTGTTACTCTAATTATTATAAAATTTAAATTTATTTGTCTGTTATTCTTTCGTTTCATAATGTTAAAGAGTGTTGCATTATTTTAATAATTTTGTAGTTTGTACACGCACATATTAAAAAATGAACGAGCTTGTAGATATTTCTATTCCAGAGGAGGTGGGTACATTTCCTGCCGAAGTTAATATAATAACCAACGAAATTAATGTTAGTATCAAATTCAATTATATTTGAATGAACGAAAGTTCTTGGGCAAAGGTTTTTTCTTCATTTCTTACTGGTTTGCCTATAAATACTGTAAATCTTGCAGGCAAATGTAAGAAACAAACATGATAAACATAATATCAATTCGTGTACTGAGATTTAATAATCAAATCATATTTATAACTCCAACAGGGTAGTTTAGAAAGCATACCAATGGAGAACAACAAGAACACCGAAGTAATTATTTTTGAAACTGATAGTAGTTACAATTATGCAGAGCTTATAAATAAGTCCATACAGAATGGCGACACGATGATAGATGATTAAGAGCTACAAGCTGCTTTGGAAGAAATTGAATGAACGGGTGTTGATCAGTTTTGAAAAGGTAATTCAAAGCTTATTTCATATATTTTATAAATTTAACTGTTATACTATATATATTTTAAGGAAAACAAACTAACCGGGAGCGGCTTCATTATTTGGATAGGGATGATCTACAGGAACTGATTCCAGACCATGCATTTGGTTTAAGGGTAGAATTCCGCGAGAAATTACGCGTTTGGAGAAGAAAGGTTTTTGGGGATGATACCGTAACAAATTGTTCTGCAGTTCAGTCTTGGCTGGATAAAAATGAAACCGGTTACTCCACAAGTAATTTGGTCAAAAAACCAAGTAACTCCACTATAGCAACGAACAGCCAGGACTACTTCATGCTGGTAAGGGAAATAGTTACATATAAATTAAATTTTTGGCAATATATAATGCTTAATTTAATATTTTAGGATATAAAAAATATTCTTCAAAACAAAGGAAAAGACATACTATATTTTTATAATGAATATGGTGTTCGCACCGATAAACATCGCTCAAAAATGACTTAAATCATTTTGGAAACTGTTCACTTTCACAAAAAAAATGCTATTCAGTGATTTTCAGAATATAGCAGAGCAGATTGTTGCTCAATTCCCTAAGGAAGCATTTGTAAGTTTATATTTAGAAAGGCTCTTACTATAAAAAACCATAATTTTGTATCCCTGCAATTATTGAAAAAAGCTAAGGTATTTGAGCACAATAAAAATTTAATTTTTGATCGAAGCTGTTGATCCAAATTTATTAGTCATAGATAAATTAATTAATATTTCGATGAAACATGGCTTGAGAGTAAAAATTCGTATTAATTTATTAAAAATTTCACTCTAGGAAACATATTATTGTTCAGG
This sequence comes from Tipula lateralis, assembly GCA_963932295.1. Lineage (NCBI taxonomy): Eukaryota > Metazoa > Arthropoda > Insecta > Diptera > Tipulidae > Tipula > Tipula lateralis. The sequence continues at coordinate 2,204,607 of OZ010738.1, forward strand.
AAAGAAAACGGAAATCAGGCAAGCTTTATTATGCGTATGTCAATAGTAAGCACTACAATAAAACCTACAGAACCTGTTTATCTCCAAATTTTGAGCCAAATAGTTCTGTAGAACCTGAACATTTACTTGAGAGGAATATCACTGATAAAAATTGTGCTAAATTTTGGTATATTACAATGGATGCAATGAACCTGTAAGTGAAGTTTTAAATCAGTGGAATAGCTGTTATAATCTGAGCAAAGGAGATGTAACGAATTTTAATAATGAAGAATTATTCAAACAATGGCCATTATATAAAACTGGAATTGGACCAGAACTGGTAAGAATCTGTTTCTGCAAACCCACACAGTTTGCGTGTGAATTGAAGTATTCATATGTATTTATACTAATAATTTTAATGCTTAACTTTTCAACCTTTTCTACAGATAGATGCTAATTTTGAAAAACAATATCCTGCTAAAGCAAACTGTTTCCGATTGAATATTTCTCAAGTCCACCGTTGGACGTATGTAACTATACCAGTAATAAATATTACTTAAGCAACAAAATTATAAATTTAAATTAAATATGTAAACAATGTAATTTATTTATTATATGAATATTCATATGTATATGTATATGTTGTTTCATCCTGTAACTAATGAATAAAATAAATTTTGAAATCTTATTAAATAAATTCATGATTTTTAAAGTTTAGTTATAATTTTTTATTTCAAAAATATTTTATTTTTAATATTAAAAAATTGTGTACCTCTTAAAGAAAAGCCTAAATGAAAAACATGTTTGTAGAAACGAAAATACCAATTTTTGTTTCAAATGTAACTTAAATCTTAAAGTAAATATTTCGACAGTTGCAATAAAAATTTAATTTTTGAGAAGTAAAAGTCTGCAATGTTAATATAAAATTCTTTGATTTTCAAATCAAATACCATTATTTGAAGATAAAAACTGAATAGTTTTAAAATAAAAATTTTAGAAATTACAAAAATATTGTTTTTGATTAAAATACCTATATTTTTAAATTAAAAACCTAAAAATACTATGATTTTAAATTTAAAAATAAGTTGTTTAATTTGTAAATGACATTCGAAATAAAAAACAAAAGTCTTTGAAATTAAATATTTTTCTTTTTTGGCGAAAAATCATGTTGCATTACATTTGATTTTACGTTTTTTTCTGTCTTTGTACCTTTCTCGTCCCTTTAATTGTTTTCGAACATTTTGAGTAATTCCTCTAAGGAATCGCAGTCTTTAGATACTTTTTTAAGACCATACAGCATTTTGCACTCCGCTTCTCTTCTGGCTTCTGGCAAGAACCTAAGATCCACTTAAGCTTATTACCGTATTTTGATATGATGATCAAATTATTCCAGAAGTGACCTGGTACTTGGATATATAACACACTGGGTCGTGTTATAATTAAAAAAAAACAACTTTATTTTCACTTTTTTTAATTTGTAATAATTTATTTAATTTTATATTTATTTATTTATTTGAATTTTTAATTTATATTTTATTATTAACTTTTATTTATATTGTAATTATTATTTATTTTATTTCTATTAAGTTTACAAATTTAATAAAGTTTAGTTTACGTTTTATTTATTTATTTTATTTATTTGTTTTCCACCGCGTGCCACAGAAAGAAATTGTGGTTTTCAAAATAAAAAACATCTAAAAGTAAAATAAAAATGGGTAAAAACCAAAACAAAACCAGTTAACTTAAAAAAATTATGATTTTAGGTTTTTGAAATTGATTTTTACTTTTTATTTTTGATTGTAATGGTCATATTTTTGAAAATGTATATCAAAATAAAAATAAAAAATTTTGAACTAAAAGAACAGTGAAATTTTAAAAGAATAAAAATAAAAATTTTAACATTTAAATTTGGTCTTTTAATTCAAATGAAACGTTACAACTGGAATCAAAGATTAACTTTTTATATTAAAAGTCAATTTATTATTCCAAAAATTTATTTATTTGAAAACAAAACAATATTTTTACTTCAAATGTTATATTTTTGTGCTAAAAACAAATTAACCGAAATTTAACAAAACGCATGGTAAAGATTTAGTTTTGATGACAGTATAGAATAAGAACTTGAAGAAGTCAGGCAGTGTGAAAATTGTTAAATTAATTTTATTAATCATTTTGAACAACTTTAAAAAAATTTAGTTTTTGTTTATTAATCATTAAAACTTGGTGGAATCGTGTTATCAATGGAATTCATTTTCCCCCTATAATAGGTAAGCACTCAACCTAACCTTACTTTACTCACACTCACTAGTAATTTTATACCATCAGATTGTCCAGTATGGGCATTTTTATCTTAATTATTAGAGATAAAAAATTAAGATTACTAAATTAAGTTTACTTCCAGTTATAAACATAGATGATAGAAAAAATTTGAAGAAGTATATTAAAATGGATAGTGAACATCGAATTGTTCAGTCTACTATTTAAACCGAAGTTTAATTTTAAGGATCATTAGCTTAGTGTCATCCAAAAATGCGGACCCTTGAGACACTTTAATTGTGGCCGTTTCGAATTTTCAAAAAGTGTTATAATGTAATAAAAATAGTTTGTACAGAGGTGCAAATAGTACAACAGCTTAAAGAGGTTGGAATATATAGTGATACAATGCTTAACAGGTTGAAATTGATAAAAATAAAATGTTTGAATTTTCACTTTATTATTAAGTCCACCATTAGATATGTGTAAATTAATAAACGAATAATTTTTTCTAAGAAATTAAATTATATGTTTAGAATAAGTATAAATTTTTTTACTCAAATGTGCATCTAGCTACATATATTTCTTCTTTTATTAATAAATGAAACAATAAAATAAATTTAACAAAAAATGTTATTTATTTCTACACACTCACACATACCAACATACATATATATATATATATATATATATATATATATATATATATATATATATATATATATATATATATATATATATATATATATATATGTATATATATATATATATATATATATATAAATATATATATATATATATATATATATATATATATATATATATACATATATATATATATATATATATATATATATATATATATATATATATATATACATATATATATAATAATACTTACATTTTACTTCAACTGTTCTTTTAATTTGAAATAACTAAATACATTTCTATTTTGAAATAAAATTCTGTTTTGGTTGAACCTAGTTTGTTTGTTTTAATTTCAAGTGGTTTCCAGTTGAAACCAAAAATTAAAAATTTTAAAGCAAAAAAATTTATTGGTGTAGTAAAATTTTTGTAATATTCAAAATAAATGAATTTGTTTTGAAATCGAAAATCAAAAATAATAAAAATTTTTAAATTAAAAGTTTTCTTTTTAATTTTTATTTATCCTGAAAAACAAAAAGCAAAAGTCTTTAAAATTAAGAATTATTATTTTTGACGAAAAATCATGTGGCATTTTTTTTTGGTTGTATCGGTTTTTTTTTAAAAACTACTGCGATTTTTTTTTCTATGTCACCATTGATGGTGTTGAAAAGGTAATAAAAGTAATGGCCGAAAATAAATAGCTCGTCACTCAACCAAGAGGGAGGCACGCGCGCCACGATCGAGAAATACTAACATCAAATTAAGATAATGCAGTTGCTAATTATGATAATGTAAATTAATAATGTGGTGCATTATACTTTGAATAGATGTCGGACACGAACAACATAATATCTATTCAAAAGTAGTAACCACTGACTGCACTAAATATGCTATCGAAACGAAAATATTCTATAGGAATATAGATGGTGCACTTGTCACTGTGAATATAATATTTACCTCGATTACACAATAGAACGTGACGTAATAAAATTCGGAATTAATGAAAAAGTTGCATTAATAAATAAGAAGCGGTTTGAACTATTATTCAACAAATATGTTGAACCGCTACAGATACATTGTTAAACACTGAGGTTGTATTTTGGAGACTGCAAAAAGGTAATATGAACACTTGGACCTAACTTCAAATCATTTGTCTCTAGACGATCAATAAATGAACCTTTATTGATACTGGTACCGTACTACGTCATTTGGATCTATCCTACAAATTTATCTCCTTAAATCTGAAACAATTAATATGAAATTCCAGCAATCCTAGATTTATCGGATTTATTAAATATGTCCATTCGTCAACACATGTACAAACAACACTTCGATATCGACTATAAACCAATTTGCCCTTAAGGCACAAGTGTTCACACACTTTATTTCACATATTTATGACACTTCAATTTCATTAAGAATCCATTTTATATTATGAATGGATAAAAGCTACCTAATACCTACATATATGTATATAGAATCAAGTCAACATAATTAAAAATTAATTAATTATTTATTTACGTTTATGTTTAAAACATAGTATTACATAAAAAAAGCTCCTTGATAATGTAACTGTTATAAAATAAACTTAACGTATTAAAGTGAAATACTAATACAAATATAAATATGATAATTATGTTTAAACATTTTTATTACAAAGCTTTTATGCTTTTTATGTACATATACATATGTATATGTACCGAGTATATATATACTCTGACATATTCAAGATATTTTTTATTTTGTACAGCAATTACGATTTTTTTTTGGATGTGCATAAAGTATCATTATTATACGAGTATGTATAAAGCTCCCTCGCAAATACAAAAAGGAACAAAGTGAATCAAGGAATTCTGGTACATAAATTCGGGACACACATATTTGTTCGAGTACATATTTACTAATTGCTGTTGTTGTGATTATTATTATTATTATTATTTTGGCATATCATACACTTACATATACGAGTATGTACGTTGGATAATTTAGAACAAATTTTAAATAAATTTTCATTAAAATCGTTTCATCTACTGTGCTTGTATGGTTTGTTGTGTGTGTGTGTGTGTGTATTTTCTTATTTTCTCCCGCCTGGAATTTTCTTCTCTACATATTCTTCATTTATTTTTTTATTGTTAAGACAACAATTATTATTTTTTGTATCATCATTGCTTTAGTTTTTCATAGTCTTATTGTTCGGAAAATTAGCACTTTTACGTTATTTTTATATGTATGTAGGTATATAAGGCTTATTTTAACTTTGGTTGTTGGTTTTATGTATATTACGCTCATGTACATACATATGGTATATATACACGTTCAATTTTTTGGAGTACGCGGGGTATGATAATGAAAATGAGAGGAAATTTAACTTTTTACAATGTAACAATGTTTCAACATTTTCTTTTTGTTTCTTTTAGATGTGCGAGAATATTAATTTAAACTATAAATTTAAACACGGTTGGCTTATTTTTATTTTTAGTGTTTGGGAAAACAAACAATGTAAGTACAGTGTCTATTATATACGCGCGACGCAGACACAAAAAAAAAATAATTAAAGATGGAAATGGGAATTAATTACTTGAAAGAATTAATTATCACGAACACACCAAAAAGGATTTTTTTTCTGTTTTTTTTTTTAAAGGGCAATACACTTAAGCAAGATGTGGGTTCTATGATCGGTATGAATACATATATATTTATGTGTTCACTGATGTTTGTCAATAAATTAACTTTTCACATTCCAGTTCACAAATTGTTTATTTTACCAAAATTCTTATTTCAATTTCAATCATCATAAAATGTTTACAATACATTTGAGAGCAATTTTTTTTGCCCACTTTGAAATTTTTTATGGCATTTCGATATTTGATGTTTCATAATTACATTGGAAGCCAATAAGTGCTATCGAGTTGTTTTATGTTTTAACAAAATTGTTAATTGATTGGCTTATGTAATACATATGGGTATGTTTGGCTCTGTGTGGTGGGAGGGCCAGTTTGGGGTTTTATTGAAAATAATACGGCAAATATTGTTATCTAGAACAGTTGGATAGTTTTTAGCAGAAAAAGTGGGAATGTTGATAGTGAGCGTACTTCCAAAAAACTATGTCAATATCATCGTTTTTTAATTCAAAATCAGAACTATTTCTTACGTGGTTATAAAAAAAGCTGAAGGTGTTAATTACCTTTAAGAAGAACTTCCTACAACTCTGGAGAATTCCAGATTATAAATGTTACCAGCAGAATTATAAATGTTCACGTTTATTATATATCATGGAGATCTTGAAAGTTTTTATTAATATTGTCGATTTTACTGTCGAAGACTTAATTTATTGTTATATTCGAGGCTTGCACATATGCAGATGTAGAGTAATCAGGATCGGTTTAACATATTTTTATACGCGATTTGCGAGTTATCTGTAAACATCATCTTATTAGGATATACGTTATATGTAATCTATTGACTGAAATTTGGCATATTGCAGTGTTTTCAAACTTTACAATTTATTACGGTGCTCAAAGTTTTAAGCATCATACATTTTTGCAGGATAGAATAAAAACATAACTCAACCTTAAACCATTAAATAGTGCTTACGATTTTAATATATAGATAAAAAGACGTTTCAACTTCAACTTTGGAAAGCTCTAGCGTTTCCTTTAACAACTCACGTTTCAATCGTGCAAACAAATATTCGGCCCGATCCAAAACTTTCAACTCTCTGAATTTCAACGACGAACAAAACATAGAATGATACACGAGATTTCCAAAAAATTTTGGATATCGAATTTACATACTGCGAGTACTATCATACGGTAAATGATCATCCTATTTGGCACAACCAGGCAAGATCATTCCAATATTTCATTGCACCTCCTTATTGAAAGAGGATCGATATTAATTACCATAACTTGATATATCATCGACGGTCGAAGCTTAGAAGCCAAGAGAGTTTTAATACGTCACGATCTCGAATTCGATGCTCGATGACACATAAAGCGATTGTGTGTAAAAGTATTCGTTGGGCTGACCACCTACAATTGCACCAAAACGTATTATTGGTTCATAAGGTCTCAGTTGAAAAACGTTTAAAGCCGCGTTTACGGCCTCTTAGTTAGACCTTATTGGTAAAATTAGTAATCCGAATTCGTACCATAATTGTAGACATTTAAAGGAGTTTTACAGTATTTAGGTTACTGACTTGCTTAGAGATCACTTAATAGATGCTGCCAAGTCCACTTAACTGGTTTTTATTATTTTACAAAATTGGTTTTGGTTCTATTGAAATTGGGTGACCATCAAAGGACGAAACTCAATCAGTTGCAGGATAAACAGATCCTAATAGATTTTAAATTATACTGAACAATTTCGTCTTAGTTCAATTCTGAAGTGAATAGCATAAGTGTGAACTCAGTTTAGAAATAGACCCCAGACTATATACTCTGTTATACAAAGGGTGCTCAGCAGTTATGGTTTCTCGTCATCTTTCACACAAAGCAATTAAAGAAATCAAATCGTTAACATCCGATGGGTGCAATATAAATGGAAATATACTTTCAAAAATCACCAGGGATTATGCAATTGTTAACTTTGTTTTGTTAAGTTGTCTCTTCGAGAGTATACGGTTCATGCTATATGCCATCATTTGGTTTAAGGTTGTATCATTGCAAAACCGAAAGAATATTATTTCATAAACCTATTAGGTGGACTTGGACTATCTCAAATTCAGACCACCAAACAACGATATATGGTATTAAAGCCTTAACTTTATTCGATATATTCGACAATTGGATCGACTCTAAATCGCTTGTAAATGTTGTCTGATATGTTATTTCTTTTCAAATGGCTGAATCTACAGGGTTTTACTTAAATTGCTTCCTTTTTTGCATGTTAAACCAGATGAGAGTGAAATTGGTCCTAGAGCTAGCCTAACTTTTAATTTTGATAATTTATCTGAAAAAAGAACATATTCGTTATTATGAAGTAGCAGTGTTCATATACCTGGACTTACATATATCAAATATCTTTGCGGAACAGAAATTTATAACATATGGAATATTTCCCATATTGTATGCCTTATTTTACAAAATGGTCTGACATGGCCAATTGTCTAGATATGTAATTCAAATAATTATTAAACTGTCCAGGAGCTATACCCAAATCAAGAACTATATTATTCATTAGATGGCGATATAATACCACAAGCCAATAATACCACAGTCCTTTTGAATATTTAATAGATACGAGCCATAGGACATCGGTGTTCATATTTTTTTTTTTTTTATATTAAGCTTTAATTGGGTGCAGGGCGGACTTTTAGACGGTCCTAGCTCCTTGTAACTGTCAAAGCTCCTGATATTGAATGATATTGAACATAATCATAAAGTTTATCCAGAAACTGTCCAAGCTCGAAGAGGATCCCTATATCTTATTAAAAATATGAATCTCGACTTAGGTATAGGTATTGAACTGACATTATAATTATAATTTTAGTTAAGAATTTCGTTATAATTAAATTTAATAAATTTGGTATATCTGAATTTATCGTTTATTATGAATTTTATATATTATTTTTACTAACACATTCAAATTTTTTTAGGTTTAGGACTATGTTAATTTAATTAGATATAAGGGTGAAGTTTGTCCCTGATTTGTTTTAAAAATTTGTTTGTGAGCATAGGACAAAATTTGGACATTTTTTTCTTCATCTCCTTCTCAATGTCCACTTTGTTTGTTTGTCGCAGTAATTTTTAATTTGTGATCTTATTCGGCCAGAAACATTTGATCAATCACCTAAAGCATTCATTCACAAACACTTGGAGTCTTCTTGCGATTTTCTAAGTATGTTTCCATTTTTCACAGCCATACAGCAAAGTTGATTTTCAACAGGCACTGAACATTCGTATATTGGTGTTTCTTGACAGGACGAATGCATTCTAGATCTTATGGAGTATGTTGAATGTGTTTCTCGCTTTGTTGATGCGTTGGTTAATGTCTTCTTTCGTTTCGCCTGTGATGCGATGTGGTGTACTAATGCTTGCGTTCACCCTCAAGGTCTTTGTCTTATTTATGTTTATCTTAATCCCGACATCTTGTGCTATTTCTGACAACTTTTGTAGTTTTTCCTGGATGTTTGGGTATTTGTGTATTAGCAGGCATATATCATCTGCGTAGTCGATATCATTGAGGTTTCTAATTGGATTCCACTGAATTCCGTTTGGTGATGAGATGTCTAGCTTTCGCATGATATTGTATAATAATACTGTGAGGAATAGTTGTGAAGATAGTACACATTCTTGTCTATCTTCTTATTGTAGTATATGCCATTTTGATTTCCTTTGTGTTGAACTTTATTTCCAGCATTCCAGTATATTTCTCGTATGATTTCGGTTATTTTCCTCGGGGTGCCTATTTCACAGAGTGCTTTCCAAATTGCGCTCCTATTAATGCAATCGAATGCGTGTTCGAAGTCCATTGGGACTGATTGATGTTTGTACAGCTTTTTTCTGGTCGGAAACCAGCTGGGTTCACAGCTAGGTTTGTTGAGTTCACAGTTGATGAAATTCGTTCCAGGATGACCATTCTTAATACTTTCATTGTACTGCTGAGCAGGGGCCGCACCAGTTTTTGCATTCTCTTAAATCGCCCTGTCTTTGGAATCGTTATGGTTAACTTAAGCTCTCTTTCTATTTTCCTAGTAATTCTCACTTTTACGGTGTTAGTGCTCCTGCAGTTGTATAAAAGAGTATCCATTTAGTAATGCAGCTGGTATGTTGTCAGTTCCAGCGGCTTTGTTATTTCAGCTTCATTATGCCACTTGTAGCTGCTCGCTCCGTAGGTGGATGGGTATTTATGGTTTCGTTATAGTTTCCATTTCGAAGAACTTTTTGTGCATTTGTAAATTTTCCAGTGACCTTTCTTACACATTGGTGTAATGTATGCATATCTATTGCGGTCGCTGACTCGGTAGTCGTGAAAATGTCTTTTATGCTTTCCTACGATCACTGCCATTTTCTTAACTTGTCGAGAGCTGCATTCGATATTTTTTTTTTGTGTGTTGTTTGTGTTCTTGTATTTGTTTCTTTAATCATTTTTGATTTTAGATTAACGATTACATTGGTCCAATGAATCCTAGCCCGTTTCCAGGACAGATGAATAAGGTAGACTGGCTTACCAATGGTAGGTTCTCAATTTTTCAATATTGCAATTTTTATACCTCTGTGTTATCTTATTAGTAAATGTTGTGTCCTCTTTGCTGCCTCTGCCATCCCAGCTCCAAATATTAGAACATACTTCACGCGAATTTATTCCAGAGTGTGTTACCTTTTCATAAAAATAGGATTGGTATATATTTAAACTTTTACGTTGATAACTATATAACTATATGTTTTCGTGAAAGGATGTGTTGCTATCTTTCACCTTCCAATGTTTTTGGGTATATGTGACAGTATTCTGGCTCGGTATGGCAAACATATTAATTACACCACCATAATTTGACCAATTATAATGGTTTTTGTAAGTGTCAATAAAATAGCTGTCATCTCCAGTTGATTAGCCCAAACTACTAAGCACGATGAGATCCAGTATTGCACACCCCAAACGAATAACTATATAATATGTACATATTATTCTGTTATGATATTTTTATGATGATATGACAATTGATTTAATGTTTAAACATATTCCAATATATGTTATTTTGGTTAACCATTTAAACCACAATAACAGCGTTAAATGTTATGGATTTTCCACTTTATATATGGTACAATGTGTGTATACATACTCAACATAATGTGTTCGGTTGGATATTATATAAATGTAGATGTGATAAAAATATATAATATATCGTTATAGACGAGTGGAAAATTTATGTAATTTCATTCAATTTATTTCGTATTCTAAACAATATTTTGGCTAAAACACAAATTTTATGCACATTTTGGAAATTGATGATGGCATTGTCCAACATATATGGTGATTGAAACAATAAAATTTTCACAAAATTAATTTTTCCGTTGCCCCGAATATGGGATTAGTGTCTGTCCTAGTCATTTTCAAAATATTATATTATACGACAATATTGTTCAATAATTGGCTTATGTGTCTATGGACATTTATGTATACGAGAGTATGGATTTTATGATTTTTTGTGGTTTTGATTATATGACCACAAAATACATATTCGCCTACACACGTTTTTTATGTATCGTTTAATATATAATATTTACACACACACACACACATATTACATAATTTTGTTGTGAGCTTTTATATATATACTTAGATACATATTCACAAATCTATAAAAAGCTCAAAAGTATGGAATACTTATTTTCCTTAAACATGCTGTCAAGTATATTATATAGGTATGTATATATAGTGTACATACATGTTTATATATGTATAAAAAAAATTATTACTCGTGTGATTCATGTACATACCAGAACACATAAGCTTTTTATACTTTTTTATGTAATTTTAGCATTTTTACGACCATAAGATGTTATGCGCTAGGAGTCACGCGAAAAACAAAAAATTTACATGCGGAATATAAAAACCGCACACGAATGAATACACACGTTGAACCATGTGGTACCTCGAACAAAATATTTGTTAAAACTTAATTAAGCCCTCGATTAAGTGGATCGTATGTATGTTCACGTATACAATGTACAGTCGCAATAAAATGTCTTACAAATTAACTTACTTACTTTGCCACTCTTCCTCCCTCCTCTCCCCTCGGCATAGCACATGTATATATGCATTATAAATGCTGTAATTTTCTTAATAAAATACTTGGAGCTTTTAGTTTTGTTTTGTTGCAAATTTTCGTCTGCCGACTGGAATTTTTATCTGTTTGGAAAATTGAAAATTTCGATTCGTTTTAAATTTTTATAGCGAGCACAACTGTTTTGTTGTTGCTGGTTGGAAAAGCAAACAGTAACGATGTCTATGTATACCTATGTATGCATATCGTTACATGGAAAACTGAAAATATTTGCCATTTTAATATTTTATTATGTTATATGATTTTGAGGTTTTTATGATGTGAGAAAATTTATTTTTCATGTTTTGGTTTTATGCAAGCGCTTGTTCGGTGTATGCTTATGGTTTTTGGTAATTTTTTGGATAAACGATGTAGGAAACCAATTTTTGAAGTAGATTTTAAATTTTTTCTCGATTGAATTCTTTTCTAATTTAGGGGTTTAGGTAACTAGTAAATAAACGTTTACGATTTTTCAACATTCGGTTAGGTGAAACGTAGATTAATATTGACAATGTTATGAAAAGTATAGAAAAACAATTTTTATAGAAATTTCCGTGTTGAGAGGTATGAGTTTCGATTGAACGTGGTTGCAAAGTTTTTGAGGTAGTCGTTTTCCTTTAAAGTTTATCTTACCATAAAATACTGGACTTTAGACGACTTATTCGTTTTGTATGAAAATTTTGACTTGAAATATCTAAATCTAAGATCAAAAGTCTTGTATTGGTTTTTAAATAATTCAACAATTAGTCTCATGGACATTATTAGAGAATATAATTTAAGAGATTTCTGAATTTATTCAATATTACATATGAGTATTTTAATAAGTTTTAATATAAATGTTTTCCTGTTAGTTTGGTAATTTTTCGAAGCATTAAAATTTTTTTTTGCTGGAAAATATAATACAGTTTGAACTAGAAGCGCTGTAATACAGCTGGAAGCGATACCCTCACCATTTCTTTATTTTATAAATATTTCGAAAGAAATTTAAAACCCTTAGTGACATCCAATTTTGTTTTATTTACTCTATTAACACTTGCATGTTTTACGGCTGCGAGTACTTCAGCCTAGTGATCCGACCAGATTTAGTCGCCTCCTACGGCAAGCTATGTTTCTGTAATGGTACTCTAAATGCTGTTAAAGTTAGCCGAAAGTTTCCAGCAGAAAAAATAAAAAAATCGATAATGCAGATATTGTCTTTGCTATTCCAGCCGAAAGTTAAAACATTTATATTTTTTGATTGATTCCCAAAAAATTTTTGGTTGGGAATCAATCAAAAAATATAAATGTTTTAACTTTCGGCTGGAATAGCAAAGACAATATCTGCATTATCGATTTTTTTATTTTTTCTGCTGGAAACTTTCGGCTAACTTTAACAGCATTTAGAGTACCATTACAGAAACATAGCTTGCCGTAGGAGGCGACTAAATCTGGTCGGATCACTAGGCTGAAGTACTCGCAGCCGTAAAACATGCAAGTGTTAATAGAGTAAATAAAACAAAATTGGATGTCACTAAGGGTTTTAAATTTCTTTCGAAATATTTATAAAATAAAGAAATGGTGAGGGTATCGCTTCCAGCTGTATTACAGCGCTTCTAGTTCAAACTGTATTATGTGGATAAATGAATTATACAGAATGTACGATTAAAGTCATTTACATTGGAAGTGAATTACAATGAAGCATTTCAAATGAAAGATCAGACGAGTTCCGTACTTAAAACTCCCACCTTATCCACAGTTAACATTTTACCTTACCCCAAACTCAAATCGAGAATGTACGACTTTATTTCTAAGCTCTGCCAGCCTACAGTTTAAAAATATGGAAGAATACATTCGACTCTCCATCAGGGGTGGTATAGATGCGTTTATTTACAACACCGATCGAAAACGTTTGATGTAAATTTCACCTATCACGGTTGGAATCCGTAACATATCCAATTACCGAAACTTTGATCACTACGGCCTTTGGTCGGTTCAAAAAACCTTTGTTCGTTAAATAACCTACAGGACCTTTGATATCCAGAGCTTTAATATCCAGGACCTTGACATCCAGGACCGTTATAAGTTTTTTATTGATTTACAACTATTAGATTTCTAACTATATATTATCTTAAAGGCGAACCATATAGATATCCACTGAAGTTGACAAATTGGTCTACTCTTGGACCATAAAACATTGGAAATAGTTACATTGGATGAAAATTTAGACAAATTATTGCGGCATTTTAAACTCTAGGTATCATGAAATTTTTAGTAGGAACGAAAATAAAAATCAACTTCTGAAACTTTTAGCCATCTAAACTTTATGTGTGTCAGTTTTCTACTTGCTGTGTACCTACTCTATGGTCTAGCAATATTTCATCATCTAGACTACTAGTTTACTACATTAATAAGAAAATCCTTTTGGTTTACAATATGTCCTTTCGCTGTTGGCAATTGCAAAATCGTCACATCGCTACAACAACTCTAATTGTGAAATTTTGTTGTCGCATAACATATTCATATAGAACCGTTCAGTTTCTTTTTCCTTTCATACTAAAATCTTAATCAATTTTTAATTCTCTTTCTCTAAACTTAAAATGTAAGTTACGATATATTTCCGAGTTATATGTTTCTTTCCTGATAATTTCTGAAGACACTTCCGCTATGGTACCATTTGTATAGTAAAAAAGTTAAGATTCTTGGAATTTTTGGTTTGGTTAAAATATTCTGCAGACCAGTATAATGGTATCTCTGAGGAGTGTTAATTAAACTGTCACGGTATTATTACTCTCACGTATAACTAAATATTCGTGGGAATTTAAATATCGGAACGTCTTCAAGGGCACGACTGAGGTTTAATGACTAACCAATTCAGTCACGTAAAATTTGGCACTACATACACCGAAGGCTGTGTGGCTAGAGGAATGTTTGGTCTCTACTACAAATAAGGTGACTTTCGGTTTAACAATATGTCATAATGCAGAGCTTTGCCATAGGTGTATTTATCGTGCTATTAAGTGGGAGAGAAAATGGAACCAATAATCAAAATAAACTAGGTGCGAGTGATTTATCAGAAAGCATTAGGTATATAAAAGTGAAAGCTCTTTAACTCAAAATACATATAGCAGGAAGCATTCGGCGATGACGCCGAGCTGCAATGTAATAAGGAAAATTGCGACAGTAATGAGACACAAACGTTTTTTGCGATCCAACGACTTATCTGCTATGCTGGAGTAGTGCGGCAGTCCAAAAAGTCCCTGGACTGAAAGAAAAGGTGACTAACCCAATACTGATAGACTAAAGAATAAGCTAGCGAACGATTATATTGAGGATAATGGACATAAATAAAGAAGATGAACAGATACGAGAGCGTTATAGTAAAGACGAAAGGACAATCTGCTATAGATAATGTTTAATTAGGTGTCGATATTAAATGTGAAATCAGATGTCGATATTAAAGATATAAGAGATAAGAGTGGAAAAAACTAAAGCCAGACTCTTAGAGAGGCGATTGCAGGAAAGATTGATGATGTAATTTCAGTGATAAAAAAAATAAGCAGTGGTACACATAAGGAATCTCGAGGAAGGAATTTTGATTCAAATAGACACCTCTTTGTAAGAAAAATTCCAACAAGATACTTGTAACATCAATAAGACCGGCCCACTCTGGCACAAATAAAACCTTTGTAAAAGAGGAAGATTGGATTGAATTCGTATAAGATATATACAAAATATGGGATTTGAAGCTCAATTGGCTTGCGATCGTTGAATTTTTTTAAACTAACACGAAATGAAAATATGCGTGTTCCAAATCGAAAAGATATGAGATTTGACTCGACACTTTGCCGAAACACATATATAGTTGAGTTAGTTCATGTTTCGGATAATACGGATAATACTGATGTCGATAGTTATTTATAATAATGGATTTTAATTAAAACTTTATTGTTTATTTTATAATTTGGTTTTATTAGAGTTTAACAATTCACTTGCTCATTCGCTTATTTATCTTAGAATGACAAAAATTATACAATCTTTCATGAAGTTAAAAGTAATCTATTACATTATTAATTATGTACTAATTTAATTTAAGTAGAAAGTGCTACTTATTATGTTTCTATTGTTTGCAACCAAGTGCTATAATTATAATTTATAGATGTTGACTGTCAACAATAATAATAACAAGAAGGTTATAATAGAAATGTTAGTATTCAATAACATTTAATATTTGACATTAAATTACTTTGTTGGTGCGACATAATGAACTTATAAACAAATAAACTAATTCAGATAAGTGTTCTAACTATATAAATTCAAAATCGATTATTTACTAATATTAAATACAAGTCCCTGGAGCACCGAGCGTCGCTCGGTCAAAGTTGGTTAATATTCAATTTAAAGAAATATAACTACATTTATATACATTTGATAGGGTAAAAAATCTTTTCTAATTTATTATTTTTGTTGAGAATAGAACTTTTCTACGTTATGAATATTAAATTATATATTTGAGAAGACAAATTATTTGCGAATATAGGGAAAAACAATATATGTATCTCTAGAAGTTTCGCAAAATACAAAACCTCTATTTTTGATTGTATTTCGTATTCAATTATTATTCATCTAAATTCTAATTGTATCATTAGAAATAAAAAATATTTTATAAAATTAAGTGTACTAATTTCCACACCTCCCAAGGGGAATAGTACTTGGTGCGCTTTTTTTAAAGTGGTGTCCCCAATAGGCCTAATTCACAAAGTCGCATTATCAAAGGAATTTTTAATGTATTGTATTTTATTTAGTTAAGAAATTCTACCGATGGGAAAATCCATCGCCCTGCTGACGAATTTTAAAGTATTTTATTTAGTTAAGAAATTCTACCGATGGGTAAATCCATCGCCATGCCGACGAATTTTAAAGTATTTTAGTTAGTTAAGAAATTCTACCGATGGGTAAATCCATCGCCATGCCGACAAATTTTAATGTATTTAATAATAATTACACAACACTTAATTACACTATTAAATAATTCAAACTCTTCTATTCGAATTCCGATTTATGTTTAAAGCTTTTTTCCAGACAACATTTCGAGTGTGCTCTGGATTGTGTTGTGGTAATAGGACCTTTAAACTATTTTCTGTTTTAACTCGTGAAAAAGCCACATATAACATGCCATGTATGAACACTGATATTCGAAGATCAACGCCTACAAAATCAAAAGTTTGGCCTTGAGCTTTGTGCACCGTCATAGCAAACGCTGGTCGAATAGGAAATTGATGTCTTTGCATTGTACATCCAAGTTGACATTTGCTGGAGTCGAGTGTTATTCTTGGTATGTGCACTTCGCGGTCTGATTGTTCGCCAGTGATGATTTTGGCCTTAATGATGTTGTTGCACAGCTCAGTTACGATTAATCTTGTTCCATTACAGAGTCCTTCTGAGACATCTAAATTCCGCAATAACATTATAATTGAGTTCTTTTTCAATTTCAACTCATGCGGTGGCAAATCGGAAATTTCAATGGTGTTAAGAAACTCCGATGTGAATTGTAATGCTCCTTCTGGTTGGTCTTTGACTGAATCATAACTTGTATATACCTTGTAATCCCCAGGGAGCCGCTCGATAATATCATCATTAATCTTACCTACGTCTTTGTTTAGCGGTGCTAAAATTGTTCTATTTTTCATTCCTTCATAATTGTGATTGCTGAGGCAATTACCGAACACTTCATTTATCAAATTGCCATTGGATAGCATTTGCACTGGTATTTTGATTTCATCAAACTGGTTCAACGGAAGTATTCCGTCTCCCAACTTTAACAAATAATTTGCGAATTCAATTTGTTCAAAATCGACACGCATATTATCCACCAATGAAAATGAACAGAAATTTATCCAGAGGTGACTTTTTTTTATTGATAGATCGAGCAGTTCACTTTGGTTGGCTCGGGGCTGAACAGGCAGGCATTGACGAAAATCACCTCCCAGAACCATAATCTTTCCTCCAAATGGTTCATTCGAATTTCCAATTCTTCGTAATAATTGATCCATATTCTCGAGCCCATATTTCGGTAGCATAGGTGCCTCATCCATTAAAAAAATGTCAATCTCTGAAAGTTCTGCGGCTTTAACTGACCCCGGTTTTATGCTTGAGATCGATTCAGATGTCAATGGTACCTTGAGTCCAAAGGTCTTATGTGCAGTTCGTCCATGTGGTAATAAAATTGACGCAATCCCTGTGAAAGCCATGCACTTGACATTAAAATTTCGGCCCTGCAACATGTAGTAAAGAGTTTTGTATATAAACGTTTTGCCTGTGCCACCTGGACCATCAATAAAGAAACACTTTTGACTAAGAACGTTCTTATTAATTACTGCATCCAAAATCAAATCAACAATCTCCATCTGTTTTTCATTAAGCATCTCGTACATGCGGCGACCGAGAGTTGTTGAATTGTCGATATTAAAGACTTGTTCATTTAACTGGTTCTCATAGTCGTCAATATTGTCCATACCGAAACGTTCTACCCAGTAGCGAAAATTTCTGCCTTCCGTTGCTTCTGTGTTTAATTTGTAGGCTATAACCCTATATGCTCGTTTAATACCGTCTTCGTCAGCATTGCCAATTCTTCTGGCTTCTTGTATAAAATCCTCAGCCAAATCTCGCTTAAACGTTTCCCAGAGACGTTTTGGATTTTCAGGGGAACCAAAAATCAGTATCTGCACGAATAACGTTCTCATTACTCTTGGCATTTTTGACACGGCTGATTCTTGGAGACCTTCTATCCACTGCCGATCGTTGAATACGAGTCCTCGAGCAAGGCAAGCTTGTTTGTATGTGGAATATCGGTTGCCGTTAACCATCAAAAGATCATCGAAACTTGTTGCGTTCTTAACGTGATATAACAATAGTCGCAAGTGGTAGAGTTCTGGTTGAGCAACAAAATTAATGTTATGAATTCGACCAATAACGCGTATGCAACGTTGCCGAGGCACCCATTTACTTGATGTACCTACCCATTTACAATATTCTGGTATCTGCCAATAGTAGTGGTAAACTACATTCGCATTTTCATTTGTAGATCGGTCTACTTGTTGTCTCAACGCTTGATTGTACATGAAATATGCATCTAATGTTGAGTTCTTTTGCCCAATGTCTGCCAAATCTTCTTGTAGTTGGTCGATATTTGTTATTCTGTATTGGCCGGGTAGATGAATGTCCAAACGTTGAACTGAGTGGCTTTTTTTTTGAATTTCATTGCCAAATAATCGCCAACATGCTTCTGGTGGAGTAATACATCTACCTTCGACATACGTGTCTGCTTCATTATAAATAAGTTGTCTTTCATCTCCAGTTATTTTAATGGATGCACAATCATGACCCTTATATATATATTTGTAAAGATATTTTACAGCTCGGATGGTTCCAACATATTCTACATTTATATGACAATCATATCGCTTTAGTAGATACGCATTATAAGGTGCAACATGACGATTATCTCTTGTTATTCGGCGATTATTCCTGTCCTTCCGGTATACGGCATGTTCATGTACAAACTCTTCGGTATTATGTTGATCTAATTTCGGATCATAGCGACGTCTGTACTTTGGCTTCTCGTCATCTACTAAGGACGTTAAATCTTGGAAGTCCTTAGGAAAGTTGAAGCGGCATTTCACGGCACCATTCTTCTTTACCATACAAGTCGCCTCTGGGTTTAGGTCCCCACACGGATTATGAATCATCCACTTTAATACAAGGTTCCGCAACTCAGGATCACTATCTCCGGGAATTTCGGCAGATATTAGATCGTCTACTTCTTCTGCACTATGGATTTTATCTTCAGGATTCATAATCAAAAGTAGATGCATGTGTGGGAGGCCCCGCTTCTGAAATTCGATTGTATATACGTAAGCAGCAACTCTTCCGAAAATTTGAACTTTATCCAGTTGATTAATGATGTTGTCAAATTTAAGTTTTGCAATTCTAGCAACCAGATCAGGCCGATCTTGAGTAGGTTGCTGTAAATTAGTTCCATCATCGAAGTTAATACATGATGCTACTTTCAATTCCGGCCAATTGGGATTACAACTAACAGTTATGAAGAAATCTGGCGGTCCAAAACGGCGAACAATTGCCATAGCATCTTCGAAGTGTTCTGTATAATATCGAGTTGAACCAGGAAATGATGATGGCAGTATTACCTTTTCAGTAACAACAGCTTGCTTTTCCCTAGCGAGAGTGTCAATAAATTTGTTAACCCCGGCGTAACTGTCACTAAGAATTTTTTTTTGATTATGCTTAATCCACTGAATGCGATCTCGTTCCACTCTTATGTAAGTATCGACTAGATATTGTTGAAAAAGTCGACCACCAAAATGCAAGGAATTGAATTCTACTTCGCGTAGATCGATATTGAGTATTGATGATCTTGGCGGAAGGAGCTTTATAAGTTCTGGTCGAAAAGCGATACGGTATTGGGCTAATTCGAGTCGGGTAAGATGTTGTCGACTGGCATACGGGTTATGTAGTTTCATATCTAGAGAGTATCCGACCGTTCCTTTTGGGTAAAATAAAGGATATGTAAAAGGTTCCACACGGTTATCAATATTTCTCAATGTCACGAGTGTTTTACCACGTTGGTGAACTACCATCTCATTATCTGGAATGCTTTGATCGGCATTCATTGTGAGAACCGCACATACATCATTTGATGCTGGAACATTAAATCGTCTATGGTCTGTACCATCTGGTAATGTGAATAGGAGTCGAACACGTGGAGGTGCGATTCCGGTCATAGCAGCACGCTGATTTACTTCCTGTTCCACTTCTCGCATCATCATAAAACCTTGAACAAACTTGTTTTGAGATCTAATGATTTCCTCCAGTAGTTCAATTAAAGTTTGACTTATTCCAAGGTTAAGTGGATGTCTAAGTCGTTCGACAACAGCATCATCTGGGTCCAAAAAGTACATTTGACCGTATTGTGGCCGTTCTAATTCACCTTGGGCATTTTGTGTAGGATGCACTGCCATATTCATTTTATGATAAACTTGTCCGCTTACCGTAAAACTAAAAATACCGCGATTGTTAATAGTGCGATCGTCGTTTACATTGAATGAAGCTAAAGCGAAACAAGCATTTAAATTTCGAATTCTATTGTGGAATTCTGCTGCATGTGAATGTTTCCTTATAAAGAGCTGCATTAACTCATTCGGAAAAATCGGAGCATTTAACTTTATTCTGCCGTGCAAGCAACAGTCATTAAACGAATTGTGATTCGTTGAGTTACTTACACGTTCTTCAGGGAAATGTACAGCTCCGCAATGAATACATGCAACGTTAAAAGGTCCTGAACTGTAGTAGGTGACGTTAGCATTAATAGCGATCTTGTGGGTCGGCAAATGATTTAGTCGTCCTCTTTGGTATCGAATATTACGACGTCGTTGTTTTTCCAAGCGAAGATCATTTTCCTCCCTAGTTTCGTTTGATATTCTTTGCGACGTATGAACTCGGACTGCTTCCAAGCGTAGATCACGTTCCTCGCTTGTTTCATTATCTAAGCGGGCAGTTGCACGTCGTTGCAAGTCCCTCAGTCGCTGATTACGTTCCTCGCTGGTTTCATTATCTAAGCGGGCAGTTGCACGTCGTTGCAAGTCCCTCAGTCGCTGATTACGTTCCTCGCTGGTTTCATTATATAAGCGGGCAGTTGCACGTCGTTGCAAGCCCCTCAGTCGCTGATTACGTTCCTCGTTGGTTTCGTTTTCCAATCGGGCAATTTGATGTTCTCTTATACTCTGTAGTCGCTGTACTTGTTTTTCAATGGTTTCATCCGCTGCAACCTTAGAAATTGTTTCCATACATTTCACCTTAGTGCTGCGTATTAGTCTTGAGGATGTTGCTTTCGGTTGGTCATATACATGATCTTCATTCAAGTTAATTCCATCGGAAGTAACAGAACGGGGATCCGAAACGGATGGCAAAGCACCAGTAGTTGAAGGTCCCGCCTGATTCAAATTTAGTTCCTCAGTAGCATTTTCATTCGTTGGTGCGTTCTTACTAAAAGAGTAAGACCTTTTCTTAGGGCGTCCTCCCGGCATCTCTAATATGATTAAATCGGCACCCTTTAAAAAATACACACACACACAAAAATTACTTTTAAATAAGATTTCGAAATATCTCTTAAAGAACACGGTATATAACGAAATCTTTAAAATTTGATACGCTTTAATTTTATTTAATTCACTTTTAAATTTTCCTCTAATTTATTATATATTATTAAAAATAAATAAGAAACACTAACCACTTTTTCAATTATTTTTAATACATATATTAAAAACAAAATTACAAAAAAACGTTATTAATGTGTGCGCGTTTATATCTAAACCTGTGGGCGCGTTTATATCTAATCTATCTACCCGTGTAACCAAAATTTGTGATCACAGTAGGTTGCACAAAGTTGTCACAAAACGGAATTTCCTTTTTGTCACATACATATTTTGATCATTTATCACATAAATTTGTGCGATTAAGTGACAATGTTGTGATCACAAAATGTTTATTAATTAGTCAAAACAAAATCACATTATTGTCACAAATGCATTCACAATTTTATGACATAATATTTGTACAGAACTGATGCCCATCGCAATCGATTTCTAATGCTCGAAAACCCCTCGTCAGTGATTTTCATTAATATAGGTTGATATGGTAAAAAATATCCGGGCCCCTCTGGAGCCCCCCCTTAAACGAGTGCTTCTGGAACCAACACCCATCCCAATCGATTTCTGGTGTTTGAAAACCCCCCGTCAATAAGTTTCATCAATGTAGGTTGATATTTGAAGAAAATACCTAAAAAAAAGGGGCCCGGGCCCCACTGGAGCCAACCTTAAACGAATTTTCGGGAAACCAAAACCGATCGCAATCGCTTCGTAGTACTCGAAAACCCCCCGTCAGTAATTTTCATCAATCTAGGTTGATATGGAAAGAATATAACTAGAAAATGGGGCCCGAGCCCCACTGGAGCGCCCCTTTAACGAGTTTTGGTGGAATCAACACCCATCGCAATCGACTTCTGGTGTTAGAAAACCCCCTTCTGCAAATTTTCATGTAAATCCTACGTGCCGTTTCCGATATCGTTGAAATATATATATATACAAACAATTATTGCTCGTATTATAATATTAGATTTTAGGTTTGTTTGCTAATGTTGTCAAGGTCTTAACCTTGGTGCAATCAGCTGCGTAAACAGTTCAGGAACCCTTGAATTATAGATTTACTTTGTTAAATTTTTATAAAAGCTTAATTATTTTTCTGTGATGATTGCCAAGACGAATAAGATGATGTTTTATGCCTGGGATAATATTTGCTTTCATGATAGTATTTTTCTGGGTTGACATTAAAATCGTGGGATGATAGTTACTGTCGTGACAGTTTTAGTGTTGCCATTGCATTTTGATGAGATAAAACCTGGACTAACTTTAAATGCATATTACTCCCAAGAAGTTCATTCTATCTCCAATGATGAAATATTTTTTTCCCAAGAAGTTCATTCTATCTCCAATGATATAATATTCTTTTATGTTTTTAAATAACTTGTTTTAGAATCAGCCAGCTTTAAAAAGTTTATATCTTAAGTTATTAATTAGAAGTAAGATCGAAATTTCTAAATCAAATTATATTATTCGTTATTGTAAATGTCTGTTCAATTTAGCTCACCGTCACCATTTCACAAACTTTTTATTCAATTTCAAACCATATCTTTGTCAAATTTAACAAAACATTTAAAAACATTCAGAAGTGGCTGTTTCTGAGGCGACAGCTCATAGCCCGAAAGAACTTGAAATTGTTAAAACAACGCTAAAACATAACCATTAAGTTTTTCAGTTAAAAATGAATATAATATTGGAAAATATCCGCGAGCTTTTCTTGGAATGTCAATAATAAACGACTAATGTTGGCCAGCAATGCATCAGTTGTTCCTGCAGTTCATCAGCATAAACTATAGTGACGACTTCACGTGCCTCAATAATCAAGAAGATTCAATTTATTTATTTTGAATCAATAAGCCCATTTGTCGTAATCAAACTATCGATAAAAATTACAAAGTCGTGACGACATTATTGTCAAAGTTAACTTGGATATGTTAGAGCGAGATTCAAGAATTATGAGAATTTTCCAGAGAGAGAGAGCTCATTAAATGCCGTACACGAAAACGATTTCTATTTAACAGAGAAGAAAATGTCTCAACCGACTTAAGCCAATAGACTTAAACTAAGCTAGTATATACTATACATGTAGTTAGATGATAAAGTTATAAATCAAGAGGAGATTTATTAAGAGTAGCTATATAAAGGGCTACCTGAATTCTTACTAACGATAACTAAGATAAAACCTTGATGGTTAATCTAACCACAAAAATTATACCAAAATCTAAACAAGCAAGTGGCAATCTATTTTTGACATTTAATATCTTGTATTCCTACCTCAATTAAACAATCTTGTCGAACAGAATAAACAAACGATTAAAACCAACTGTTCAAACTGTAAAATCTATAAAACTGATATAATGTTAACCAACGACATATACTTTTCTTGTTATCTATTTATAATAATCGTATTGTGGAAGACACACACACACACACACACAGGTGATTAGTCTGGTTAAATTTTTCCATCAAAATAGGTTTTTCGAGAGATGTATTCAACTGAATTTGTAATTCATTCAATCAACGATTAAAATCAAATTTTCTACCAGCCCCTATTTATATATTGTGTATACCGGGTTTAAATCGATTAGTGATTTTATTTATCCAAATAAATTTCCATAAAGAATCAATAAAATCCATGAAAGCACAATTTGTGTGTGTGTATGTGTGCTTTTTCAATGCCTATAAAAGATTATATTTGAGTAACACCGCGTGGCAGATATTTTTGTGTTGTTAAACTGTGCACGGTGTGGTGTGTCTATATACGAGTATGTACATCCATATACGGGTTGTGTTATAGTTTTTTTTTTTACTCTCATTCTCCGTGTCAACTACATAAAATAATGCAAATATATTTCATGTTTATTTTAGCATTATTTTCCAAACAAGAAAAACCATAAAAAGAGGTTAATGGAAATCGATTTTATATTAACGGCACACAGGCAAGAACATAACGAGTATAGAACTTTTTTATGCTGGTTTTGGCTTTAAAGCTAAAAATAAGAACATAACAATTTTTTTTTGGGATAATAAATATTTTCACGCGATTTTCATTTTGTTTTAGCCACCCAAAAATACCCCCTTTATATATGTATAAATATATGCAAACAAAGATCATGACTATCGATATCGTGGCGCATCACGATGTATTCTTTATAAGTCAAAGCTCACAAAATTATACCCATATATGCCTACATACAATAAAACTCACCTTAGAGGTATAAAAATCCGCCATGAAACTATGTATATGTAGGCACAACATAAATAAATTATAATATTTTATGTTCTAT
Organism: Tipula lateralis; assembly: GCA_963932295.1. Classification (NCBI taxonomy): domain Eukaryota; kingdom Metazoa; phylum Arthropoda; class Insecta; order Diptera; family Tipulidae; genus Tipula; species Tipula lateralis. The sequence continues at coordinate 2,229,725 of OZ010738.1, forward strand.
GTGGTGAACTATATATATATGGTATAGATAGATAGATGTATAAAATCGGATTACCTAAAATAACAGATTCATCATCGTTCGTCTATACGTAAATTTATAAATTTTAACAAAAAGCTTTCTAGTGGTTGTTCATGATTTGGTTTTCATTGTTAAATTATCATGACGTAACAGTGTTTTAGCTAAAACTCTATATAAATATAATATATAATTTCGTATGATAATGTAATCAATGGACTATAAAATGCATAATCATAGATAATTGATTTTATATCAATAAGCTTTTACGCTTAGAAGATAATACGTTTATATTTTGTGAAATGATAGATGAGGTGTACCTCCCATGTCACTGCTACATAAATAATATGTTAGTCAGCTTAAATTATATTCTAGTAAATTTGATTTATTTATGATTAATGAAATTTTTTACCTGTCATTAAGGTTTTGCTAAAAACTGACGTCATCATTATCTGCTGATAACTAATGATGGTAACCATTACTGGTATCAAGATTGAGAAATACATGATGTGCCATTAACTCGGTCCGCTTTTAACATTTGCACGCGATTTCAATTTCAGAAGTGATGCAAAGTTTATAAAGCTCAAATTTGATACTCTTTGAGTTATACTAACCTTATAATACTAACATTAGTGGCAGATAAAGCTAAATTCGATGAAAAGTAAGTGCTTTGAACTCAACAAAATCATTTACCATTATATTTATCCTTTCTGGTTCCATCATAAGGACATTGAAATCTCTAAAGTTTATGTTTAGAAAACGAATACTGGATTTTTAAAATCTCACTCATATCTTTATCTCACAATTTTTGGGAATTAAAAATATTTCATATTGCTCTGTGACGAAATCTATTGACAGCATCTATAGTTTTTTCTGTGGCCCAGTACTGTAGTTTTATTTACACATAACTGATTCTACCAATGCTTACTAATGCATAGGTGCTCTAGCGACCGATGGTTAAACTAAAACTTAAATGTTTGCAGAATATCGCTTGTCGGGTTGTGATTGGACAATATCGTTGACTCCCCTCCTAGCCATGGAGCTCATTCTTTCCTTACAGAAGGTTCAGCAGCCTTCATTCTCGGTACACCTTGTTCGGCTGAGGATTTTCGCTTGAGGCTTGTAAGGGTATAAAACATTTTTTTGGTTGGGCAGCGTTGAATAAATAAACGATTTGTTTGTTTAGTGCAGCCCCAGAATTGGATGCCTTACGTCCAAATTGGTTTAGTTATCGATTCGTATAGAGCCGGCGTTTATAGTACAGGCTTAGCTTAGAATGTCTTCCTATTTGCCAGTACATCTCGAGTTATTTTATTTTAATTTGTTCTGCTTTTAATCTTATGTATTTCTAGTTCAATGGTGAATCAAGATGCAATCTGAAATATTTAGCAGATTCAGTTTGGGGAATATGTAATCCGCTGAGAAATGTATGGAGGTTGTAACGAGTATGTCAGATATACTGATTTTAGCTCGTTAAGTTTTATTTTCCAATCCCAGGTCCATTGACCGATTTTATCAAGTTCTTGCTGCATGTATTCCACTGATTGATTCTGTGATTCACTCGATATTATTATTGGTTGGCTCGTGCACCACAGGTTTCTGCCTGATTTCTTGAATTAGATTTTTGTGTGAGGTTTTCTTCACCTACACTGAAAAAAATAATTCAATAAACTCCGTTCATTAACTAGATTTGACTTAATTTTCATTAGAACAATGAATTTATTTATCCGTTATATAAAAATTCTAACAAACTCGATTATAAATTAATAACTTGATCGTTGAATCAATAAACAGGCGTTAATACAGTGTTTTTTCATTGTTTCGTTGTTGTTTAGAGAAATTAACGAAAATTATTACGATTTATCAATTTAGTTAATAAAATTAATCAGCACGAAACGATTTGCAGCAATAAACTATCAATGAAGCAATTTATGAATTTAATGTTCGTAATTCATATGATTTTTTATTAAACTGACGATTTGAATCAACAAATTAACTTCATTATGATAAGGAATTGAGCAGAATTGTTACACATGTTATTTAGTATTTGCATCGCCAATTTGACATAATTGTATATGCGTACATACATATTACTATTATATAATATACACAGTACGCATGAAAAATTAAAGTGCAATTTTTAACATAAAGACACCCAAATCTTCCATTAAGTTTTGTTTTACGAATACTGTATAATTTATCATATAAAAGTTGATGTTACTATATGGTTACCTTAGAATCTTTAAAGAATGTTAATTTACAATTTCTTCAAAAATTTGTTTTTTGGTTTGTTTTGAACAAACTGCCGTAGAACCATCTGCACATTGCATATAGCTCCATGCTAGCCTATAGTACTGACATGGAAGATGGGTTGGCCCATAAATTCTGCATTCCAACAGAGGGTGATAGGTATGATCATTCACACTACCGATCGCAACCGTATGGTAAAAATTCTCTTTAACATCCTGCCCCTATCGGAATTCGAACCCGATACCTCTCGGTCCAACTGCCGCAGCTTTAACCACTGCACCATTTGGTCGGTTCCAAAAATTTGTTGTAATCGGTTTATTGCAAGCAGTGCGTACCACCATCGTTAGAAAATTATCATCAAATTTAATTCCTTATATAATAAAAGCAACCAACAATATTATTAAGTTTATGTAATTTTATCGAGCTGTAAAGCTTCTGCGATTACCTATGTGATTGTTCATGCGTGGTTTAAAAGAACCATCCTTCTATATAAAATACATTGACAAACAGTAACGTCTAAGTTACAATTGTTTCCGAACACCATAACAATATAATTTATAAATGAACTTTAAAAACTGGAAACCATCTTAACCTTTTTCATAGTGATGCAGTAGTACACACCATTGCAAGTCTACCATTGAGATTAGTTAAACGCATTGAAAAACGTAAACAAATAAATAAATATACCTCTGAGCCATATTTAGGACCTTTAATTATAAATGTGTATGATATATTTGACCTATTATTGAGAGGTTCGATCCAGAATAGTCAGAAGCCATTTCCTACATAATAAGGTTTTTCTTTAAAAGTTGGTATGTAAGCATCTTTTGTATTAATTATTTATTATGTCATAACATTTTTATGTATTTTATAAACAATTATATTGAATCATCGAATTATTGAAGCATTGATTAGTAACAAAAATTATAAACTGAATTAAAATTTTCATTACTAAAATTATAATATTATTGGAATATTAACATTTTAATAGTTTGATAAACTATTTTATTAATTTTATAAATAACTTAAGGAAATTAATGTAAAATTTATTAGTTTGTAAACATTTTCATTACGACCATAAAGTTATTAATTTAATTAACGAATGAGTATATAAAAAATAAAACTGTGTTCTATCAAGTTTTAGACGAACCTCGAGTTTAAATGAGTGCCATACGTTAAAAGGAAAAGACTTGCTGTGGTGTTAAAAAATTAAAATAAAATTGTGTTAAAAAAAGTGTAGTAGTTTTTGTGTAAATAAATAAATAAATAAACGTTTCAAGTGTGTTACAAAAAATTTGATTTAGGTAATTATTAATTATTTTCTAATGACTTCATTTTTTTTTATTCAATTTTCAATATTGAGTTAGAGTCTATGTATTGGTCTAAAAATTAAGTTTTAAAAATGTTTATAATTTGTATAGGATTTTTATCATTAAGCACCTTTAAACCGATTAACGTGCCAAATGCTGTGCAGTCAGGCGAAGCAGTTTTAAGTAAGGAATTAGGTATGTATGAGAAGAGGTACTATTTTATTTAAAATTGAATGACCTAAATAAAAGTTAAATGACAAACTTATAATAATAAACTACTAAACTGATTGTAATACTAAAAGTTTAAGGTGGGTTCTCTAGTTAAGCGTTTAGTATTTTCACATGAAAGAGCAGAAATATGAATGCTTATTGCTAATGACTAACTAATTGTAAATTTATTTGTGACATATGATAGACTGTTCAGTTTAGTAGCGTTAAGCGATACAGAAATGTGAACATTTCTAATAATCGAAGAGAAGACAATAGAAATATCGAAGAAGTGATGTTCAGTGTATGTAGCACAAATTAAGTTAGTGGATTGTTATATGGAAATGTCCTAGTTTTTGTTAGTAAACCTCCATTAAAAATTTGTTATTTAAACTAGTCTTCAATAGCGACAACTGTGGTACTTGATTGGTCGCGATGTTAGTCATTCAATAATTTGTTTATTATATTGAACGACTCAATCGTGTACGAGGTTAATTATTTCACAGGATCATAGACATTTTAATCACCCATCGAGTTTTGTATGTAAGAGTTAAACTGTTTCTATTTTATTTCAAAACGCTTGTTATAAAAATAATTTCAACAATAAACTTCGTCAATTCATCTTAAATTTGCAAAGTAATCTTTTAATTAATTATTTAACATATTTTTATTATTAGTTCCAGAAATAGACGCAGAATGTTGTGAACGGTCATTAAAATTCGACAAACTTTCGGCTGAAGAGTTTGACCGTATTTGGCAAGCGTGTGCTATAGAATTTTAGGCATAACAATATGAAATAGCACGACTGCGGTTTTCGAAAAATGGCCATTTTATAAGCAGCCGTCGGGATATCGTTTGGTATAAATTTTTTAAACAAAAAAGTATTATGAATATATTATTAAAATTTATATTTTCTTTTTCAGATTGACATGGATTTTTCCGTATTTTTTCCAGAGTGCTCGAGAATTTTCATTCTTTTATTGTGGTCCCTACATGGGTACTTAAAATCTATGAAAAAAACCTATAAAAGTATAAATAAAACTTATAGTATGTTTATACTAAATAATAAATATATTAAAACTAAATTGGAAAAAAAACAAAGAGTTTTAATTTAAAAGAACCCTCCATAAATTTCACATGGACTCCAAATATACATATGTATATATATATATATATATATATATATATATATATATATATATATATATATATATATATATATATATATATATATTAATATGTATATGATTCACTTAATCAATTTAATTAATTTTTTCGTCATCGCAATGCATAATTTTTGGCCAAATTATAATTCTGTAATAAATGTTCATGACGGTTAAACATTTTTATTTAACCAACGAATAAGATTATTAACAAATTACTACGTTACCTAGTACATTTGTACGTTGATTAAATGAAAAAAGTTATGGATTTGAAAATTTGTTACAAAATCATAATTTTAGTTTAATAAATTAATTAAAATGTTCATAGAATCAATAATTTGCCTTCACATACATTGAAGTAATAATGCGTTATTTATATAAATATAATTTATAATTTTGTAAATTTTGTTCATTAATTAGACCACATATTTAATACCCTATAAAGTTATTGTAAATTGATAACTTAGCTTAATAAAATTAATTAATTGATTTGTTATTTTTGTTTTAAACTTTTTTATAAACAGTTTCATTAAACTAATGAATATTTTGTTACTCAATTAATAGACTTATGAACTAGTAACAGTCAGTTTACATAACCAATAACGAAAGTTTAAGGATCCTAACAATAAATAAATTTATTGCCACAATCATGTTTTTTATTGTATATGCGTATGTTTTTTTTTCAGTGTAGGCGTAGGAAACTGCCTCTTAAATAATATCATATTGTTGGTTTGACTTTTACTTAGGCGCTCTTCTATTGTTGTTTTTCTTGCTGAGCATTCAACTTTTTAAGATGTACCTGGTATCCTTTGTAGCTTTTCGGATGACCTTTTTCTCCACACAATGCACAAGTTAGTATAAAATTTCGTGGCTTAGGACATTGGTTTGTTTTATGGTTCTCTGCACATTTAACACATTTGGCTTGTCTATTGCAGAAGTTCTTCGTGTGTCCTAACTGCTGGCAATTTGTACACAGGTATACCTATTATCTGGTTAGGTGGTTCAATATAAATATTTGGCAACACAGCAAATTCTTTATTTCGTATATGTCCTTATTGGAGTGCATGGTGTGGTTGTTCTGGTATTTTATTTACTGTGGTATAGATACCTCCGGGGATGGGGTTTGACAGAGTTTTATTTCTGAGTTGGAGTTGGAGTTCTTCTCGAGTTCCTCTCTTTCCGTAAAGAATTTACTGTCGAGATTTTGTAAGCTCTGACTTCTACCATTGGGTGTCGCGCTCGTGGCAAAAAAGGCACTGTATTTGCTCTGTCAGTTGGAGGTCTCGGGTTCGATTCCCGGGGTGGTGACGAAACATCAATTACGATTGAGTGTTTTGATTCTATGTGCATGTATGTGGGTTGAACCGTGGACTCTAGTGGCATTGAGTCCTGTAATAATTTCCGTCTTCATTAATTTTTTTTCTACCATTGGCAGATATAGATGATTTCGTTACCCTCTTAAGTGCTTCGATTCTGTTTTGTAAATTTGCCATAACATCTTGGTATTTTTTACATTGTAATTCATATTGCTGGCATTTTATCCTAAGTTTATTATTCTGGCGCTCCAGCAAGGCTAATTTTAATGTCAGTTCATTGCCGTCTTGACGCTGACGGCGTCTTTGGGTTAATATTTTGTATTTTGTGTTTTTGAGTTCTAATAGTGATAATAGGCTTATACTCCTATCTGCTATAGTAGTTAAACTTTCCACTACCAAATCAGTAGTTGGCTTATTATGAAGTTCACACTTCACTTTAAAAATGAAAATGATATGCACAATATGCATCATACGCACAATGTGGACAGTAAAGTTTTTTTGGTTTTTTATGTAATCACGGCAGAAAAATACGTCTGCTCAATTTGAACAGTTAAACTAAACTGAAATCATTTAAGATGGTTTATCTATCCAGCGGTATGCGGATTTCATCACACTTGTTCATTTAGATATCGAAATGGTTTTCTCTCTTTCTTCCTCTCTTTGGCAAAGTGCAGGCTGTAGTATGTGATTAACTCTTTTAACTATTCCCTAACTAGCTCAAATTGGTGAGGGATTGTAAACATGTTCGAATCTTTTCGAGAGCAACAACAATGTTATACAGTTTAGCAAAATTTGGTTACCCAACTGTGTTTCATTGGACTTGAACTAGTTGCAAATTTTCTTCTTACAAATACAAATAAAAAACATTTAAAATGCATTCTGTTAAAGAAACAGAACGCGTCTGTGCACCATTTTAGTGTGGAATCTTGAAGGGTCCCAGCCAATTTTAAGAACAATTATAATAACTGCAGTTATTAAGGGTAAATATTTTGAAGCAAGAATTCTAGGTAACAAAACCGTACATCAATAAAATGTTTGTTCAAGTGTGCTGATTACTAAAAGCCAGTTTCACGTTACTCTTAAACGCAGTGAAACTTATATAGAGGATATCCTATAGATTTTCTCAAAACAGACACTGTTAATGTTTCTGAAATTCTCTATTCATGAGATCAGTAACGCATGAAAAAAAATTGGTTTCCGCGAAGAACGGACAATACTTGTTTTGTTAGCACTATATGGCATCAGTATCAATACCATTCGATTCAAAATTATTTGATGCACAACGTATTGTGAATTCTGCGGGACAATTATTCCACCTATACATAGAATTTCGGATGTGAACGTAAGCTTACAGTCAATGTAAACTATTTGCATGCCTTATGGGGCTCACTTTAATAATATGTGTTTCGTAATGCTTCGGATTTGGTTCAGTTTTGCATCTTAGACCTATTCGAACCATTATTGTGTTCATTATGGGCAGTTATAAGAATGGCAATAAAAACAATAATACTAAATTAAGAATTTTAACATAAACGAGTACCTGAAAGTTCCGTACAATTGCCATTTAGCATTGTATACTATATGATAAAACCCACAAACACATAATTACAATGCAAATGTAGGAAATCATTATTTATCGTAAACTTTTTCCATTTACTATACTCTACTATGTTACTATGTACTTGGAAGGAATATGAAAAGCTTTCGTATATGTACGTACATATTATTAAACAACTATTTTGTGTGGTATGTATATTAAAGTTATTGTTGTTAAAATATTATATGAGATTACTGTTAACACGATATATATATATATATATATATATATATATATATATATATATATATATATATATATATATATATATATATATATATATATATATATATATATATATATATAATTTAGAAACACAAAAACAAAAGTTTTATTTATTTATTTTTGTTCTAATGACTTAATCAGTGGATATAAATATTTATTTAGTTATTTGAAATATAAAAAATTACGTAAAGCTTTTAATTGGACTTTTGCCAAGGGTGTTGGTGTGAGAAAGTTTATTTGGCAAAATAAAAATAGTTTACATCGATGCCTTTTGATAAAATTTATTTTAAAATCTAAAAGCTTTTTGTGGTAACTCACATACTTATATACGTTTAACACACATACATACAAGTAGCTTGGTTTATGGTAATCTATTCATATGTGATGTAGAAGGTGGCTAGACATGATTCATATATGAATACAAAATGTTATATTAATTTAATGCTGTTTTGAGATATTTATCAACCCATATACCTTTTTCGATTCAATTTGTCACCTCTGACATACACACACAACACACATGAACTCAAATAATAATAAAATTTATTTTGATAGCATCTTTAATTTTCAACCCAAATATGTATATCCGTAGCTCAAGACGAAACGAATGATTGGAATGTAATCATTTGATGAATAGATTATTGAGACATATACCGGTATGACATTTCGATTGTAAAATAACACAACGTGGTCGTATATATGTATATATACACTGTGTGGCTACCTGTTTTATTTTTTATAGTTGCTAAGCTTGATGTTAGATATAAATTGGATTTTTTATCGTTGGTTTAAAATTGTCGATGAACCAACAACAAAAATTAAATTAAGTGTTAAGAAATTTTCTATTTCAGATAAGAACACTCTTGTATATATGTGTATAGACGAAAAACACTCAAGTGTGTCGTCTTGTCCCAAAGGCAATATATGACAAAATAATTGTATTTATTTATTTTCTGTTTTCGAATTAAAAACAAAAAATATATTTAATTTTAGAAATAAATAAAACTTAATAGAACACATCAAGATGGTAAAATCTATTAATTTTATAAGAGTTCTTATACCTGTAGAGATAACATTCAATATCTTAGAAACTATACATAATAAATAATTATTTACTTGCTGGTAGCAAATCGCCCCGGTTGTTATATAGACTACTCATGTGTGTTATAACTTTTTGATCCTGTCAACATAATTCGCATGTAATTACGCGCTGAAACTCTTAAAGCTCGGTACTAAAATTTCAATAAAGCTCGTAAAGCCGGTTTTATAGCGCCACCAAATACACTAAAAGTAAAATATTGTAGCCAACTCAATCCATATACTTTGTTATTACGTATCCGCCCCTCGATTCAGTCAATAATTTGATACTTAAAACATTCTTGTGATGTCTTAAGAAAACATAAATATAGAAAATTTATGTACATAAATTTATAAATAAAAAAAATAAATAAAAACTTTATATGTTTATGACAATAAAAATTCATATTTATGATTATTAGTAGTACACACACACATATATATATATTTATACATAAAACAATCAATATATGATCTAACACATAACAATATTATATAGGGAGGAAAACATATTTTTATGATCCTGTGTGTCCATATAATCTATAATGTGTCGTAATTCTTTCGGCCACTAAAACATCGATATATCATTAAAATGCACTAAGACAGAGGGATGCGACCATCATCCCATAACATTTGAGATCCAACATCGATGAAGTAAGGGGGGGGGGGGATTTATAGGGTTCATTTGAACACAAATAAATCTTACTTTAATTTCAAGCTGTCCTCAATGGATTAATAGAAAACAAACTGCTACTATCGTTTGAAGAAAAGTAATATTTATCTCATTTAAAGGTGTGTGACTAGGAAGGGGAAGAGGATCATGATGGGTGGAAAATATGCAGAAAGCTGTTTTAACCATTCAATGGTTAAGGCACTCATGTACAGTTTAATTTAAGCCTAAATCTTTTCAACATTTTTTCCGGTTTACTTGTTATGTTCTGCATTAGTTAATCGAAAACTTTAAATTTCAAAAGCCATTTCAATAAATTGAAACGGGGTCTGAAATAAAAATGAAAATATAAAAATCACGCATAAATGGGTAAAACAAAATCTAAATACCTGTTGTCCGGTTAGTCGGAGATACCTCGGTCTCTGTATCTAAGCTCGTCCGTTCCTTAGGCATTGACCTGTTCAGGATGAAATGACAAGGCGAAGGAAATTGTGGCATAACCCGCTTCAAACAGATGAAGCGAAACAAATAGAAAAGAGACTGGATACACACACATCGATACGAAATACTAACCGGCGAAGATAAGCATAAACACTCCTATCTGCAACAGGCAAGAAAAGACATACATACATATAACATGAAACATAAACAGGAACATGAGTAGAATAGAACATATATGTAGGGCATTGGCCGGCCGCAAATACACAAAACAAGTACTACAGTAAATATTCACAGAAAACAATAACCACAATATTGCCAAGTCGGTATAACGGAATGATAATCAACCTTAGCTGAGTATTGTGCTGAAATATAGATGGCGGAAAGAGCAGAAGAGAACTTATTGCCCGATGGACAGTGCGATACGAAAAAGTGATGTACGGTGATGTTTGTGGTGGAACGAGGCTTTTTTTGGCTTGGTGTTGGAGGTGTGAAGTGAATGTGGAAGATCAAACAAGTGAAAGGAAAAGGAAGAAATTGAGCTGGGTCTTGGTGAACGAAGAAAAAGAAGGGTGTCAACGAAGAAAAAGAAGGAAGGAAACGTCGTCCGAGTGGTCGAGAAAAACAATATAAGCAAGTGAAGGGACTCGCATCAAGCCACGTGGATCAATCGATTATCGAGTGGAACGCGAACGATCGCTGTGCAGGGTCGACATCGAGAGGTATAGTTATACACGTGGAAGATCTCCATATCTCAACAGCATAACCTCCCAATTGTTACAACCAGTATGAAGGTCTCTGGTCAACCGATTTGAGCTGGCTACATTCGTGCGCGCAGACTAGCGCCCAAAATCAAATAAATTTGTCTGTTAATTGGGAAGGTGGAGGAAGAGCAAGGGAAGAGGACGGCCCAAAATCAATTTACGTCGGCATAATTGCATAATTGCATAACTTGAAACTGGCATGATTTGAAATCATTGGCCCATTCGGTTTATGAAGAATTGATTTAAATTACATTTTTAATGACGATGTAACATATGTGTTTTCGCTTAAACTACATGATTGTTGGACTCTCTTTCACTGTTACTTTTACATTTACTATAGTTTGAGGATTATGCAGTTTCTTATAAGCTTTCATCAAAGCAATAAAACCAAAATTGAGAAACAGAACATACATTTAGTCCGGGTGTTCCAGAATTCAGACATAGACTTGACAGTTTTAGAATAAAATCTTTCCAACTTGAATATTATTAAATTTATAATAATATTCAAGTTGGAATATTTATCCAACTTGATTATATCTAGCCATTGATTCCAGACTTTTTTGCATTCATTTAGACCCGTGTCACTAAAAATGGATCAATATTAAATGTTAGAACTGCACATTCAGTTGGGAAGATTGATAACAACTTCAAGATGGAAACTGGAAATACCTCAATCATAGAAATCCAATGGAATATTAACATCAACAAAAGTTTTTCATTCATTGGAAAAAGAGAGTCCGGATTAATTATTAGAGACCTACTTCTATCGATTGTATGAAAATCATTTTTAATTCTTGTATAAGTTAATTTCAGAGTTAACTTGTGGTCAATCACATTATTTTGATAGTTACGATAGTAAATAAAGTCTAAAATTAGTAACTGTCGTGAATTTATCAAAAAGCTTTATCTACAGAAAATCATCCCGGAGTAATAAAAAAGTTGAGCTTGTCAAGATTTAATTTTACATATCGTGATTAGTTAACAATGCTCATACTAGTATATACATAGTATTGTTTATAGTTGAAACCGTAATAAATGTTGACAATAAATACATGTATTGAGCCACTATCGGATGTGAGTAAGTGATGAAAATAAATTTTATTAATAATTTCCATTTATTATATCAAAACGATTTTAAACATCTTTATGTAGTATATATGAACGGAACAATTGTTGACTCAGTTGGAATGAACCTGGTTCTTCAAATACAACATATAAGTACAGCACATCAGCTAGAAATTTATTAATCTGATAATAGTGATATTGGACTGTATATTAACCGCGGTGAACTGTTATTATATTTTTAAAAAATTGACTGAGTATTAGTGTTTGAACCAAACTGAAAGCCAGACTAATTTTAAGAGGTTTGAGTAGTGGTAGTTTTTCATAATCGTATAAAGAATAGCCAATCCAAGGGAAGGAATCATTGGTGTAAAAGCTCTTTTTCACCAATACGGCTATATATGAGAGACAAAACGACTATATATCTGTTCTATGGACTATGAAGATTATAGTAAAACGTGATGTCATGTTTTTGTTAGTTTGATTGTTTTTTATCTTCCAATCTGTTGTGGGGCTCAATGCTCTCTCGACGCTTTCGCCGGTCTATGGATCGTAATCGATGGTGACAAGTCCCTTTTTGCATCCCGCCTCAATCGGGATTCTAACCCGATACTTCCCGCTCCAAGTGTCGCATCTTTAACCACTGTGCCATTTGTTCGGTGTTATGTTATGTTTCACGCGTATTGATTGAAAACACATAACTACGGGATGGTTGAATTAAAAGATAGTTTTTAATTTTTCCACAGATGACAAGTAGAAACATTCTCAATAGAAATGAAGATTTCTGTAATTGCCGATTTTTGTATTCAATATAGACGAAAGTTATGCTGTCCACAAATCTACAAAATTCTGACGGCAGTGAAACTAGAATACACACGTTATATCAATGTATAATTGAGCGTCATATCTCTATTTTTAATTCCACTGATCAGCATCAAGGATGACAACATATAAAACATAAAATATTTAAATCGTGACTAAATTCAGTTTGTTTTTTTTAAATTAGTTTTTTGATGATAGAAAATATTTTTGTATTCTGTCAAATAAAATGGAGGAACACAATAATTTTATAAATTGAAAAACAATAAACTGAATTACAAATTTGTGTTTTTATTTATATATTGGTAAACATAATTTTTAAAATAATCTTTTCAAATAATATGTAATAAAACCGATGCAATTTACTATCAATTTCGGTTTAAAATACCACGTCTATAATAGCCTTCTATTTTTCTTTCACTACATAGCTTTACTTCATTAGAAAGAAACGCTCATGTAATTTCCAGGTAGCACTATAAGCAGTGTTGCCGGCATAAATTACGACTATCTGTTTTCAGTGACATAAAATGTGAACATAGTTAGTTAGAAGAATTGACAGTAGATTTGACCATAGGTAGAATTGACAGTAGAAAACTGTACACTATCTTGAGTTCCAGGTCTCTGATCCCATTACGATGAACGTTAGTGCGTTTAGACCTATATGAATTATCTTTCATCACAACCACTGTTAGAGGTTCTTATTTCTGTATTGGTTTAATAAATTTAATACATCGCCTGACAACATTTTTTCATTTTTTTTGTGCAAAACATTCTTTCAATCATTAAACAATCAGTTTAACAATCGATGATTTAGCAATATTCCAGAAAATATTAGCATGTGCATATTTTTCGGCATCCGGCACCTGGTATTTGTTATGAAGATACTACAGTTATCTAGATAAATCAATTCGTCTTTCTTAATTTCGACATTTATTTAATTCGGCTCCATTTTTATGTCAATTGCCAGTTGGCCACTATGTTTGTCGAAATTTGACAACATAATATTCATAAAATTTTATAAAATAAATTTAAAAGGACGCATCGGCAGTCAGAAGAATTGCATATTGCCGACAAAGACTTCCAATTTCATTGGTAAGAGAACGGCAATAGGGTCTGATAGAATTTTAAATTCATCATCAGAAAAAAATACGATGATTTCAGATCAACTAAAGGATTTTGAAAGCATGTTCGTAATTTATAACATCGCTTCAACATGAAAAGTAATAAAATAGTCACGTTTTCGAATCCAAGACTAAATTTTTTCTTATCCGAATTCTAATACAACATATTTTTGCAGATTGTCGTCGTTTTTCACTGGTGCATTTCTACGAAGTTTTATAACTTTTCGTTCTTTATGAAACGGTAAAATTATGTTGATCAGGATTTACTGCATTGTTCAGAAAGTTATCATCATCGTCGTCTGACACGGAATCATCATACATATCAAACATACCATCATTTTCTGTCTGTTTAAATGCATTCAAAGTATTCGAGCTATAGATTTATCTTTACAATATAACACTTTCAAAATAGCCAATAAATTATGTTATCAAACACAGTCGAGACTGCGGCTTGATGAGAAACTCTTTCAACCATAAGCTACAATCGGAAAACTAACCGATCTTTAATTAGACTTTCAATTTTTCTCATAATTATCTGTTCTTATGCAAATAATGCCACTTGCAACACAAGTACCAAATTTCATTAGCTATTATTATGCAAATGTAAAATTAGGCCTATTTTTTGCTACTTATGAAACCGGTTTTAAACTTTATAAAAACGTTGATGTAAAATAATAAAAAAACGGTTTTTCGGATACCGGAAAACCGGGTTGCAATCACTATGGCGCCACTTAATCCTGAGAAGCAAAAGTCAATTTCCAGCCGGTGCGTGTGAGATAGAAAAAATGTAAAATATAGAAAGAAAGAGTATTCAATACTTAATCGCAGATATTAAGATAACTATGTTTTTTGTTGTGTTTTGAAAAATGAGTCAGAAATACATTACTTGTTTCGGTGTCCGACTGTCCGCCGTACTATTTTAAGTGCAAAACATCTGAAGCGGCTGAAGTTAAAGAAAAAACCACCACTAAATTCAACTTGGATGGACCAGATGGGTATAATAACTATTGACGACCTTAGGAAAGAGGAAGTGTTTTTGAATCGCCATCATAGTAGAGAAGGAGGCGTAATGGTCTGGGGTTCAATTTCTTATTATGGCACAGTCAATTTGGTGTTCCAAAGTCAAAAAATGACCGGAAACATTTATAAGACGTAAGTGGAATCTATTTTCCTTAAAATCTATGACCTGTTTACAGCACTCTTATTGATTTCCAACAAGATAACGCGCCAATACATACAGCTCGCGTTGTACATCACAAGTCAAAAAGTTCAGCTATTACCGTGATCACTATATTCGTGCGACTTAAACATAACAGAAAATATTTGGGGCTGGCTCACACGTAAAGTAAACAAAGGAGGGAAACAGTATGATACTAAAGAAAAGCTGATTCTAGGGATTGAAGCGCCCTGGGTAGAAATTTCACTTTATTATTTGAAGTCATTGTATGACTCACTTAAGGATCGTATTTTTGAAGTTATTCAGCATAATGGAAGTTCGACTAAATATTAGAAATTAAATTCTAATATTGTATTTAAAACAAAAATTAAAAATATTTGTAAGAAATCACAGAAAATGATATTATTTCATGTAATTTTTCAAGTGGCGGTAATCTATTTAAAATGTATTTCGCACTATATATATATATATATATATATATATATATATATATATATATATATATATATATATATATATATATACATATATATATATATATATATATATATATATATATATATATATATATATATATATATATTATAGAAAGTCCCTCAATCAACAAAACATTAAACTCTACTTCCCAGTGACCAAAACAAATCTGATTGATGTACACAACTAAATGTGTCGGCCCAGGTTCAATTTTGAATGAGACCACCCAATTTCAATATACTATACACAGAATATACAGTCAATTAAATTATTATTTATTTTTTGTACGAAATCACTAATGACATATAAACGACGATCAAAATACAATTTCACTTGGCCAATCTCGTTAAATAATGAACTAGACGCCAAAGCAAAAAAAAAATACACGATGATAGTATATATATAGAGATATATAGGACCCATTAATAAGACAAACAATAAAAAGTCTAATGATTAAATCAAATTCAGGTTTTGTTCGACCTAAAACTGAAATTTAATTATGTGATTCACATAACAAAGAGATACAATAGGCAATGTGTGATTGATCGATGTTCGATGTATCCCTGCTTTATATACCAAAAATCACAATCATCTCTCCTATTATTTATTATTGTTTTACGGTTTGTAGAACAATTTGCCACCTATAAGTAACACAAAATAGACTTATAAGACATAACAATAAAAAAAAATCAACTAAACGCCCAACATATACGTTAACGAACACAAAAAGTAAGAAATCATTAGAAATTAATTTACGAAAAGATATTCTTGTGTTGTTCTTATCTCTTATCACAATCACTTTGTTTCTTTATACATCTATATAATATATACGATAACGATAGTATAATAATATGGGGATATATACATGTTTGGTGCCATTATCATCTTTGTATATAGTAAGACGTTTAGTGTTCATGTTCTCGATTTGCTGTTTTCGTTTGCTTCTATACTTGGACGTAGTTCATTATTTATTGTAGTTTAGACTTTATTAATTGGATTTTTATTGTTTCAAATTAAAATGAAAATGGGTAATAAATATATAATGTTTCATTTTCGTTTGTGCCACCTACATCCATTCATTTATAATTACTGGCCGAATATTTTTGGCCCGTAAATTAAAAAACAAAACCGGCAGAATTAGTAATGATATAATTAAGAAGTTAGCGCCTCGAATTAAGTGTCTCAAACATCTCTTTTCTTAATCATGAAGCCACTGATGAGCACCTCGCTTTCATGAATGTCTAAAAAATGTAAGCCTATACAAAGAAGGTTCTTATAGAAGAAGGTCATATAGAAGTACACAAATTAACAAAGAAATAAAAACTTTTCTGAACAAATTTTTCTATTACCAGTCAAATAGAGTGCATGAAGAAGCAATTACTGGCCTGCTCGTAAATTGAGATTGTGAGTCTCAAAAAAATTGCGTCATAACCTTGATAATAGATACAACTGTATTCGTCTTCTTTGCAGTTTATTATTCTTCTTCCTTTTGCAGCTCTTTCGAGGTTACATGGCATGACTCAAAATCTTGTGTTAGATGCAAATTACTTAATAATCATTGCAGAACTATCAATTGTAGTAACTTCACGATACTAGTTTTGTTCGGTTATGACCAAACCCAAAAGTTTCCTAGTTTTCTTATGCTCACATATAACAATGCAAGTGTTAGCTCTTCTTGCAATATACCTACACTCGTTCATATAGCTAGCGCTTGTGATTGATACCGACACAATTTGGTTTGATACGATATTTGAAGTGAAGTTTCCATTTGTAGGTATACATAAGGAAATAAAAGGGTGTCCAAATAAGATGCTGGAAATTAAGGAAATAATTTTTGCAAAAAAATAGTAGTTAACGGTTTACTTTTTATCACTATGGAGTTGAATGCTATTGAAGACTGGGTTAAAGCTATTTAACAGGTGGTGAAAAAATTAATTTTTTTGCCTTAATTTATGAATATTTTCCTTCTCCCAACATTCCATCCTTATTTTTAAGCCTACAAAGAGATTTGGGAGCGGCCGACAAGTCAATGATCAGTTCCGAATGATATAATTTTATGAAGAGCAACGACTTAAGCAAAGGATTCAACAATTAAAAATGATCCATGGCTTTATTCATTTCCATCTTAATACGAACCCAAACCAATTTTGCACGATTTTTTGCACGATTTTGAAATAACATTGTTAACCAAAATAAAACTGTCCTGTTTTAAAACGATTGATTTAGTTTTGCCCGAAACTTTAAGTTGAATTTTGTGTGATATTGAGTAAGACTAGCTTTTTCATAACGTCGTAATTCATAATTTATAATTTCATAATTTATTTTAACTAGTTTAACTATTTAAAATAAATTAAACTTTTTTCCTAAATCCATATAGAGATAAGCGATAAGAAACTAAAGAGAAATGTTATTTCGTTAGAAACGAAAATGGATAAATATTAGACCGGCTTGTAAAAGCTGAAGGTTCCACATCAGTCGGTAAACGCTTCCAATTGATTGAATACAAACAATTAAGAAAAAGGAAAATGATATTCGTAATTCTGTGTCAGATGGTATCAAATATAGCGCGAATTCATGCTCTTATAATATAGTTGCCGCCATAGAAAAAATGGAGAAAGGATTCCTTACGTTCATAGAAGATCATAGCAAGAAACCTATACCTGTGGTTGGTATTACTATTAAAGAGAAGACCCTAAGCATTTATGGGAAATTGAAACAACTGGAACCTTCAACGGCATCCCAACTAGACCAAGATAAGACAAAAAAATTACTGCAAGTAATGTTAGGTTACAAGGGTTTTTACGAAGACACGCTATTCGTAATATTAAAATTAAAGGCGAGACAGCATTGGCGGATACTGCAGCGGCTTCGGAATACTCATCTACACTTATCAAATTTTAAACGCTGACGAAAGAGGCCTTTTGGGAAGAAAAACCCAAGCTGAACTTTTGTAGCTAGAACGGAGCAGAGTGCAAGTATTTTAAAACATCTCGTAGTTAATCGTTCACTCTGACCACGAGCATTAAAAAGTGTCAATGTAAATAAGATTACATAGTTCAGTGGATGGCAAATAAAAATCATTGGTTACGCCATCAATCATTCCGTTTAAAGTTCTGTTGTTCATCAATAATGCACCAGCTGACAAGCTTTTTTCGGAACATCCTAATGTAAAAGTGGTATTCTTGTCACCCAATGCAAATTCTATTCTGCAACGCACTCAACCCGGAATAATTGTAACTTTGAAAGCATATTACGTAAGACGGATATTTGAAGTAAAATGGATGAAGATGAATCGCTCTTTGTGTTGTTGATGTGCGGAAAAAGTTTTTAATCCTGGACTGTATAAAACATGCAGTTCGGTCCAAGTCTGTAATAAGGTCATCTACTTTGAATGCTTGCTGGAAAAACGTGTAGTCCGATTGCGTTAAAATTGTAGACACTGCTGCAGCAAATGTGACCGGTGAAGTGTTCACAGAAATAATCAGTTTGGCACAAGCAGTGGAGGATTATCAAGACATAAATTATGTATAATTGCCGTAATATAAATGAAGACATAAATGAAGTAAACGACAGCAGCGACGAGGATGAACCTGCAACTTTATCTGCTAGTATCATTTTAAAGGTCTTCATTTGGCAAATAGATTAGAAAATCATTTCATGCTGAATGATCTGATGACTAAAAGGCCCAAATTTAAGTATCAATTGAATTATTGAATGGGCTGTTTCAAGAAAATTTTTGAAGAATCATCGAAAACCGATACGTAACGAAATATTACAGGATTTACTGGAAAAATAATGCAAACAGCTAGGACGAGTAAAATTGTGGCCCAAAATTTCTTAGATTTACTAAAAAGGCAATTGCAACAGAACACAAATGATACTATACACAGCATTTCCAATGAAGACAGCAATTTTAGTCAAAATCGGACTAACCTGAAATAAAAGATCCTGAATTTGTGATATTTTTACTAATTGTCTTGTCCGCTTTTTAAACACGATTTTTTTGAACACGATATTCTTGGGAACGTATCTACCGTGTAAAAACAGGTTTGGGTGTTTATAAGTTAGCATACCAGCAAAGTAAACGTTTAAGATGAATTTATGAACATTAATAGGAATTAATGTACACAAACCAGTGGAAAACAATTGGATTGGTCCAACAAATGATAATTCAGCTGTAACTCGGGAGAGCTTCTATAACTTCTATTATTTAAGCCTTTACATAAGCTTATTGTTTAAAAGCTTCAGTTTATTTATATCCATATAGCTCTTCGAAAGTCAAGATTCATCCGCGCACAATAACAACAGCCATCAATTTTACTTAATTTGATTTTTTTGTCGAAGCAAATACATTTTCATTGTTTAAACAAATAAAAATTCACTTTTCATTTCGACATGAGAGCGAACTTTATGATTTTCCATTTTTTTTGTTGTCCTCGCACACAAACAACAATAAATCCACTTTGCTCCCGATTTATACATTTTTTTGTGCCAAATTTAAATAATTTTTGAACATTAACTGCCAACAAAAAGCAAAATTTTCACCGATAAATAAATAAAAAATACGAGATTTGTCAATAAAAGATAACAAACAAAAATAAAAATTCGATTTCCAAAGAAATCACTTTCACTTAAAGTTGTTATTTCGCGCGATAATACAAAATTACTCAACAAAAACAACGAAAAGTTTAACGATATTAGCGCGAAACACGATTATAGAGGGTGGAGCCGGGTGGTGAAAACCCGCTTTTTAGAGAAACCTTCAAAAAATCAATTAATGTCAAAAATGAATAAATATTTGTTGGTATTGTGCGACAGAGCTCTGCGAAAGACGTAGATAAAACACTTTTTAAGCTTTATCACTCTTGATGTATAACTTTGGTGTTTGTTTGGTGAAAAGTTGAATCTATGTGCGAAGAACCTACCAAATGTTAAACAAAACAATTAAAAAACGTTGACCCCATAAATAACTTTGAAAGTATTGTGTATAGAGTTGGTCTGTTTATTTTGCTTTCAAATTAAGATTTATTTATTTTAAAGTTAACAACAAATAATTGAAAAATTTTATTGTGTGGAAATTTTCATTTTTCTTTGTTTGGTTATTGTTATTATTATTTATTTATTTATTTTATATGCACAAGAAAATTATAACAACTATTATATTGTTATATATTTGTTGTTAGTGATAACATGTTATATACAAAACACAAAATTATGTTAATAATTTTTACTCTCATAGTGTTGGAAACATAGTTTTTGCCGTTTACTATTGGTACAGTACTTTATGTAGTATACATACAAAGACAACGAACATTCATCTCGAGGAAAATCATAACAATAGAATGAAAATACACGAAGTATGCATTATACATTTTACAATAACAAATAAATAAATTTGACTAAAAAAAATAATTCTCAGCATAAAAACATTTCATAAATATGTTTTGGCTGCGTTATTTATGTCTACAATCATACTCGTGTATACATAAGAATTATTTTAAAGTGACGATATTACAGCTTTTATTCAAACCGATGATACTGGGGGAAATCAATCAACATATGTTTGAAAGTTAGATCCGGAAAAAAAACTGCATGGCTTCACAATCCATCTGAAAGTAAATTAACATTAGTCTTACAATGAGGCCAACGAATTAGAATTATGTGACTTGAATTGAAAGGGTTGAATGTAAATTACACAACTGCTACGTAAAATGTTTAAATTTGAACCTTGTTCTAAAACTCAAAAATTTTAAAAAATAATTTCAGTATAGTCCAAGATAAGAATAGTTTTTATTACATTTCGAATACAAATAAAAGTGGCCCAATTAAAGTAGCAATTCGATTTGATCGCTTCTATCGCTTGAAACAAACTGTTTTATTTAGAAATATATTTTTCTTTGTTTTTATCTCAGTTCGCTTATTTACGTCCTTACCTTACGCAATTACAGCCAAATCGAGGACGTACGGCTATAGGTACGATTTACGTAGAACCATCTGCACATTGCATAGCTCCATGACAACATATAGTATACTGACATGGAAGATGGGTTGGCCCATGAATTCTACACTCCAACATGGGGTTATAGATGTATTCATTATCACCACCGATCGTAATCGTATGATGAAAAGTCCCTTTTGTATCCTACCTCATCCTGGGATTCGAACCCTCCAGCTCCAACTGCCGCAGCTTTAACCACTGTGCCACCTGAGCGGTGAAATATAGTTTTCCAAGATAATTCTTAATCGGATTTGTTCTGAAAAGTCCTTTCAAACTGTTTTTTATCTACCATACGTTTTGAGAGTAACTACAACTTACCACCATTGTTGGTCAGTATCACTTCTCTAAGGCAAGAAATTATTAATGGCTTGTTATAAGAATCTTTTCAGTATCGATTAGTCAGCAACTCAAGGTTCTTGTTATTAATTTATTCTTTTCAAATTAACTTGTGATATACACTAAAGGCGTTATCCTAGATTTCTTACGAACTGGAATATCTAGCAATACAGTGCCAACTAAATACATATTATATTGCCGCCACGTTTGGTATTAGAATTACAGATCTACAATACTTTTCTTATTGAAAAGGACTAGTGTATTGGTACTGTCTTCGAACTTTATTGATATTACTTCGGTGGCCGAAACGCCACCAGTGAATTTCTTAGGTTCACACTTGTTTAAGAATTTGCTCATATCAATTGATTCTTGCTGGTTAAATTTTATGTGGCATCTAGATATAATGCGGAAGAAACTTGCTCCTTTCGATTTGGTTTTTGCTAATACGTTTCTAGTTCCATTTACTTTCCTGATGTCGGGTGCTCACTTTTGGATCCTTTTTCTGGACAATAACTGGAGTCTTTTCAGCCTCTTAAGTGTTTCATTTTGACTACGCCGCCCTTCATATTTAATTGTTTCTTTATTGATTTCGTTCCCGAACTCCATCTTAGCTTAAATAGTTGTTTCGATTGGAATGAGTCTAGATCAGATTTTCTAGTATCAGATAATTATATGAAGTGAAAATTCTAGTTCAAATTATGAATATTTTATTAATTTATTTTACAAGTATTTAAGGTTACAAACCATATATATTCAAGGTAACAAATCTAGAGACGGACATAAACAAGAAAATAGTTGAAGCCACAAAAGTTATTGATTTGATTTAGGAACACTAAGTCAAATTGTATCTGATCTATGGCTTAGAGGCCGTAAACCGCTCTTACTGAGTCTTAACTGAGACCTTACGTACCAATTTTAACGATTGGTGCACATTGTAGGTGGTCAGCCAAACGAATGTTTTTAAACACAAACGTGTTTTTTATGTCATCTGGTTGCATGTTAATTTTTGGTCGTCAACGGCGGGAATGGAACTCGAGACCGTGGCGTGATGAGAAACTCTCTTAACCATTAAGCTACAACCGGTGACGTATCTGATCTAAACAAAGCACGAATAGGAAAAGTTAAAAGTGTCGATCATAATTAGTTGTTAGTTTTCATTTGTAACAATGGCATTCCAAAATTCATTTGAGGAAAACAAGAGTACTATAATTACATTAGACAAAACGACCCAATTTTTTTATAATGCTTTAACCAAAGTCATTCACTGCCTCCTACATCGGGGTATTATTTCCCCTATTAAGTATGTACCAACTGTCAATAGTTAGATTCAAGCATTTAATACATTCAATACAATTTGCGTACGTAAAATCGATTGTTGGCGGTTGGACAAAAGGTGAAAGTAAATCAACGGCCTCTTAATGATCCCAGTAATCATTTGACAGCAAATTTTACTCCCCATTCAGGGAAAGCCTTTATAAAAAATAACTTGAGTATTTTCTTATATCAATTGTTTCTTACTAATAAAAGCTTGTTTACGAAGAAACTTACTTCCTTTCGATTTTGTTTTTAACAATACTTTAAACTTACCCGATTGTCGAGTGCTCACTTCTGAATCCAAATTGGTGTTACTCGGTTTCTTAGTGTTTCATTCGGATTATGCCGCTCTTAATATTTAATTGGAATGGGCCTGAGCCAGATTTTCTTGAATCAGATATGTTTGCGATTAAACAAGTGATTGGGTTTTTTTCTGATTGAGATGTATTTAAATTAACAAATGTAGAGCCGGATATAGCCAACATTGATCACTCAACACGATCCTGTTCATAAATCCTATGAACAAATATACTTATTCGGGCGGCATATACAATTAAGTAAATCTTCTTGTGTAACATGCTCCTCAGCGTTAAGGGAATTTTGAATATAATGATTAAAATTCCCTTACCTTGACTTCTCGAAAACTACTATCCTGGCCTGGAAACATCGACACAATTTGACCCATCAGCCACCTTAAAAGAGGTAAGTTGTTCTCTTTCACTTAAACGACGTTGTTTATGCTAAATATTAGGCCATCTGTACCACATTTAGTGCGTTGTGTTTGCGTACTTAGTCAATCATTGCACTAACTCTTCCAGAAACCATGTACTTGTTGTTGAATTTTTGGCCAGATGTTGACTTTGTTAACAGGTAGGTGATAACCAGGTAGGTTAATCACCTACCTGTTAGGCATATAATTCAAAGCAGGCTCGATCTGTGTTATCATGGTGCAAACTCTTCGAAAGTGAAATTGGAATTATTTGTTACTCTCTTTGTCCTCCAAAGTTTGGTCCTCAGAGGTGATTGAATCGGAAAACAATATTGTTCTGCAAACAAAAATGAAAAACTTTATTACAACTTTGTTGTTCAATTAACTGTTTATTTAATAGTTTTAGTTTGAATTCCCGCATACGAAATTTGACCGATTATCACACCAAATTAGAGCGGGTAACCCATGTCTGGCTACAAATCTACGACGTGGGGCAGTAACTGATTCGGTATATATACTGCTAACCACTTCCAGATGAACAGCTTTCACGGACGACACGAATACAGCGATGTATGCTTTATACATAGGAGCGTTGCGAAGCTTGCTTGTTTTAATGTCAATAGGTCCGGCGTAATCGAAACCACTATTTAGGATTGCTCGATGTTCTGAAATTCTCTCTGTCGGTAAGTCTCTTATTTTTGGATATTCATAGATAGCATGATGCCGGGTACAGTAACACAAGTTTTAATGAAACGCTTTATATTATTCCTGGCACCAAACACCAATCATACAATATTTGGTACGAATGGGGCTTGGAACTATTAATAATCCACCATGTAATAATGCGTGTGTCTTAAGTTTTACCTGGGAAAATTGATGTTACCGTCTTTCTATCTTAATTTTATCAAAATAAGCAAGATCTTGGTAAACTGAATGAGATTCATTATTCAACTTCAACGGTAATGTTGTATCTTAATCTAGATGTGCTACCCATAATCTTTGAATCATTATTTTAAATAGCAAACCGATTGGTGCAAGCCATCCAAAAGGGTTGTAGATTTTAGACATTTCCAATAGTATTCTGCATTTCGATCAGTTATTTATTTCTGATAAGTTAATTAGAAATGAGAACACAGCTGTGATCATATTCTATACAATACCAAGTTTTGTTGTTATAGGGTTATCTTCGATTTATTTAGGTATCGTTGATATTTCAGCAAGCGAAAACGAATCTAACAGTTCTTTTGGATTTGATCGCCATTTCTGTAATTGAAATCCATATTGCTCAAGTAATGAGGCAATTTGGTTTTAAAATTCATGATAGCTTATGTTCACTAAAACGATTGGAAAAACAAGTCATATCACATATGTACTTATATAGGCAATGACGAAGAAAATCTATCTTTTATACTGTAGTACTTCTTCGGCAGCGTACAGTTCGTACTACTCACTACTTAGCAAAGCTACGGAAAGTGAATCGTTCGATCGTGGTCACTTAACGAGCCTATATGTGAGTAGCAAACATTTAAGCTTTGGTAAATTTTTACCAGAAATTGAAAGTGCATTGAGGCTTTATTCACCAATGCACCAAACACTCACCCCACTTCTTAGTTTTTGATATCATTAGATTCTAGGGTTCTGGGTATCATCAGATACGCCTGATTGGTTGGCAGCCGTACATGAAGAAGGTCAGAAAAATTTGATTCAAGCATATACAATAACTATTATGTCAATATAATTTGCGTACGTAGAATCGATCGTTGGAAGTTGGACAAAAGGTGTTTGTAAGAAAACGCCCTCTTAGTGATGCCATTAAACATTTGACTTCAAATTTTACTCCCCACATTTAAACTTTTGGGTCTATTGTACCAACTCATTGACGAAAATCATACGCACTTAGGTACTTATCGCCCAATGGACCTAAATATATGATCTTCGTTAATATTTACTTAGATATCTTGCAAACTTTAAATTTGTAAATAATTATAACCAAATTTGATTTTAATAAATACTTACAGTTTTAATCCGCATTATACCCAATATAATTCCTGTCGAAAACGTATCATCACAAAATCATCTTCAATTCTTATATGCGTCCGCTGATATGCTGGGATTTTTTATTAATCACACTCAAGGTTTTATGAAACATAACCTCCGAAGTCAACAATGAGCTCTATTTTAGTTAAAAGTGTGCCGCCTTAACAACCGGAGAGCTAGCCATCAAATTAAAAAAATTATTTGATACTTGGAAATTGGATTAGAACTTAATTATTACGCCCATTACGACAAAATCGCAAACAACTTTGACTGTGTGTCAAAATTCAGGTATCATAGAAGGTTTTGAAGGAAGTACATTTCCTAGTACATTCCTAGTACATTTTAAATTCTATTGGTACTGGCAATATTCAAAGTCTAATCAGCATTCATAAAAACATTAATATATGAAAATGATGATGCTCCATCGAGATACAACGGACATAAGAACACAAGGAACTTCACAGATCAAAAATAACCCATTTGCTGTCCTATAAAACAATTAAACAATCTTGATAAGACATAATTTCTTAATTTTTTTCAGAAGAAGCCTATCTTGAATAGTCGAGAAACGAGATCGATGGGAGTCTCACTAGATCAAGGACAAACGTGACATAGACTATACTCGTTGGTAAAAGGTTATATGGTTAAGCTAACATTCTCAATTTAGAGTTCAATGGTTCAGTCTAGTGTTATATTTTTAAAAGCTATAATTGGTATCAAAAAAGCTCTTACAGTGATCAAATAAGTCTATTCCAAATATAAACCAAACATTAAAATTTATTTCTAATTACTATACTCGTATATGCAAAAGCTTAAACTTAAAAAAAGACTTTTTGAAATCAAGCTTTTATCGATTATACCATTCATTCGCGTTATGTTTAAATCACCATAAACTAGATGAGAATGCACCCTGCGCCATACCACGATCCCATTAGACTACCATGATTCAAATTTATATTTCGTCGAACACAACACGTTTGCCGTTACTTTGTTCTTCGTCCAATTAACGATGTATTAAATATAAATCCTATAAAATTATTATGATTCCCCATAAATATTGGTATACACGTAAATAGACGGTAAGCGATCTAGCTTATGGTCTCTTGAACACGCCAAATGTGTTGTTGTATTTGTACGTTTCTAATACAGGTAAAATTAATTATAATAAAATCACTTAGAATTCAAACATAAAAAGCTTTTTTTTACAATTTTATTAATTCATAAATATTAATAAAAATTTTTCATATTTATATTAAAACTTTTTTTTCCAAATCGTAAAAAAGCTTCGGAAATGTTGTTGGTGGAAAAGTCTATATATAGTACGTGTGTAATATATGTATAAAACATAATCAATTTAAAATTCATGGAGCTTCTAGTTTTTTTTAAAGTTAGTTTGGTTCACCACCCCCGTACATATATTGAATTTACTGCCTGCCATACATATACTATGTTTGTGCTATGTGGATGGTTTATTTTGTGGTATTTTTTGTCAGAAATTCTATTTCAATAATAATAAAATTGTTCGGCATGACAATTGCACGGCAGAATGTGGATATACGAACAAAAAAGTGAAATATGCCATTCAAGCAATAATATATGTGGCAATAAAAATGGACATATCTATCTATAACCGTAATTCATTGGGGGTGTATAGTAAATTATGTGTGTTTTTGTGGTGTATAAACGTCGTTTGAAAATTTTATCTATATTCTTAGATATACATATACATACTATCGAGAAAGCTTAGAATTGAAATTGTTTTACACAAAGCTTTTGTTAATTTTGTAAATGGAAAATATTGCTTGTGGATACAGTTTTGTTTGTTTATGGTTTGTAAATATCAAAATCACTTAGATAAATAATTTGTTGTTACTTAAGTTTATAAAGTATTGTTCGAAGAAGTCTAACCTCATAAATAAAGTTTAACCCAAACTTGACCGATACTACGGTCCAACTAAGCTACTTTAAACATAATCCAGAATAGACAGATTGGCTTTATACCATAAGACATGAGGTATTTTTTATCTGTTTGCCAATTAAGAATTTTAGGGACTTCCTTGTTGTTTCAACCCAAAATCATTAACATGTCGTTTGCATCTATTGTTGGTTTTTGAATGAGGCCATTTCAAGCAAAATGTTATTCGAACAACACTAGTCATTAGTCGTTTGGGTCTTCGTACTTATATTAATATATTGTGTCAACAATGGATCTGAATTGTCTCCACTCTCATTTCTGGATTTATGAACTAAATGCAAAAACTCTACAGATTGTCTGTAGTTTAAAATTTTAAATTTTTCGGAAAATTCGTACTCACTGTCACATATTTCATAAATAGTAATGATTCATTGCTAAAATTAAGTTTATTAGTTATCGCATGCTTCGGAATCAGGTCCCTCTTTTTCGATATACCCGTGTATATATAGAGATAGGTACATAATATTGGTTTTCATGGCACTCGGTAATATTTTTTCCCCGAATGTAGATTTTCGATTTCATCGCGACACCAACAAGCAGTAAAAAATACGGTGCTCTAAAATACAATTTTATACAAAACATTTATCATTCGAAACAAAAAAAAAAGCTTAAAATATGAAAAAGCTCAAACATAATAATACAAAGAGACAAAAAATGTATGACATACAAATTTTTTTGCTGTATTTAGTTGTTGTTGTTTTTACAATTTCCAGTTGATTTGTGCTTTCGAACTATACATTTGTACTTTGTGTCACTTTTGTTGTTGTAGTTTTGGTATACTTCCGATTAGGTTAAATTCCGGGAAAAAGCTACTCCAATGTATAAACAACCAAACACCACTAAATTGAATGTACAGCAACAAATGTGAACATGTATGTTTATATGTATGTTCGTATAGAATTGAATGTTTAAATAATTTTTGTTATTTTAATTGAAAAATTTATTATTTAAACAATTTAATTTAAATTGTTAGTTTTGAAGTTGTAAGTGGACCACTTGTAAATATTGATTTTTTGTATTGATTCAATCATTTATATCTTCGTCATCAATTTTTATCTATTAGAATCATATATGGAAACAAATTATTTACTAAAGGTTGTATAATTATTGTAGCTTACAATAATTGTGGTGTAGGACAAGAGCAAGTAAGTTGTTGTTATATAAAGTATTTAATAAATCGAGGTATGTCGATGTCAAAGTCAAAACGAAGAGTAAACACAAGAAGACAAATCGTGTCTTCTCTCACTTAAATTGTTTTCGTTGAACGTTTGTGGTTTTATATAAAGGGTTTTCCAATAATAGGTTCATTTTGGATAGTCTGTTATTTGGGCAGCTGTCAATTTTTTAAGTAGCAGTAAATTTTGAACTTTGACAAGTAAAAACTACCCCATTGCTAAAAATGGTACGATACACGCTTCAACAACGCATTGCAACTGCTGGAAAAATGTGAGCTTTTAGGACAAGTTAGTGATGTGAAAAAAACCGCGTGCGTCGCTCAAGAACAACGCAGAATATTACTGCTATAGCCTGAAGTGTTGAAGAAAACCCAGGTTTGTCGATTAAACATTCCATAGTCAACATTACACCGTATTTTGCAAAAAGACTTAAGGCTTTGAAAGTTCAGTTTTTAGAAAAACTAAAACCAGTTGATCACCATAAATACATCAAAATGATCGGTTTTTTAGGCTGGAGGTGTGATGTGATTTTTTTTTTCGAAAATGAGACTGATACAACTGTTACGGTAAATGGATTGCACTACCGAGGTATCATTAACATTATTTTATGACCGAAATCAGAAGATATTTATGTGGACGACGCTTATTTTAAGCGAAAAATACAAGCAACGAAACAATCGCAACTCTGCAACAAAAGTTTCCTTGTCGTGTTAGTTCTCGAAGAGGTGATCACAATTGACCGCCGCGATTTTGTGATTTAACACATTTATAGTTTTTCTTTGAGGCGTGAAAGATAAGGTTTGGCCAATGCTCCACAATCGATTCAAGACTCTTAAAATGGAATACATGAGGATATGGTGCTGCAAGCAGAGCCGTGGCGGCCCTTTGGCTTATATCGTAATGTGTGCCATTGATTAATTCAAATATCTAAATGAAACATCTTTTTGCAAAATCCTTTCCAAGCTTCCTAAAGATCCTGAAATTATTTTACTAAACATAGTTTTGAATCGGCTACCAACTACAAATTGATACACATTGATTCAAAGATGCTAGATGCCAGCAAATATTTTTTTTTTGAATCGCTAACGTTTCATCAGTAAAAATCATACAGAGTATGGTCCGGTATTGGCTGGTTGGTTGAATTTTCCTAGTTGCGAAGAAATTATACCTTGCTACATTTTAGAACAGATTATTCTATGCCATTATATGAATCAGCCCTAATTATTCAATCATTAATCATTCAATTTCATGATCCAACGTAAAGGTTTCACGAACAATTCGGTATCATTACAAGACAGGTATTTTGGTACCATGTAAATTAGCTTATTAAAGTTATGGTCATCAACTCAAAGCTTCAGTATGAAAGCCTGCTGTATACTAAACAACATCATTCCAAAGCGATCCAAATAATTTCATCGTGTTTGTCCAAATAAAGTCGAACAATTAAACAACGGGCCTAAATTCATCTTATTTTGTGGAAACCGTCATAAAGGGAAAATATGTAAGATAAAACCAACATTTTATTCGAACGTGGTTTAATATTTTAATAATAAATCATTCTTTATGGTCCCATTGGAAGAATACGAAATTCCATTCTACCACGAGAGTACACTTCTCATTACCAAAAGTTAAAATCCTAATCTAGTCCATTCTCGAACTATGTCTTATTATGTGTAATCTGGTTTATATCGTTTCAACCACAATCAAAAGTTTTTCAATGATATTTGCTTATAATCTTAAAATGCTCCGACTCATGTTAAATATCATGACCGAGTTCAAAGTACTGTCTTCCAGCTAGCTACCACTTAGCTGTGTGGAAAATTTAATTTTCATCTAATATTTTAGTACAAAATTCAAAATTGCAATTAATCGAATATTGCTTGAGCTAGTCATGGAATTTAAAATAATGATCAATGGCATTTATTATAGGTATGCCTGCCAGTGATATGGGTATCCAAAACCTAACTCATAGGGTCCATATTTCTGAATACGATACGTATCGTGTTAGTTATCACATGTACCATTTGAACCATCCACTGCCGGTTGCAATTTTATTGATAGAATCACTGACTATTCTAGTGGAGAAAATGTTTGGTATCTCGACGGCCTGCTACAAGCTTTACCTATGTATTGTTCTTTTTGGTTAAGTTTCTTCTTAATGTGATTATAATTACTCCATACTTTTTCCAATACGACCTGCTGGTGACTATTTGAATTATTAGAGTTTTCCATAATGATTTTGACGAAATATTTGTTGTGATTTTTCATTTGCAATTGTTTTACACTAATGCCCTTAAATATACAATGAAATATTTTTTTTAATTACTTAAGGATTAAGTCCAATAATAGGGAGACATCTTGCCCATTTTTAAATATTACAATGATTTTATTTTTGTTTCTTATATAATTTTTAATACACTATTTTAAATTTTTAATAATGCTATCCCAAATTATCTAGTTTTTATACATTTAATCCACTTTTTCTCACAAATCTACCTACTTTAATAACAGAAGTCAAACTATTCGTATTACTAAGGTTATCGATTTCGGCTCTACAATGATGAAATTTGTTGTAGTGAAACAGAAGATGTTCAATATCCTCAGTATAACATTACAAATCTCGCACACGCTATTATCTCCCAAACGACGTTTAAACAAACACTCTCTCCAATTACCATGATTCATTCTTATACTTTCAATCGTTCGTACCATTCTTGTATCACCCTTGAATATCTTATGAGAAGGTACCTTCAAAGGGAACTACACAGCTAACTATACTTCTTTCCTTTCATTAAACTTAAATTTTGAAATGCATGGCCATTTATCCTATACATTCACCTATAACACTCGAATTGTGTTCTCGAATTCAATCTGTCTATGGGAGGATATCCGCTGGATGATAACCTCGCAATGACGACCGTACACACATTTCCCTCGTGACCATCATTGGTTAACATTAGCATTCCACTCTGAGAATCAAAATATATTGCTATTTCTTTTCCTCATGTATGGCCAACTTAATTCCTTCTAACATACCTATCAGTTCAGCATTCATTACAGATGTTGTCATAAACTCGAAAATATTTTTAAACATTTATATCTGGAACATATACTCCAACACTACTTTGTTTTCACTCACACTAGCATCTGTATAAAGGATAACATACCCAACAAATTCATATTTCAGTCTTTCAAAAGCAGATTTTAACAAGCGATCATTCCATTTCTTCAATTTCATAATCCTCCAATTCCATTCGTACAGTAAGATTATTAGGTAAGATTTTTGGTCAGGTTCTATCTATACTAGAAAATAAATTAATATTTTCGAGTATTATCCTAGATCTATAATTTAACTTATAAAATCTTCCTGTTTGTAATCTGCCCATCAGTTCCTTCAAAAATACATCATTTCTAATACTCATTTCCATACTTATTGTTTCTCTCATTGTGATCCACTCCTTCTTATAATTGAGAAGTGAATCACCCATATCGCACCCAATAACTCTCTGTTACATGTATTCTCAACTTTCATTATCTGGGTATAAGGCCTCTTTCTAGCCGTTTCCAAACACATTTATTCCGCATATTCAATTTTGGAGCATACTAATCCCTTTCGTATCATATCAGTTACGCCCAGGTGTGCACTCCATTTAGGTTTACTAACCCGTTTGATCACATTCAATCGATTCATAAAATTTTCAGTCAAATGGGTCACATGTCTTCCAAAATTCATTCTATCCACATTCCCAAATACTTGTATAAATAAATTCACCTGATCGATTCAATTTCCATTTATTCGAATCTCTATATTCATCTAAAACCCACTCATGTACATTTACTCGTATTTACTTTTAAATTAAAACTATCGAAACATTCAATCACTCAGTTAATTTTGGATTAAGCATTATTGATAAAGCTTGCACGATACTGTGTCCTTTACCAATGATCACCAAATTAATTTATCAACATCATTAACAGTTTCATAAATAACAATTCTTTTAACAGTTTCAGGAATAAAATTATAACTCTTAATAAAAATATTTGGCTTCCTTTCGATTACTAAATACATAACGAGCATTGACTCGGTCATAAACGAGTAAAAAGTATACGAATTCGTTTTGCACAATAAGGAAAATTTTTAATCGTATCGTGCCACACGAATTCGTATTCAGAAATAGGGGCCCAGCAAAGTAAATATAGTTTTTGCATTCGGCCCCTATCAGGATTCATATACCAGGTACATCTCCACTCCAATTGTCAACCACTGTGCTATTGGAATTCAAAGTGATTTAATATTGTAAAAAGAACAATGCGATATAATCAAACACAAACTTGATTTATAGAAATCGGATATATTCGTACATAATATTTATCTTGTCGATTTCGATTCCGCCCCGATATACATATAATATAAGAAAGATGATACTCTCGAGAAAAGAGGATTAAGTGTTTTTAATTCTAGCAACCAAATAAAAAATTATAAAATAACAGAACAGTACACAGTCATAAAACCAAAATTTATATAATTCCCATATAATCAGGTAGCTGAACAAATTTGAAACACTAAGATTTGAGATTTATATTCTTTTTGTTTCTCGTCTTTCTTAATCTTAAAACCGAAAACGACAACAAACCAAAAATGAAATTACCGACGAGACAATAAAATTTGCATAAGAAAATTGATAGAACGAATTTTTTTGTCATCATCGACAATGAAACAGATTTTTTAAAAGCTCTACGAGTATTAAATTTATTATAATAAAAACAAAAGACAAAAACTATCTTAAGGTATATAGATATAGAGAGATAGGTACACATAACCGAATCAAATGAATGGCTTTGCTGGTGGAATGAGAACCAAATTCAATTAAATTTTTCAATTTCCTTTATATACAGTCCCAGCATTTTATGTACTTTCATTTATAGTTTGTGAATGGTGGATTAGGGGTTAGTTTATATGGTTCCTCTTTAAAATTCATGCCCATTAGATCTGATACATGTATCTTCAGGATAAATTTGATTTTATATTTATGTTAGCCTTTTGCTCTATATATAAATTAAAATCACATATAGATATAGAGATGGAGGGGTTAGACATACATACATACATATGTATAGGAGAAATGTCTAAAATCATATAGTCTATGTTTACACAGAGAGAGCGAAATATTTTATCGAAAAGGTCAAAATGGGATGCTGCATTATACATGAATTTCATAAATTTTTTTTTTGTTAAAAACATTTAAATTTAATCAAGTGAATAAACATTTATTTATTTTTGTAAAAGTATTTTTTTCTTGATGCTGTACCATTATTATTCAATTATGCTATATGGTCTAAAATATGACGGCCGAGACGAAAAGATTCACAATTTATGGACAATTTTGGTTGTTTAGTTAATGGAAACATATGTAATGTATGTATGTGTATATACATAAAAATTATTCAACTGTTAAACCACATAGATTGTATATATTATGAGTTAAGGTTTAAACAAAAAGCTGTGCCATGGTCAAAGTGTATCGCAATATATTTAATTAATGCGAAAGGTCGATTAGATGATACATACGAGTACGTATAGAGGACATATTGTTTTTAAAGTTTATGATGCAGAATAAATGTTTGGTACACAGTATAACTTTATTGATTTTTTGCTTTTAATCAAAAAGCTTTCTCCGTTAGTCAAAACTAATTATACGTAGAAAGTTTCGCTTTAGACTAAAGTAAGCTTGAAGTTTATAAAAAAAAATTCAAATTATCACAGTAACAGTTGATTTCATCTGTTGTATTCTTAATCTATCTAATTAGATATTTCAGAATTGAATCAACTTCATTGTTAAAAATCCAGTAAAAATGATGATAGCAGCAAATTAAAAGCTTTCAAAGCTTTCCAAGAACATGTTTTTTCTTTAAAATATTAGTTCATGGTTCTTGTAACCATAATATGTCATGTATTCGTGGAATTAAATCAAATTTCGACCAACTTGGTCACTTAAACATACTCCAATACGAAGCACTGTAATTTTTATAAAATTAAGAAGCAGAAAATCAATTTTATGACCT
Source organism: Tipula lateralis (assembly GCA_963932295.1). Classification (NCBI taxonomy): domain Eukaryota; kingdom Metazoa; phylum Arthropoda; class Insecta; order Diptera; family Tipulidae; genus Tipula; species Tipula lateralis. Next base: position 2,265,017 of record OZ010738.1, read on the forward strand.
GTTAGGTAATTTCATCGATTTGTGGCAGTACCTTACAAAGAACAACTTTTTCCAAAAATCTAATACATAAAACACGAGTTTAAATCCAATACCATTTAAAGGCAGAAAATGTAGTGTTTTAAGCTCCCGCTTTGTCTTTCGGGTTTCACTTTGACAATTTCATCAATAAGTCGTCGAATATACCATCGCTGCAGTAAAACATGTTCCATATTGTGTTAAATTATAAATTTTGGCTAGAATTTTCTCAATTAAAATGAGTATGAAACTGATTCAGATGTGAAGGTACACACAAGGAACATTATTCCAGTATATTTTCTTCAAATCGATTGTCTAAAGCTATTAGGAATTTAAATTTAAGAATACATGCATCAAAACATTGTTCCAAAAGATTATCAGTGATATGAACGGATTATCCCCCTGAACATCAAATTCCAAGAAACCAAATATAAAATATAACAAATATTCAACCCTAAAGCTTTTCAATCTACCGAGAAATACAATCTACTCTCAGACATTACCGAATCGCTCATATATAACATACCATATCACATTCATGTTCAATACAGTGTGAAATACTTGTTATGTTTCAATTAAAATGTTTGATATAAATCACCAGACAACTTCATTTAAAGCGCGTTGGTTGGTTCAATAATCCAACCTTCAGTCAATGTTGCATCGAAAAACTGATGTCGTGTTAAGTATCTTCTCGATGATATTATTCCATTTTTTCGGATTTACACGGTGCATTGAATTGACACAGTTTGTTTTCCGGTTCTGTCACATTTTAAGCATTACATCGAGTAAGGTTGTACAGCGGCTACAGGTTAACGTGGTACGGTAACTCTTTCATAAATTAAGCCATTCGTAAGATACTCTCGCTGATATACATGTTCGTGTTAAGAAGGACACCATATAATAGCAGTATACTAAATACAGGATATTAGAGTGTAAAAAGGATACCATAGTTAAGAAGGTTCGAAACAGACCACTTCTCTTCCGCGTATTATTGGTCAATAGTTCAACACATTTTATATTGTTGGTAAATGTAAGGTCGTTAGGTCTTCGGAATGCTGTATCACTTATATAATAACATGGATCATTGAGATACTTTTGAGGTTGCTCGATACGATTCTGTTGAATGTCAACGATTTAAATATTGTTATTTTTTTTTGTGAGTTTTGTACGAGACGGCCAGTGATCAATGAAACAGAATTACTGGATATGTTAGAAAGTTCAGCCTCAGATTCGGGAGATGACATAGTTCTTATTGCTAACATTGTGCAATTGGGACAAAATGATGATGATTGTTTTTCTGATGTCAGTTGATTAAAAAATATTTGCCGGTTGACAATCACTAGTGTGATGCTGTGAATGTTAAATCTTCAAAATAGGAGGTTCAAAAACTTTCAGACATCTCTAGTTGACACAAATCACAACACCAATCAAATTCTGGCCGATCCCACGACCCTATTTGGGAAATAAAAACATTTAATTAGAACAGAAGGAAATAGGGGCTTGAAAAATTTTGTAGTTACAACTTCAAAAGAGCTCGTTATGGACTTCGAAATTTATCAAGGGCAAAAAACCAATTTAAGCATCCAAATTTTAGGGTTTAACCCAGCAGTAGTAATGTGACTTTTAGAAACCGTCCCCAAGGCAGCCATATGTGTATTTCGATCGATATTTTGCAACTGTGCCCTTTCAATATAAACTGTTAGGATACCGTGCCACACAATATTAAATTTTCTACTTTTATATGGTACAATAATACAAGTTAAAATAATTTTAGGTACCATCATGACTAATCGCTTAAAAGATATCAAATATGACATATCGACAGACGTATGGAAAGAAGTGATAGTCAGAAGTTTGTTCAACATTTAAGCTCATGAAATGTCAGTGGTAAAATGGAAAGATACAAAATGTGTCACTGTCATTTCTTCTGTCTCTGGGGCTTATCCACCAACATCGGCCAAACGTTGGAGTAAGCATTCTAAATCCATTTAAACGTAGCGTGTCCTGAAATGATAGCTTTGTACAATCACCCATGTGTTGATTGTACAAAGTTATCATATAGTTGACCAAATAATTGAGTGGTGTTATCATACTTTTATCAAGACCGAAAAGTAAAATCTGAAGGCCTCCAATCATTTTTATCGATTTGGCGATTGAAAATACTCTGATCGGAAGATTCTTGGGTTTCTTGTGGCGTGTCAAACAAACAACAAATGGATCTGTTGGAATTCAAATTAGAAGTTGCTGATTGCTTTACTTTCCAGTGTCAAGCGGTAACGAAAGGAGAGCAGCAGGAGTGATGAAGAAGGAGAACCAGTGAGTGCAGTCCTCATAGGTTGTAACTCTAAATAATTTTGCGAACATTCGATAAGCTTTGATTTTCTTGAACTTTACGATAACTCAAGTGAACCTACACAATTCTGCTAGTAAGGTATGATGATTGGTTAGAAACCCAATTTTAAACAATAAACACAAATGTATAGGTTGGGTTGATATTCATACATAAAATAAATATTGACATATGTATATGTGTTCATCGAACTCATAATTTAGCCACACAATTGTGTAGAGAGGACGCGAAAGGGCTATGGTAAGTGGTTCTCGTTTTATTATTGGAGTTAAGAAATTTGAATATATTTCATCCTACACTAGGCTTGTCCTTGAAAAGGTGTCGTTCGTGTTTTGTTCATCCCCAATAATTGACACATCTCCTGGAATACCACTGATTCAAAATTGCGGCCTTGATCTGTATGCAGTTCCATAGGTATTGTAACGGTCGCAAGGTTATTTATTACGCCGTTATCAGAATTCTCAATAGCAGCTATCGTGATGACGCAGCACATTGGCCAGGCTGTGACCTCAGAGAGATAAAATGGTGGGGGTCCTTGTCATCGCTGCTTGAGCTAGATGTGTGCTGCTAAGTATCGTTCATAAGATTATGTAATATCGTTCATAAGATTATATGATAGCTTGATGTCTTAGCTGATGCCACATGGAATGTGGACTTGATCCCTCCCCGTGCTTTTGTAAATAGTATCGCACGCCCAGCATATAGTACATCCGTATCAACCGGCACTAAGCAATTACAGTTTAACACATTTTTATTTAACACATTTCACCACAATTATATATATATAAATACGAAGGTTCAAAGAAAGAGAACTGATTAACAACAACTTGATTTTTATAACTTTACGATATTTATTAATTTAACAACAATCAAAGAAAATATATATACATATATATACATTATTCAATACCACGCATCACGAGTGCGTCCTGTATTTAATATGGATTTAATTTTTAAATATCCAATAATTATATAAAAAAAAAACCACACACACACACTTAAGAAGTAATGAAATATTCGGTTCATATAAGAAATATAAATATAATATATAAACAAAAAAAAACATAAGACTTACGGTCTAAAGCTGCGAGTCCAAAACCATGGCTTTGTTTTCCTCCGCTTGTTACTTAACCTATATAGATTCTTAAAACTAATTTATACATTCTTAAACAAATCCAATCACATCAGATTTTCTTTTTTTTTCACACACACGTACATATATATATATATATATATTTTTATTTTATTTTTTTTTTTTTTGTAATCACTATCAGATATGTACTTAATTTTGAAATAATTAAATAATTAAGATTTTTAACTTATATATATATAACTTTTTTTTTCGTTTTACTATTATTATTTCTTTGACACCCAAAACATATTATAGCCGCTAGACCATGCTATTCCCCGATGATGGTGGAATACCTTTTTCTGGAATACCGTTTTTTTCTTTTTCTTTGTTTTCTGCCAAGAGTATACCAGAGTATAGAATTTAATAAAAAAAAATGGCGGTAAGGTCGCGTGTTTCTGTAAAACCACGTTGATCCTTTGCGTGACTATGGGTACCCCGCGACTGTTACCGCCGATTTTAGGTTCGATGCGAGATTTAACGCCACAATCTTCTTAAATATCTATACAATATTTTTATATTTTTTTTTTCCACAATGGCGATCCAAAACCAATGGTGATTACTAGGTGTTTGATGTGCCAATGATAAACATAAAACCACATAGTCTAAATATTACAATACTAATACACCCATAGCATGAATTACGCATACCTTAACCCTTTACATAATTACACAGATAAATACTAATTTGTAAACAATATACTCAGGGATGTCAAATCTTTTGAATTTTGTAGCCTGTATATGCTACAGTATACTCTATATCGACTTATCCAATTATTTACCACGGCGTTAGTGATTGTAGTTCATGCCATACACTGAAATAATCCATCACAACTAGAACTTACTAGAACATAGTTTCGCTTTAACTGATAGGAAATGGACCTACAATATCCATAGCGATCCGCTTAATAGTGCTTCACTGTTTACTGCTGAATTTTTCCATGGGTTCGTTTTACAGGACCTTTAACTGCCGTGCACTAGTCATATTTTGACCATTCTGCAACTGATTGTCTGCATCCTGCCTAGTAAAATCGCCAATTGTAGATAGCCACCACTTGTTCCTCCATGATAGTCTCTCAAAATTTCAGGGATTCGGATCCTTGGTAATCGTCACTTATGATTGTTCATTTCTACCATCGGAACTTTCCCAATCCCGTTTTAAACAGTCATCTTCAGTTAATAGACTATTCCATTGAGCCCAATATGCTTTAATTATAGGACTCTTATGAGCAATCTCCTTCCATAATGGTCTGTGCTGTTCTTATACGAATTTCAATATGATCGATAAATCGGGATCTTCTGTTTGCTCTTTTCTGATTTCTTCGTTGGTCCATTCATCGGATGGTAACACTTGCATTAGTCTTACATCAACGACATGTTATTTACTGTCCACTCGACCTCAATGTTTGCAATCTATGAGACATGGCCCGCACAGTGCATCTGCATTACCGAAAGAACTTCCTTTCCGATGTTGAATGGTATAATCGATGCAACCCAATCGCTCGCGATATATGACCTAGTTTGTCGCAGGCCGAATATTTGATTCTATTGTTGCCATCCCGGAACCTGTCGATGGCTCATTTACTGCTTTTTTCTTATTATTTATCGAGTTATAGTTTTCTGCTTCTTAATTCGATTCGTCGCTTTTCTACTGCTGGTTTAATTATGTTATATGCAGTTTCGTTTGTTTAAGCTCTTAAACAAACGAAACTCTAAGGCAGTTTTTTTATATAGGTACACGCATGAAAACTATTAATCCCTTTATTTTCCGGATTTCAATTCTTCCATATTGTTAAGTGTTTAATGTTTATGAATCCCAGAAACCACAACAAATCGTCTACTATGTACATACAGTGCTTTAGCTAAAACAATTCCATTTATGTTATTGGTGAATATACGGAATATATGTATTGTCTACCGAGTGGCTTAGCTATTTACTTATACATATGTTAAACCTCTATACGTGCTATTAAAACAAATCGGAAACAACAAAGTAAACAAATTCAGATAATCTACAACTCAATTTATTCTTTATTTTATACATTTTAGATGCATGGATTTAAATTTAATAAAACATGCACTTTTTGCATTAAGATACAATTCCGAATATAAAAATCAAATATATGAAATTTAAAGATAAACAAATATGCTGCTTCTCGAGCTCTTTATTTATTTGAAGAGGTTTCATTCGTTTTATATGAAAACAAAAAAAAATCGGAGCTTTTATTATGTGCTGTCGACAGTAGGGTGGAATCATTTTTATCGAGACTTCAGGTATCGAAGTATCAATCGTTATAGTCTCAAAATTGAGCTAGAGCATACTTTTTGGTCACTCTGTGCACATTCTGTGTACTAAAAATAATTGTATATCCTTTAGTTTATGGATATATTCCTTCCTGTGTGTATTTATTATTTCTCAATTTCATAAATAAATATTTAATTTTCCTTTTATGTTTTTTTCATTTTCCTATACTCCTTCTTCTTTGTCTCCTTGTTCTGTTACTCGAATTATTATTATTTTCCATATTATGCTTCGATATATGAATTTACATTTTATTTTTGTGTACATCCATATATGTATGTACATACGTACACGTTCATTTAAGCACAAAAAATGAACAGCATTTTCATTTCCTTCAATGATTTTTCCAACTTTTTTTCTACTGTGCTTTTATAGTGTATGTATGTACATATATGTATATACAATTTTTAAGAACATCAAGTGTTTTAAAGTAAATACAATTTATAATTTTCCTTTTTCCGAAAATAAAAACAAAACAACAAAGAACACAAGCTAAGGAGAAAAATCCTTTTTTCAATGATAATTTTGTTTTTCATTTCTATTTTATTATAAAGAAACAAAAAAATTTAATTAATTTCGTGAGTTAGTGTGTTGTTGCTATAATGTTATTATTATTAAATGAATTAAATGTTCTTTTATATAAAAATAAAATTTATTTTATTTTTCATATATAAATATGGAAAAAAAGAAAATTAATTTTAACACTAACAAGTATTTCAATTAATGCTTTTCATTTTTTTGCTCCATTTTCTGAAATGTAATTTTAAATTACATGTGTAATGTGTGTGCACATAAAGATGATGATGATGTGTGAAAATTGAGTTCAATTGCTCATTGAAATTGTGTAGATTTTATAAGTGGGATGTTCAAGAATCTGAACGCGTTGAAATTTTACAACACGATTATGTCGATAACCATAAAATTCATAAATCATAACAAGTGGGTTTTGGGAACAAAATCTTTTCCGTAGTGTATAATTACTGATACATGTATCTATCAGCTGGTGATGACGTATCTGAATGGCTGTTTGATTCAAAAAATCCAATTAATTTATTACTATAAGTTTGGTAAGTCTCATTATAAGCTAATATGCTTACTTTATAGAAAATATGAAATCACTTGAATCCAAAATTAGTATAAATCAAAGCCACTGGAAATTTAAAATTTATTTCTCATCCTCACAATCTTGTTCCAATTTCCAACACTCATTTGAGATTGGTTTCCCAGTTCTAATTTACAATGATACCAGGTGAACATGTATCCATATCCTCACAGTCAGTTAACCAGTTCTGTTGTACCATGATATCAGGTTTACATGTATCCAAATCCTTACAGTCTACAGCTTTGATTTACTATTATACCAGGTACATGTATCCACATCTTCACACTCTTGTTGAAAAATTTCATCACTTATTTGAAGTTGGTTAGTCAGTTTTGAGTTACAGTGGTACCAAGTGTAAATGTATCCAAAACACTTGAATGTTTTCTTATCTGGGATGTTTCATCCATTGTTTATGTTTAATCTATGATTCAGTTGTTTGTATCTCGGTTTGTAAATGTTTAGTTGGTTTAAATATTTTTCATTTTGCCGTTTTCGAAAATATGAGATCGAAATGTGCTTGAACCGTTTAATGGAAAGATTTTACACTGACACGTCCAGCTCTAATTGGAACTTTTTACAAATCTGATGTATTAGAATAATAAATAATAGTTGAAGAACACAGTGCATTCCGTGGAAAAAAAGGACGTTGCATTTTACTACACTTTGATTTTGAGAGAAAAGTGTAACGTGCGTTCCATTTTCTTCGCCTTTCCATAATTAATTTAGAGTCATTAAACTATACCATATACTGTGTCACCTTAACCAAAATCACGGTTGCTCAATTTCGCCCAGATGTATTCAAGTTTTCTGTTATGCCCTTCGATTGGGTTCATTAGGCGAACCAAATAATTCAAAGAAAATATTTTGTTTTTTTTATTTTGCGCGGGGAAAACTGGTTATCTTATTTTTTTTAATCGGCTTGCGAATGCATATGAATTTTTGTTTTTGGAGGGGAGTCGAAGAAAATCTGTGCAATGATGCACATCATTAGAAAATTCAAATTTTTGATTTAATTATTTAATTAATTCCTTTTTTTTGAGAAAGTATGTTTTGGTGAAACGCAAGTGAATGTGAATTTTATACCGACGACCCGGTGATTAAAATACCCAAATTATTATTTGTTGTTGATTGATGAATTTGGTGATTGCTGAAGTGATAATCTAACCGGCAAGTAGATACAGACGTTTAATAGTGATGCGTACGAAAAATTAAAAACTGTAGTGTGGTGCCTCAAGCATTATTCATGCGAACGAGATTGAAAGTTTTATGAAGAAAAACGATAGTTTTTTTGTGCAACAGAGCTTTGTTACGGGTAGTAAGTGATTACAGTGATCAATAATCGGAACATAGCCAAGGTCAAATCGCACATGATAGGAGATTACAGTCATAACGACGCCAACTTTATAAGTCTGTCGCTTTAATTTAAACACACACTATATACTGTGAAAGGTCTGAAAATCGTGTAGCGGTGATTTACGGTGTCCGCATTGCGGAACTCATCGTCTTGTAGTAGCGGTTGCAGAATAATCCAGGTCAAGCATGAGGTTGCGGTGTCTAGCGTGGTTGCTGAATTTTATTTTGGTAGTATAAGATGGCGAATTAACGGACCGCGTTTCAACAGATGCCGTTTGGACTCAAACAGCTATAACGGATGGTTGGAAAATGTTTGGTTAAGTTTTTTTCTATTCTATAATATTTTTTTCTTATTTGTACTTATATATTCTTCATGATATATATATATATATATATATATATATATATATATATATATATATATATATATATATATATATATATATATATATATATATATATATATATATATATTTACCTTCTTCGAGTTTCTTCCGACAGATATACTTTAATCACATTGCTTAGTCAGTTTCGAGGAAAGCGCTTTCTACGTCACCGACACGCAGCGAGATAACTGGTAAATTTTTTTTTCTTCTTTAATTTTTTTTGGTTTGCAGAAGGTTTTATAACCAAAGCTTAAATAATTTGAATGATTTCTGGTATATATATATCTATATAATTAAATTTGTAATTAAGACTTTGGAAAAAATATTTAACATTATATTTAATTTACTGATAATTTACTGAATTCATTTGTTTTGTTCTCTAAATTTTCATTTTTTTTATAATAAATCTATTATATAACATAGTTATGCCAATATTAATACATATTTTTCTTATTTAATTTCTTTAATGAGTGATTAACATATACCACGCAGCATGAATTGAATTGAGGTAAGTCGAATTGACAGTAGTCTTGAGCCTGAGTGAAATTATAATCTATTATCATCGTTCCATTATCATGAAGGGATATTATTCTGCGGTGACCAGATTACAAACTCACGCCACATTCCCTTACCTCTGAGCTAGCGGCAAACAAAAAGGTACGACGTACTCTGGTGTCCCTAACGTACCCCTGTTATAAAAAGTACCTTAATACATTTTTTCTGTTAACGGTAGCTATCTAAAGCAATCGTTACAAAAGGGTGGAATCCAGGATCCTTCGGAGGTTGATCTAGGAAATCGATTATCTAGTAATATCTACCAGGATGGAGACTAACGGAAATAAAATCCAGTAAAAATAAGAACTCTATAGAACAAGCAGCATTTGGTGGAAAAGTAACCTTATATTTGTGTATTTGGATATTCAAATACCAAACAAATAACTGAGAAAGACTATGGATGGCGACATAGATAGAGTTTGATCATGCTATCAAGTTAACTTGGTCGATGTCTGTGGGTAAATAAGAACTAGTCGCGAGTACGCTATAGTTAAGACAATATTGAAATTTTAGTCAAAACAGGAATCACAGCATATTATTGATTGTGAAAAGCAATGCTCAAATAAAAGATCCCCATTTAATTCAAACCAGCACTCAAAAAACCGAAAGCAGTATTCGATGAACTATATATCATAATGGACCATTAATTGTATTAATCATTAATACCATTAATTGTATTAATCATTAATAATGTAGTCTAATGGCACTCTGGCAAGCCAATTCACATTTAAGCGATTCGACCATAATTGCACACGTAGCAAGTTGTACTAAATAAACGTCAGTCAACTGATTTCCTTCAAAAGGCCCTATTCCATGAGAGAAATTGATTGTCAGTAAATATTAAAATGGGAAAATAATAAAGATTTTATAGCGGTCAAAACAAATAAACAATAACATTATCTTTATCTTTTAGTTGGAGTTTTATAATTATTTTCTCTTTTTGTCATGTTTGACTGCCAGTCAATTTTTCCCATGGAATAGAGCCTAACCTAGGACGAAAGGAGTTCAAAATATTAAAGCCCTCTTGATATAAAGCCTGAATAAATACTCAGTTTTTGAAATGAGCTTTATTTAGTGTATCAATAATGTACGTTTTATCAAGAAACTCACACGAAACGTACAAATTTCTTTTTAAGTTTTTAGCTTTTGCAAGTTATAGCTTTAAAATTTGTTTTCATAAAATGACAAAGAAAGCGTAAAATTTGATCATTTTTTTAAACCAAAATAAATCACAATCAAAATTAATTATAAATTTATTTAAATGATTTATTGTTTATTCGAAAAAATTAATTAAAAACGAATTTATAGACATAAATAAGCTGAAAAGAAATTTCTAGCATGCAGTTATCAGTAAATAACATAATCAGCTGATCAATGTTTACATTTCAAAATTGTCAACAAAACGTAAACGCAAATAAAAATTTTGCAAACCATTTGCCAATAACTTATAATACTATAAAGGAAATTGTGTCAATTTTCATAGTAAATGCCAACGACAGCATGATTTCGTTAAATACAACTTTCGGAGAAGATTTCTAGGTGGCATACCAGTACGTTTTAAAGAGATCAATAGATGGCACGCAAAGTTATTTTCAATTGAAATACTATAATATTATAAAAACAAATTTTGTTTTATTTATTTATTAGTAATATTATTATAAGTAATAAATGTAAACCCATTTCCTTAAAAAAAATTAAATTTTTAAATTTTGGTTTCGTTAATAATTTGTGAAATATAAAAAACTGCAGTTAAAAAATGTAAACATTTCGTTGAACTTCTACTAGTGCCATCTTTTAATCTGCTCCGGAATTATATCATGTTGGCACATAATATCGACGCGATTTCCCTTTAGTTATTATAATTTATTTGGCCATTTATGCTAAAATCATACGTGTGTATGTAAAATAAAAATCATGTTAAATATGTATATGTAATTTTGTGTGTTGGCATTGTATTTCTTTTTCCGTAAATGCAACACCAATCGCAATACAACGTAAAATTTAATAAAATTGATTTGGCTTGGTGTAGTGTCATTTTTATTTACTCTCGTTTTGAGCTACTTGATATAAAATTTAGTTCTCGTATCCTAATTATGAATGTGTCTCTATTTGCATTTTAAGTTATTAAAATACCATATTTTTATTTAATTAATAAGGTAAAATTGAAAAATAAATCGAAAAATGATCAATTTCAGGATGAAAACTGAAATTTCTTTTTTAATTTGAATATAACCTAGATTAAATTCGAACTACTTTTCATTCAAATATTAATTATATAGTAAAGCCTTACCTTTCATGTATTTTGTATGAAATTGAACTTGATTTTTGTATTTTTGGTACATTAAATAAAGCTTGTTTTAAACATTCCGGCTTGAATCAATCAAGATGGCTTTGGTAATATATAGTCGCGTTTACGTTGTCATTTACCCAGCTTCTAAGAGTAGCTTTAAGAATCATAGGCTACCTAACTAAAGAAGCTATTTTAAAGTAATTGCGAAACTCTAGAAGGTCCATGGCTTTACTTCTGTTTCTACAATTGCTTGTAATATAATTGCCTCCCTGTCCAGTAGTAAAAGTTAATATGAGAAAATACATTTGTTAGTTCGTCTATTCCAAATATTTGATTTTAAAGAAGTGAGAAGTTTATATATATTTTAACTTATTGTCATGCAATTGAATATGATGAATGTTAATGTTCAGTCAAGTGCTTCTTTTTGACTTACAGATATCGTGATGGAGCTTTATAATATAAGGTAGAGAATTACCTAAACTTTATGATTTATATTTTAAAAAAAGCTTTCTATCAAATGTCGAAATCATGGCGCCAACAAAGTTTTTATCAAATGTCAACTTCATTGTTCCTTGAATTCAGACCTATTGTATATATACCATGTAGACGTTACATTTTATACTACTTTGAAATTGATTGATTGATTGATTGATAGGACTGTAGGACCAAGCGCTAGGCAAGATTCCCGGATAACGCCGGGCCTATTCCTACAGCCGTTTACATAAAACGATAGGTAAGGATTGGAAGGTATGTTAGTTAGGAAAGAGCGACCCGGTTACAGACACCATGACAGTCGGTACTAAACTACTATTATCACAAGACAATCACAATTTTAATCTGCTAGTCTGCAATCGCCAATCAGCATTCTCCAGTCCGCAACGCCTATCCGCTCTTCTGTATTTTGAATAAAATTAAAACTAAATTAAAATTAAAATTCTAAAATAAATTTATTAGTTCACTCAGGAATCTGTAACTTAATTAATTAGTTTTATTATTTCTTTGAATTTAATTAATTTAGTTTGATAGTTTAAGCCATCCATTACGATAATGTTACCATAATACTGTAACATGCTCATCAGAGAGTCAAAATAGACTATAGGGCGACAATCTTCAGCAGAACCATTTTCCTGTTACATAATTATTATAATACAATAATATAATTTGTTAGTGATTGATAGGACTGTAGGACCAAGCGCTAGGCAAGACTCCCGGATAACGCCGGGCCTATTCCTATAGCCGTTTACATAAAACAATAGGTAAGGATAGGAAGGTATGTTAGTAAGGAGAGAACGACCCGGTTACAGACACCATGACAATCGTTACTAAACTACTATTAGCAGACAATCACAAGACAATCACATTTTTAATTTAAAATCTCCTATCTGCAACACCAATCTGCTCGCCTGCTTTTTATTAAGATTAAAATAATAATACAAAACTCTGAAAAACAAATTTATTAATATATGTCTCAGGAAGCTGTAAGAATTAATTAAAAAATTAATTTTATCATTAATTTAGGCCCACAACCAATCCGCCGCAGTCTCCAGTCCGCAACACCAAGACAATCACATTTCTATTTTACAATCGCCTATCTGCAATCTCCTATCTGCAACACTAATCTGCTCACCTGCCCCCCATTAAGATCAAAACAATAATACAAGACTCTGAAAAAAAATATATGTCTCAGGAGGCTGTAAGAATTAATTAAAAAATTAATTTTATCATTAATTTAGGCCCACAACCAATCCGCTGCAGTCTCCAGTCCGCATCACCAAGACAATCCAATTTCTAATTTACAATCGCCTATCTGCAATCTCCTATCTGCAACACCAATCTGCTCACCTGCTTTTTATTAAGATTAAAACAATAATACAAAACTCTGAAAAAAAATGTATTAATATATGGCTCAGGAAGCTGTAAGAATTAATTAAAAAATTAATTTTAACATTAATAAGCCCACAACCAATCCGCCGCAGTCTCCAGTCCACAACACCAAGACAATCAAATTTCTAATTTACAACCGCCTATCTGCAATCTCCTATCTGCAACACTAATCTGCTCACCTGCCCCCCATTAAGATCAAAACAATAATACAAAACTCTGAAAAAAAATTTATTAATATATGTCTCAGGAAGCTGTAAGAATTAATTAAAAAATTAATTTTATCATTAATTTAGGCCCACAACCAATCCGCCGCAGTCTCCAGTCCGCAACACCAAGACAATCACATTTCTATTTTACAATCGCCTATCTGCAATCTCCTATCTGCAACACCAATCTGCTCACCTGCCCTCCATTAAGATCAAATCAATAATACAAAACTCTGAAAAAAAATTTATTAATATATGTCTCAGGAGGCTGTAAAAATTAATTAAAAAATTAATTTTATCATTTATTTTAAGCCCACAACCAATCTGCCGCAGTCTCCAGTCTGCAACACCAAGCCAATCACACCCCCAATCTACAATCGCTCATCTGCAATCTCCTATCTGCAACACCAATCCGCTAACCTGCCCTCCACCAAGATTAAAACAATAATACAAAACTCTTAAGAAAAAAATTCATTAATTCATGTCTCAGGAACCTGTAAAAACTAATTAATTCAATAAATCAATTCCATTACCAATCCAAGCCCACAACCAATCCGCAGTCTGCAGTCCATACCACATACCGATCCAGTTAGCAATCTAACCACTGAAACAATTATCGCAGCCTACACTCACAGGCACGACTGTGCAGTGACCCACACAGCGACAATGACTCCAATCTCGTCGGCGCAAAAAAAACAAGCTTGAAAGTGAAACGGAATGTAGCCACCCGCCTCGTGAGTCTTCCAACCCCTAAGGAACGATGGGACAACATGGCACTTCATATACCACCAGCCTCACCACATTTTGGTGGAACCCGGAAGGCTGCTACAAATCAAGTGAAAAAGCACCCATTCAAAGCTACAGGAGAAGCAACACCAACACTCGAAGAACCATCAACAGACAACTCAACAAGCAGAGGCCTGCCTCCAAAAGCACCCCCTCCAATAACACCTGATGCCACACACATCCCCCCTTCATCTCCCGTTCACTTCCCAATTGGTACAACACTGCATGATGCAACCAAACAGGAGTCCTGGAAAACCAGGCATTCCGAGTACCTACACCAACCACAACACAGAGGAAAATGGTTACATAAAGAACCAAACACTAAAATATGCAAAAAGTCCCAGTGCCTATCAAAGACAACAAATTGCCACCTTTACACTTTTAAAACGTCTCACTGGACGCACACTCCGGGAAACGAAATCGATGAAAGTACATCCAGTACAGGCCCAGATCGAAAGATTCGAGCAGGTTCACTTCTAGGCCCGGGTGGGGCTCCAACAACAAGGCCAATCCACAAACCACCACCACCACCCACAGAACCCGAGAACAACATTGACCCAACACCAACAGAGGCACCAAACCACAAAATAATGCAACCAACGCCTACAACGCGCGCCCAACCCCATCGAGAACCTAAACAACGAAGCGTGTACCTGACGCAGTCAACATGCGACCAACAAACAAAAGTTTGATGTAAATCTGAGAGCTCATCATCGCAAACAGCACCCAGTTCCACTTCCAATCCAAGCAAATCAAGCGTCTCCTTACCAATCCCAAGCCTATACACCCTACGATGGACCACCCAGGCTCGACCGGCCCAGTGCGACACTCCCTTCCCGACGAACAACTACAGTACCGAAACATGCTTGTAATAATACAAATTACCAGATAACTTAATAAAATACCACTTAACAAAGTGCAAGCCATCTGGTATCCTCAAGGCTGTCAGTCAGATCCTCAATAGGCATCGAAAGCCGTGCACTCCATGAGAAGAGCACGAGGAACAGGAACACTAAAGCGTTCAACAGTTTCCTCCTCTCCTTCCTCACACTGCTCGCAGCCCACGACGTTCCGAACTTTCATTCGGAACATGATCCCAGCAAATCCTCAAAGTGGGTCCATCACAATTCAAAAAAAAGGACTGGGATCTTTGGTGATTTGTTGTTCCAAAGAAGACTTTGGACAGTCGACCAGAGATGAAGCCGCTCCACCTGTTCCGGTGCAGATCACCAAAGTGATGGCCGATATCCCTCTTTAAGAGATACTAGCAATGACGTGTCACTCCCAAAGAGCGAACGTGCACCCAAACGGGCCAATCCACCAGTCAACACATCTCCTTTGTGCATCGACTTCCCGGTCGCCAACCCTATTACCACTCAAAATGTTACAGGTGATTCCCTCTCCTACTACACCCGAACACATAACAAAATTCCGCCGAGAGCAGATGTCGGTATACACCTCTACAACACGAAAGCCACACTTCACCCCTGCGACTCCACCACACAACAGCTACACGAACCAATAATATCTGCAGGAAACACTTTCACAAAATGAACCGCTTATGCCAGCCAATCAAGAGTACGTAATCCGTAAACGTGACATTGGGGGCATCATACAATACAACCTGCGTGATGACTTTGAATTTATGACCCAAAGAGATGCCTCTCACATCGAAAACCAACTCGAAAAACAGCGAACAACTAAAAACATTTATTGGATACTAGAAACCTGACCCACATACAATTGTAAGCACGATAATAACGTCCTCCAACATAACAGAGAAGTGGCCAACAAACATTCCAAATCAACCACACAACAAACTCTCCATCTCGATGGAATGACACACAATTTTCGATGGAACCATGGAATGACAACCAGTGAACTCGATCACCACCAATGAGCACAAACCATCACATCGCATGTGATGCAAACAATGATGCTTATTTGGCTCATCGCAAAGAAACAACGAGTCATTATTGATGTCATTCACAATGCCCATTACGGTCATATTCATCCGGCGTTATCTCCATCACAATTGAAAGAGAAAATCAATCGAATTTAAAATTATGTTTCATCATCAACCAAGATACCTCCGAATGGAGATGACGATACGAGTCTGTGGCACATTTACGAAATGTTAACAGTGCACACGAGTTACAGCAAAACACATTCTCTTCGTCGTTCTTTCTAAAAATGCTTATCTACTCGTATTTAAATCCATTAATTAATAAAATTGAATCAGAATAAAACTAATCATAAAAGGCAACAGTTTTTATTTTCAAATCTAATTAGATCACTTCGCAACAACAACAACGCGTAGTATAAACGATTTTTTTAGGAAATGAACACAAGTCAAAGCAAAATCTAGAATTTTACACGACCTACTACAATAGTTACTTTACCAGATTTACAACAACAATACAAATATAAATGCAACTGGTGAAGGTTCTATTATACGTATTGACATACACACACACACACACAAAGCAAAATATCAGAAGAGATCTTCCAAAGGAAATAGATGTGTTTTTCCTTGTAGATTGTATTAAGATCAAGTGTGTGTGTGTCCATACATATAGTAAAACATTGTTTTATATAGTAAAACAGGCTTCGATGAAAAACAAAACATTAGAATACGACTATACGAGACAGAATGATATACGTCGTATTTAAAATATTTTAACGGGATATTGCGATCTATGTATTTGTGGATTCACGAAATAAAATAAAATGATGGCGACTTATACAAAAAATAAATCCAAACGGGAAACCAAAAACCCAATAAAATTAATAAAACCGGTACTTATCCGAATATATAGTTCTATATATATTTATCCATTTATCACTGTATCACTTGTACACATATTTTACACATTTTAATTATCTATTTTATTTTTAACACATAGAACAGAGCAGACAAAAAAAAATATACGTCTGTTCTCGTTCGCTTTCACCAATAGACTCCAACATAGTGGCCAACTGGCAATTGACATAAAAATGGAGCCGAATTAAATAAATGTCGAAATTAAGAAAGACGAATTGATTTATCTAGATAACTGTAGTATCTTCATAACAAATACCAGGTGCCGGATGCCGAAAAATATGCACATGCTAATATTTTCTGGAATATTGCTAAATCATCGATTGTTAAACTGATTGTTTAATGATTGAAAGAATGTTTTGCACAAAAAAAATGAAAAAATGTTGTCAGGCGATGTATTAAATTTATTAAACCAATACAGAAATAAGAACCTCTAACAGTGGTTGTGATGAAAGATAATTCATATAGGTCTAAACGCACTAACGTTCATCGTAATGGGATCAGAGACCTGGAACTCAAGATAGTGTACAGTTTTCTACTGTCAATTCTACCTATGGTCAAATCTACTGTCAATTCTTCTAACTAACTATGTTCACATTTTATGTCACTGAAAACAGATAGTCGTAATTTATGCCGGCAACACTGCTTATAGTGCTACCTGGAAATTACATGAGCGTTTCTTTCTAATGAAGTAAAGCTTCTAATGAAGTAAGTAAGGCTATTATATAGACGTAGTATTTTAAACCGAAATTGATAGTAAATTGCAACGTTTTATTACATACTATTTTAAACGATTATTATAAAAATTATGTTAACCAATATATAAATAAAAACACAAATTTGTAATTCAGTTTATTGTTTTTCAATTTATAAAATTATTGTGTTACTCCATTTTATTTGACAGAATACATAAATATTTTCTATCATCAGAAAACTAATTTAAAAAAAACAAACTGAACTTAGTCACGATTTAAATATTTTATGTTTTATATGTTGTCATCCCTGATGCTGATCAGTGGAATTAAAAATAGAGATATGACGCTCAATTATACATTGATATAACGTGTGTATTCTAGTTTCACTGCCGTTAGAATTTTGTAGATGCATTGAGCCCCACAACAGATTGGAAAGTTAAGAAACAATCAAACTAACAAAAACATGACATCACGTTTTACTATAATCTTCATAGTCCATAGAACAGATATATAGTCGTTTTGTCTCACATATATAGCCGTATTGGTGAAAAAGAGCTTTTACACCAATGATTCCTTCCCTTGGATTGGCTATTCTTTATACGATTATGAAAAACTACCACTACTCAAACCTCTTAAAATTAGTCTGGCTTTCAGTTTGGTTCAAACACTAATATTCAGTCAATTTTTTAAAAATATAATAACAGTTCACCGCGGTTAATATACAGTCCAATATCACTATTATCAGATTAATAAATTTCTAGCTGATGTGCTGTACTTATATGTTGTAGTTGAAGAACCAGGTTCATTCCAACTGAGTCAACAATTGTTCCGTTCATATTTACTACATAAAGATGTTTAAAATCGTTCTGATATAATAAATGGAAATTATTAATAAAATTTATTTTCATCACTTACTCACATCCGATAGTGGCTCAATACATGTATTTATTGTCAACATTTATAACGGTTTCAACTATAAACAATACTATGTATATACTAGTATGAGCATTTTTAACTAATCACGATATGTAAAATTAAATCTTTACAAGCTCAACTTTTTTATTACTCCGGGATGATTTTCTGTAGATAAAGCTTTTTGATAAATTCACGACAGTATTACTAATTTTAGACTTTATTTACTATCGTAACTATCAAAATAATGTGATTGACAACTAGTTAACTCTGAAATTAACTTATACAAGAATTAAAAATGATTTTCATACAATCGATAGAAGTAGGTCTCTAATAATTAATCCGGACTCTCGTTTTCCAATGAATGAAAAACTTTTGTTGATGTTAATATTCCATTGGATTTCTATGATTGCGGTATTTCCAGTTTCCATCTTGAATTTGTTATCAATCTTCCCAACTGAATGTGCAGTTCTAACATTTAATATTGCTCCATTTTTAGTGATACGGGTCTAAGTGAATGCAAAAAAGTCTGGAATCAATGGCTAGATATAATCAAGTTGGATAAATATTCCAACTTGAATATTATTATAAATATAATAATATTCAAGTTGGAAAGATTTTATTCTAAAACTGTCAAGTCTATGTCTGAATTCTGGAACACCCGGACTAAATGTATGTTCTCTTTCTCAATTTTGGTTTTATTGCTTTGATGAAAGCTTATAAGAAACTGCATAATCCTCAAACTATAGTAAATGTAAAAGTCACAGTGAAAGAGAGTCCAACAATCATGTAGTTTAAGCGAAAACACATATGTTACATCGTCATTAAAAATGTAATTTAAATCAATTCTTCATAAACCGAATGGGCCAATGATTTCAAATTATGTCAGTTAAGGCTAAAGGTCCATCGTAATTTTGTGACGTGCGCGTTTGCAATTAAACAAATAGTTTATATTTAGACACTATATTTTTCAAACTAATACAAATCAGCTTTCAACACCGACGTATGTTGATTTTGGGCCGTCCTCTTCCCAGTCTGCGCGCACGAATGTAGCCAGCTCAACTCGGTTGATCAGAGACCTTCGCGCTCGGTGTAACAATTGGGAGGTTATGCTGTTGAGATATGGAGTTTGTTACACAAGGGATTTGCAAGGGGAAAAATGAGAATGGCACTGACTTATTCTTCCACGTGTATAACTATACCTCTCGATGTCGACCCTGCACAGCGATCGTTCGCGTTCCACTCGGTAATCGATTGATCCACGTGGCTTGATGCGAGTCCCTTCACTTGCTTATATTGTTTTTCTCGACCACTCGGACGACGTTTCCTTCTTTCTTTTTCTTCGTTGACACTAAGACCCAGCTCAATTTCTTCCTTTTCCTTTCACTTGTTTGATCTTCCACATTCACTTCACACCTCCAACACCAGGCCAAAAAAAGTCTCGTTCCACCACAAACATCACCGTACATCACTTTTTCGTATCGCACTGTCCATCGGGCAATAAGTTCTCTTCTGCTCTTTCTGCCATCTATATTTCAG
Source organism: Tipula lateralis (assembly GCA_963932295.1). Classification (NCBI taxonomy): domain Eukaryota; kingdom Metazoa; phylum Arthropoda; class Insecta; order Diptera; family Tipulidae; genus Tipula; species Tipula lateralis. The sequence continues at coordinate 2,285,342 of OZ010738.1, forward strand.
CACAATACTCAGCTAAGGTTGATTATCATTCCGTTATACCGACTTGGCAATATTGTGGTTATTGTTTTTTGTGAATATTTACTGTAGTACTTGTTTTGTGTATTTGCGGCCGGTCAATGCCCTACATATATGTTCTATTCTACTCATGTTCCTGTTTATGTTTCATGTTATATGTATGTATGTCTTTTCTTGTCTGTTGCAGATAGGAGTGTTTATGCTTATCTTCGCCGGTTAGTATTTCGTATCGATGTGTGTGTATCCAGTCTCTTTTCTATTTGTTTCGCTTCATCTGTTTGAAGCGGGTTATGCCACAATTTCCTTCGCCTTGTCATTTCATCCTGAACAGGTCAATGCCTAAGGAACGGACGAGCTTAGATACAGAGACCGAGGTATCTCCGACTAACCGGACAACAGGTATTTAGATTTTGTTTTACCCAACATTTTATACTACTTTGAAATATTAATAAACAATATTTATTATTATGTCATATTTAGAATTCATTATGTTGTACGCAACATTAAAATTCATAGTTTCTATTCATTAAAATATATATATTGATGAGCTTTTGATGTAAATACAGAACACAAAATGCGATGTACGAGTATAACATAAAATTTTATTAATCATTTTGAATAAATTTTCCACTCACACACATGATCCTCCTTATCACCATATTGATGTTATATGATTCTATTTATAGACACACATCCTTTACCTTTTTTGCCGAATATAATTTTCATTTTCAGTCAAACACTTAATGATGTACATATATACATATATGTTTTCGGTATAAATGAATAATAATCAGAATACGAATACGATATAAATGTTGTATGTTGAAGACTATAATCTATTGATAGATAATATGTCCCCTTATATAATTAAAAGCACAAAATCACAGTTACATAGCAACATTTGTCGTATACACAAGATGTTTTCGCCTGTATACATTTTAATTTCGATCTAGCTATGTGTATAGGCTCTAAAGCTCAAAAAAGCTTACATATAACAACGTAAAATATGACACAGCGCTTCGACGAGCAAACGAGCAGCATTGAACACAAAAAAAATAATGTTTGTATATTTTTCATACAAATTGTCAATTTATTATCCGATCGGTATCGATTACATTACTTTTTATTTTCGCATACTTACGACTTGTGTGTTATGGTTGTTTGGTTGGTATATACACGAATGTGTTAAAATAAAATTCTCGAATTTGTAGAATAAAAAAAAAAGAAGTGAAATATAAATAAATATCGCATAAAAAAACGTTTTCATTTTTTCACATTATTTCTGGGAAATTTGTTGAGAAAACGTGAAAACCTGTGTAAATTAGAAATACATTTTTCGACAGGTATAATATAGGCAAAGTGTGGCAGAGGTATATGTACACGAGTATTCCGCTCTATATAGAGATGAAAGACTGAAAAAAAAAGGAAATACATTTTTAACAAAGTCAAATATTGATTTTCATTTTATTTACTCTTCAAAGTGGCAGACGAGTGTGACAGTATTTTGGGAAGAAAAACAAAAAATGAAAACATAAAAACAAAATATATATTTTTTATTCACCCTAATTTTTGAAAATTGAAGGTGAAAAAAAAAGTTCATAAATCATCAAAATTTATTTTGCAATTTTTTTCTTCTCGACAAAATAAATGTATACACATTCATGTGTATGTACGAGAGTATGGATCGCCTATTTTCTACGGCACCGCTAAATTTTTTTTTTAAGTTTTCTGCTCATGTCCTCACGAAAAATAAAATGTCGTATACACCTATATACGTATATAATGATAAAGGTTATTTAATTTTCAGCAGCAACATGACAAATAATAAAATATTTCTATATATCGTATCACATCCATGTGTGATACACACAAAGTCGCTTAAATTAAATTAGTGGGCCAAAAAATCTAAAAACAAATTAAATTGATTGATAGGTGAAGCCATAATTTTTATATTTCGTCGTCATCATTAAATTTGAGGTGAATCACATATAATAAATGCACGGGGATGTATTTACATATATACGAGTGGGTATATAAGATTATGGCCATTAATTAGTTAAATGATTTAATAATTATGTGCTATTAAGTTATAATCCGGTTAGACTAAATAAATAAATAATTATTATAATAAATACAGTTTATGTTTATTTTGTTAAGTTATTAGGTTACATAAGAAATTGTCTACATAATTCGATTATGTTATGTAAATGAGTGGTGGTGAAGTTGAAAATAGTTTAACTTCAAGGAGGAAACTCAGAATGGGAAATAAATGAACTATTAATATCATATCATTATCATATATACTATTAATATCATATCATCACTGCTCGGCAACTCAAGAACTTGCAATGTAAACTGAGCAAAGAGCAATTTACATAGATCAAACGCTTTAACGAATCACTTAGAGAGTATTTGTTAATCAAAGGTAGCAGAAAAAAGTGAACAAAGGAGACAGCACTAAAGATCTAGAAATTACTTGATATCTTCTGCGGTGATGACGAAAGAATATCTGAAACAGTAACCCTTATATCACAGAATAATGTGCCCACTTACGAATGCCGTTTGCAGAATTAAATATCGACCGGAAATATGGAAGCTTGCAAAGGCGAATTGATAATTAAAATAATTAAGTAAACAAACTATGAGGAATAAACCGAAAGAGTATCGTGTAAAACTATATTCAATTTATAGACTATTAATTTGAATTGTTCACTTTTACAACCCAGAGGTAGAATTTAATGTGGATACCGCAAGCGTGCCTGATGATGCACTACTACAACTGACCAATCCATGATTAGGATGCTTTAATCTTTTCCTATCATTTCGTACAACAGCATACTAATACATCATCGAATTATTCTCACAACTGTATTCCAGTAGATTTGCTGCATAAATTCATAAAGTTTGAGTATGGTTAAAATGTAGAAAGACCAGCACAACGCAGAAATTAAATAAAAAAATTTCCTTCCAGCAACTTTTATATTCATCGCGCAATATCGATCTACTGATGGGCTTTTTTTGTATTTGAAAAATAATATGACATTTATATTTTGATGCCATTAACCAAAACTGGGCGCAATTGGGTGCAACTGTTAACCTTCTCCAACCGAAGAACTCCAAAATGGCAAATTTTCGATATAGATATTTTAATCAGAGTCTGCCCGTACTAATTACAGAGTCCAATTAAAGTAAATAAATTTAGGACAATATATAACCTTCGTTTTATAAATTGTAACTGGTTACGTGTTGTCAGAAACTGGCCAATGTTAACCTATAGGTCAGTTAATAGCATAATATAAAACTCCAGGAATAAATAGGATGGTCTAAGCGAAGTAAAATTTCTTCAACTCCAGGGAGGGATACGATCTATTCACTTTCCTACGTAGCAACCAGTTGTTAGCATCGTTAAATCTCACTTTAATTCGCATTCTTCTTCTTACCAAGAAAGCATTCTTGTTGACCATCACTGATATTCACTGACATCACTGATACTAGATTGGGCTTATATGGAAGTTATTAAAAAAAGCTTGAGCTTTCTTCCAAAACTCTTCATTCATCATTCATTTATCCCATTAATACATGAAAATATGCCATCTACCGAACACCAGTGGCCACAACTTAAGTGATTCGAATTGGCAGCATGCATAATATTTGTAAAAAAGCTCTAATCAGAGTATGTATATAAACTAATAAGTGAGTACACAAACTATCAAGAAGAGATGACTAGTTAAATCGTTTAACCACAATCGATTAACCCATCAATAAATAGAATATTTTCAGCGAAGAAGAGTTTAGAGAACTCAATGAACCGAGAAATGAACGTTTAACTATTTATTTTCCTAAGTAAGTAATGTTCGTGGTATCAGAAATCGTTGTGTTAATATCACGATCATCATGTGTCACTTCAAGTTCCTCAGTGATACAAATTCGTAGTGAAAGTAGTGATACTGAATCATAATCGACAGTCCAGTTGATTTGGTGAGGAAATTCAAAAAGCTTACAGACTCAAGCTCAAGAACATAAAAAACAAGCTAAAACAATCCCAATTTGTTGTTGAACCAAGCAATTGAATCGTTCTTTTAACTTATCTCATGTACTGGGATAACAATATCGATCCTGTAGAAGTTGCTTTATATTTTGACCATTATTTTTTGTGTTATCCGTCACTCAGGCTCAATTGCCCCTTTGGGACATCCCACTTTTTACTTGACGTTTTGGCTATAGATCCGATTTAACGTAGAAACTATCTGCACATTGCATTGCTCCATGCCAGCCTATAGTATTTTCAAGGAAGATGGAACAGTACACGGATTCTATTGACTTATTCTTTTTTTCTAGCTTATTCTTTTTTTTTGTAAAGCTTATTTGTATCGTTGTTGCACTTGTGTTATTTTATTATGTATAATCTCCTAAATAAACAAGATAAACCCTAAATTTTTAGCAATAAAATAAAATAAAATTGGCAATTTGTTGTTATTTTAATGGCCAAACGGAATTTGAAAGTGTGATCTCAACACTTTGAGTATAATCGATTTGTGCTTATAAATAGTTTAATTACAGATTACTAATAACTACAAATATACCATTCAGTATATGGCTGATTATATTCTAAACTTCTAAAGCTCTCTACGCATCAGTTGCCAACCGTAAGTTTTCCAAGTTGTGTATTAGATATATATTTACTATCAACTTATTAATAGTTAACATTTGACGAAAGTACATCATAGCTATTCTATTAATAAGCTTTTACAGTAAGTGAGGTGCAGTCTAACACCGTAATTTTTCTAGTTATTATACGATTCTAATGAAAGCTTTAATATGAATAATTTTCTAATTCTCGAAATGTCTAAACCAAAAATGGTATTATCTACATTATGTCGTATTTCATCTCATAACCGAATTCCCCAAGTTATTCACCAGACCGCCCACGATACCAGGCAAACATTTTTAATTTTAAATCATAACAAATTATTAAATTCAACACATCAATGCCAAATTCGTAATAACAATCATATTATCCCTTTCTCGAAACGTAATCAGATATCCTTTCCAACTAAATTTACACTATATATACTTTAACATGACCTATAATTTTTCTTTTTTCCCCAATTTCCCATACATATGTACATACTCTATACATAGCTTGTCGTCGAGTATAAAACCAATTTAAATTTATTTTCAAAATCACAATCTTAAATTTCTTAATTAAACGTGAAACGCACGAACATATATACTATAAAGTAAAATAGCGAGAAAATTCCGAAACCGAAGAAAAACGGGGAAAACAAATACACAAAACGGAAAATATTTTATTAATCAATATATTACAAAACACTGTATTATGATTATAATTTCGTTTTCTCTAAGTTATATATGAATTGTAGGCCTCGAATATCTTTTCGAATAAACAATATTTCGAAGGACGGCAAAAAAATAAACTTAACGAAGCCCGAATTGTTCTGTAAACAGCGCACAGCTCTAGATGATGTTGTGGGGAAAACCCCAATGTTGTGACGTACCTGCGCATTATAACCGTCCGATTGCTCTTCTCTATTCGCTTCATATCGATATGGAGAGAAATTTTTTTTTTTTTTTGGAAAAGCTCGATGAAAACAAAAAATTCGTTATAAAAAAAATGAATGTACAGTGGATTCTACTTTTCTAAAAGGAAATTTTTTTATGTGTAAAGTATCTAGTTCAGTACTTCGTGAATTTTATATTGCAACGGACGTGTATGATCATCCTTTTTCGCGCGTCGAAAATCCATTTTTTTTGTATAAAGAAAATAATGTTGGATAAATAAACAAAATCTAATAGTTTATTGGAATATCAGGAAAATATACTGTGAGTTTTGAGTATACATAAAAGTGAAAGCTTTCCAATAGTGAATACTATATATTGTGTGATATTATTTTGGTTATGACCAAGGTATTAAATATAAAAAGTGTGATTAGCAAAATAAATAATTATTCGCAAGGTTTAGAGTTAAATTTAAGGTTTGGCTCTGATTAAAAAGTTTCCTATTCAATTGGTAGTATCAAATGTATGTTTGATCGAAAGTTCATCAGAACCAATCAAAAATATTTACAAAGTGAGCTTTTTATATCGAGATACCGAATTAAATTTTTTTTGGGTTATATTTCTTAAGTTTTGTGTCTATATTTGTATATTGTGTGGAGTGTGATTTGTGCTTTGTGAAATCTAGTGTAAATTTTGTTAGTTGAATTGAAAAAAGTTTCTGTGCATTGCGTGAAGTAATATATGCCAAATCGTTACTTGTGGTAGGTTTTTATCAATGTATATTATATATTTAGAAGTAAATAAATAGCAGTGATGGTGGGTTTGTTGTTTTTATCGTGCTCAAATATTTGTTCTCGTACCTACACATACAGTTCAAGGTTATACGTTTTGTTTTATTGTAAAAGCTTTTGTCATCACATATATTGTTTTATTTGAACGTTTCTAAAGGATATTGTTGGCTCCAGGTTATTAATTTGAAAATCGTTGTGAATGATTTTATGTTTTGTTTAGTTTTCCATATATGGTTGAAAATTCGTAGAATTAATAAATTTGTAATAATTCTGTTTACAGTAAGACCTTTGTTTGTTTTTATGATTTTTTATATGATGGTAAAATATTTTGGTTTTGAGTTAGAGTATTGAAAACTATGAAAATAAATGTCAGTGTAGTTTGACTGGCCTTGGTTTATATTGTTGTAATTCTTCGTTTATATTTGGTCGGTACGTCAGAATGATTATTGAACGATTAATTCTTCAACGCTTAATAAGTTGGAAAGCATACTCGATGTTATCTGCGAAGAGTCGTATCTGTCCAGTTGTATCATTTTCCAACCCAATTGTATTTTTATTGTAAAGAAAGATTGTTTCTTTTACAAAACTTTACATACGCCTAAATCTTCTACCAAACGGTCTGTGAACTCTTAAAGCTCTATAAGCTTAAAATAAAGAATAAATATAAGCAACCAAACAGTTTAAACGATTTTGTGAACTTTCCTTGTATTGTATTTACATATAATGGTGAAAGACAAATTATTTAGCAAAATATTCTGTGAAGTGGAGATCATCGTACAGTTAGTAATGACTGGCTTTCCATTGGTTTCAGTTATTGGTTTAGCAAATTGCTAGACCAACTGATTTTTTTTAATCTCTGTAAAGTTCTTGAGTCTATGTGTGACTTGAGTCTATGGGTAACTTAAGAGATTTAATTCTAACAGACCGTTTTATTTTACATTAACCACCTTACGATTCATCTAAAAATGAACCCTTAATATAGTATCTGGTATCTGCTGAATAAAGTGGTTATTCACCAGATTACCTCTCATTTACGACATATATCTATAAAGAATAAGATTTTTTTTGTCATTAATCTAAACTATAAATTTAACTGAATATTATTTACTTTAGGCGTTCTGCAACTTCCCTTAATTAAATATTATCGAGATTATTACCTACTTTCCATCCCTTAAGAAAACATTACACTAATAGGATGGTTTGGGTATAATTAGGTTAAAATTTAGAATTCTTAATTGGGGACCATTGATTGACTACTGTAACAAAGGTGAGCTTTCTTACGAGAGTAAAGGAGTGCTTAATAGTTAGAAATATATGTCCCCCACTCCACTATTAACACGCAGACCCGAAAGGTATCAATCATATTTTAATGTCAAATATGCAAAATAAAAGCAATCAGGGATGTTATATGATACAAATATTTATCGAAGTACCACTAGAAGTTAAACTATAGTTTGATATAACAAATTCTATTCATGAATTTATAAAGACTTATAATTCTACCAAATCATAATGACTTCCGTCTTTGTTTAGCTATCCGATTCCTTACGAAATTATTTTAGTTTTCTTAATCCTTGTCTTTGTCTTCTTCTTAATCTTGATATGTAACAGATTTTCATAATCCTTCAAAAATCTCAATTATATAAAAAATTTGATCTGAAGTAGAGATGCGTCTGTACTTATATCTTGAAACATTAGATTTACATTAGCGGAGTTCATCAAACTCAAATTATTCAAAGAGATTAACTTCTAATATTTTGATGTGCTTTAACAATATCTTATGAATCTTCTACATGTTCACATGGGAGAAATATTTTCAAATGTATATCAAACAGATATTGCAAACAACAAGGCTAGATAAGCATTTCTAGAATAAAAAATTTTAGTGGTTCAACGACTGTTGGTTATATGGTTATCTAAAATTTATTGGGCATAATCCCTTGGTCCATTTAGTGACCTCTATTTGAACATGGAATCTTCTTATAAATGTCCCTTGACACTATCTTCTCCAGCTAGCTCTACAGACTTTTGTCTCCAGACTTTTGTTTTAGCAACAAATACGTACGGATCTTGAAAATATCTATTGAAAGCAATTCGATTAAGTCTATCTTCAATAAGCTTTTAAGAAAATTTTTTTTTAATTTCTCAGACTGTAAGATCCATTGATCAAAAATTTAATTTCCAAAATATGGCCCCAGCAATTAAGTTAGTTTTGTGTTTCGGCTAATATTTGTTGAATATAGTGTCTCAAAATTATTTATGCTATAGTGTAAACCTGCTTTGCTTATCGATCCAAAGCCGCATGTATTTTATGAAAACTATGGGGTTTCATGTGGATGTATTATGCAAAGCATCGTTTTCTTATATAACTTCCAGGAATCTCTTGCACAACCGTGATCTAGCTCATTTGTGGCAATTATTAATTTAAAGAACTGATTTAAGATTGATCAAGAGTTGAAGGGTTTCCATTTTAAATATAATATAACAAATAGTGATTTTTTGCACCTATTGGTGTTTATATACATTAGAGATATTTCTGGTTCATACGAATTAATACTTCGAACACGAAGCTGAAGCTGGTCTCGACGTTGACACTAAAAGATGACGCTTATCATTTTGGTAAGGCTCTATTTAATTTCTGGGTTTCCAGGTAATTTACTAAAGATCCCTTTTGGTTTAAAACTAAAGTATACTCGTAAAGGGAACGATATATAGATAAAGTAAGATGATTCGCGTGCATTTAGGGTTGTGAAGCTATTATAAGCAATCATTATTTAATGTATTTCGTTTGATCGACTGGATAGATTTTTCATCTGGTTGGTCAACTTCCATTGGCGTTCCTGGTTTTGACTTTGCATTGTATTACTTTCCTGATAGATGTTGTTATCAATTTTTTATTGCGGTGCTGGCATAAATTTAGGTTTTCTTTGATTTATGTGCGTCAATTAACTGATCGGAAGTGCTGTTGAATTATTGAAGTTCTTTTTGTGATTTACCATGTTTCATAGGTTTTAAAAATCTAAATATGATTATATTTTTATTTGTAAGGACTCTCTTGTCTGCATAATGGAGTGATAATATTTTTATTGAAGGATGTTGTTATTAGATTTGAGTCAGACACTTGTTTTGACTGAACCTTTGATTATTTTAACTCGTTTGTTAAAAAAATTGTATAGTTAAATTTACGTTAAAGTTACCAAAGGATTATCATATCCTGTTCGAAATTTAAAAATTTTATTAGGGTACATTTTTGACTAAATGTCTTCTGCGTGAACTTTAAACGGTTAAGAATAATTTTATCTTTTTGGAGTATCAACGTTCATAATTGTAAATCACCTACTTGTGCTACGGTATTACACGTCGTGTTATGTTTCCGAAAATTTAATCGAATTGTGCAACTTATTCACTTTTCATTACTTTTACTCATTATATATATATATATATATATATATATATATATATATATATATATATATATATATATATATTATATATATATATATATATATATATATATATATATATATATATATATATATATATATATATATATATATATATATATATATATATATATATATATATATATATATATATATATATATATATATATTTATATATATATATATATATATATATATATATATATATATATATATATATATATATATATATATATATATGTATATATATATATGTGTATATATTAATATTTATATATATATATATATATATATATATATATATATATATATATATATATATATATATATATATATATATATATATATATATATAAATATATATATATATGTAAAGTTATTTATTTAGCTGATTGTTTTAGTGAAAATCTGTATACTTGTATTAAAATTAATGTTAGAATGTACACAATAATAATGACCATATTTATCATGGTTAATTTGTTAATAAAAAACAATGAAACATATAGCTCTGTTTCTTGCTATAGCACTGCAGTTGAACATATTAGATTTTATTTAGGTTCTTTTAAATATAAGTAACAGAATTAGTTTTTATTAATAGTTTATTATCCAAATTGTATTATTAGTTCAAATTTTTAAATGATACTATGACCTAACTGACCAAAGAAAACTATCTGAGATATTATTATAAACATGTGATCGGTCCACAAATATAAGATGCACTTTGAGTGGGATCGTTATACAAAATATTGCATTACAAAATCTTGCATTACAAAATATAGCAATTATTTTCATTTTAGTGGATGTAATTAAAAAATATTAAAACCATTTTGAAATTCATAATATTTATTTATGCAAACTAAAGCAAAACCAAAACATAATAAATTTAGAAAAAAAAATTAAAATTAATATTTTAAAATAATAAAATGGACAATTTAATTAAGAATTATGATTTGGGCAATTCTCTTTAAATATTCAATTATTCCAAGTCTATCTCGTTTTTGTATGATTTTTTTTATTCTTTTATTTTTTGTGATTGAGTGTTTTATTTTAGGTAGCTGTTCATTTTTTACTTTCAACGCGATGTTTGGGTTCAATTAGTTCATCTTACAGGTTTTTTATAAGCCTGTATAACCCAACATGGCGCTTTCCCACAACCACTTTTAGACGACGGTGCCACGCTTCAACATTATTCTGGTGTCGTGGAAAACATTCTGTGCCTGTATCCGCATTCCCAACAGTCCAAAATTTAGGTGTATATTTAGGGTGGTCCTATAAATCGCCAATGTAATTTTTCTTGAACCAACTTCCAAGTTTTTTTAAGCCTTCGCCCTCAAACTGACCGTTTAAGCTGGAGTAATAACTAGCTACGTCTTTTGGTGGCACAAACGAGAGACTTTTGAGCATTCTGATTTGCAAGGAAAAAACCAAATTTCCATATTTGGCTGTTAATTGGCTTTTTTGTACCTTACACCGAATTATAAGCAGCCCTGGAATAAATCCTGAGGGAAGAAGACATTAGCTGAGGAAACAATTGTTTTTTCAAAATCACACAAAATTTTTTGTGGATTAAGATATAAATCGTTTTCCTTAATAAGAAAAACAATTAGTCATAGCAAGTTTTAGATTTTTTTGCTCATAAAGCAGAAAACCAGTGAAACAATTTCACCTTCAACGTTTCCATGTATAGAAAACAGTGGTCGCATTTTGGAAGGAACTACACAGAAAGTTCCATCCATAATCCAACTACTGCATTCTGAAAGAAGCGTTAAAGATGATTTTGTACCTAGCCTAATAATTTTTTCTCCTTCGCACATATCTTCGCTCAACACAAATAACTCTACTTCGACATATCGCAGCTGTTCAGGAATATTAATTTCTTCCAAACTGGTGGGCTCATTCGTCGTACCAGCACGCGCACGATGAATTTTATTTTTTTGTGATTCTTTGCTAGGCAAATAAATACACGTAAATCACTATCTGTAGCAACAATTGGCTCTGTAATTATACATGAGAGTGGTAGGTCGCTATTTTTGGCTTTAGATTTTAAGTTTTGGTTTGTACTCGTATTATCATTGGTGATAGGTGCATGGGAATGTACAGATGGAGTTTTAATTACTTCGTGTCTATTATTTAAGAAACAGGTTCGAACCCGTACATTACAATAACACTTTTTATCCTGGCTATAATTTTTCCTTGCCTTTATTGGACATTTCAGTGGAAATATTCATTTCTAGAAAATAATACAGAATTAAGATGTAAAAAAAAATTCTAACAATAAAAGTAAAGTAATTACTTGAGAATTATGATTATATAACTCTCAATTTCAACCTACAATAATTATCAATTGTACTTACTTGAGTATTAAAGCGAAAATTTTGGAAACAAATGAAACTAAAATTATATTACACATATGTCTCTATAAGGGCATCTGTTATTTTGTTTTCAATTCTTGTATTGCCGATACAGTAGAATTTAATCACTACTGATTTATTATCTTGCATAACAATATCCCGTACATAAATGTACGGGAAATTGTTATGCAAGATTTTGTAATGCAATCTGATAAACCCAACCCAATTGAGTTTATTTTTAAAAATGTGTAAGTGAATTTGATGCTCAGCGATTCGAGAATTTGATATTAATGATGACGTAGTCAGATCTGTTATCATAATCACTTGAACTACCTGTTATTCGCCGCCAAATTAACGAACACTTTTATGTATGTTTTAAAGATGAAATATTCTAAACTTATAAGTTAATTTTTAGCTGTTAACGTTTTTGTCAATGTGTCGTTCGGTTTACTTGATTGGTGCTGCTTTACCTGTACCTGCTTTACTAGTCAGTTGGTTGATATAATTTTGTTGGGCAGTACTTATAAGAATACATATAGACTGCTTAAATATTCTCTGCATGGAATAGTGGAATCAGGTGTCTGTTTTTTCGTTACTAATATTATTTCATTATCTTGTATGAAGAAACCCATTTTGTCATTATGGTATCAAATGGATTATAATATAGAAAATAAAGTTGATCCGATGCTATTACCATCTATAAATATTAAGGCAAGACGAAGATTTTTTTTGTAATTAAGAAGTGTTGTCCTGCTCATTTTAATACTCCTTTAGCCCGTATAATCTAATGTATCCATTTCTATTGTCCAGTTTCATACTGTAAACATTTTGTAATACAAAACACAATACTCCACATAAAGTTTAAGATTCTACGAAATATGTCAATTAAAGTTACTAAACTAGTTAAAAATAGTAAAAAATCGTAGACGGAAAATTTAAAGGTTTTTGTAAAAAAAAAAATTCAATGTCAAGTTGAAAAGACGGAAAATCATTTTGAGCTCCCCTTTATTTATATTTACAGTATTACGTAACAATCCGAAAATAGCTTTAAGCTCGATAGTACGAAGGGAAGGGAAGGTAATTCAGATTACGTAAAAAGTATCCCAGTTATCATATTTCTTCATTATTTCCACAAGAATAATAAAATAGAAAATTGTTTTGCCTGTACATCTTTAATTTTCCTCCAATACGATTTTTTTTATGTGCGTATACCCATTTAATAGCAAATTGAAGAATGAACCAAACGACGTAACAACACTCACACACTCAGTAAGTGAGAGGGAAAGAGAGACAGAGTGAAAAAAAAGGAAACTTATAATTAAATTTTCGGATCTACTTTCATGCCATATCAGAATTCAACATATAAAAAAGATATTCTGCCGTAATAAAAGTAATTTTGTTATCTTAATTTTAAATGATTTATATTACCGAACATCACGTGCTTGTTAAAATACCATCATTTGGATGAAAAATATCCATTTCGAAACGACACAACAACACATCTCATCTCCAATATACCATATATCGTTACATATACACAAGTACGTATATGGATATAATAAAAACGAAAAAAAAACCAAAGTGGATATTAATATTGATTTTTTATCAAAAAATATATCCAAAACGAATAAATTGATAGATTTCACGTGATCAAAATAACTATATATAGTTTTATGTATCAAAGATACATATCTTCGAAACACCCGTAAATATAGACGAACGAACTAAGCCAAAAAAGAAAAATTTAATATCAAGATTTTCCATATCGCTCTTGTATATTATACACATAAGACGAATATACATTTATACAGTTACATCGAACAACAGCAGCAGGAGCAGCACAGCAAGGCAACGCCAAACAAAGCATGAACACACACAAAAAAACAGCTTCTCCGTTTTGAATTTTTAATCAATAAATCAAGAAATATGTGTATATTATGCCGTTATGTACATACATATCTCCTATACATCATCCAACACAATAAAATAAGTATAAGAGGCGTTTTAAAACGAAAGCTCTGCGGTGTATTTTTTTATACATTTTTCAATATATTTAAAGTCTTCATTCTTTCGGTTGCGAGATACTCATTCATTTTTTATACACTTTTCGAATAGATAGATGAAGAATGTCAATCAGCCACAATATTTAGAAGCATATATAAATAATAACATTTTTTTTTTCTTTCGAGTTTATGTTGTTTGATTGATTTTTCATTTTTCCAACATTTTGGGTGTTGTACAGTCTCGATGTACAATGTACGTATATATCACTATTGTGTTTGGATATACTTTCGCTTATATGTTTGTGTATATGACAATGAAGGCGAGCTTTTATGTGCCATGGTTGTACAAAATCAATCATCTATTTAAATCGAGTTTCTACATGCGTATCTCTACTATACATACATTCTGTACTGGTTCGGTTTTTGATTGATCTCATATTGATTAGATTACATGTGTCGATAAGACTGAATATATGTATAAGTAAACAAAGGATAAATTGTGTACGAGACAGTGTATGACCTTTTAATGGCTATATATACTCTATCCATATCGATATAATATATTAGAAAGCTTTATCAATTTACGACGCACAGTATGTTTAGTTTAAAAGTCAAACGATTGGGGTGTGCAACTCGTATCGGGATGGCAGGTGGCAGTTTAATTTCAAAACATAACGTTAAGCTTAAAAATGTATTTAAACGAAAATCAACGTGATTTACATGCAAAATATTTATCTAGCATCGTATTCTCTCCAACAAAACACGAAATTAGCATGCACACAATTTTATTGCTGCATATTAAGCTTTAATTTTTAATTATAATGAATAATTATGTGGATTTAATAAGTAAATATACACAATTATAGCGTGTACAAAGATTATATTTTATAGCAAAATTGTTGTATCTTCCAGTATACCATAATTAACCGAAGCTTAAAGCTAACAATTAATTTATTGGTTTTGAACTGAGGAATACATGATTTAGATTAGGAAGGAAATATTTACAAAGCACTAATTAAATTGAATTTTATGTTAGTTTTAAAGCTCTTGAAGCTCATTATTGTTCAATAAAATATCATTAAAAATGTTCTTAGTTGTTCCGATAGAAAATAAGTTTTAACTGATCAAAAAATACTGGGGTAAAACTTGCTATTACGATGATAAAACGAGATGAAAAAGATCGATCAGAAGAGTAAGCTCTCTCTTGAACCCTCAATGTCCTGTTTAGAATAAACTAAATTCAATTCTGATAGGACACATGATTTTAATTTCTGCCAACCATTAAATAATAGGATAGCTGTAAGCTAATATATATATATATATATATATATATATATATATATATATATATATATATATATATATATATATATATATATATATATATATATATATATATATATAACTAGAGCCTTTTAACAATAAGGAGACATGATTGACTGTCGGTTTAGTTTAAGCGTAATGGAGAATCATTTCAAACGTATATTTGATAGCATGTAATAAAAAATTATACATTTTACCAGATATGTATCGACGTACATCCTGTGCGATATTTGTAGGTATATAAAGTTTTAAATCTTCTTATTTCACAAGTATGAACTTAAAGGTATGAATTTATCCATTACTCAGCCTTGTCGAATTACCCCTTTCATGACTAAACGAAATAATTAACATTGAGTTAATCATTACAACATTGAAAGTCTGGAAATTCTCTCGTGTACTTGTTTTTGAAAAAGCTTCTCCACTTCTCTTTAATTATATTAATTACATTATTTTACCCTCGATGGTGATATCAATGTAGGTCCCTTGTGTTCTGAAAATAAAATAGTTTGTTGAATACGTAATGAAATATTTTACAGAGTAAGTTTGAAAGAGTGATAAACCACAATTTGTTTTTAATTTTAAGGAATTTTGTTTTATTTTACTTCTTATGGTTAGTATTAAAGAGGAGAAGAACATACCTTTAAAATGTCTATATTTGTCAATTTAGATAGTCAATGTCAGATCGAACTTCATTACAATCAGTATCAAGTGTCAAGCTGAAGACTTAAGCTTTTTATTAAAGGTTTTCTTAATTACTAAGCATTTGCGTTTATTGAACGCAATCTATGCATGACTTTATTTGATCTGAAAACACCTTTTTATTGGGAGATTTGTCTTACATTTTTTTTTCATTTTGCTGTATTCGAATGATTTATATAGTTGGTAAGTTTTATCGAATGGACACATTCCGTTGAATAATTCTTCCTTTCCAAGCAAGATTCATTGTAATATTTTCGATATATCATTTTATTCTAACCCCTTGTTCCTTTTATAGACGTCCTGAAAGATATTGAAAGAGTGATCCCAAATTTGAGATACAATTTATTAGAAGATTTTGGCCGACAAAATCGACACAGTTTGGCCGACTGTGATAGTGAAGAATTATCCTAAACTTAAATAAGTTAATTCACACCAAATATATGTATTTTATTGCGATTCGAAACTGTCTCGCAATGCTTTGACATGATAAGTTAACGATGTCAAAACAGCTCACCTTAAAACTGCAGGCAAAGTTCAAAAAGTTCTATTAGAAAATAATTTTGAACTTTTAAATGAGCTTTTCCACCAAATTAGTCTATTCATTGTGGGGAAAGAATTGACAGTGAATAGTTCTGAACAATTACATTCTGGTGGTTATCTTTGTTTGAATTTAGTTCTATAAGTGACCAATAAACAGTTTTATGCTTTATTTTGAAAATCTCCCATCTCCCAAAAACGTAGAGATTTTCTTCTTGGCTTTGTAAATTGATAATGATTTTAATGCCATTTTATTTCCAATCCGATATTAAATAGTACATAAATTTAAATGGTGAAAAGTGTAGTTTTGCAATTGATATCTATTAAGTAAACTGAAAAGCTTTAACTTCGAACTCATTCCTTAAGAAACGAAACGACAAAGGTTCAATAACTTATATGAAAGCTTATTCATTAACATTACCAGAATGTCGTATCATAATTTCTACATCAAATAGATCACCAATCTATAAGTTAAATTAATTTTTCTTATATAAAAATTCACCATTAACCTACACAACTTGTTGCATTAAAAATATCAGAAGAAAGGACGTATCGGATTCAAATCCCGATAAGGGATGGATTCAAAAACATTTTTTCACCAGTTAATTACGATTAATGGTGTATCATATTATGTTACATATCTATGACTCTTTGTTAGAGAGCAGAATATAAAGGCTGAGCTATTTTTAATGCAGATAAAAAATATCATCAATAGACTTAATTCACAGTACTGGTATTTGAATTTTGAGGTCTACGTTTTAACTATAAAATATTTCATATTTTCTTGATGCAAAGCTCATTGTGGTATAATACTCGTAGCTCATATAGGTGGTATAGTATACTCAACAGCGTATCAACAGCTCTACTTAAGTAAGGCTGGTTGAGCATCGCTTTTGAAAGAAACTTAAAATTTTGAGACGCTTTTCTTATTATGTTTGCTGCTTCAAGAACACAAAAATCATCTTTCTGGAACACCCGTAATGCAAAGGTCAAATATTTGAGTTAAAAACTAAATAAACCATCTTAATAATATACTTTAATATAAAACGTGATTTTCAAGTATATATATGTAATCATCACAAAAAGCTTTTCGAAAATACTAATCCAATATTATATATTGTATATATAGATTTAACCTATCTAATTTGCATATAACAGTTCTATCGACATTTTAAATTTAAAATACAAAGAAAGACAAACTTATATGCATTATAAATGCTTCAACAATATCTCAATATTGCAAACCAATTTCTACCTCGTTCCACAACAAGTACATGCAGAATTGGAAAAATCGATATAAATATAATAAATCAATTTGTATGCAAAATGCAATCCAATGGCAAATATAGAATGAAGTTAGAAATTTATTTATTTCGATTTATTAGATAAACAGACATTTTCTGTTTGGTTGAGAATCTACACGAATCCGAACCAACCATCCCATCGTTTTCGATACATTTTTAGGTCAAAACGATTTTGTTGTGCTTTTCCACTATTTTGATTTAACTAAAACTTTCTGTTGATTCTTATTAGATTTCTTATTAAATATATGAAGCATTTTGAAGTCGATTCTTTGTTCGTTATACACAAACATACACATAATACAACTGTTATATGGAGAGTGAGAACGTTCTATGTACAAAAACTAAATTTATGAAAACGATTTTTGTGCTTTATACAAACTTATGGGATTTTTATGTGTTTTATATCTACTTTGTGCTCAAGCAGAAAAATTTAAGACAAAAAAAAAAAAGATTCGAATGTATATGAGACACACACACATACACTCACAAACAAAAAGGATTTGAGTTAAAATTAATGGTGAACCTAAAAGAGATATGATATATATAAGTATTATAAAGTGTCCTTAATTAAAGTATTACATTTCTTTATACTTCCTGCGGGCAAAAATTTTATTTTATATGCTCTTATACATAAATAAAACATTATAATGATTGCATCAATCCAATTAAAAATGAAAAACCCCATTAAACTTTCCTCTCTCATATCTACATATACACACTTAGTTTAGCTATATGCAATGTATATACACTTTTCGAAAGCTTTTCGATCATACATTATAAACTCTCGCTTTATACTTATGTCACTAAATGTAGTTTTTATTTTAAAACTAAACTCATGTACCATGATCGTATTGTATATAAATATATGTGAGGTTTAAGTATCAAAAATTTACCGAAAATATCTGCAGCTTTTCTATACATACGAGTACATACATACATACATATAGAGATACGAATACGAATACATTTTATAATTTATCTTATTATTTTGATTAATGGCTTATTATTTCTATTTATTTTTTAAAGGAAATATTTTATGATAAATTATGTATTTAAAAAAAAATTGTCTTATGCCAAAATATATTTATAAGTAATATAAATAAATAAAGCAATAACAACATATTAGATTTACTGTAAAGCTTTCTATAAAACACAGAGGAAAATTGAAAAATTAGAAATAAAATTTTGTGCTTTAGTTCTCTATTGTATCATACACATCACGTACATATATGGATATGTATGTTTACAATATTTTGTTGGATTACATAAAATTGAGTACACTCGATATTAAAATCGATAATTTGGTTTTATATCTAAAGTACGTTTGTGTATAAGCATCTTATATATACTTTATGTACAAACGAAGTGCTTTAAATCTTTATGAATATTTGAAAAGTGTGTATATAAATTTAACATACACTCTCATATATATATAACTACATACGTATAACATATATAATTTACATATATTTTTTTGATGCTTTGTAAGTGAAACGTGGGCGGATAAATTTCGTTTGAGATTTTGTTGAATAAATATATGTTTCGGTGGGATTAAATGGCTTGTCGAGTGACGTCTTCGAAATATGTTTTATTAAATATTTAATCAACATTATTTTTTCGTTCGAGAATTTATTTAATTTCATTAATGATGGTGTAAATAAATATACAAATTGTTATAAAAGCGAAACGTATTAAAGACTTTATTATTTTTGACAAACTGTGATTTCAAAGAAGTGGTTTAAAAGCATTGAGTGTATATTTGTTGCATTGGCTTAAGCTTGAATTTAATCGAAATTTTTAAAGCAGATTATAAATTTTTGTTACTCAAGAAATCGTATTTAAGACCTACGGAATTCTCAAATGTTTATTATAGGAGTGTTATCAAGAACCATCAAGACCAATTGTAATAATTTTAGGGTTAACCTTACAGAGTCATATAAATAACAACAAAATAGTTGTTTTGAATCCGAGGTATCCAAGTTTCAAAATTAAGTTTTATTTCACTTGATAGTTAATTGGCATATGGTATCATAATATGTGTAGATGAGCTTATTTTAGAAATGACAAAAAGAAGTCCTAATATTAGTCAAAAAGACAATTACATTGACAAAAGATTCCTGTCAACCTGAGTCAATTACTTTGTTTCGAGCTGTTAATTGAAAGCTATTTTATTTGGTTCTCAAATAGGTTCATATCGAAATGAAAACAAATCTGAAGGGATTTTTAAGGCCAAGTGCTATGAAGAAAACCATGTTGAAAGTTAGTGTCCAAACCAATATTTAACTAAATGTCAAACTATGATCAAAATCTTCAGCACCCAAAGTTTCCACTTCTGTTTTATGCTTTACTTTTTTCTCGGTTTGAAAAGCTTATGTTTAGATTATGCCCAATTTTTTACTAATCTTGTATACTAGATAGTGTTTATGTATTGTATTTCTAATACAACATAGCTTCTACTCAAAAATTATTCTGAAAATTATCACTATTCGAATTAGCAAACCTTCGGGATACATAATTCTTAATAATTCGGGGTACCTAATTTGTTTTCGGGACCCGTTATTCGATAAAATTTAAATTTAGTAGGTTACAGAAAATCCAAAAAGTCATCGAAATAATTTTGAATTAAAAGCTTTTATAAATTAACGATACATAACTAATCAAGTCTGATAATAATTTTTCCCTAATTTATATCTTTGGGATGATGCTGTACTGTACTGTACTGTATATTTATGGATTATGATAAGAAAAGCTGTAGTATAATGATAAACATTGGTTAAGCTTTCTTAAAGATTGGTTAAGCTTTGTTTTATTTCACATGCAACACTCATCTTTCTCGAATATGAAACCACCGATAGTGTTTGATCCTCCACACTCCTACATTAGTAATCTTATATGGTTTCCCTAATTAAATGGTTGGGAACCATAAAGTACTTCAATAAAAAAAAATCAGCAAAAAAGTTTTACAAGTATGCAAATGTGAAAGCATCCATTCATATTTTGTAAGCATATATTGAAGTTTGGTTTGCGTTAGTCAATAATGATAACATGCACATCTCATAGTCTGTTTTATACGGGTTTAAAATCAAATTAAACCGAGTTCTGATAAGACTATTTTTCAAGCTAAGTACAAAGTTTTGCATAAAATAATATCAATGAAGAAGAAAATATTTTAACCTCTTCAATTTTGATAAGAAAATCTTGAGAGTATTTATGGCCTTACACTTTTGTTATTTATGGTTTTCTATATATTTCCTGGTATAGGATCCAGAATTATCGACATTTTAACAATATTTCTATCGTAAAAATCAGTCAATCTGATTGAAAACAAATACTACCCGGATTGAACATTATTTTTACTCCAGACTTGCTTTTAATAAGCTATATTTGTTGGAAAATTTAAGGTTTTATTCAATCCCTTTGGATTTTGTTAAAGGTTAGTTCTCCAAATTGCCTCCTTGATCCTTGCATGCAACAATTATGACTCTAACTGTACCATAGAACTAACCCTAAACTAATCTTTAATCAACTACAGAAATTTTAAATGTTAACCAAAAATTATTGTGATTTTATACCATATTTCTAGTATTACAACTATTTCGGTAATAATTAAAAGAAAAGTTACTACAAACAAAGCATCCTAGATATAGAAGCAGCAAGCATCGAAAACGAACTTAAAAAGTTTATACCCCATATTTACTTACACATCATTAAGCTGTGACGTCATTAAAAAAATAATAAAATCGCCCTACAGTTCAAATCTTATTACTAATAAATTTTGGACAGCGTACAGCAAAAAAAATGTTTTCTTTGCTGTCAAAAACTTTTTTATAGGTTATACCCGTAGACAATAATAAATTAATTATTATGATTGAACATTTATATTATAATTAACAATTAATATTGTATCTAAATAAATGAATTTTAATGAAAAAAACAATTCAAATACATAGTGAAAATTGTTTTAAACATTTACACTGTTAAAAATTGTAACGACTTTTATGATGCCATCTTGTATCGAGTATAACAATTGAATGGAAATAAAAAAAATTTAAATAATTTTTGAAGTATTCACTTTCATTAACATGTTTGGGTATTGTACTTCGTTTATCGCATTAACAATATGCTTTAAACTATCAATAAATACGATTTATATTATAAAAATTATTAAGTGCCATCTCTCATCCAATATTTGAAGTATATTTTGTCATTGTTATCGTTTTATATATTTTTATACGGCGTTTAGAGCCAATTATAACATATACATGTATAAAAATTTAATAAATCAAACCGTTTTTATTTTTATATTAACTTTTAAAATAATTCGTATTTTAATTTGGTTTCCATATATGTTATATGAAAATGTTTGATTTAAATATTGATATAAAAATAATTTTCGTTTTCAGTATATTTCCAAATTGAGCCAAAAATCTTCAATTTTCAATCTAGACCCCATAAATAAGCTCGATAAATTTAAAGGGTCAAGCATTGCTGCTTGTATATTAAGGATGCTTTGCTACAAACCAAGTAATAACGTCAGGTAGTTGTGAGATTCTGAAGCTTTTATCGCCTACTTCGAGTTCAAAAATCAATTATTTTCACTTGGTAATCTACATGTACCTGAAAGATTGTACAAGCACTGTAATCCTCCGTCAACCACTCATTTCCAAAACTTGTATATATTAAATAATTCGAAAGGCCAAAACTGAGAAACGAATACGTATAAGTACATGCCTTTAGTCCAATAAACGTTAAGACTAAGTAGAGGGTGTTGTTTATAGATTGTCATAAGTTTAAATCATAATAAAACCAAGAAATTAATTTTTAATATCAATGAAATGAGTTTTATTGGATAGCAAATTTGATGACATTAATGTTTAAATATAATTTTGGCTATGTGGCCATCAAGTCTGGCGTGTACAGGGCCCAATCTAGAATACTAATTTACCAAACAAACTTTTTGCAGCATTTGCGGCCATATTTCGCCAATAACTTTTCGAATGTTGAATTCCAGGTGTAAAATTGTCTTTGGTTTACCGTCGTAGGCAAGTGACTTTACATAACCCCAATCTCACGATCTTGGTGGCCAATTAATTAAACCATTACGAGAAATTATTCTTTTATCAAAAGTTTCTTTGGTTAAATCAATAGTAGCACGCCCTGAGTAGCATGTGTCTTCGTTCTGTTGGAACCACCATTCTGACCATCATCATTTTTGAGGACATATGGACCAATGGCTCCACCAGCACATAAACCGCACCAAACAGTAATTTGTAGATAATTTTTGTGCATAATAATTTGTTGATGTAATGGTGTTTCGATAAAATCTTGTGGATTATCCTCACACCAATTGCGACCATTCTGCTTATTTTCGTACCAAAATTGGGCTTCATCGGAGAACAACATTTTGAGTGAAAATTCATCATCAGTATAAATTTCTCTTTTCGCCAATTTGCAAGCGTTGCTCTGATGTCAGTCTATCCATACTGAAATATTTAACCAAACTTAACAAAAAGCAAACTATCACCTGTTGTGTATAAAATGATAATCCCAGACTGCCCAATTGATTTTGAGAAATTTCAGAGCAACCGTGTGCATTATTTTGCTCGTTTGGAATTTTTCAGGTGCGAAATAACATTTATCGTAATTATACGTTAAAAACACTGTAATTATAGTTGAATAAAATGTACTCGTCTATATATATAAAACACATAAGCTTTTCCAAATATTTGAAAAGCTGTTTTATTAATAAATAATTAATTTCCCATTTGTAATTTAAAATTCCCATTTGAATTTAAAAATAAATAAATAAAGTTATTACTACAGTAATTACTCATAATTAATGTCATTTCCAAGTTTTTTTTACCCAACGAACTCAAAAATTAACCACAGAATAATTAAAATCCTTTAACAATACGTCCTACATATTATTATTATCCTCATCCTATAGGGACGAGGACACACCTCACGCATATGGTATATCCAACTTATTAAGCTTTACAATTCATAAAAGAACTGCCCTATCATATCGTCAAACACATACAGACTACGAGTATTTTCGTTTTTCCTGCAAAACTTTTTTCATTTTCCTATTTTTCAATGAATTAAATACCGATTGTGTGTAATGGCCGAACGATCAATTTTTTTTATGTGTGTGTGTGTATGTTCAGGCCGAACACAAAATTTGTTACTATCATGAAAAGGATTTTTTCCTCGATTCATTTTGTTTGTGCTTTTGGTATAGTTACTCACATAAATAAACAAAACAAAGAAAGCACAAACACACTCACTGGTTACAAAGCAAAAGTCAAAAGCACAGTAATTCCAAAATCAACAACAAATACCGGCAAACAAAATTAAATTCTGTGTAATTCGTTAAATTTAATTATGTTATTTGATATGGTTTAGTATTTGCGGGATTAGATTTTTTGATAATAAAAGGGTGTACATGTACCAAACATCTCCCCCTCATGCACATACATATATATACTATATGTAATAACAGAGCACAGTACCGCATATATATACATTTTCTCGTACATTGTTTTAGTGGAAATTATTTTTGAACAGGTTACAGCATATTTCAATGACTTTGTAATATTGTATATTTTTATTAAATGGATATGTACAACATTAGTGAGATTGCAGAAAATGCTTGGAATTGTTGTTTTCGATGTTGTGTGGTTTTCCATGTATATACCGCCTATATATAAAGTTCTATACTGTAATACGAACTCGTAGTGTGTAAAAATTCCCATTCGTAATCCTTGAACACATTTTGTTGGTATAGCAGGTTGGTTTTGAAAATTCATTGTACCAACGAGCTGATAATTTGTGTATGTAATTATAACGCGCACAAAAATGAAAATCCTTTACTTCCGACCAGTTTTTGGGGTTTTTGTTCGGTGGTGGTATATAGCATCCTTATACGCATTATATATAATTAACAGAAATTAACTAGGTCGCGGTATGTACATAAATTTCAGATATTCACCGATGAAAGGGTAAAATTGAACAGTTCATTTTTGAGTTTGCTGTTCGGATGCCGGAAGGATAACATTAGTGGTTTTAATAAATATTGTTTCAAACATATACATTCACATGGTTTACTGCAAAGCTATGTTTCCATTGCATGGTTTCCATTGCATCTTGCGTCTACGAGGTTGAATAATTATGAATGAAATAATCATGCCTTCTCCATCATAATGGCGATAAATGGCGCAAATCACGACGTAGATAGCACAATCCAGGGAAATTTAAGAATTTAATGTAAATAAAACGCGACAAGCATCAAAGAAGTTGACTCGATTATGTTCTGCGTACTATGGGCGAAGAAATCGATTTTGTGATTTCAAATTTTAATTTCCAACA
Source organism: Tipula lateralis (assembly GCA_963932295.1). Classification (NCBI taxonomy): domain Eukaryota; kingdom Metazoa; phylum Arthropoda; class Insecta; order Diptera; family Tipulidae; genus Tipula; species Tipula lateralis. The sequence goes on from OZ010738.1 coordinate 2,310,696, forward strand.
GGATTTCTAATCGATTAACTTCCACTATACATGATATGAGAGTATACGAAGTTGAAATATAAACTTTTCATAACTGGAAGAGCTACGAGTATAATTTTAAGGTTGGTCGGATTACTTGTAGCTAAAGTCAGCAGGTTAGAGGAAATTTCATCAGATAATGACACTTAGTGAATGTTAACCACAATTCAAATTCACAGTAGGAATAAATATTTCCCAGAAACTAATGAATTACAATCTTAACTGGAAGTTTCTAGTTTAATAGCCACAATTTGTAGAGTGTTAGTCTTTCACAAATTGTGTACTGTTCGATTGTTACATTAAAGGCCAAAAGTACAGGAGATTACCATATCTCAGAAAATTACAAAACGTTTTGGCCAACAATTCAATTGCAAAGACGTTATTCTACAATACCTGTTTGATTACTTGCAGAAAATAGTGAGGAAGTGGAATATAGGAAACAATCACGTGTGATATATTACAGTAAAAGATTCTACATCATAAGGTACATCTTCCATTTCGGTTTGAATCAGTGCTACTGCTTTGGAACAATTGTACTATAAAAATGTATTATTAACTATACATTGATTGATTTATTCGATGAATATTGTCAGAAAGCTATTACCATAACGGATTATACTCTATCGATGTTAAAATCTGAATGTTGGTTTCGACTCTTGGAAAAAGATGAGGAATTGGATGGTTTACTTGATCAAGACTATAACGTTAAGCTAAAACATATCAAATATTGATCAAACGTCGTAACAATATATACTTAAATGAGACAGTTGGAACTCGAAGTTCGGGGTTCAAAACCCTATATAAGTAGGATGCAATAGGAATGTTTCACCATCTGACTACGATTGTTGGTGGGAATAAGCACATATTTTAACCCTATTGGACTGTGATGCCCACCTTGATGGAGCTGCGCAATAGACGTTGTAGATTGTGTCATAGCCGTCAAAATTGAGAAAAGATTTGAAGAATTGATTTAATCCCGGATAGGTTAATGTTGGTAATGGAATGTTATTAAAATTTAAACGCGATCCGTTGTATTGGTTGAGTATATATATTGTGCCACTGAGAGGTCAACTGATTGTAGTATTAAGTACTCATCGAATTTCATCGATTTTGAATAAAACTCTAGCCGTGCTGGTGAAAGAACAAGTGGTGTTTGTTCCAAATCTTCAGATGCGTTGTATGACGCCACAATCTGAAGTGGTAAATGGTTATACTGAATTGGACTTATAGCTGTCCGCCCTCGATTTAGCTGGAATAGTGTAAGGTAGGACGACTCTGAATCTTAACGAGTTTGAAGTACCGTGGAAAAATGTTACAAGATTCTTTTCCTTTGTTTTTTTTCACTTTTTCACTATTATTTCTGGCAGTTTATGGATTCCACCCCAGAAAAACTGCGCCGGCTTGGCGGCTAAAAACGAATCGAGCCAATTTTTGATACCTTGAACTGAAGTGATGCGTATTCCTGGTATGGATTCTGCATGGATCGAAAAAGGTGGTAGTCCAAGGAGCAAGGTCTAAACTATAAGGCGGGTGAGGCAACATTCTTTACTCTCCAAGTAATTTTTTACCGTTGCCGCAGTATATGTAATACTTGTAATACTTATCGTGGTGGAAAATGATTTACTGGTGTCTCGTCGCATACGTTGGCTACTTTGTCTAGATTTTCTGCTTCAATCGGATCAATTGTTGACGATAGAATCCAATTTGGACATGTTTAATCGTCTTTCCACGTAATATGGCATTTAAACACAATTTCCCATCTTTTGGATGAACCCCAAGGCTTTCAAACGTCTGAAAATTGTTGATTGATCAACTCCCAATGATTCTGCAAATTCTCCTTGCGTTTGGTATGAATCTTGATCCAGTAATACTTCCAATTCTTCATCCTCAAACTTTTCCGGTTGACCAAGACACTCTTTGTCCTTGAAGTCAAAATCACCACTTTTGAAACAACTAAACCGTTCAAAGCACTATGCTTTTGCAAGAGCATACTCACCATAAAAATCCACAAGCCATCCATGATTTTAAGCTGCAGTTTTGTTTGCGAAAAAGAAACTCCAAATGCTTCCCGCAAATGATGTTTTTTTAAAAAATTTTATAAATTTTTCATCGTTGAAATCGGTTCGATGTGCACAATCAAAACATAAACGTTGATTTTGAAAGGTATTTAACAGGGATTTCAAAAGATATATATGTCCCTGATGTACTATAAAGCATAAACAAGTAATGGTCTATGCTATCACATTCCGGTTCTTTCCAGACTAACCATCAATTTACCTGTCAATTCTTTTAAGCTGCTCACGTACTAGAATTCGGAGGGTTTGGTTATTTTTAGTCTTCCAACCAGATTTTCATTATCCAGTTCCCGAATGGCTTCCGCATTGATTAGTTCCATTAGCCTTGATTCATGTTTTGTATATTGCAAATCTTTTTATGTCGTGTTTTATAATTCGGAATCCTCAAATTACGATATTAGTTTATATACCAAACCTTTGTGCCGTACCATATCGAAAACTGCTCCCACATCCAGAAATAAGGTCGAACCAATTGGTTTATTTTCTAACGTCTTTATTATAAATTATGTAACTCTGAGAACCTTATCTGTGAAATATTGAATGTTAGCATGTGATTCAAATTGATAATAGGTCTTTCTATTATTGACTTCATTCTTCTCTCCATTAGCTTTGAAATGATAGAAGTAAGGTTGTCGTACGATACAATTTAGCTTCATTGGGCGATTTATCTGGTTTCGGTAGCATAATAACTCCGCAAGCATTAAGGAAATCAGTTTGTTTAACGATAGCTTTCTTTGGAATTTTTTTTTTTTTTGTCTTTGCTATCTTTTTTGGGGCTCGAGGCTCTCCCAGCTCTTTCGCGGTTCGCTTATTTACGTCCTACTTTACGCCTTAACGGCCAAATCGAGGACGTACGGCTATAAGTCCGATTTTTGTAGAACCATCTGCGCATTGCATAGCTCCATGCCAGCCTATAGTACTGACATGGAAGATGGGTCGGCCCATGAGTTCTGCACTCCAACAGGGGGTCATAGATGTGTTCATTAACACCACCGATCGTAATCAGATGGTGAAAAATCACTTTTGCATCCTGGCCCTATCGGGATTCGAAGCCGGTACCTCCCGCTCCAACTGCCACAGCTTTACCCACTGCGCCACCTGGGCGGTTCTTTGGTAGTTGCTTTAGAACTTATGCCTTTTAAATGTCATATCCATGAGCTATGATATCCCATAAACATTAACAAACAGAAATTCCTCATATTAACAATACTATACGTATTTGGTTAATCTGTCAGTGCCACGAATCGAAACATACAGCTCATAAACTGTTTTTATTTCGCAAAAAACAGACAACAAAATGTATCACCGTCATCTACCATTATCAATTTGTCATTTTATGTAGACATATAGGTAATATCATTATTACGGCTATAATATGAATGATAACATCATATCATTATATATAAATTTCCCTAAAAGCACAATACATAATAATACAAAATAAATAATTTAATTTTGTTATATTTTTCGAAGGATTGAAATTTAATCAATTTCAATTTTCCGAATAAATTGATACCTGAATAATAAAAATAAGAAAGGTGAACAGAAATTCTACACGCAAATATATAAATTTATACGACGCGCATGTATAAACTTGAACGATTGCCAAATAATTAGATTGATTATAATATCGTCAGGTGAATCACTATAGTAATACAATTAAGGTTTTAGGTATGATCTTCGTTTTTATCGGTTATGGCTAGACGTAATACTTTTTAACTAGATTACAGTCATTCAGAACATGCTAATATGTGCCAATATATACAAAACGAGGTATATGCAAGCACCGAATTTTCAATACGATATCAACATTCTTATTACCAATATTATTGTTATTCCCATTACCCATCAGCATTATTATTATGTTTCGTTATATGTTTAGTAGCTTCAAGGGAAATTATTTGCATAACAACTAATATTTTACAATTTTGCTTGTAAATAAAAGTATTACGTTTTTATAGCTTGCGCTTTAAAAAAAACCAACAAAATATCTAATTTTTATGAGCTTTTTTGTTGTGATATTACGTCACATACACACACATATATTTATATAATACATAAACATGTATGCTATCTTTTTCATCTGTATTCGTATTTTCGCTTTTTGATATCGAACGGATCTGTTAGAAAGTGGGTGAATTCTAGGAACTCGATTAAAGTTTCGATTCAAAAACTTTCTGATACGAGCAATCAATTAACATTTAAAATCTATTTGGTTGGAAAAAAGTTTCGTAAATCTGAAAACACCTTTTTTGATATATGAATCAATGTGCTATCCAATAACAACCCATCAGTCATTTATGACCTTTATTTGTCACATATCTCATGCATCATATAATATCGTTCAATATTGTAACGGTTGCCTGTTTATTATTTATTATTATCACATTGTGTATAGCGCTCAATAGCCACAAGCTAATGTCCTGTCAAAACAAAGGTTTCAACTGATCATTAGTGTTTCCTCAAGTTTCGGATATTCACACTTAATAATTTTATCCACATGAAAGCTTTTGTGTATTCGTTTTCTACTATCCTTGCGACTATATATAGGCCTGTGTATGTATGTGTATATGTATAATAGAAGCTCACTTTAACGCTTTCCTAAACCAACCAAAAGAAAACATTTTTTTTTGTATATTTTGGTAACATCAAATCTAATTATTAGTTGTATGTTCAATTATCTAAAAATAATTAATTATTGATTTTCCTAAATAAAACACCGTTGGATATACAAACAACCTACACAAGAGAAAAGCCAATGAATCCATTATCCTTATTACGTTGAATACCGAAATAAAACAAAAAAAAATACCAGCAGAGTAACAAAAAAAAGCTCAATAGAGAGATAAAATAATTATAAATATTCCTAAATTTTTGTTTTTCATGAAAACGAGATGGAACAGGACGAGGCAATAACATAAAAAATACAACAACAATATAAAATTTGTACCCAAAGCTCTGGCTGTTTCCTTTTATATTGCTGTACACAAAATTTCTTGTATTTCAATTTTCACTTGGATGAATGAAAATAAAAAGATAACAAAATAATTTTGTTTTCTTGTGCAGAGCTTTTTGTATATATAATATAGTCAGTTAACCAGTGGTTGAAAACTATTTTTTTTCGGTACAGGCAATTGATTTTGCTGATTTAGTTTTGTTTGTCGGTAAACCGTAAAATTTCACCTTATGGTTACGGACTGTTACTAATTTTGGTGAATAGGTGTGCACTATGAGTACACTGAAAAGTTAAGCTCAGTTACAAAATTAAAATATAAAACTTGGGCTTTTGTGCTTTTTGTATTACAACATCGAGCTTAATAAGCTTTCACCAATAGTTTATCGTACCTTTCTCTTAAACATACTACAAATTTCAGCTTTTTCCTATAAGCTTAATTTACATCCAGCGTCACATTCAAAACTTGCATATACAAATAAGATAAACATATTTGATAATCACTTGTCTAACCCTTAAGCATAGGTTTAACTTACATATCTGCTCCCGATTAACTTCAGTCATGATGTGTACCATATATATGGAAAAAAATACTTAATTGTTTTGACACTCCAAATGTGAAGATGATTTTACTCGAAAGGTGGTCTCATTAAAACATATTCATATCATTGTGGGACTTTTATTGGTTAAACTTTAAACGCCATATTTTTAACTGACTAATTATACGAAAACAAATAAAACCAGACTAATTATACGAAAACAAATAAGACGTTTATAACCAAAAGTACAGAATCGTACCACTGATACTGCTTAAATTAGACCTGTTAAACACTAAAAGGTGCTGAGTAAAAGGCCATAGTTCAGGAACAATTGGGACAGTCAGCAAATACTTTTGCGAAGATCGATCTATGCGCCTATAACTAGTAGCAAATAAAGCTGAATACATTTACTACATTCCTACCGAATTAAATACGGAAACCAATACTTTTTATTCAAAAACCCAATGAACTTACAGTGAAGCACTTCGTAGAACACTTGTAGACTCAATCTCAACCAGTCACTTCTACTTTCAGTCAGAAAATGTGGAGGAATAGATAAAGCAACGGACGAGCTTAAAGAAGCACTAATTAACGCATATGAAAATAATCCCTTCTAAGAAAGCTTAAAAGAACTGTGGCAACATGGTGGACCAAAGCAATGGTTATAATGAAATAAAAAACAAGAAAACTTTTCAACAAGCTCACGAAAACTGGTATATTGGAAGATTGCATCCCAAATGAAAACACAGGAATAGATAACCTTACCTAAACTTAAGGAAGCTCTTTGTAGTAATATGAAGGTCATTTTCAAAAATCTGGAGAAACCGGATCAGACTCATAAGAGTAGAAAGACCTAGAGATTCTAATAACAACTTGTTTTCCTGAAAGTTAAAATTGTAATACAGGAGATGGAAAATAATCCTACAACAACTACCAAACTTCGCAGATTGAAAATTAGTGGCGAATGTGGTGACAAAATATATAATCCAATGGAGCATTGGTTCTATCTCGATAATTAAAACACCAGGTCAGTCAGGTGATTTCCAGGTCCCCTTCAGGAAGGATTGAAAATACTCCTAAACCACTTTGCATATGCATATCCAGTTGTGAGGTGAAATTTTCTATACAATCTTGAGGTGAAATTTCCTATCCTCTTAGTAGGTACGCTTCTGTTCACTATATCCACAAATATATTGACAGATAACTAGGCACGTTTGGATGGAGCTTATACTCTTATAGGACCTGAGCCTACTTTAGGAGTGATATTATCTCTTAAAAAGATATCGACTATCACTTTGGTGGGCTGCATCACGAGACGGGACAACTTCATATCTGGTTGCTCATCTAAAATATTCCTTGGAACAATAAATCAGTGAAGAAAAAACTGTTGAGAAATTATGGTGCACCTGTTTTCATACTGTCTTCATAGATTGCATAGATTTGCCCAAATATATTAAGCTTCATTCGTATAGAACAAACAGATTTCGAATGTATGTCACAATGGGCCAATTGGGATGTGTGTGACTGAACAAAAGTATACTTGTAAAAATTTAAGTCTGTGTCCAATTCGCCACTTTTTTCTTATTTATATATGTATGTATATAGTTGGGATTAAACTTAAGCCACACATATACTTAAGCCAAACGCATACGTCTGGGAAATCTGAAATGTTTAGTTTGTCAAATAGTGAAACTCATAAATGTGGACTCAGTATAGTGGAAAAACTTTTACTCACAATTCTCGGCAATATATTTCAGTTTGAAACGAGGTACAACTCAGAATACTTATCTGAACTAGCTCGAGGTAAGGTTATATAAATATTAAAATGTTCATCTTGAAATCTGAATTTGACAAAAAAATTGACATTATGTTCCGTTTGTGTCTCTAAAGGTTATAGACCTCTGATACCCATTTACTCTCGTTGTTTTTGTCCTCATATATAATTCGTTAAATATCTATACACAACTACGAGTACGAGTATATACACAGTAGTTTTTTATGTGATTTTTTTTTATTTTGTTGGTTTGATTGATTTTCTTTTATCCCCAAAATGAAAGTAAACAGCACACATATGTCCACAACCCCATAATAGACGACATTATTACGTTTCACTTGTTTGTCGTTACGTTGTGTCCAAAAAGTCCTATATATAGGCTACTACTGTACACATATATACTTAATATTGTATAGGATTAAGGAACGTAATAGAACAACATATATAGAACAAAGTTTTCATTAGTATTTTACGGAAAATGTCATATGGCACGATACGAGTGTTAAAAACCGATCTCGATTGGATGGTTAACAAAAATTTTTTTTCTGCTGTTAGTCTGTATCAAACATCATTATTATATACGACAGAATTATTATTAGCACAAAATCCAAGAACAAAAAAAAAAAAAAATAATGAAACAAATGACAATCATGTTAGAACGGAAGGATTTAATTGTGTGGAAAATTAGGAAAATATTAAATGAAAAACTTTGTTGTTTATCTTCGGCTTTTTCTGGTTCCAGTCAATATATAAAGTAGCTATATATAGTCGAATACCATATAGATGAAAATAAAAGTTTAAGTAAATTACAATTTGTTGATGTTGGTTGGTTTTGGAACACCAAATTAATATAAATTGATTATGTTTCTTTAGTAGACTGTTTAGTGTATGTACGAGTGTATACATATGTAGTCTCTGTCTCTCCGCATACATATATAACATGGAGAAGGATATTTTTTTGGGGAAGATTTATTGATATTACATGGAAGATAAATTACGACCATTTTATATTTTATTTCATTTATTTTAGTTAATTTTATGTCTTGTGCTTTATACTATGTAGCGTCTATAAATACATACGCAGATAATTTTCTGTGCCAGAATTTTATTAAAATAAATTTAAATTTTATTTTATTTTATGTAATTTTTATTATAATTAAGTACACCAAATTTATATGACTAAAAATAATATTTATTTTGTGGTTGGGTTGGCTAGCATGGGTGTGCATTTCGTATGCCTTGTTCGTATATACATACATATATACATTCGCTATTTAATAGGTAATTAGGTGAAAATCCTTTTTATCGATTTATGGGGCTTTTGTGGAAATGGTGTGATAATTAAGCTTAACAAAATTATAGTAATTCACGTTTCATTGTGGTTGTCGCACCATTAAACACCCTTTCATATTCCGTTGCTTTTAATACTTTAGTAATTGACTGTAAATTTACTTCGTTGTGTTTAGAATAATATCATACCCGTTCGACAGAATCAGTGGCATAGCGAGTGGTTAAAACTATTTATTACATAATTACCAATATTCTCTTGTACCTTTACAGTTTGTATTATATACGCGTGCTGGGTTTTGGCAGCCCATTAAAACTATAAGCTTCTTTTATTTATCGATCATGCCGCTTTTTACCCATCGTTCGTAAACCACATTTAAGCTTGATAATAAGTCTTGAATAAGACTCATTTGGTTAAGTTTATATGTATTTACACTAAAACAATAAATCAAATGCAGTTCTATATTGATGACAGCTGATAACAGATGTTCAACATGCCGTCGTTTAAACTAGCCACTGCTTATCTAAATCTGGCAATTATTGAGATAAGCTTTTTTGATCCACACAGGATTCTGTTTCCATTGATCATGACATCATGGTTTTAGGGAACATGAGAAGGAGTGTTAAGATTCCAGTTATTCGGATCTCGCATATCTTATAATAGTAGTGAGAGAAAGAAAATTAATATCTGTTCTGATGTCATATGTGGTTGTTATAGTTAAACCTTATGTATGATGAATACGAATGATAGATTTTAACATTCATGAGAAAGATAATTCGTTTCATATATAGATGACCCAAAACGGGATTTTGATGGTTCATATACCGAGTTTTTTAATAACATTTGTGCTTACGGGTTAGTGAAACATCTAGCATCAGAACAATTTATATGTTATTTCACATATACTTAAAGGTTTTTTGAGTTCACAAGCCTAGAATAATAATAACAAAATGAAACATTTACGTCTTAATTTGATAACTGGTAAAAGATCATGTTTTCATAAAAAATGTATGAGCTGATTCCACGTATTATGATTGAATAACGTGTGGTTGGTTACACGAGAGCTTTTCTGAACTTTTATCATTCTATACACGACGATAAAACGTTGACTATAACCATACTGAGACGATTAAAATTTTGACAACATACACTTCAATAGGGTGCGCTTAAGTACAATTTGAGTTTATAATACTGTTCATGGTAGAAGACTTAAAGTTATAACAGATATTTTGTGATCGGGCGATTATCCACTAACTAAAATGTTGGTGTAGAAGCAACAGATAATAATCTAGAATAAGGTTCAGTCAAAAATGCTGCCACGGGTTTTTCTGGAGTATATATATACTATAGCTGACACAAATCGAGTCTGATACGGAATTTAAAATTCTTATGTTTGAAAGGTCCAAAGCTATGGTAATATTTCCTATATTTTCAAGAAATTTATATTTTCTTCTAAATCGATAAAGCCAGTTATGATATTTTGGTCACCCGTTTTATTTTGATATAATAACAGAAACCGGCGCATATGATAGTTTAACAATTTGAAGTTAAGTATCAATAATCAAGATGGGAAGATGGGTGTTGGTTAAGAGATACACGAAGAAGATCTTATGGATGGTCTTTGTTTCTTATATATCAAATAGTTTCTGACTAAAACTTGGTTTGAACACTGCAATGCTCAAAGAATTTTTTTAAAAATTGTCTTCTTCTTTATAGAATATCGCACAAGGAGACTCCTGTGCCATAGGCTTTATTATGTTTTCATTTATAAATAAATTCCAAAAATGAAAACACCAAGTGGATTTAAACCTTTTAAATTTAAAACCCTATCCAGTGGCAACTTTTATATATTTATACGTGCCATAAAACTGATTAATGGGATAAGCATCTGAAAATTTGTCAGCATGAAAATACGGGGTCAAAATCGTATTAAAGTAATAATTACTTCTCCTTGCCCGAATGACAGTTTTCTTTGATTACATCAAAGATTTCACAAAACTTTGAGGTATCACCTCCCTCTACGATCGCCTGTTGCAACTACTGGAGACTAGTTAGAGCAACCTCTATTGCTAGATTCAACTCGATCGGATTGAGGTTAGGGCTTCACTGTTGGGCGTGTAAACTACACGATGTTATTGGTTGTAAGTAAACAGTTTTCTACATGTAAAAAACATGTAAATTACTAAGGTTATTTTTCACATTATATGTGTAAAAATCGTAAAATATGATTTAATGTAAAAAAAATGAGGCGCCATCTCTTATTAAATGTAATTACTAAAGCACCATCTGTTAAAAAAATTTCTTACTATTTTACGAATAAAATGTGTGAAATAATTAACTGTGTACCATTTTTTCCACTACATACTGAATGTGGCAATATTTTTTGATTAAGATTAAAACGCTTTTCAACTAATGAACTGAAAACTAACTGATTTTTGAACGTTGGTAAATTATTGAGATTTTAAAACAGATGGCACTGCGAATAGTGTTGTCTTCGTTTTTTACATATAATTTATATTTTATGTAAATTACTATTTTTGACATAATTAACGTAAAAAATGTAAAAAAACGTTTTTACATGTAAAATCGTTATTGTGCCGAGCTTCGAACCTGGTACTGGCAAGCTGTAGTATACCAGAACTTTTAAGAGGTGTACTGGTTTCGCATTATCATGCATAAACAGAAAATGTTTACTATTAAATAATCCCTCTTGATCGACGGCCAGTATTACCTCGGACGAAGAATACAAGATCAGTCTTCTATTGACGTGCCTACCCAGAACCTACACGATTCACCGCTATACGAGCCACGTTCTTCAATGCAACATTGTATATAACGCTCTCCTGGTCTTCTGTATAGTCTACGACGTCCATCGTTGAATTAACCAAATCAAATGCAGTCAATTTCGACCCGTTTGCTGGTCTGCCTGCAGTCAGATTAACTTCTTAAAGTTGACTCCTAACTGTCTATCGACTTCACGAATTTCATGGAACCGCCGTCCCAGTTGAAGCGCATTCATAAGACGATTTTACAACGAAGTTGTAGCAAGAAAAACGAAGTTGTAACAAGAAAGTAGTCATCACGCTGTGCTGCAGTACGAAGTCGGACAGAACCTTGTTTTCGTCTGAAACCACCAATTTTCCGATATATCTGCCATAAGCGACGAACAGAGAATCGGCTCAAATGTAGTGTTAGAGCCACTTCACTTTGGTGCTGCCCCGCATAAATTTGTGCAACCCGTTATTCGGTTACCTCCGGTGTGGTATCCATTACTTAGCTCCGGTTGAAGACGTAATTAATAGAGGACCATTCAGGCTGAGCGTCGATATGCAGATGATTACAGTTCCGAACGAGTTCTTTCATGGCATGCTATTTTATTAATATGATTAAATAATTTTTAGAATTTAATCCGAAAGCCTACTTGACAGAAAATCACTTTGTTGGCATGGTACAAGAACCAAAACCACTGGATTTCAGGTACCACTGGATAGGTATTGAAAATTAAACAAATATTAAATTTTGTTGATATTTTTGAACTTTTGTGGGATATTGAGCAATGTGCGATTTTTTGGCCCCCAAGTGTATTTTTAAAAGTCCTTTTTTTTAAATTAAAGAAGGCGGAAATAATTCCAGAACTCAATGCCACTAGAGGCCTACGTTTCAACCCACAAACACATACAGATTAAAAGCGCCCAATCGAAATTAATGAATCGTCCCCACCCTGGGAATGACAACATATATGACCGCACAGGTGGCGCAGTGGTTAAAGCTGCGACAGTTGGAGCGGGAGGTACCGGGTTCGAAACCCGATTCGAGGCAAGATGCAAAATGGGTTTATCATTATGGGCGGTGCGATTTGTGGTGTAAAATGAACATATCTGGATCCCATGTCGTGTTTAGAATCCATGGGCCGATCCATCTTCCATGTCAGTACTATATGCTGACATGGAGCTCCGATAAAACTCGGAACTATAGCCGTACATATAGTGGTATCACAAAGGACCAATCGCCGGTTTAAGTGTGCGATAGTAGCCACAATAACCTAACCTAACCAAACATATATGATGGCTCGGCCTATAATTTTTTGACTCTCATAGATGGGTTCGTTTACTACACCGATCGTAATCAGATCTTGAAACATCGCTTTTATATCTTACCTCTATCGGGGTTTGAACAATAAATAACGTAGTGGCCTGGCTAATCATAGCTAAAACTTAAAGCTTTCATGTAATACGGTATTCGCCATATACAATATAATCTATTTAATTTATTGAAGCTTCACTGCAACAAAATACCGTCTAAATATTCCTAATTGTTTTATAATTTAACTTAAACAAAGCCACGGTCTTAAAATATACACAAAAATGTATATTTTGTTATAAATACGAATAAAATATGCTTAAATTACCGCTAAACAAAAAAGACTATGCTATGTTTTATCTAGAAACGAGGAAAACCCCCATCCCAGTTCCCTGTAGAAACTCAAATAAAAAAAAATTTTACACAAAAGTAATCAAAACGCTATCAACATAAATATAATTTTAAAAACAATGAAACCATCATCAAACAAAAAATAAAACAGAGCGCAGCATTACCAGAAATATATACGTGGTAATTTTTTCCCATCAACCTTGAAAAATTTTCTTCATTTTCTCACCGCCTTGAAATAAATTCGTTTATGCACAGATGTATAGATATGTACCGGAATATTAGGAATAATGAAAATTAATATTCTTACCCAACATAAGACATACAATCGACAACATAAGGAGGTGGAAAACTATAGTGTTTATATATTATAATATGGAGCAACAACCCAATATAACCTTTTTAATTCCAGATAATGGCAAAAACTAAGCAAAGAAGCCCTTAAAGAAGTTATCTTGCTTCGCATTTTCTTTCTTATTTTCCTTCTCCACTAACAACAATCAACTTTAATTTTCATGTAAATATTGTAACAAGCACAATAAGAAAAATAAAACAAAATTATTCTTTTCTCTATTTTCATCTGGTACAACAACAACAACAACAACGACCCATCCATCTGTTGTATATTATGTAGATTGTATATGAAGTACCGACTGACAATACATATTGTAGAATAACAAAGCATATGTAGGGCAATTGAAGATATATAGAGAAAATTTAGTTCTTCAAATACTTGAATTTTTATTTTGGTTAAATTGAACGAGTTTCGGATTAGACGGTAATATTCATCGAACACACACACACACACATATAGTACACATTCCCATATATGTGTATATCTATCAGATCCAGACAAGATGTATGTATGTATGAAATGGGTATATGTTTCCTGCATGTATTACTATGCCATGTGTCTCAGTTTGATTCCGCATAACGTTTCGAGTTTTATACGTTTGATGAAATTTCAAATTACATTATAAAGTATTTTTCATCTTTGTACATACATGTATGTACGTAACTACTCGACGTCTGTCGTATAATTTATTTTGTTGACTGATACTTTTCAATTTGTCATTTAAATTTTTTGGTTTTGTTACTCTGTGGAATTTTATTTGAATTTTTCCCTTTTTTTGTTCTGTTCTGCTCGGATTTATTTTATTTTTACTTTGACTTGTTTACAATTGAATGATTATCCAATTTGGTGCTCCTTGTTATAACTATAAGGATTATATTATTTGCTTTGTTCAACTCTTATATTATGTATTTGATTTCCATTTGGCGAATTTTCCTATATATTACATCTTGTGATTTTCCTTTTGTTTGAGGATATCAGATGGTCAAACAGGAAATTTGACCGACATATTTGATAATGTCTTACATTCATATTAAATATATGTATGTATGTACATTGTGTATCCATTAAATTATTCGAGATAGAAAATTATTTTTGCTTTCGGGAAATTTGATTCTATAATGCTATATATAATATTTGTTTACTTACAGATCAATTGATTTGCTTCGAATTTAATTTAATGGTACACAGTAGACAATATATAATTCAAATAGGTCTAGCTTTAAGTAATACTATAACTTTAAAAGCTTTATTATATAAGAATAAGATATACATTATCTTATTGCCCAGTCATGATGATCAAGCATATGTTGTTTCAAACAAAAACCTCGAGATTAAACGCAAACAATACGAGGATACCTTTTAGTCCGAAACTTTCAAAGGTTTTTCCAGACCATAAAAAATTTATTTTTCGTGATTTCATCATTAACGACTTAATCAATTGCCGAGACGAGTCTTAATTATTTCGGGTTTTTTGGCCAGAGCCAACAATGCAATGTGCTAATCCTAGATTAATTCGGGAGTTGCAAGTGTTATAAGCTGTTCCTTCGTGGATATCGGGCAATGAAACTAACGTACAAATCAACTCCTCCCAAAAGACGTGACGATGATACTCTTTTTGCTAACAGAGGACACAGAATTGACAGCACCATATCAGGAGACTAGTGTTACCGATTTATTATCCTTCCATTGCCTGACTTCTTCAAATGTTGCAGAATATTGTTAATATGATATCCTTGCTAGTGTTTTTATTTCTCCGGTTTTGAATTGGGAATTCGGTTGCGCCTGATGATCATAATAAAATGAATTCGCTTTTATCGAAGAAGTAATATAAGTGTGCTATGTGTGAAATAATTATCACTTAATACCTTACGGTTCATACTTTGCGGGATGGACCAGCATAACCGGACGACTAAGTTAGCAGATGCTCCAATATTTTTTCTTCCGACAGTCTGTTATCATTTTCCTGAACTTAGTACATTTTAAAGTTATACATGAACCTTGTATCCAGATGTACCATAAGCATATAAATATAGATAATTAACCAGATGTATCTCCTGTTAACACAAATATTTTGAAGCCACATTTATGTGGTTTAGACGGAAGAAATTGTTTCATATAACTACGTATTTTTGTAGCACAAATTTGCTCATCTACAGATATATGCTCATCTAGAGACATCAGGGCATATTTATTTTGTAGAAATTTTAGGAAAGCTCTGATATTGAACAAACGATCATGTTAAGGGTGACTGTTAGGGAGCGCTGATCTATTACCCACAAATTGAAGAACGTTTTTAATTTTAAGAATCCACAAAAGCTCTGAGTTTGGCAGTTGGTGAATCGAGGAAAGAACGCAAACTCCTTAAAATTTCTTAAAATAATATATTTTTATAACATACGGGTTTGTAATTTTTATTGGGACGACTGTTCCATAATCAGATCAAGCATTTCATCAAAATCTCCGTCATTAAAATGGCTCAGTCCCGATAAATTTAGCGGTACGGTCTTCCAAATAACCATTTTAAATCTTTCTCGTAATTCTTTAACTTCATTTTCTGCATTAGGTTGCTTAATCTTCGTTCCTCACTCTTTGTGTTCCCTTTTCTCGTCTAATTGCATATTTTCAAAAATAAAACCTCCTTCGATTGCACTAGACTAAACTACAGGAATATTTCGAAGATCCAACTCGTGGACTAAACGATTATCATTTTCATGGCCATTTGTAATCTTGTAGCGAGGATATTTTATCATCTTCATCGCCATTTAGATCATCTTTACTTCTGTCAGGTCATTCCAAATTTGGGAACTGTAACACTTTTTAGAATACATCGCATTTAACTTAACTTGCCCGTCATAACAAGACTTTGTACAAGTTTGCTCAAGTGTTTAAACTTCCCGTGTTGATTTAGTTCAGAATCCATTGGCCAAATAGCAGTGAGATGTCATTGCTTTTCTATGAATACCGTTAAGTGAGTTTGTTTGGATTTTTTTGTTGTACCCTAAAATCTTATTATTTCTCTGGAACAACCACAAAGTTTAAGTTTTCTATAATGGGTTTAGCATCTTTTACTTATAAACTAGAGATCTCTTGTCTGCAACTAAATCAGTATTTCATTCCCTGTATATTCCATATCGAAATCTATGTTTGATTACTCCTTCTGCTTCAAATCAGAACCAATGCAATACTATTCGTGGTTCTCGAGTTTATTGTACATTTATTGAATGTTTTTACACATCTTTTCACTCACTTTTTTTTATCTTTAGTGTTTAGGATCAGATCCAAAAAAGAAAACCCTTCAGTCAATTAAGAAACAATAAAAGGAAAATTGTTCGACATAGCCACAAATTATAGGTACAATTGGTTTTGGGAATCCCAAATTAAATAGTTCGCAAGCAACAACACAAGAAAGAAGAAACTGTGGTATATATAAGAATACGAGTATGAAATATCGAATAGATGATCAGGAAGACGCATCTAAAAAAATTCACATTAATTGCAACTTCCAGACAATTTCCAGAATTTGGCAAAAATACATTTAGTTACCATGCAGGTTCTGACCAGTCATATATTCACCAAAACTCAACCAAACCAGGGAAGATAATTTAAATAAACTCATCACAATCTCAACAGTATCCAGTAAAACACAATCACGAAACTGAATTAGATCACCTACTCGAATATTACTCCGAATTATGTGAGATAAAGAAGCTTACTACAATTT
This sequence comes from Tipula lateralis, assembly GCA_963932295.1. Taxonomy (NCBI): domain Eukaryota; kingdom Metazoa; phylum Arthropoda; class Insecta; order Diptera; family Tipulidae; genus Tipula; species Tipula lateralis. The sequence continues at coordinate 2,327,847 of OZ010738.1, forward strand.
ACTTACTTACTTTGATTAACTGATATCCAACTATAAGATGGAATTATTAAGGAAAGTAATAGTTCTTGGACTCAAACGAGAAATAATTCAGAATGGTAATTTATTTCCGCAAACTTTCTGCAAAGACTACTGACGGTTGCTTATCAATACGCGATATGGAAGAGTAATGAATCCAATACTAATCGACCTAGATAAATCATGCATATGATAAACGCTACAATCATCGAACAATCATTTTCAGCAAAAGAAAAACAAGACAAGGATTTCCTTATCATTAAACCTCACCAACATTTGATAACATTTGAAGTGTTCCATGCACCAACTTTGCAAGTTCAAATTTTTAATTTTTTGTGCATTATTTCTCATTATTTTGTGTCATCCGTCATTCAGACTCAGTTGGCCCATTGTGACATCCCTCTTTTAACTTGACATTTCGGATAGAGGTCCGATTTTACGTAAAAACCATCTGTACATTGCCAGCCTATAGTACTGGCAGGGAAGATGGGACGGCCTATGGATTCTGAACTCAACAGGGGGTCTCAGATATGTTCATTCATACTACCGATCGCACCGTCCAATCACTCCATTACGCTTCATTTGCCTCTGATTTAACCACTGCGCCATATGGGCGTATTTTTACTGGTTATGGCTTTCATTCTGGAATCTTTCATACATTGGAAACTGACAATATGAAATCAAATTTTAAAAGGCTTATTTAAATTTATTTAATAAGAATCATTTCTGCATTACTTAACAAGATCCAGAGGATCTTTTTTTTATTCGCCTTTATCTTGCCTATAGCCTAGCTAATTCGTCAGGGTGCCAAATAAGTTTTAACACATTTTTTTCTGTACTGATGAATTGTATCGGTTACAATTTCGATGAGTAAATCTCGATGTAGGTTTGCATTGAGTATATACCAGGGTGCATTTACCATTGTTCCAAGTATTCGTGACTTTATGCTTTCCAGTTTTATTATTTTGAAACACACGCAGAGCTCTAAAAAAATATAACTGAATACCGTATGTCCAGATGGCTAAAGTATCATTTTGTACAGGAAGAGTTTACAGTCTAGACTTATTATTTGACGCATTTTAAGTTGACGTTTCGCTTCAATTTGTTTTATCCACGTGAACCATCTATCTAAATGTAATCCATTATATTTAACACTTTTGTTTTGTAGCAAAATCATTTTGTTTAGTCTCATAGGCGAACAGGTGACGGTTCGCTTATTGGTTCTAACTCTCCATTTTTTGATTTTGTCTTAATATTTCTGTAGAATTCTTTTTGCTATCGCGGGATTTTCTGTAAATGCGTATTGTTTCCTTGTATTGATGTTTCCAAGTCAAAAGATTATAAAGACACTACCTCAAATCGACACGTTTGACCCTATTAGGACTCTATCGAACCCTAAAACGACTGATCCATCAATCGTATTAAACATTGTGTATAACAAGGGTATTACATAATGTGCAATACAATTGGCCACAGGAAGAGAATTGTGTAGTTCAACATACTATACAAGACGTGTATTGTAGAAAAATCGTCAGAATCATTTTTACAGTCAAACTCTATGATTCTGTTCTAATTAATCATTTTTAGAAGACATGCCTCAATGATACGTTCTTGCCGATCGTTTTTTGAGACTTTGCGACATTTAGAGCATACGTATGTTTGTGACTGCTCATCTAAATTTTTGAAAATATTATCTTGTCGCTCTCGTGACAAAGAAAGTTATGTGCTTGCACTGCCATTCGTTGGTATCGAGTTCGATTCCCATAGGGTGGTTACCAAACATCAATCACGATTGGATTATTTTAATCTGAAAGTGTATGTGGGTTGAACCGTGGGTCCTAGTGCATTGCGTTCTGGAATATTTTCCTAATTACACCTTACTAGAGTAAGGTGTAATTAAATAGTCAAGAAACGAGTAACAGTTATATGTATTTCCAAATTTATTTACTTATAAACTTTAGAAAACTTTACTATTTTTTATATTTTATTCAATAAAGAACTTGAAGCTCAATTACATATATATTTATCTTGTAGAATTGTAGGTCATAATTATAGTTAAATGTTCGTATAGTTAGTGGCAACACAGTAGTTAAAAAACTTTTGATTAAATCAACTCACATTTTTCAAATTTCATCAATTCAAAAAAAGCACAAAAAGCTTAACTTTAATTCCAACGTGGTTTTAAATACATTTTTCACATTTCCAATACACAGTTACGTTTAAAACAAAACTAACAAAAAAAATTTAATTAAGAACAACGGAAAAACGATTTTGTTTTTTTATTTTTCCGCAGCATAAAATAAACTTTACTAATTCAGTTTTATAAATTTTTCATTTTTTTTTTGTATTTTCAGACCAATTCGGTTAACTGCTTCTTGTGGAATACACACCAAAAAAACGTACAATAACACCAGCATTAAAAAGAAAAACAAAGAAAATTCTGGTTTTTCCGAATACACATTTTTATATATGAATTAAATAATTATAATTATATTTTTTTATAATAATAATAATAATAATAACAATCATAATAATACACCGACATTAATTTTGTTTGTGTAAAATTATATAAAATTTTATGGTGTTTGGACAAAGTAAATAAGCATAACGTTTGCATACTGTACTGTATACCAGTTACAGAGCAAAATTAAAGTGAAAATCGATCGAAATTTTTTAATTGGAAAAACCAAACAAAAACCCGAAGAAAACAAAAAGTTTTTCTCTATTTGCACTTTCATTATGTAGTTGCTTTATTAAATAAATTTTCCACTTTTTTTTTAAGTTTTTCTTTTATTTTTTGTTTTTATATTTTTTGGTTTATCTTGAACTTATTTTCCATTTGCCATATCGCGTCGTTTGCTATCTCCATATATAGCTATGCTTTTTATTTTATTCGACCTTTTATTGGTATAATTTTTTACTGTACACGGTGTACGAGCAAAAGAACTAAAGTAAATAATATAAATTATAGATCGTATATCGAAGTGAAAACAAGTGAATAACATGAACGTGAAAATTTTTTTATTGTTTTGTTTTTCCTAAATTTTATGTTTTTCTTAAATAAATATTCGAAATAATAATAATAATAATATAATACTAATACTAGTAGTAGTGATAATAATAATAATAATAATAATAAAAAAGAGCGGGCAGGTAAATAACACTGTAACAAAAGAACAAACCTGGATTAATAAACCATCACATGAGATATCAAAATGGCCCTCAAAGGAGCTTTGAATTTTTTCACAACCATTTCATTCATATGGTTTTATACGTTTATTATACTACAGGCGGATATTACCGAAGCTAAAATAGGTAAATAAATATAAATTTTATTCTTTCTTACAGCTCTCGTGTATCGTATACATATATATACATATAACATTTTCTTACAGTTGGTTTTGTTGTTATTATTTTTCCGTTTCGTGTATTGAATCGTCTAACAAAGCTACCTTGAATGTAATAAAAATAATTTTATATCAAAATTGTACATAAAGCAGTGATGCTTACGACAAATTTGCGTTCCAAACATCTCTCAGCTAAGGTTGAAAATATTTATATTTATATACAATATGCGTTGGTGTTCGGTTTAATTATGTTACCTCGGGTTATTTATAAATAGCGCATATTCTTAACAAAGATGTAACTTTTTATTTTAAATTTTTAATTCGATGAAATTCAAATTAGGAATTAAATTAGCATATATAATTATGCATATGTATATAGTCTTAAATATTCATATATCCTAAAAGAATAATTTTGCGTATTGTATCGCTTACGTAAGCTTTACATACATACTGGATTCCGGGAAATATGTTTTATTTAAAAATTATTTATTAAATTGGTTTCAACGATACCATTTCAACCATGTTGTTAAGTAACGCGTTCTGTTAGTTTATAAAAGTTTTTAAGGTTTCGCATTCAATTGTGTAACCATAGCAATTTACAATTTATTACAGATTGCTTATATAATTTGAGCAAACAAATAGCTGGCTTGATGAAACCTGTAGGTGGAAATAAATTAAATATAATAAATCAAATTTCGATACTGATTGAATCCTCTTGAATGGGTGTTTGTATTATTGTATAATCATCAGAAAAGCAAGTCACACTACAATGCTAAAAGTAAACGCACCCGGACTTATGTTCAATAGTTACATGGACTTATATTTAAAGTATAAAATTATTGCACCTTGCACATTGAAAAATTGGTGGAAAGTTCTCAATTGGAATGGTGTAAGAGCAGTTTACATTGTTTAAGAGAAAGTGTAAAATTAGTTTAAGAGCAAAACCTTTATGTTCGTATGTCTTTATATGAGCTTGTATAAAAGTATTTGCAACGGCGTGAATCGAACTCGAAACCGCGACTCTTAACCATTAAGCTACAGTTGGCGAAAATATCATTTTGTTAATCAGTTACACTACGGTACCATCCAATAAAGATGAAATTGAAATTGTCGACATTTAATTATAACGTGTGCTTGAAACTCAATCCACTTTTTTTAATCCTATACAATTTTACTGACCATAAAACAAGGTTAAGATATCTTGAGAATAATCTAATACATTTGGTCGTGGTAACTGAGCAACTAATTATGCAATGAATGATTTTGGTCCTATAAAAGGCCGAGTTCGAATCGCGATAGAGGCAGAATGTAAAAACGATTCGATAAGGATCTATGATGTGATGAACACATTTTTAATTAATCTTGGAGTACAGAATACAGAGAAATTGTCTGTCCAGAATACGAAGGAAAGTGCTATAATTTACTCGATTGTAAATAAATCTTATTTAAAATTAAATGTGAATAGAAATGGCGTTTAAATCATAATTGGGAGTATACATGCATAAAATGTTAAAAAGCTCTAAAATTCGCTTTTGGAAAATCACCTTAATTTCTATATGTGACATTCAAATTCAATCAATTGCAAGCTCTAAATGTACTTTAGAAATCATAGTACTCAATAATCTTAATAATAGTGGATTGTACTCAATTTTTGTCCTCACGGAATATGAAAGGAAAAATCTGATAAATGTAAATAGGATTCCTAGGGAGCCAAAAATCGATTACAGAGATCGATACAGAGTCGAGTTACTTAGTTGTAACCGAGCGTTTTAATTATTCTGATAGAGTTTGAATTATTGGCAACTAATTGAATACGTGTTAAAGCTTATTGGATCAGAGTGCTAAAAATAGACTAGTAGGTTACTGAGAATTTTTGAACGAACATCTAAAACAAGAGGGTGTATCTACACCGATTATTTTTATTTTGGACCAACCAACTCTTATTTGTGATAGATAAGATCCATACTCACCCAGATATTCTAAAGGTAGATAATGATCACAAGTATGCACTAATTGGGCAAGTACGGTGCTCAGGAGAGGATTCATTATACAACTGATGCATACGAGTGTAAGTCTTATTTTTAGACAACTAAATAATGCCAACATAATTAGAGTCTTGTTTGCTACATCTGATATAACCACGCATTTGAAGTTAGACCTAACTTAATCCTAACCAACAAAATTAATTAACAATTTGTATGTATGAGTAAAAGTAGAAATACAATGACATTCAGGCGAAATATTAAATTTTTAAATAACACAATATTTAAAACAATAATTAATATTTAATTATAAATAGTAATATAACATTATTGTAATAAATTAAAAAAACAAGGACAGATGGAAAATTTAGGGTCGACTTTTTTTCTGTTGAAAATTTGATCCAAATTTGTCGCAGATGTTTTCAAAAGGTGAACAAAACTCATGAAGCCAAAATTTACAATCAATGCTTTGGATTAATCTTCATTTTTTGTTGTTTGGCGGTAGTCTTCGCCACAAGCGACGCTTTTATTTTCAGAAAATTTCTCTTCTGAATCGGTACCATCAGTTAGCTGCAGGAATTCATCATCACTCTCCGATGAGCCTGTTTGACGTTTTGGTTTTTCGTACGAGCCGCGTTGCAACAGGCTATGACAGAAATTGTTTCTCCCTTTTCACCCGATGTAATTGCTGCTATGTTTTTTGAACCCTTCTTTGTCAAAACATGTCCTGGTCTAGCCACTTTCATCCACATTAAAAATGTGCAACTGGCTTATCAAACAACTGATTTTCTGTAAAAATATTTTTTAAGACATCAAAATTACTCTTTAAATCACTTTGATTCATCCCTGCAGCTCGATTTATTGAAACTCCTTCAGATTTTGTGAAAGAGATTTTGAGATTTCGCCTTAAAAATGATTGCAGCCATGGATATCCAGCCATTGTTGTTTCTTTATTAAACTTGTGTTTGATTTGGAGTTGCTCAGCTAAATCATATGCCATAGCTCTAACGGTGTCTCTTTGTAGGAGCAAATCCGTGCTTTTATAATTTTTTGATGTGTAAAACAATTTTAGCCTCATTTGCCTCTCCTAAGCTACAGCTTGATCCAAGCGAACGTTTTTTAAATCATTCTATTTCATGCGTCTGCATAACGTATTGGCTGGAATTTTATATTATTGTGGAATTTTATAATATTCTCCAAGAGTTTTTTACCTTCGCGAATATCTGATATTGCTGCACTTAAATTGTCTTCGATCCAGTTAGCTCTGGTTTTTGATATTCTTGGCATTTTTGTAAATTATTTATAAAACAAAAAATCAATACATATAATAATATCGAGGAGAGATGGAACATAATTTCATGTTCCATCTCTCCTCGAAAAAAATGTTCCGTTTCTCCTTTTTGACTCGATCATGGTTTTTTATTTGTATTTTTTTTGTTTTAGATATGAATACAACTTAATAATATAAAATAATACTCACTTCAAATGCTCTAACGGTTTTGATATTAAAAATTGTTCTTTGAACACCACTTTTAAAAGAAACAAAAATTTTACTTTTTACTTTTTACTCACAAAATTGTTTCTAAATTAAATATTGAAGAACTTTTAATCATAAAATTCTAAAATAAACTGGCATTATATGCGTGATACATGTGGTTTTATAACACATAGACAATCCTGTTTGAACAAGTTATATATTTCGAAATTCAGCAATGTTCCATTTCACCTCGTGTACCATCTCTCCTAGAATTACCCGAAATCTAATAAAATTCTATGATTAGTAATTGACTCCTTTATCATTATTTGCAAAATCTAAAAAACAACTTAATGAATACCTAATTTGCTTTTATTAACCAAGACTATTTTTAAATACTACCGAACAACAAAGCTTTTAAATTAATGAAAAACTCTTCGATTTTATGACAGAATATAGATATCAAATCTTAAACCCATTAGTTTGCAAATAGTTGGTTTGTGCTGACAAGTTTTAGAAGAAATTTGTCAGGAAAGTAAAGCGGAATAATATTGGGGCTGATCCAGAAAAACTGTTCATGTAACACCCAAAAGTCAAATTACGATGTAATCAAATAAATACTGGTGGTCCTATATACGTCTTTAACATATTAACTGGAAATATTATTCTGTAAAGCAGCGTCCTCTGTACCTATTTTCGATTTTGTTTGATCCATTGTATTATGAGAACCTTCGTTTCACAAGTTTCACGAAATAATGTTGATGTAATATCTTTCTATAAATTGGGACTGTTGCTTTGATACTACCAGTCGGATTTTAGTTGAACTGAACCTTGTTTCTTACAACTCGATTATGTTTTTGTCTGATTTTATATATAATTTTTAAGTTTATAATATTTGGAACATTTAACCAAATCATCAAAATTTAATAAGTTTTCCATTTCCGCTTAAAAGCTCGTTACAAATCCTGTAGTAGACTTTAATAAAACTTTTTGTAAACTATATATTATATTTAACATTATGATATAACGAGAATTTGGAGCCGTAGGCTGTTAATTAAAATTCTAAGTAAACCCACAAATAATATAAATTTCAAGTCCGCCCACATTTGACTTGATTTTGGCACCATCAAAAATAAACAAACTTAACCCATATATATATGTATATTAAAAATCAGTCACCCACAATGTTTTTTTTGTCTAAATTATAAGACATCCCTAATTAATTATTCAATTATACCAAAAAACATTATAATTAAATTAATAACCATTAAAAACTATAAATAATATTCCAAAAAATTCAGCAGAAGAACAAAAAAAAACTTTTCGTCTTTTGAAAAAAACCAAAAAAACAAAAAAAAAAAAATCGGATAAATTTTTGTGCTTGGAAAGAAACGAAAGCAAAAACTAAACTTCACAAAACTTTAACTGAATAATAATAAAGCTTATAGACTGTATAAAACCTTAATTAAAATATTTCCTTCATTTTTGTTTTCTTTCGACTCTCTCGTCGAATACAACAAAAACAACAACAACAAAACACAAAAGTTCGTAGAAAATTTTAATACTTATCTTATGAAGATAATCTAATTAAATTATTTATCATGCATATAATATAGAATTATATACAGACAGACATGCATACGAGAACATAGTCTTATTTTAGTTGCCTTAGATAATTATAAAATCCTGTTAATTTTCTTTAGTCTCTAGCTAGATCTACTGTATACATATATATGTACATTATACTCGTATAAAAGGAAATTTTTTTTTTATCTTCTTATCATTATTTGCCTTTTTTGTGTGAGATTATTATGATTATAATAAAATTTGATAGTCGTTTCGTTTGTTTTTTGCTTTCTCAATTTTTAAGACGAAACTTTCAAAGTAGTTTGTACCGAAAATAAATCGTACTATGTACATATATAAATTATACATATTATGGATAGTTTTATAAATACCACCAGTATTGTTAGTACTCGATTTCTTCGGTACATATACTTACATATGTACATGTGTGATATAATAAATAACGGAAAAGCTCGGTACTTTTGTTCGTCGGGTATATAACTATACACACACACACATCACAAAATAATAAGTTAATTTTATTTTATGTCTAAAGTTTAAGGGAATAAGTTTTTATTTTTTAGTTGTCTAAGTCATATTTTGATTCTTATCTTTTCTTTATTTCTTAATTGGTTTGATAGTTAGGTAAGTATATGCATAACATATAGATTGTTTAGTTGTATACAATAAATGTATATTATAATTAAAATTATAGTTTTATGTTAGATATATAACGAAGTCAGGTATTTTGGAGTATCGATTTTAGTATAACATTACTTCATCATGATTGATTGATTGATAGGACTGTATAAAACCAAGCGCTAGGCAAGATTTCCGTATAACAGTTGGCCATTTACAAAAAACGGAAGGTAAGGATAGGACGGCCAAAATGCACTCGTTCATTCTTATGAAAGTTAGAATATTGATACACAATTCTGAAAAAATTGATTAATTTGTGACTCAGGAATCTGTAACAATTTAATTAATTAGTTTCGTTATTTGTTCAGCACGTTACTACTTTACTAAACCTTAATGATCTCCAATTTGCAATTTCAATATAAACCAATATAAATCCTTCAAATTTTTAATAAGTAAGAGTACACTAGTGAGATGTAGTAATTAGTTTAAAAACGTTAGAATTAGTTTAATTTTTTTTGTCGTCTGTTTACTATTTCTAATAGAACCTTAGAAAAATTATTTATATTTAACCCAATTCAAACCAGATTATTAGATCCAAGCCCCCTTTGACGTGAAAACACTTACAAGATAACTAAATATAAAGTTCCGTTTCGTCCATCACATTTTCAGAATAATCGTGCTTTCCTATACGTTGTAGGAAGTCACTGTAAGAAATAAAGTGTGAAATCATTTTACATAATACAGCCTGCCAACATTTCCAAATCCACATTCCACACCTGGAAATCATATTGGTATCCACCAATCCTATTTCTGTAAATGAAACATGATTCCGTGATGTTACCCTATCCACAATGTTATCCTAAATATAGAAATTAAGCATTGTCATTTACTCATAGATGCCACTATCAGGAACGATGGCATCGTTCAAACACGTCTTTCACAACTCTAGCAATTCTAAGGCAATCATTTAACCCATCTCGATATTTCATTATTGATATTCTGCGCGTCTCGTTTTACCTAAACTTAAGCATTAATAATAGAATATTCAACCAATATAAGGGCTTAAGTATTTAATTTTAGTTAGCATGCAGCAAATTATTTAATTGCTCGTCAAGTCATGAGTATAATATAAATCTACCAAGCCCACATCTTGATTAAATTCGATTCTTTTATCACCTGTTTATTATCAATGGTTTTTATTTGGGTAGCTCCGTGAATACACACTCATCAATGGCTAATTACATGAAGACACACTCATCAGATACCTCATTATTTTTTATTAAACCCGTATTTTCCGATTCGTTCTAGGCACTCGTCAACTTGAATTGCTATTCCGTCTGAACTATTTTTCTTCATTACAATTATTTGATTATATATTTATTATATTATATCTATCAATTAAACCACCATAAATCCGCGATGTTGTTAACGGCGATACCAGGTTATACTATATTAAACCATCGAAACAACAAACTATAGCATCCGCCTAAATAACATATGGTATATGTGGTATGAATGTATTGTTAGCAACAGTGTTAGGATTTTACATGTACAAAACGTTTTTTACATTTTTTATGTAAATTACGTAAACAACAGCGTAAATTACATAAAACGTAAATTACATGTAAAAAACAAAGGAAACATCATTCGCAGTGCCATTTATTTGAAAATTTGACCGATGTTCTGCACTTAAAATGATTTTTAACCTCTTAATAATTTTAATCGTAATCAAAAATTATTGTTACATTCGTATTTAGTGGAAAAAAAGTGTACACAGTTAATTATTTGACAAATTCTATTCATAAAACAGTAAGACGATTTTTCAACAGATGGTGTTTTAGTTACATTTAAATTTAATAAGAGATGGCGCCTCTAATTTTTTTTTACATAAGATCGTTTTTTACGTTTTTATACATAGAATGTAAAAAATAACCTTATGTAAATAACACGTATTTTACATGTAAAAAACCATGCAAAGTACATCGTGTAATTTACACTCCCAACAGTGGTTAGCAAGCGGTGAGTATAAGTTTACTCCATATTGATGAATAGTGTATTGATTTGATGTCGATAAGGGGTTTGTGTTCCAATTCATTATATTTTACTGCTTTAGCTAACAGATATATATTGTAAAATTTACTCCGTTTAAATAAAGCCCAACCATCGGCACGAAAAACAATAAATCGATAATAATTCCTTGATTCTTCAAACTGGAAAAAAAAATTCTTCAAATTTTCAAAACTTTTAAAATTTTTCCACTGACACTAGAGTTTAGTTTCTCCTAAGACTTTCCTAGCTTTAAATTTGGAGAATGTAGTAACAAAGACAGTAATAGTTATTTATAAAGAAAAATCTAAGCACACTTAATATTGCTTATAGGCTTGTTTGTCAGAATTGTCCAAAATGTTCAACAATCTTATTTACAAATGTTCGGACCACGAAACGAAAGTTTCATTTCCATGTACAACGTTAAAATTAATTAAAACTTTAACAACTTAGTCGGTAGTCCGTAACATACAATGTTTTTGATGACATGGGGATCCCTTCCAACTAAACAATCGTTTGATCGGATAATGCAACCCTTGATCGGATGATGCGATTAAGTATCAGAATAGCAAATTTTATTTTTTAATTTTGTAGGTATACGCTACGTTACTTTGGAACCCTTACCCATTTTGAGATAGATCTCTTTGAAGGTGTGAAACGTGCTAACTTTTGCACAAAAAAGTGGCATCCTTTCAAAAAAATGTGAGCAGAATACCTTATCAGAACATTTCATGCAAAAGCTTTCGGAACTTTCAATTTTTAAATTTATACACAAAATATACCCCACTAATTTTGGACATAACAACTCAATTTATAGAATAACTATTTTATAAAAGCATCCAAAATGTGCACTATCACATGCATCTGTAAAATAATGTCCGTTGACAATTTTCTGATTTAGTGTCTAGTCTGATGAATTGAAAACTAGTAGTTGATAAGGAGTTTGATGGTCTGTTTTTGGTAGAAAGAAAGCTAAATAATGTCTTAAGGGTACAGTTACTCAGCAATAAGCTTAATTTTTGTTATATGAAGAAGTTACTGGATTGTGCCATTACTTGAACTCACAACCAATTGCTATTCTGAATAAGAATATACAACATTATGTTTATATCGATGCAATACTTCAACATGAAGAGGACATTGTTTTGATCTGAATAATATTACACGTGTGTCACATGTTGTGATTGAATACTCTCAAACACGGAACACAAAGATGATCATTTAGGATCCATTCTGAGGATTGCGCAAAAAACATGTGCTTCATAAAAAATAGATAAAGAAAGTTTGTAAGGTGGTTTTGAATTTGAAACCAATTTTGGAATTGCTATAATTTACGGAATTGTTAGTAGTTTATGTTGATAAGCTTTATGTTGATAGAATTTTGCTAGTGCATCTATTTTAAAATGTGGTCTCGAAATTAAATATTCGAAAGATTTCCACTTAAGGGGTTTTCTCTGCAGATACCTCGTTAGAATTATGTTCTGTTAGTTTCGACTCTATTTCTCAGTACTTTTTATATGACCAAGTTTAAAGTTCAAACAGAACCCTTTATTAACCCTATACATTTGACAGGGAAAGGTGTGCCGAGTGGATGTATGTGAAAACACATTCTAAACCACCATAATTTAAATTTCGATTCGTTACGTTTAGATTAATTATAGATTGACAGATGTTATCTTGGCCACATCCTAATCGTTAATCATAGTCACTTTCAGCTTGAAAGTAACGAGATGACGCAAGATGACAATGATGCATGCAAATATCTCGAATTGTACTACAATGGAGTTAAGGCATCAGTGCATTCAGAAGAATGGAATAATCGGGAACCCATCCGATTTGTATCGGATAAATATTGTTGTAACCAGTGAAGACACGAGTTTCATAGCTCTCACCAGTGGCGTGTGAAATAAATAAAGTTTTAAGACTAAAGTTTGACTAAACTCTGGTCGTTTGAATTTTGAAAAACTCCTAATATTATGCTTATCTATAGGATAGTTTGAACATGGTCATTCATATGGTGTAGTAAAAAAATTATAGAAATGTTTGCGTAACGGTTAAACATTCATTATATATGGACTCCTATAGTTTTCACACACACTTATGTGCAGTATAAATTGTACAGTATCAAACTATAATGGCGTCAGAGTACAAAATTACGTACATCATTACGCCGACGTTGTTTATTATATTCCAAACTTAAAACAGAAAGTGACCTAATCGATAATTACTCTGGTAGTCTGGTATCATAGCCCTATCTGAATTTTAAACCTACTTTTAATAAACAGTTCGTATCCGGAATATTGATGATTCCAACGTGGATCAAAAATAAAAACGAGTGGAGTTTAGTCAAGCTTCACTCAATAAATTGGCAAGATTAGTTACTTGCCACTGGTAGGGCGACACACTTCTTCAATTTTAATTTTGAACCCTTTAATTCTTTAGCGGTTAAAATAAAACATAAACGGCGATTTAGCATTGCTTTTATACCAATCAGTTGAATTCCCGATTACTCAATGCATTGTCCTTGGTTGGATTCGAACCGTAAATCCCCTACAATAACAACTCATCTATTGCCTGATATGACGTTGCCTGCGTTGATATAGGCATATTTGTTACATTATCCCCGGCTTAATTCTGTTCATTCCGAGTAGAAACATCGAACTGTTCTCCTTGGTACGGGGTTACCTTTAAACATGCTCTACTTTGGACCTCCCTTATCTGATTGTAGTTTCGCGGTGATTTTTCTTTTGTTCTCTTTGCGTTGTAAACCAGTTGGTTTTCCTGACAACCTTGATGTGACCTCTGACATGGTTGTGATTCTAGTTTATTTTCGTCATCGGTTTGTCCATGTATTCTGCCTTTGTGTGTTGCTGGCATTTCACTTCTCGTTCTGTTTTTCGTTCCCTTATATGATACGCAAATATCACAGCGTCGAGACCATTGCACCATGTCGATCCGATATCTCACACAATAAAAATACTTTCCGTGACTATTAATTTTCTTATTATCTCCCAGTTATTAGGATGCCGATATGCAAATATAACGAGCTCCACTGAGCGCATTAGCACTTAAGTTCCATTCTTAACGCTGCTACTTCTTTTAAAGTCAGTTGTTCCCTTTTCTAGCTAATAATCAAAATTAGAGCCTGATCCTTATGTTGCTCCATTTTGATCGTTGATTCTTCCACAAAACCGAACAACACCATGTAATCCTTGTTTAAGACCCTTATAAGTGCCTCACAGCTCTTCGTCCACTCCAAAACCGAGCATCACGTGTTTTTCCTTGATGGACACTTACAGTCTTCCGTCCATACAGCGACCTGTCAAACTTTGACTAGATTAAATGATTAATTAATCGTGTTCTTAATCTTAACTCCTGCAAGTGATCGTGATTTACTCGAGACATCTATTTTGTGGTAGATGACTGACTCGGCTGGCTTTCAATTTTGTAGATGTCTCAGCTTTCCACATCTTCATCTTTCCGATAATTATTTCCTGTTTCTTCTTGCTCTCCTTAACCCTCCACCGTGCTGCCGATAATTCATTTACCCAAGCTGGAGTCAGTTCTTCCTTCCTGGTTTATTTCCCTTCCAACAACGACATGTTGAATTATTGTGCGATTTGGTTGGTAATCATGTAACCTTTTTGAATTTCTCCATGTTGTTTTGTCATATATTGGGCCCTGGGTAAATTAGATTAGAAATATTGTTGATTTGTACACTACCAAACGTAATAAATGTAGTATTCACCAGATATAGGTATCTGAGTGTTGCAAAATAAACTTTTTTTTACTAGAAATAATGATAATCCATAATTTTGTGTCTCGGCGAAAATATTATTTAGCATACTGATATCGTTTACACGCGTTTTTTTTCACCATAGAATTCAACGAATTATTAATTTTAAAAATGTAGAAAAATCTAGCTTTGGTCTACGAGTACATAACCATATCGGATATGTTTACAGTTTTTCACTAGAACAGAATAGTGCTTTTATGCAATACCTGTGTAACCTAGATTTGTATATAGTCTTATCGAATAAATATAAATAGAACCAACCATATACGTGTGCGTGTCTACGACTAGATTTTTTAGTCGACCATGTATAACGAGACTATTGATTTATACGATACTCAAAAAAGTACAAGAGTATTTTGCATTTCAATTTTCTAACGCTTAAACATAATTATTTCGTCGAAATAAATCGCAAAGTATTTAATTAGGAATAATTATGCATATAAAAAATTTAAATAATACTGTGCTGAGCTCTGCTGAATAAAAGCACCATCGTGGCACCCTTCCCACCCACTTTGAAAGTTGTAAAACAATAAAAATTGCAAAAACTCTGATGAAAAATTTAAAACTAATTTCCACTTAGAAACGATTTTTTTTCATAATGCTACCATTTATTTCTTTGCACTGTTGCTGTTCTACTTAGTGTTCCCGGCATCCAAAGGGAATGGAGAGTTGTATAAAGTACAGAATAAAAAAAATGTTAAGTGCTTTTCGCTTACACATATAACAACAAGAAAATAAAAATGAAAAAGTTTAAGACAATGAAGGTGGAATTGTTGAAATAATAGAATTATTAAAATTAATTTTGTTTTCTCATCTCGAAACGCGAAGACTTTTGTTGTGTGTCTTGTATTCGAGTATATATGTATTATATAGAGTGTATATATGTATATGGTTTAATTGAAATGTCGAAGTTTTACATAAAACAAGAAATCTTGAGATTATATTATACACCAGCTTATGTCTACTCTTTTTATTATGATATAATCTAATTAAAAAATTTAATAAGAGAAAATTTTAATCCTTTAAGAGTGTGACTGGCAAAGTGGTTTCACACCAATTAGCTTTACTGTAATTAACATATGGCTGCACTAATTATACATATGATTTGTATACCTGTTGTTTCGTAATTTTAAAATCCCCATGGCCATTTCTGAGAATCTAGATTATATTCTATTTGTGTAACATAAACGTACACATGCGAATACACAGGAGTAATAAAAAATGTCAATTTATCATGATTGAGTTAGGAAGACGTACATGTATCACCTGAAAAAGGAATTTCGAACGCAAAACGATTCCACACATAATATTTGGTTATTGATAAAATTGCGGGGTATATATACCTTTATATATAGTGGAAATGACATGGGATTCGAAAGGGAACAACGAATATTGAAATATGAAACAGTTTTGTTTCGTTTAAAGCTTATATTCGACTCTATATGTGGTCCACACGTGCACATTTTGTTGCCTCTGTTTCACTTATACTCAATATACTGTATTGATTTGTGACAATATATTTTATAGAACTATCCTAAAATGGCTTAAAATTAAATCGATTTGTTTAAAAATAAAATAAAACTGTCAATATACATTACTCTGGTAAATTATAAATAAACAAAACTTTTTTGATAGGATGAAGCTTTTCCAAACAATAGATAGTGTACGACTTTTTCATCGAAACACAATTTATTGGATAAACAGTTCATGCTTATAGATATTTCGAAATAGTATTTCGATGGATTAACCGAATCCTCTTGGTTGAAAATAAACAGAGATATTGCAAAAAATTGTGTATGTGAATTATTCATTAAAAAATATCTATCATTTGAATCGAACAACTAATCGAACCAATTCGATTTGGTATGATTTTTTTGTTTAGTTGTGTCTGCCACATATGGACACAGATTGGAAAGCTTCATATATAAAACGATTTACGCAAAACGAGTGGTAAGCTTATAAAAGCTTTAAGTATTATTTAGACATTTTAAAGAATACTACTCCTACTGTATCGCGAGTACATGAGCATTCTCGAACTTAAAAAATAAATGATAAATAATGCTGATGTAATTGCTAGTGTTAAAAGTCCAATATCATCAATTCGCCATCGTTCACTGTAACTACACATTGACTATTCACTATTTTAGAATTTTTCCTAAAATTGAATATGAATTTGTATTTAGATGGTGCCAGCAGACTACTCACAACCGGAGCTTTATGGCGCTAATTTTTAATCCCTTATCTTGGTCTTCGCTTGTAAGCAGGTCAAAATTTAAACTGATTCCGTATAACAACCAAACGTTGTGAGTTGAACGGAAATTGGTCATCTAATCCTTAAGTATTTTTTGTATTTTATGAACTTGTTTTCTACACATACGATCTCTTTTAGAGCTTTTTTTACTTTACTTTTCCAGTAACATAGATTTAAATAACATTCAATTCACTGAGGAAGAAAAAGTGGGTGTTTGTTCATCCAGATATAACCAATAACGTTGAGCACTTTGACTTTCCACCAGTATTTATCAAGAACTGTGCTGATCCTGTACCTTTTTTCAAGAATTGTGCTGATCCTGTACCTTACAAAGGTGATCCTGTACCTTTGTACTCTCCTGCACCTTTTTTGTTTAATTAATCATTGGCATTTTTCTGATCTCTGGGAGATGCCGATGATTAAGCCTTTTAAGTCGATTTATCATTTTATTCGTCCTCCTGAAGCTCCTCGAATCCATAAACCATTAAAATTTATTAAGAGCATTATAGTAAAAATCGAAAGGCAATATTCATAAACGTCGTTACTGTCTATTTCGAGTCCGTAATGTCTCTAATTCGCTGATGACGTGAAAATATGTTGGCACTTTCTTAAACATATCCGATTGCCTGACGCATTACAAAAGGATAGCTGTACTTAAACGTGAGCAAGTGTAACAAATTTCAATAAATCGCAGTCGGTATCGAATCATTCAACAACAATATTTGTAAAGCAATACTCTCCGTTTTAAGTTTGTTTCTGACCTGAATCTTTCGTTACAGATTCGTTAATTGCGAAGGCTAACGTTATGTTTGATGTTCAATGAACACAATTAAAATAATTGTTGCGACTCAATTACATTGAAAATCTTTTATGTGTATGTATATCGATCTATTCTTAAGTGTATGTCGATTTATTCTCCCTGGTCTGGTCTGTTGGTTCTGCATGCTCTTCGACGTTTACCTTATGTGCGTTAACATCAGTATAGACTTTTACCGATCTTTGTATAAGTTTGCCGTACACGCCGTGTCACATAATGAACAAAGTTTGTTACCATATAGCTTCACGATAATATGTACAACTTTGAGGGTCTCGTTGACTTATACTAGGTATTTAGAGAAGATAATCATCGGTTCAAAATTGCTGATTTGACCATAAACCTCGCTCAGAAAGTTGACTACTTGGTATATCTTGTCAGTTTTTTTTTAAATAACACCTTTATTGGTATGACTACTACAATCTCAAATATTATTAATTTATTAGTAGGGTTGACTTATTATCTATTAGTAGGATTTACTTATGAGATAAGCATATACCAGTGTCCAGTTGCCTTGTTATATAATATTAATACGGTTAACTCATGTGGTTTGATTCGTTGGAGCCGCCTTACTTCGTTTGTACTGTCCAGTAGTTGTACGGCCTCTACGTTGGTGTGGGTATGAAGTCTCTTCTCATGTTTTATGGCACATTCGCCCGCATTTCTAGATCATTGTGAATTTCCCGGTTAGTTACAAATCGGTAAGCGTTGGTGATCATTCGAAAAAAATTTATTTTGACTACGTTGTATAATGTCCCTATTAGACTTTTGAGTACAACCTAATAGCTGCGCGCCATATATCCATATTGGTTTGAAGATTGTTTGATAGACTAGTCTTTTGCAATACAGGTTCATTTTAAAATGATGCCCAATTAACCAGTACATTTGACGTTGTTTTAATCGTATCTGTTCAGCTTTTTGTCTCACGTGATGTTTCCAGTTGATCCTTGAATCTAAATGCAGACCAAGGTATTTGCGGCACTTGCGCTCCATTGAGGTATAAGCGTAGATTGCTATTTTTGTGTCGAAGTGTAAATGTCACATGGGTTGATTTAAGCTCATTAAGCACGGTTTTCCAGTCAATTGTCTATTTAGTAACGTTGTTCATTGCTCGTTGCTTCCCTGCGGAACTCCCGCCAACGTTGGATAAAAGTCAGAACATGTTTCTTTATGGATGATTCTGAATTGATCCATGATCCGTTTACCACGTTTCTTCAGCATAATTATTTGGGCCGTTTTGAAGCATTTGGATACATATACTTCAATCTCATACAGGCATTAAATAAGTATGTGATCATGATGATTGCCTTACATGAAAGCTTCTTGAACAGAACGGTGATATTTCATCAATTCCTGGTGCCTTCTTTTGGTTCAGACTTTTGTCGATTTCTTGAGCAATTTCTATTAGTGTGATCCTTTAAAAATCGTGATTTGGTTGATAAGCAGGTGTTACGTCAATGTTATATAGAATTTCATGAGGCTGAAACACTGTTGCAAGGTGTTAGCAAAGAGTTCCGTTTTTTCTTTGTCTTGTCGAACGCAACTGCCTTGATTATTCTTATAGGTGGTATTCGAACTACTGGTCGTTTAAATTTTCTGGTTGCTTTCCATAGCGAGTAGTCCTTATTCATTTCTGGACCTAGCCCGCTTAGGTAGTTGTCGAAGCAATCCTGTTTGAAGCTTTTGATTAGTCTATTGACTTTGTTACTTACACGATTGAAAGTTGTCTTGTCAGCGGGATTTCTGGTCAGATGCCATATTCTCCTTTAAGCTCAACTAGATCTTTCAATTTTTCTCTGAAAAGATCCCAATCTGTGAATCAATAAGTAATGTTTTGCCTTTTCTTTTTCTTGATGACTATAGCGTTTACTGATAACAGTACAGGAATGTGAACAGACCTTAAGTCGTTAATTCCTTCGACTCTAGTGCGACTGGATGAAATACCTTTTGTGATGAAGAAATCAAGTAGATCTGGAATTTTCCCTGCATCCGTTGGTCAATAAATTCACTCTCCTGGAGAAAAATATTCGCAGTTCTTTTCATGGATGGCATTGAACAAAGCATTCCCTTTCCAAGGAAAAATTAGCCCGGAACCCTAAGCTGTATGTTTTATACTATATTCCCCTCCAATAATAAACCTTGGACCGAGTTTATTGAATACGTTATCAAATTGTGACCTCAATGGTGTATGCCGTGAAGGACAGTATGCTGCCGCAATATTTAAATATGCGCCATTATATTGGATTGAAACCACAGTTACTTGCATATAGCTTTCACGAATATCCTCTTGTTGATTATGTTTGATATTATTTTTAATAGTTCAGATAAACAACCTCTGGCTCTCTGCCTGGGATGGGTTGTCCAGTAGGAGTTAAGTCCCTTTATTTTAATAAAGCTTTTGTTCGAGAAGTGTATTTCTGAAATCAACGCAATGTCTATGTTGTTTGTATGAAGGAATATTTCCAGTTCTTGGGCTCGTTGGATGAGCCCATTAGCGTTCCAAGTTACAGTTTGTACGAACGAGTTAATCATTATGTGTATGCTGACTTTTTTGCTTTCCAGCTTTGATACTCTCTCTGCTAAGTGGCCAAGTCTCTTAAATTTGATTAAGCATTTTAATAATTTCATAGTTACTAGTATCGTTAATGCCTTCTATGTGTTTGTTGGTTTGGTATTAATCATCAGCAGATAATTTGGTGGCTTGCGCACAGGATAATCCAGCTGTGGATGGTGTGATTGTTTTTTGTGGTTTAACAAGTGTATTGTCGGGTGATGGTTGCTTTTGTATAAACCAACAAAATTGTAAAGTTTTTAGCAAAATTTTCTGCAACAATTCCAGGGTATAATTTCATAGACTTCATAGACATTCATAGACATTCAAAGACTTCAATAGATTATAAAGTGTGGCTCCTGTTAACCAACTTGCACATATTAAGATGTGAAGTGATAGCTAAAATGGTTTAATCTGAAAACTGGAATAAATATCACAATATGAAATCGTAATTTGTTGGTTTTTTAAATCTAAGGCAATACTCAATTTACTTTATTGATGTACTCCAATTTTTTTTAAATTCCAGAAATTTAATGTTCCTGCTGTTTCATTTAACTGCTTGATCAAAAGTTCTCTGTACCATAAAAAACGCAAATTACGGAGTTTCTTTGTGCTTTAAAATCACCCTTTAAGCTAGCCATTCTGATTACTATTGTATTTTGTATATTTTAGAACAAATAATGATAAACCAAGTCATTTGAACCATTACAACCGATACCACTTATCAAAATTAAGCAACACATTTCGATAGGTTCGGAACGACATAACGCTTTTACCTGATACGTATAGTACACAAAATGTTGAGATGTGATGAAGGCGCCTCTTACCGGATTACGCAACTTGATAACCTTGACTATGAATATCGAATTAAAATCGATCGATTTTCCATTAGTATCCATCCCAATATTTCACCTTGAACATTTCGTATGGAAAACACTTTCTTTCGTTAACCAAATAGAAAACACAACGATTATGCTTTTGATTTTTCTTTTGTTTGCACAGTACATTACTCGGTTCAATTTAATATCGAAGAATTATAAATGAAACGAATTTTTAATTAATTACTTGTACATTTTTCCAGATTTGAATCAATAAGTTTCGATTTAAATGTTAATTGTATGGGTTAATGGTTGATTAAACAGCTGTAATTATATATAATCCATTTTCGAAATGAAAAAAGCTAACAAAACAATAATTTGACCTTATATACGAGTATGCTTTTATAGACTAGAAATAAATTGTCGTGGGCGTACGTTAAAATAATACTTCAGTTGACAAAAGTTTATTTTTCGTTTATTATAATTGTGTTTTATTACCGATCGAACTATTAATTAAAATAACTCGTGTACGAAATAATTTATATCGCCGAATATAAAAAAGCTCGACATCATACTGTAAAGTTTTAAGATACCACAAAATAAAAATTGACAAGTGATTATCCCACTAACGATATTTTTCGTTTGGTTACGTATAAAATGTTGTTTAGACTTTTCAAATTTATTTTGTTGTTGCTGTATGTTTAAAAGCTCTTTTTTCATATCCGTGTACATACATAGTAAATTTTTAGAAGATTGAAACTTATTTTTTGTCAAAACGAAATATAAATAAAAAATAATAATAATATCTCTCCATATTATATACGAGAGCTTTTTAGAAATTCTGGAAAAAAGTTCAATTCGTCGTTTGAAGAAGAAAACGAAGAAGGACGAAAAAAAAATTATTTTTATAATAACACTTTAGAGTTTTCGACTTAAATATAACATTTATATATAGACACACATACTCACATATCCATGTTTACATGATAAGTTGAAGGGAAGTGTACTAATTTTGCTCGGATGTTTTTTTTGTGTGTAGGTGTTTGTTACACTTATGTGGGTTTGATATTCGAGATGAAAAATAAATAAAATTTAAAAATGATTGGCGGTGGAAAGTAGAAAGCATAGATATATACAGTTACTTGTTGATGTTACATTTTCTAAAGTTTTCTTTTAAAATTGTTTTGATATATAAGTAGTCTCGTATATAAGTTTTTGGGTAATGGTTTTTAGATGAAGATTGATTTTATGTTTTGTAAGTTTGTATACAAGGGATGTAAAATTTGAAGCACATATGAGATTTTTAATTAGTCAAAGAATTCAATTTAAAAATTAATTAATTTACAATAGGTAATATTTAAATAAGACTAAGGTACACTACTTTTCAAAGTTAGATTACAGTCAGAAACAGAAGAAACGTAAAGCAACATAATCATTAAGTTGAAATGGAAAGCAACGGAGAACAAAGAGTACAAACTCAAACCTGAGATGCATATATCGGGTGTTGATTGCAAAAAAAATCGGATTGCAATATTCTATACAATTGCACTCTAAACGAATCCAAACGAATTTCACACGAATGGTTAATGTACCAGCAATAAAACCAGGCCATGCAGGATAAATAAGTGGTTTCAAATGAAGGATTAAAGTGATATCATTGTATTTACAAATATTTGTCATATTTTTCCTGATTTGAGAAAAACACGAATGAAACAAATTTTTCAGAGCTTCGAACAAACTTCGATACGTAATCTTTCGTTTGATTTAGATACAACAAGGGAAGGCTGAAATATTCACATCAATGCTTGTTAACATTACATGGTTGTAAAACCAATTCGCTTTCACAAAGTCGATTCGAACTATTTGAACATCATTGTATTGATTCATTTCTCCAATAGAAATATAGTCATTTCACTAACGATCAAAGTGTGTGATTAGATACGAATAGTGTTACTCTATTCCTGTTCTTTAAATAAATAAACTCTAAGTAAGAGTTATTTTTACTAGACCAATGTTCTACGTCATAAAATATTTATGTTTTTTCATAGTTATACCCAGTTTGACGAGCTTTTATACAATTATGACTTATAAAGTGTTCCTCTTTATCAGTTGCCTCAATTAATACAGTATAATTAAGAGCTTTTTTTTACTTAACTAATGTTTGACAACATAAAATGTAACCGGATGTCTATACTAGTTGTTTCAAATAATCAACACTATTTTTAACGGGGCTTTAGATTGTTATACCCAGTTTAACGAGCTTTGAAACAATTTTGATTTAGAAAATATACCATTTGTTACAGTTAAAAAGTGTTAGTGAGAGCTTTCGTCACTAATCCAATGTCTACGGCATAAAATACATTTTTGCGTTTTATTGTTATTCTCACTTTGTTGAGCTTTTATGTTTACAAGTGTTACTTTTACCTCTTGTGTCAACTAATATTGTTTGTGTGACTGCTTTTTTCATTAAACTTATGCTCTACGACATAAAACACAACCGGTGCCGATATAAATTGCAATTGGTGTTTTATACTGTTATTTCCAATTGGACGAGCTTTTTTACAATTATGATACGGAAAGTGTGACTCTCTACCAGGTGCCTCAATCAATAAGGTCTAAGTGAGAGTTTCTTTCACTAAACCAATGTTCCGCGACATAAAATGCAACCGCTGCTGTTTACTGTTATTCCCCCTCTCACGAGCTTTTATACAATTGTGATAAAATTAAAACAAATGGTTAAACTAAATTAAACTAATTATATATTGTGTTTTGGTTCATGTTTAACCCACACTGAAAGATAGGAAAGTGTTACCTTAAAATAGTTGTCTCAATTAAAAAAATCTTAGTATGAAAGCTTTTTTTACCAAACTTATGTTCAACGTCATAATATGTTTGACGAGCTTATGCACAATTTTGTTATGGAAAATATACCAGTTGTCATAGTTAAAATGTTAGTGAGAGCTTTCGTCCCTAAACCAATATCTACGAAATAAATGCATCCATTGCGTTTTATTATTATTCCCACTTTGTTGAGCTTTTATAGAAGTGTTACTTTTACCTGTTGTTTCAATTAATATTGTCTTTGTGCGTGCTTTTTTCACTAAACTAACGGTCTACGATATAAAGTACAACCGGTGCCGACATAAATTGCAATTGGTGCTTTGTACTGTTATTCCCAACTGGACGAGTTTTCATACAATTATGATACGAAATGTGTGACTCTTTACCAGTTGTCTCAATCAGTTAAGTTGAAGTGTGAACTTTTTTCAAACCATAGTCTACGTCAAAAAATGCAACCGGTGCTTTATATTGGTATTTGCTGTGTGGCGAGCTTTTATAAAATTATTATAAAGTTAAAACAAATGGTTAAACTAAATTAAACTTATAAATTATGTTTTGCTTCATGTTAAACCCACATTGAAATAGATATATAGTCAATTTTGTATACATGGGTAGTGATTTTTGGCCCAAGACATAAACAATTGTAGAACTTTTACAAACAAATCCAGAGTGGGCGAATTTACTAAATTGGATTTTGGATAGTGGTTAATTATTTTCAACATAAATATATGTCAAGATTCTTCTACATACAAAAAAGTCAAACCAAATTAAATTTAGATTTATGCTTTTCCATAGACGATTCTCAATTACATACATACGAACGTCATGATAAATTATGCTTGATTAACAATAACTATTTGTACAAGAAATATTGTGTATTGTATACCTTTCAATTAAGCTTATTGTACAAAACTTTTTAATTTCCTGTACATAACTAGAAAGCTTCACTCCGCCTTATTTAGCTTTTGTATATGGTGTATAGAATTCGTGCAGTAAACAAAATCATTTAACTCACACTTCTTGTGTTTGACCAACCACTGTGCGCCGCTAAATTCTATTAAAAAGTCAAAACAAATCCATGGAATTGTTATTTTTTACGATTACGAACTATTAAAACAATATTATTTGTAACTGTTTTTATGTTGTTCTGTTATACTTTTTTTTTAAATAATAAAACGCCAAAGAAAGTATAAAAAAAAAATAAAAAAAGTTTTGGAAAAACATAAAAAGCTTTTTGTTCTCTCGATTTCAATTTTTCCATCAAATACAAAAGGCGTAAAATGGTTCGTTGATTTTTCCTTTTTCCATTCCTTTTGGTTAGTGTTTTGTTCCTTTTTCGATTTATTTATTTGTGTATTCATATTCTTCCATCCTGTGCCGTCATTCGCTTCTTTATTCGCCCGAACCGAACAACAATGTTGTATATTATATGGTTACTCTCATACCCTTGTTAAAAAGGCCGTACTCACACACACACGCACGCACAAAGCTATATAATAAAAGCTTGGAAAAATGTGTATTGAGAAAATCTTGAAGGCTAAATGAAATTTATACATATATAAAACGGCTCAGAAAATATATAAAACGTGACCAAATTTATTTAACACAAAATAACGGGAATGAAAAAGCTTTATAGTTGTTTTGTTTATAGATTTTTTTGGGTTTACCATTTTAATTTGTTATTTTGGTTTCTTATGCTTTTTGCTTATATTCAAAAGAATAACAGTTTTACTTATGTTCGGCATACATATATACATATATACGTATGTATGTATGTATGTGTACCATCGGTACAGTGTTTGAATACCCGAAACATGTATTAAGAAATTAAATGATTTTGGCTTATGTATGTTTTCCCAGTTTGGTTTGGTTTTGAAAATTCAGTCATAAATTTTATGATTTTATGTTTTTGATGTTGTATGTTTATGTAATTACAATTTATTACAAATTTTCATGTGCGTATTCGTAACTTATAAAACATATAATAATTTAGTGTATGCGGTTGTCAAAACCATAAATCGTTCGTAGCTGCTGAGCATAACATGTTGGCCGGATAATTATTTTCGTATATACAAATACGTTTTTTATACCCATTGGGCTTTTTAAGTAAATATGTATGTTGTGTAAAACTAAGTGGAAGATGGATCGTCCTAGTATTTGAGAGTAATCAGTTGGAAAATCAAAGGACGATGAACTTTGAACTTTCAACATTTTTTTTGTTAGGTGAGAAAATTACTCGAGGATAAATTTGGTGTGATGAGTCAACGCATTCGTTTTAGAAATTGGAAGACAAGTCTGATTTTTTGTTGTTCAAGTAATAGATGCCTGAAGCAGAAATAAATCTCTATGGCATTATTATAAGGGTTTTAAAATGCAGATTTATAAGCCATTGCAGAAAGGTAGTTTTTATAATCTTTTATGGGTCCGAACCACTTTTTGTGTTAAAACACCATTATTAAATCGAGGTCGTACAAAAATAAGTTTTAAATAAAATTCTGGACATTTTTAATTCAGAATCATCATGAAAATATTTTCTCTATTAGTTTGATAAGACACCACTAAGATTATGTTAGGACTAAGCAACCCAGACATTGCTTATATGTGAAGTTCTCAATGCTTTTGAACATAATCCGAATTTCTCGGAATAAAAGGATTAAATTAGTATCAATTTAAAGCCTTTTCGAAGCTTTCTGCAGCAGTAGATACTTTTGAAGTTACTGACTTACTCGTTAATATCAGGCGATATTTAATTACTAGTTTTGACACAATTCGTAGAGGATTTCACAAAAACCACCGGTGTTACATAATATGATCTTGGTTAGCGTCATCAAAACGATAAACAATGCATTTTTGAAACCTTTCACTTTAATATTAACCGTTGCACTAAATATGTAAAGGTGCGATGGCTTGTCTAAACCTTATGTCTTTCTCATCAACAATTTTAATGCTTTGAGTTGGTTTTTGGGTCTGGAAATTTCGGTTCGATCTCGTTTATTAAGAGTAGCATGTTTTTTTCAAGTATATAACGATTATATACCAAAATGTGTGATGATCTAAACATTAAAACTCTTCGATTAAAATTTCAAACTTTTTGGGTACTCACGCAACACATTCACTATAAGGTACCAACACATTCACTATGACGTGCCAATGTACGTCAAAAGTCACCATATTTTGTGAGAACACCATGACTTCCTTTAATGAAAAAACTAACAGCTCCGTTTTGCACGTATTAAAAAAAAGCAGGGCCGTGTGGTATTCGTCAAATTGGTGTCTTGTAAATTATTTGACAAATTCTATCTGCTGAAGATTTTTTTTTGAATATTCAGTTACTGATCTTAAATACAATCTTTTTGAATTATTCACTGTATATGTGTTTTTTCGATATTGGTTCTCAGTCTGATATTGGTTCTTGTGTCATTTAAATTAAGACATAAGGAGTACTTGGTTATACTATAACTGAAAGAATAAATATTTTCGGTAATATATAAGCACAACAAACATGTACCTTATTCTCAAAGCTCTCAGATACTTAAATGTGTTGACTTCCCTGTCTTAAAGTGAGTTTCATAATCAATTACATTTTCCAAATTTGACAAATAATCGTTTTTATAACTGTGAGGTTATCACATAAAGCTTTTTTCAAAGCTTTTAAGTCAAATAGATATTTGGTGAAGTTTCTGTTTATGTACGACGATCAAATAATTCGACCAATCAGTTAATAATAATTATAAACACTGGTTTAATCATACGATGGAAAATTATCTACATAATTTGTTACTCACCTTAATTCCTCTGCATAATTCCACCACACCTCAAGAATGATTATGTCAAGTTCATTATGCACAACTGATACATTGTTTCAATCCAGCTACTTATGAGTCATTCCCAACGAATTTTGTTACTCATAAGAATTTCGGTATTGTTTAGAGCTTTATTTTGTTAACAAGCTTTTGGTCACCGTTTCCTCAAATTCAATTTAACACGAGACAAACCAAATTTGTTTAGTATAGGTGTTGATAAAGGACGGAAACCTCAATAAATTATTTACCAATTTAAAATGTTAAAAAATTTCATGACTATGTGCGAACGATATAATTTATTATTCTTAATTAAATTAAATAATTACCAGAGGTGTTAATTCTCACGATACATATAACGCTATGTTGGTATATCATATTTACTCTTTGTACAGCAGAACAAATTAATTAAAAGCATTACATTGAGTGTATCTCCCAAAAAACACTTTAAGCTTATTACATTTGAAAGTAAATTTATTATTTGAAGCTTTTATGTATATACGAGTGTATATACAGTAGAATAGATATCCGTTACAGTTTGTAATAGCTTTTTCAAGAATTAATTAAAACGTAATCCCTCAAAGCAACATCTTTTATCCATTTGTATGATATGTTGTTGTCTGTATGTGTATATGTGTGTGTATAGTCTACGTTTATCACAAATCTCCCGCTCTCTCAGTCGAAATACAAAAATGCTGTACAACGCTGAAATATGAAGAAGTCTGGTTGGTAAAGTGAACATTTTTTTTTTATTTTATTTTGTGAAAAAGAATTAATTTAAATTGAAAATTTTTGCCTTTATTTTCCCGACATATTTCCCGTTTCTGCTTTCTGTCTATTATTTCGCGTGCTATATATGCTTAATTCGAGAAAGGTGATAAATTGAATTTCAGCTCGAAATACAATTTTAAGTTTTGTTGAATTCATAACTTTTATATTAAGTTAATAAGTTAACTTTTTTCTTGTGTTTATGTGCGAGTTTGTATATGAGCTTTGGTTTAAATTTTTCAAAAAGTATATATTTGTTGCTGGTAGCTGAACTGTTACGAAATAAAATTTAATTAATAGATTTTTTTTTGAAAAAACTGTGTTAACAAACACAGCTGAATATAAAAAATGTGCTACATTTTTACACTGTGCCAAAGGAGTATGAAATATATTATATTTACTTGATATGTACACTTTTTTTTACTGAGCTTTCAGTTTTTTTGTGCTATCGCGCAAAATAAAAATGTTGTTTTTGTAAACTTTTATATGTATATATATATATATATACAGTTGTAACGTTTATAATAGAGAGACGAACTAACAGTTAGAATATTATTATCATAATTTTCTGTTATGGTAATTTAAGTTTCAATTTTTTATCCAACTTCATATTTTGATTAAAAAATTTATGCAATTTTGTAACTTTTCTACAGCTAGGTGGTATGTACAAGTTATTATATTTTCATGCTTATTAGGTTTAGATATGCAAATTTCACTCTGCCATAGTACGATTGTACTTTTTTTTTTAAGTTAATATAAAAAGCTTAAAAACTAAATATTCAAAAGGCACAATAATCAAAAGAAGAAGAAGACAAACTAAATCTAAACACTCACAAAATTTATATAATCATAAATATTATTTTTCTGTTCTGCTTTCGTAAAGCTTTTAACTTTTGATGCTTGGTTTGTTTTTAATGTACAAACAGACTCGTATGTAACAATTTGATGTTACGTTGTACAACGACAATCAAATTATTGATATTTTTTATACGATGCTTTTGTTTCGGAAAAGACAGGTACTACAACAACACAATTTTAGTGAGGAAACTCTATTTTATCCTTTTCATGTATAGCTGCCATATACCAGCTACATATATAGTTGGATTGGGTATAAAAACCGAGTTTTCTTTTGTTTTTTGAAATTCATTGGGGAAATTTATGATGTGGTATTTTTTACGGATATTTTCAAATTCTAGCAATGATCTTCACTATACACATACATACATATATACACATACTTTTTTTAATAAAATAGAAATAGTTTTTGTGTTGTGCTTTTTGTTATCACTACATTATTAGGGTGGTTGGGAATTTTTGTTTTTGGTAAAACATATCTCGGGGTAATTGGATTATAAAATTAAACTGTGTATTTTTGATATTGATATATTGTGAGCTGAATACAAATATACAGCATTATATGTAATAGAGTAGCAGTAAACTGTACAAACCGTGCATGATTACATATTAAGATTGTATGGTGATAAAGGATAACATTTTTCATACTTGGTAATTCCCTGATTCGTTTATCCAATAGTGATACCTACATTATTAGTATTGTCAACAATTTCCAAATTGGTTTTAGAAGTATTCACTTGTTGACTTTATTGGACTCCTTATGGGAAGACTTCACCTATAAATATCGTTATATATCTCATCAAACCGCCCATGTGGCGCAGTTGTTAGAACACTGCGGCATGGAGCGGGAGGTACCGGATCGTCTGGGGCGGTACGATCGGTGTTGAGAATGAACTTATCTGAGACTCAGTTGAGGTTAGAATCCGTGTGCCGTTCCATCTTCCATGTCATTACTATAGACTGCCATGGAGCTATGCAATGTACAGATGGTTTCTACGTAAATTGAACCTTTAGCCAGAACGTACAGTAATATAGGGGGAAGTCACAATGGGCCATTACAGCCTGAGTATCAGACAACACTACAACAAAAAAAATCCCAATATTGATTCCATACTTCCTGTTTTCTTATGTTCAGGTCTTGAAAATGTCAGTTTATTACCTACTAGGTTCATTCACCTGTACTACGTCAGAGTAGACATTTTGTTACTTATCATCATTATGTCCTAAAACTTTTTTGTTTCTGTTTCACCTAATCATATAGACCTTCCGTTTTTTCGTAATAATCTGTAGCTACAAATATTCTCAAAAGTGTCTTGTCATCGTCTTGCCTTTTATTTCAACCTTGTTTTGTCTCCTAGTTAGTCTAAGGTCAGACTTTTCAACCGCTTCCTTTTATTGGGTAGCTCAACAATTCATTTAACCACTCATCAATTTATTTTAGATACAAAGTCAAGTTAAGACCGAGAAACCCTTATATAGGATTTGTCGTTGCGTCCTATTGATTATCTCTCGAACTATAGCTACATGGAAAACAGTTTTCAGTTTTTTTTACTATCATTCAACACATCAGCGAAAAATCCACTTATGTCAACTCAAGCAGTGCAAATCTTCACTACGTCTTCAGATGAATGAAGTACTTGCATATTAATTTCATTCTATCGTATAATTCTTTCAAACAATTTTTTCGAATATATATATTCAATGGGTTTCAAATATCATTTTTGTGGAGAATCCTTTTCTGTACTACTCGTTACAAACCAATCATAACATCTCAATTGTTATCAACGACGACGATTTGCCTTTTATGCAAATATCTTCACTTTAGGACTGATCATCTTAGCCTTAACATGCATTGTTACTGGTTATGCTTGATCTTTGCACAACAATGGTTTTCTTGTGGGCACTTTTCTGGATATTGCGGCAGCCTTTGATAATACTACTTGTGTCTCGATTACGAATGTATGTACTAGATTCGGTATCGAACCCAACATCATCAGATGGATTAAATGTATGCTTGAATCTCGCATTGCGATATATGAGGTGTGCTTGCATCCTTGTTGTGGCTTTGGTTATTGATGAACTTCTTGTACTTCTTCGTGAATCCGGTTTAATTGCTCAAAGTTATGCAGATGATCTGGTTCTGACAGTTTCAGGCAAGCACCTGAGTGTTTTATCAGATCAGACGCTTTTTTCATTATAGAAAAATGGTGTCTGGATAAGAGATTACGTAAATCCGTGAAAAACCGATTTGATTATTTTTACAAGGCGTAGGAACACCACAGATTTTTCTGTATTATCACTTTTCGGATGTAAGGTTAACAGGTCAGTCTACATCAGGTGTTTTTCTGGATCATAAGCTTTCTTGGAAGTATTACCTAGAATCCAAACTACAAAAAGCCACTGCAATTTTTTTGAAATGTCGTAGAGCTTTTGGTTATTTCTGGGGTTTATCACCCAAAATGATTTAATGATTTATTATACAAGGTTTTACCAATGCTAACTTATGCATCTGTTAATTGGTGGCCAGTGGTTAAAGTTAAGTCCTCATTTGGCAACCTCAACTATTTTCAAAATATCGCTTGTCGTGCTATAACGGGAGCCATGTCGAAAACTCTACTCCTGGCTATGGAGCTCATGCTCTCTCTATCACAGTTACAATCTTTCATTTTAGGCACAGTTTGTTCGGCTGCCTTTCGCTTAAGGAATGCTGGGACGTGGAATGCTTTTGGCACTTCTTCAGGTTACAAATCATATGAGGTGGTTTATCCATCAAGGGATATGTGGTTCTCACCAGACTTGCTCATATAGATATCCGAATCGCTGGTATTCTTCTCAGATGGCTCAGGTGCTGGCTTTGGTTACTACTGTCGATCGCATGATTTGAGAATATCTGGCAGTTTGAGGTCTTACTGTACTTTTCATCAGGCGGAATTAATTGCGGTTACTCACTGCGTGTTTTCAGCTATTAATCTCGCTGCTAATCATATTTCTTACGAATAGCAGTTTTCAACTCATTAAACAATCCTCTTTCCAGCTCTTAACTGGTAGGTGATTGTAAAAAATGAGCTTAATCCGACTTGGTTGTATTAATAAGGTCACGGTCACGTGGGTTCCTGCGCATTGTGACATTAATGGCTACGAAGTTGCAGAAAGTTTGGCTAAAACTGGTTCTAGCTTAATCTTCGTAGGTCCTGAACCAGCAGTTTCTATACCTCTTCACATAGTGAAACAAACAATTAAAACCATTGCCCTATCGAATTTAAAGCTGATGTGGTCAACTACCCCTTCTTGCTGCAAGGCGAAATACTTTGTAAGAGGGCTTAATCCGAAGCTGACCAAATACGTTCTTACATTGAAAAAGGTCAATTGGCGAATATCGGCTTGTTTACTTACTCGCCATGGCCGTTTCAAAAAATATTTTCATCGCATGGAACTTGCCAGTGATGCCGTATGCGATTAATGTCTAGAGGATATTGATGACAGCTTACACTTCATCAGCAGCTGTCTGGCTTTTGACCGCATTAAATCCATTGTGTTCAACTCCAGGATTATACCTGTAAACCAATTGCCGTCTCTGCCCGGGTTTAAACTAGGTTTGCACCATGAGCCCTTGGTGGCATTGAGTGCGAAATCTCTAATGGTTCCAGCCAGTGTTAATAATAACAATAATAATACATATGTATAGGCTCTCGGTATTATACGAGCTATGTCACAATCTGAAAGCCATACTTTTAAAAAGTTCAGTTGAGGCCGCATATAACAACAATAATGCGGCCAATGTTGGCTTTCAAGTCGTGTTCGGTTTCACATTGTATAGACATTAAATTCCAAGAAATTAATTCATGGTGCTTAATGGCATGAACTTGTTGTTTTATTTCTCAATAAACAGACTGTGTAATATATTGCAATATCTTGTGGAAACCACTGCTCTTAGAAAATATGGTATTTAATTGGGAAATAACAACTCCAATAATCTTCTATAATAACCATATGTAGTGATCTCCATGGACTACAATGTTCTGGAATCCATAATTTTTCAAGAAGTGACCAATAATACGACCTGTACTTAAAGCACCACAGGAAATATAACGATCTCTTAACAAACACTTGTGGTCTTTCTACAGTTCAAATGCATAATTGCTTGATGGCTAAATGAGCAATGTTTTTTCGAAAGAGGATGAATTAATTGGGAGAACGGAATATTTGTGGAATATTTGTGTAGCTAAAATTTTAAAAATTGGTTCTGGAAAAAGTTTATGTATTGTGAAATAACAATTCATTAGTTAGAAATCCTGTCACTGAGTTAAGTTTCAATAGGAAAAACCTCTAAAGAAACGTTTCTTTAACGGTTTTTTTGTTCAGTACACATACAATTATATTTAAAGGTAAGCTTTAAAGAAACATAAACCAATTAAATACGTTAGCCCTATAAACAGAAGAAATAGGCAGCCAAATTAAAGTTAAAACTACAAGACAGTTTTAAGTGCTTCACCAACCCAAAAAAAAAATAAAAATTAATTAAGAACATGTATAATTCATCAAAGTCACCACCAAATACCATAATGGCCCCAATAACAATTTTAGTTTTACAATTGCAAATTAATTTCGTGCTACGTTAACATTTCGTTCAAATCCATTTATTCGAACTTTAATACCGAAAAAAAAATTAACAACTTGTTAATCGCCGCGCATAACAATGTTCGTCTATTAAGGTTATGTCGAACATACATTGTGACATTAATTTAATTTTTCGCTCAATTTCTAAATATAAAATTTTATACGAACCATGAAAACTTTAGGCACACACACAGACAATTATATTATTATTATGTGAATTACGTGTTCTAATTTAATTTTCCAAAATTCGTAATGAAAGTTCTTCGCTATACTTAAAAACGACAAAGTTTTGTTTTTATATGTGTGTCACTCGCCGCTCACTTAGAATCCACTTAACTGATCAATACAATATACAATATACAGGAAAGCACAGAACAAACCTACAAACATTTTCTTTTGTGTGTGTGTACATAAGTATATACATACACAGTATAAAAAATAACAATTTTCCATCTAATTTTCATTTTTATTGTTATGATTTTGTAAATTAATTTAATTTCGGATTGTTTTTTGTTTTTCTTCTGAACTACATGGAAATAGAGAAGGGGCCAAGCAACAAGCATAACGTAATCAAAACAAAAGCAAAAACTTTTGAATTCGGAAAAATCCAAGTTTTACGGTTTGTTTGAAGTGAAACACAATTATTTCCTCGATAGCTAAGTATATAACTATATAATACGGAGAAAATTGTCTCTATCCTTCTGTGTAAAAACTAAAGACAAAAAAAGGATATATCCATTTAGGTTTCTAGGACAAAATCGATCAACAAAGATATTATTTTCAATCATCGGGAAAACTTAATGCAATGGAAAAACCTGTACACGAAAAAACAAGAAGACGCAAAATTGATGGTATTCATAGACAAACAGCAGAAGATAAAACTTTTTTCCTACTTTCTTCACACACATACGTATGTATGTATGTACTCGTATGTATGTATGTATATAGTCCCAAATGGACATTAGATATTGGAAATGAATTTATGGTGTTTTCATATTATTTGTTTTGGGATTTGTTATTATACATTACACAACATAGACTTCCAGTTTTCTTTGACTCTTTTTTTATTGGTAGGGGTTGGTTTGTATTTGATTAGATTTTAAGTAGAAAGATTACAAATTAGATTGTAAAAAACCAAAATCGGAAAAATGAGAAACAGAAAACGATGTTATCTCATCTATATGTATCTAGATATACATACACGAGATCTTTTTTTTTATTATCTACACATCTTTGTCAAATTAAAAGCTTTCAATGATACATTTTCTTACTAAACATTATCAGGTTGTCTCGATAAGCTGTTTACCTTGGAAATAAAATATCAAATAAAAAGTAGATAAAATGTTTTTCTATAAGGTTTAGCGTTGTCCTAGTTATCTCATTCATAAAATGTTCGGCTGACGGTTCGATATATGTTTGCTTAAAGCACAGTATATTCTAAGAATGATCATGAATTATCTGTCTGCATGGATAATATATGTTTGTTTGATTCATATCAGATAATGGATATGTGATTCGTTTTAATTTGATTGAAATTTAATATCTTGGAGTCGTTAATACGTACAATCGTATGGAACAAAAGCTTTGTTTGGTATTGCTATTCTCTCAGTTTAAACAGGTATGTGAACGATGAATGAGCTTTCAGAACCGAGCAGAATTTCGACACTTGACCAATAATAATGAACTCTGCAAATATTCCAGATCTCTAAAAATTGCGGTAACTATTGGACTGATCTGAGTTGGTTTACTATCAACGATATGAAATCAAAACGCCATAACACTTCCGGTGATTCGATGATAGTTAAGATTGATATCAATTAGGAGACAGGGTTTGAAGTAAGTTCTGATTGCTAGAGGATCGAATACCGGTGAAATATATGTGACCTTGACTTTCAGGCGATGATAATGAGGCGTCTTAATGCCAATGTCACTAAAACGTTTATTAGTCATGAATATATTTTGAGAATAAACTAATCGTCGAATAGCTCAGATTTTACTCCATATATCAAGTTTGGGATATTCTAACCGGGTTTAAATTTCTCAGTTCATATATTTCATATTTTTGAATTTCAGATTTATAACCAAAATTTGACTAATTTTTATGCTTTGGTTTCATTTCAGGTATGTTACATGCGTCATTTGGGTAAACATTTACATTATTTTCTGGGTATGTCATTATGTTACAGGATTTCACTTTAGAGCAGATTAGTTATTCATGTAGAAAACTAGCAATCAAATTTTTCTCTAATATTCTGAACTCTCGTTGATGGTAGTATCTTATGTGAAATAAATACTTTACATACACCTTAATAAAGTTATGATCATCGTACTACCAGGTGAATAATACAAACCTGCCGGAAATCGTGTAAGAGTTATTGGTTAAACCTGAATACGAGAATTAAGTGTCAATTTCTACAACTTTATACAATAATAACTATAACCTTAGCACGATCCAAATGAACAAATGTGATACCTTGGCCCTGTGTTGGAGTTCAAGCTCATACTTAGCAACCTTTTATCCTGCAGTAAATTATGCTATCATAAAGAATATGTTGTAATTTAGGTATGTCAGAAACTTACTTTGAACATGTTGATAGTGCTTTAGCCCGTTGAGTTTGGTATAATTGTTGCTTAACTGAAAGTTTTTGGAAAAAAATTATCTTCAAAATACCTGTTTGCTGTAAAAGATATCTCATTGTACAAACGTTTCTTGACAATGCTTGTTTTTCGGCGTAAACAACCCATTCTGTTACTTATAGAATTATACAGATCAAGTTTAAATAGATGAATGATGTTGTGAAATAATATCCAACCGCCCAGGTGGCACAGTGGTGAAAGCTGCGGCAGTTGGAGCGGGATGTACCGGGTTTGAATCCCGACATGGCAGGATGCAAAAGGGATTTTTCACCATACGATTTCGATCGGTGGTGTGAGTGAACACATCTATGACTCCATGTTGGAGTGCAGAACTCATGGGCCAACTCATCTTCAATGTCAGTACTATATGGGCTGGCATGGAGCTACGTAATTTGCAGATGGTTTTACGTTAATTGGACCTATAGCCGTACGTCCTCGATTTGGCTGGCGTAAGGTAAGCAAACCGCGAAAGAGTTGGAAGTGCCTAGAGCCCCAAAAAAAAAATATAATAATATCAAGAAACCACTTAAATACATCAATTACTGCAGGGTGATAATATAAGTACACAATACCACGAAGACAACCTTATCTAAATTATTAATTCGTTTCCAATTCGATTATTTAAATTTGATAGTAACTTTACGGCTAGCCCTGTACTTTCTACATATCTTAGTAATAAGAGCCGCTGGGATCGAAAAGATGAAATCCATTTCATTAGTCATATGGTACCGGACTTGAAATTCACGATCTGTGCAATCCATATATGTATGTTTAGTTGTGATGCGACAGTTCTGGCGAATAAAATAAATTTAACTTGAAATATCGATTTTATTTGATTGTGACGTTAATAGTACGAATTAATTATCTGTGCCTTGAGAAGGCTATTGAGAAGTTGCCAAGTTGTTCATTTGCGTGAACTTTTTCCTAAACTATCCTTAAAATACAAAAAATAGGATATTTTTAGGAAGAACTTCACACGTGTGTAGTAGGGAATGAACTATTTCCTAATTTCAATATTACAAATAAAATTCTATTGATGTGATGTAGGATTTTGGTCGCGGTTTTCCTGAAGGACGGGAAAAAACTGGGGAAGTGCCTATGGTACAAATCAACACAAAATATATTTTATTCGTTAATAGTTATACAAATACATATAAACCAATCAATTGTTGTTGTAAGTTTAGGAAGAGTTAGTAAAAACTTCACTCTTATAGTTGTTATAGATTAGACGGAGGTATAGTATTCACTTTTTGTGGGAGATGGTGCGTCAGAATGTATTGACGTGCAGTGTAATGTAGAATGTTCCCAAACCGAAACAAAGGCGTAAGGGTCACGAATTAATTATATTTGGTCATTACTCCGGAACGCCACAAATTCATACGTATCAAATAAAAGTTGAAATAATGCTCACGCTGCATGACAGGATCTTACAGTTTGCGGAAATCAAATGATGCATTGGCGCCCAAAAATAGGGGTCAAAATAGAAAGCTGTATTGGTAGAAACAACTTCGAAGGAAATGCAAATCGTATTTGGATCGACCAACAAAACTAATATGACCACGAATGACTTGTTTGTTTTGTGCTTTGTAAGTTATTCAGTGTTAACTAAAGTTTTGAATTATTCAAAATTATGTTATTGATGTGTTATAGTTATGGTAAACAAATATAATTATATAGTTTCTTTTATCTAAAAGCGATAGGAGAAGGTTACGGTCGCAGTAAAACTTTTATGTCAAAACAATTATAAACCAGACAGAGCTAGAAAGTATGGTTGGATAGTAGTTACGAAGTGTGCTACATGTGGTGCAAGAGATGCTCTTCTTAATTTTGTATCACCACGCGTTTACATGATTACGTCTCATTTGTCAATTCCAAGGCATCATGGTTTAATGCCCTAGTGATTTGTTTTGTGACTTTTGTGAGCTTACGTTATAAACCACGCTTAAATTCATAAATCCTCTACATTATTAAGAGTTGTTTTAATGGTTAACTTTCCCATAAATAATGTAACACACTTCAACATAACCAACCGGTCTACATAATCTCGAAAGACATTTGTAAATATTATTTCCAAGAATAAAATTCATTTTTATCATAAAAGCTTTCCAATATAACGAAAAGCTTTTCTTTGAAACAGTTAAATGTGTTTGCTTTGCGAGAATACCCCTTTAATGGCCAACTTTAAGGAACGATTTGTATTCGTTTAATATGAGGAGCATACCGCAATGTAAGTGTTTTCCAAATCACAACCAATTTATAAGAAACATTTTTTATCTTCATGAAAGCTTAAGATCCATTTTATATTGTATTCAACTTTTCATAAATAAACAAAACCTTATATGTAGTTATATCCTATAGATTCAAACCAAAATTCCAATAAATATTTGCTATTTTTGCATAAGCTTAATATATTCAAAGTGCAAAAATAGTTAAAGAAAAATTTCTTAGCACAAAAAATTATGCCAGTTTGCCTTCAAATTTTTTGTTGTTGCTATTTTATGGAATTTCCAAATGGGAATATCCAATTTTATGGTTAGCTCGTTTCTAGTATACGGGATACCCAAACATACATGTACATACACATATAGAGCTTTAGCGAGTCGACTATCATCATATTATTTTAAAGTTATATATAATAAGGATTTTTTTATGCTTTTATCCTCCAATAACTGTATATATGTACACACATATATATATATTTGGGGATCCCAAAAAACGAATACCATTTCTAATGTGTCAACATAAAAATAAAAATGGAAAAACTAAAATGAAAATGATAAATATGCTGAACACGCAATCAAAGTAACAAAGTTGTGTTTTCATTTTTTTTTTTGAAAATCTCAGCATAAAAAGCTCAACATGTTTGTTTTCCTTACATAGAACATAAATGGACGGCACACACAAAAAAAAATGAAAAGCTTGACCAAAGTATTTAAGTATTTTTTTTATACTGTATGTGTATTTTCATTTGAGAGATGTTTTGAAAAGATGAAAATCCGGAATGTAATTTAATTTTATTGAATGAAAATTGTTTCAAATTGTTTTGAAAAGGATCCAAAGTAAGAAGGAGATTTTTCGTATTTTTTGCGGGTGCGTACTTATTCGTGTACAAAGTGTAAATTTTTCGTTTCGTCTAAATGTTTTATTATATTTTCTTTGGCTGAATAATTTAGTGTGGTCTAGAAAAGATTCTTTAAATGGATAAAACAGCTCGTCTTGTTTGAAGTACAATTTATATATACACACACACTCACGTACATACATACAGTCATAATAATATAATTTATATCGGTATGAAGCGCACCCAAAATTTTTCTAAGAATTTAGGTTGAAAAGAGATATGGCCGAAATTCGTTTTATTTTGGCATGTTACCTTCGGTGATTGATGTCCGGTTTTTTATTTATCTTGTTCATTATGAACGTTGCTTATATCCGGAAAAGGAACGAAAAGAATTTTCATTTAATTCTTTAATTAATAATGATGAAATTAGGATCTTTATTTGGTTTTTGATAAATTACGCGCCAGTAATTTTCATCAGAGCTTTTTCGTTGTACCTTAAACTTTTTAAATTTTATTAATGAGTCTTCTATAAAGAAAATTTCCTCATTTCATTAAAATTTAAAGTAAGTTAATTATTCAGTTAGTATCTCATGTTGTTAACTCGTCTGTCGATAGGTTGTTTGGTTGCTTCTGATCGTCATATCGAATCTGTTCGAAAGGATAGTTCCATTAAGCTTTGGTTAAATTTAGTATACTAAAAGCTAGCTCGAAAACAGTAATAATTATATTTTTAAACTTGGATCCCGAATAAAATGAAACCTTCTGCCACGGATGTCAATCAGATCCAACAGTAGTCCACATAATCATGTAGACAAGAGGCATTCTCATATCAATGATCAATTTAAGATCATCGGCTCTAATATTCTCCGTCAAATTTAACTTATCAGCTCGCTTAGAGAACAGTACAAATTTTTATGTAGTTAGCCCTAATTGTAGAACTTAAATTGTGCCTAACTGTCTGAAAATATGATCATATGTATATTCCATTATAATTATTTCAAACTGGAAAACAGTGTGTGTGCTTAACTGAATCAAAACTCAAAACGAAATTCTAAAAGAATGATACTTTTAAGAAACTTTAAGAAACTATTTTTTTTGGAGTAGGTGCGATTCCCTACACGAGCTGGTCAAAATAAAAACTTTGATAGTAAAAATAATTAGTGGTGAATTGTAAAAGACAAATATTATGGCATGGGCAGTCCAATGCAGCTTTGCACTGTTTGACTACAATCCAGCTTATTGTCTAGTAATTCGACATTATGGTTGGTAGCACATAAACATGTGGTGACATACCTGCATCTATAAATAAACTTATTTTATTGCTACTGTGATTTTACCTCTAGATATATTTGTAACGATTTGCTCAGGACCAGTAATCATCAGACGCGCGTTGTCTCTTGGCAGTTGAAGCTTTTAAGCACACGCTTCAGTA
This sequence comes from Tipula lateralis, assembly GCA_963932295.1. Taxonomy (NCBI): domain Eukaryota; kingdom Metazoa; phylum Arthropoda; class Insecta; order Diptera; family Tipulidae; genus Tipula; species Tipula lateralis. Next base: position 2,369,157 of record OZ010738.1, read on the forward strand.
ACAAAACTTGTCTCAGATCTGGAATCAAAACGCATTCGACATTTTTTCATTCTACTCATGCTAGATTTAGCGTTTACTACTGCAGTTGGAAGTATATGAACCAGGAACAGAGCTTGATACACTGAATGAATTCACGTCACCTTTTATTTATTATTAAAGTTGGTTGGAACCCTATAAGATTCCGCACTCAATCCCACAAAGGGCCTATGGTGCAAAACAACACCTCTTATTACTTTATAGTTATTGGCGTTAACAATGGTAGAGTTTTGATCCGAATTTGTGAATTACTATGTGTTGGAGAGACTAGTCATGCTGAACCTTTCGCACCACTAGATTCTTTAAGATTCGAAGACAGAAGTTGGAACAGTGTTGTCTTCCTTTACTTTTGTAATCATATGATTACATATGATTAATGTGAAAAGTTCAAACAATTGAAGCATCTATTATTGGCCTTTATGTAGTCACGCCGCTGTGTCATAGACATTCCTCTAAAGTGAATGCAATTTATCAATAAATGGTCTTACATTTTGCATACTGTTTTAGTTGTGTGACTTATTTTGACTGTTTCCAGAGAATAAGCTCGAGACTGAAAAAATTCTAAAATTTGTCCCAGGATAGGAAAATCATTTTCTGTAGAGTCTCTGGCACACAACATTTTTATTGTGTCATCGGGTTTATCTTTGAGGATATGAATAAGCCACGGATCTCTCGATTCGAGGTTGTAAACCTCTAACCACCTCATCTACTATATCTCCTACTTTTCGAATATTTATTTCCGTTATAGTGGAGCTTATGTATTGGTGTTAATGAATGGTTCACATGAATGTTGGTATTTTATAGATGCGAGACCGATTGCTATTCCGTATAATATCCTGAGAATGTCGGAATGTTTATTTTGGGAAGCTTTACATCGGCTCCATTACTACCAGTCTCTCTGGTGCTATAATTTAAATTCATATATGTCGATATCCATACTTCATACTCGAATAGATCTAATCAGCTTAGCAATCGCTTGGTAGTAATGCTTTTCAAAATCTGAGATATCGGAGTTCTCAGTTGGATTCAAACTAAAAATCGTACTGCACTCTTAGCAAATCTCTTATGTAAGGCTTCTATTGATGTGTTTATTGTCAGTTTTTCATTTACGTAGTGTTTCAGTTGTTTAAGCTATTTTTTAATTTAAGTTTATGCTACACGATACTTAATAGGATCATTAGGATTATCATTCTGCTCAATAACTTTTATGGTTTTATTATTCACTCAATGTGAATTGCGGATAGTTTAATCAGATTTTTATAAAATATCATGTTAGATGGTGTAGTTCTATTATTAAGTATATATTCTAGTTCACTTCATCTGTCGATACAACTATATGGAGACGGATCTTCTATTGCTAATTGTCAATTACGTGTTTACTATGACCATCTTTCAACCCTTTATGAGTTTTTCTTAAAACTGAACTATAATCAATCTTCGATCATATTGGACTGTAAACCTAACTAGACAGGCAAGATACATAAAAACAGCAACAAAATCTATTCTTGCTAATTACTTATTGATAAATGCTGAATTACAAACAAGTCATGATTAATGAAGAAAATAATCCCAAAAAGCACAACTTTACATGACATTTTCCAGCTCATCTAATTTTCATTGTATATAAGTTTCGGTACTAAATTTATTTTACGACCAACCTCATCAGGCAAGCTGACCTATAGAAATATGTAAAGTTCAAACTATATATCGTATACACTATAAAGTTAGAGACCAATAAAAAAATATTTTGTTGTCGTTTTGCACTACACTCGTATTGATATATATACACGAGCAGAAACCTAATAATTTTACATCCTTTTATTGTCCACCCTTCTCAATTTGGCAAGATTTCAAAATACCAACAAAAAAAATTAAATTAAAGCGAAAACCAAATTTCTCAAAACTTAAATAATAATTTGACAGATATAAAAAATTTAGAAGAGGAAACTCCCAAAAAGTTTTTTTTCCATGTATGTGTGTATGTATAAAGCACAGTACAATGCAGTTATTCTATTTATTCACTGCTCTCTGTTTTTGTATGGTGTATGGTTTTCCAAAATTTCCATCCTACAAAAAATAATAATTTATTACACAATTCCAAAAGCTTTTTGTGTTCTTTGCACATAGTGTCTCACTGTTTACGCTTATTTTCCGTCAATTTTTCTTTAACTACTAGAATATATGTAAAGTACGATTTCTTTGTGTTAAGTACAGCTTCCCGTTACATTGTACTGTGCTTTCGTTATTGTATTGATTTCTCATCGTTTTCCGCTCACAGTCATGTAGTTTGTTGAATTTTAAAAAATGTAAATTGCAATTTTCATTTTTTTTATAGTTGTTATTATTTTATTGTTATTGAAAGATGTTATATTGTTTTACGATAGTAAATTTTTATAGTAAAGTATTGAAATGAAAATGAAAATAAATGAATTCCGATATCGAAGCTCGCATAGTATATATGGGAAAGGTGTTTTTATAAACTCCAATGAAAATGGTTTTAGTTTTTCCTTATACAAGGTGGGGTGAGTAGGAAAATTATGATAATAACCGTTTTATGTAATGGTTGTTCAGGATAATCAATTTTATGTTTTTTTTTTTTCGAACGAAGACGAACAACAAGAAGTAAAATAAAAGTTAAATCCACAAAAGGAAATTGCTTAAGAATTTATGTTTGGGAAATTTTATTGTTAAGATTTGATCTAGATTAAAGATTTAGTGTATGAGGTAGATGCAACACTCAATGGATTATTAATTTTCTGGTTTGCTTATAATCGGTGTTGAGATAACTGGATAATCCGATAGTGAAATTTCTCACTATGTCAAACATTTAAACCAATCACCATGAACATACTGACTTCGGGTATAATTACGATTATTAATCACCAGCAAACTAATCCTACATGTGTATATAAAATAAATTGGGTGAAACTATGTAGTTGGGTTTTATATTTCATGAATTAATTATTTTTCTATTTTCCTATTTCTAGTTTTAATTTTTTATAACTTTTAAGCTTGCGAGCTTTCTGTTTATTGTTTTTTATCAACCAGCATAAAAAGCTCTGAATACATACAAATAAAATTATAATTAAAAAACCATTAGAAATTGCTCTACATATATATTTCGATTTATAGTTTACAAACGGTTAAAAAATAGTTTGAAAATGTATTAAAAATTATATATGTGTGTACATGTAACTGCACGCAGAATGGCTAACATATAAAAGCTACACATGGACGCGGATATAAAAAAGTGTGTTGATTTCATTATGATTAATTGATTGTAATGTATTTTTAATTAGGTTTACATATAAATATCTGGAATATATACATATATGTATATGATCTATTTCAGTTGTAGCGTGTGTATATGAGCCGAGTATATAACGACTGGTGATGAGTTCTTGCTATATAAATTGTAATTGCTCATCTAATATTTATAATTTCATTTTAGATTGAAATTCCTGGAAACGATAGTAATTACCGGTACAAGCATATAAATGATGGACGTGGAATTATATTTATAATGTGTTGTCGTTTTTAAATATTTATATTGCTGCACAGGGATACGAACGGATAGTTAGTTATACTAAACTATTTGATCGATTCATATTATTATACTTAATATGTATTTAAATAGGTTATAGGAGTTAATTATTTAAATAGTTTAACCCTTTTGTTAACCACTGTGGAAAATCAATCTAATTTGAATAAAATTGTGTTACTCACTCAGTGTCAAACTTTTACAACCATGTGTTCATCGAATAAAAGTGTTCTCCGATTTTATGTTTCATACTGAATCTTTATCAATCAGGCTCATCTTAACTATATACCTACTGTACATATATAATAGCATCTCTGCATTAGGTAGCTCAATATTAATCGTTAGTGGCTCGACAGTGGTTCGATTTATTTTATTTGTACGGCTGGTAACTCCCGCTCGAAAGGTACTGGAACTGCTATACCATTATTTGATTTTGACTGAATGTTTCGGTTAGAATACATTTTTTATTAATTGGGTCTTTTCTTTGGATTTAATCGGCTCGTTGAATGAGAAAAATAATAACGTAACGACAGCATCAAATTCAGCTTTAGAACTTGAAATTATAGTTAGTTTGAGGAGTATCTCTGATGCGGCCTGAGCGTGGCAATTGAGATAATCGCCATAGGAATACACTATATAGCAATCGGCAATAATATTTAATTCATTTATACCCAGCTCATCGTACTAAAAAAATTAAGGCCTGAATTCTGGTCCTCCTGAACGATCGTAATCGAATAAAGAAAAATCTATTTTGCAGTCCTTCTCATTGAAATTAGTAATGACACCCTAGAAGCATACTAGTGGTTTAGACAAAGTATTTATTGAGAGGAATATTCCTATGAAGTTAAACTCCGTTTAATTTTTAAGAAGTGGCAACGAGACTATTCTAGCAGTCTATAAAAATGTTGAAATAATAATATTAAAGTTGGGTTTATATTAGCCAACTAAAATCGATTTTTAATTCACAGTGAAACTTAAATATCATTTGGTTGTCTTTGGAAAACCATCTTAAGTCCTTTTCAAAATGAAACAGGTAAAAACCTGTGTTGCCGATTTTAACCAATTTTTTAATACTTTTGGCAAGTTTGGCTACTTAACCTTCCTGGCGGCTCTAACATTTCTGTTGAGTAGCTGGCATTTATTTGAAAGTATGAAATTTTTCTGTTTTACTCCTTTATTATTTTAAGTATAACCAACGGGTAGAATGGAAAAAGCTTAATAATTTGGGTTTTTTCTATTACAGAACATGATCGCTGCTGTCCTTCATATAGAAGTCTTTAAACCAATTTCGATGAATCTTTAAATTATATCAGGCTGTATTACAACGATTCAATGATGTCTTAAAATGTATTATATGTTTGTGGTGTCAAGTTCTTTTACATAGCATGATGGCTTTATCGGAGACCACATCTTTTTTAGTGGGTACAATTAAATATATCAATGGGTGATTGCCATGATGGACAATGCAATGCCGTCGTTTGCTATTGCTCGAGATAAAACTTTACTTTGGTGATGGAACTTTCATAAGTCCACAAAGCAGCAATAACTATTTAGTTAAGCATCACCTGCACCATGACTCTGTGCATTCATCTTTCATCAATAAGTTCAATTTGAAGTATGTGTACTGAAACAAAAGAAGTTTCGATTAAGGGATGTTGCTTTAGCGATATCACGTGAACTTAGCATTTTTATGATATATAGGGCATCGAATAGTTAAAACCACATTATGTCTTGGAAAGAGTTATTATGCGTGAGAATTCCTGCACGATTTGGTAAAGCGTGAAGCTTTATATAATTTATATTTGGAGTGAGTTGTTATTCGAGTTGTTGCTTCTATGTGGTAGTTCACTAGGCTCACCTCGAAAAAACAATTTTATTAATTAATTGATTAAGTGAAGTAAGATTATGATTATCTAGGTCGTAATGTATTGGGTGCCTGATTTCGAGTGATAAAGCCTATTGCGATATGAAACGAACATGACTGCATGCTTTATTTGTGGGTGCCCTCATTCGCCCACCTTAGTGGTTTCACTTTTTGCAGCATGCAACGAACTTCCTGGAAATATTAGAGCCTTGAGAACGTGTGTCAGATGATATTGATGTGTAAATGTTACCAAAAAACAGGGCCGATTATTTATGAATTAATTTCCATACATCACGCTTTTCACTGTTAGTCCGTTTAAAGGAAAGAGGTTTTTGGACTCGCTCACCGCCGTGAGAGATATTGTGCAACACGTAAAGTGTTGTTGTTATGCTTATCTTCGAAAGTTGTTAATTTCATTTTGTGTATGCGTGGTGTACTCTCCCCCTTTCCCACAAAATCTAGCAACTAATACTTACTAGATTTTGTGATTAATCGTTTTTTTTGAACCACAATAAAAATGTATTTCTAACGCTCAAACAACTATAACTCTTCGCTTCTGTTTAACAACTTTATCATTTAAAATAGAACCTAGTAACTTTTTTCGAAATGTTGGTTAATAAAATTATCATCATACAAAACCTTGCAACTAGATTTTTTTATTCACATGATCATAAAAATGAAAGAGATGACTGTATACATTCCAATAACGGTTAATATTATGCCTTTATAATGCAGCTGCATGTTTAGTCGTTTATTAACCGTCAAGAAGAGCAGACATCGATAAATGCAGTCTATAGAGAAAAAATAATGGTTGAGCTGGCTCGAAAATTGTAAGTAAATTTTAAAATATTTTTTACAGAACTTAGCAAATTTAAAAAGATACTAGGTTATGTGTGAACATTTGTTCTGTGCCTGCTGAAAAAACATAGAACAAATTATAGTATTTAACAAAAATTACTATGTTTTGTGGATAATTGTAGTTTTTTGAATTTGAATTAAAATGAAAAAGAATAAAATCCAAGGTACAACACCTTCACGGTGTTCGGTAAATTTAAATTCTCTGTTACTTTTACTACTAGAAGTAAATATTGAAATCAGGTATAATATTTTTAAAATATTATCGTATGGATATTCGATTGAAGGTCAAATAATTATGAAAAATTCTGCCTGTCACTGTGTTTCTTGGACATTATTGTGCTTCTACGTTTAAAGTTTGATTGTTTTAATAACATTTTAGGCGTTATACGACTGCTACAACTACAACATCAGTTTATTCCGACGCAATTGCGACACTCACGCAACAAGATGATTTTTCATCTGATGATTCCCTGGCGGATTGTATTTATAAGCCCAACAAAGATGTCATGAATTATTATACAGACTCATCTGACGAAAATCTTGGTCTTTTAACTTTTAAATTGCTGCAGCAGTAATTGCAAAAAAAAATGTTGGGAGAAATTTTCGGAAGATAGACGTCAAGCTATTTTCAACCAGTTTAAAAACATGAACTTTACCCAGCGTCAGTTGTTTTTCAAGGCATTTGTTTTGCAAAACAAAAAACAGTTTCATTCAGCATCAAATAAACTTACGTACACCTACGTCTACCAGCTTCCGCTTGACGCTGAAAATACGAAGCAACTTCTATGCAAGACCATGTTTCTTCACACTATTGGTCGCAAAACAGATGGTTTAATAACTAAATTTTTTTAAAGAAGAAAAAATAATGCAGGTTTAGTGTCATCGACAGACCATCGTGGTGATGTAGTAAATCGGATTAAACTACAAAAATCTACTTTACTAAGTAATCAAATTCGGGACCACATATTAACATTTCATCCACAAGTATCAACAAACTGGACAAACTGGACCATGCACTGAATCGGAGGTATTTGCCGTCGGATATAACTATTAAATTATGTGGAATGATTTTAATGAAAAATTTGGAAAAAATGCTGCGTTTTATGTTACATATTCCAAAATATTCAAAAAAGAAATATAGGTTTTGATACACCATCACAGGATGAATGCCCTAAATGTGAAGAATACAAGCAACATCAACAAGAGTTAACAACTCGAGTACCATCTAAGTACAGCTACCATTCACGATGAAAATACTGAGGCAACCCATCAATCCAACGGCTGTACGGAATGTACACAATTCATTGATCATAAATCGAACTACACCAAAGCACGTCAAATGTACAAATTAGATAAAACTAATAGATGGCCACAAACCATTAACCTTTTCACTAAACATTATTGAACATTTTAGACGAAATGTTTCTACTTTTAGTTTTTGGGCTGACAACTGTTCCGCACAAAATAAAAATTGGATATTTTATTCGGCATTGTAAACCGTTGTAAGCCAGAACTGGAGCCCAGATACCATTACTATAAAATATTTTGAACCTGTACACTCCTTCATGCGAGCAGATTCTGATCATGGAAATATTGGGAGAAAATGGAAAAAGACAAATGAAGTTCTGGATATGAACTACTTATTCCAGTTAATTAAAAAAGCACATGATAAAAACCATTGTACCCTTTTGAATGAAGCGAATTTTTATAATTTTAAAAATATCTGCCATAAGCGATCCAAAAAATGTTAAATAAATTAAAAGTTGTCGAGTTCCGACGTGGTTCAACCAATTTATTTTATAAGTATAATCACGACAGTGACACGTTCAATGTGTTTAAAAATATTACAAACCTAAAGGTTGTTAAATTTCACGTAAAAGGACGGAACCAGCAGGAATGAATGCCGCAAAAAACAGAAAAATATGAAAACAACTTTTACTCCAAATGCCAGTCCGAAAAATAATTTTTTGGGATGGATTGAAATCCGACGAAAATTCACCCGATTTGTGTAGTTTTTTTGAATGATTTTTGTTTTAAATTACTTTTGTTATAATAAGAAATAATAATTCTGTTTTTATTTTTTATGTTAATGTTATGAATTTTTTAATTAGTTTTTAATTTACAAAATGTGATAAGTCTGTCAAACATGATAATATTACTAACGTATATGTACTGAATTAATAAAAAAGAATGAATTTGTTTAAATTTTTGTTTTTATTTAAGTATTATTGACATGGAAAAATTGGCTGTTTTATACAAAACATAGCAAATTGGAGTTACTAGGTTTTAATTGAAACTACTTATATTTTTTAGTGTAAAATTATCGCCTAGTTTTAAAGAGAACCTAGAAGCTTTCAAAGATACTAGATTTTGTGTGAAATAGGTACTAATGTTTAAATGAACATTTTTTCTCTTCAATTTTAACCAATAATAATTTTACTATTAGTAAGTTTTTTAGAAAACTAATAACAACGTTTGAAAATATAACAGTTTATGAATAAGAATATATAAAATAAATCTATAAAAACGAAATATTCCACCCGGAAAAAAATGAAACGTAAAGCCTTAATTTCCCACGAACTTCAAAAAATTAGTTGCTAGATTTTGAGTGAAAGCGGGAGTACTGTACTACTCGTATTTTAATTTAACTTTTAACCAAAAAGTGAAACTTTGTGGTAGTTCTAAATATCATTTGAATGTGAATACGACTGCTACAAATTTTAAAGACAAGTGATTGCAATAAGACCATTATGATAAAATTGGTAATTGTGGATTGCTATCACTCCTAATTTCAAAATTTTACGTGATGACAAAGCTCTTCAAACCAAAAAGTGATTCATCACTGATGATCTTTTTCCAAAATGAATGCGTTTTATGTAGCTGTATAGCCTAATATGTTGAATGATAATTGTCCTGATACTGGCGAATAATTGACTAGTTTGGATTCCCGCATATATACAATTTCACCAGTATCTGCAAAATGAATTATATATATATATATATATATATATATATATATATATATATATATACATATATATATATATATATATACATATATATATATATATATATATACATATATATATATATATATATATATATATATATATATATATATATATAAATATATATATATATATATATATACATATATATATATATATATATATATATATATATATATATATTATATATATATATATATATATATATATATATATATATATATATATATATATATATATATATATATATATAATAAATTTCTCAACTAGAATTGTAAAGTGTACATAAAAGCACGTAATAACATAAGTCCTCCATAACGTGATTATATTTATTTAGGGTCCACGACCAATTCATTGAACTCGACAAAAAAAATATTGTATATACATTGAAAATCAATCAATCAACTTTTCTAAACATTTTTATATTTTCTATAATTGTATTATTACACAAAACAAAAATATATAATTTTGCCATCCCCAAATAAATGAAAACGAAACAAAACAATAATAATAATAATACCAATCGAACCAAACGCCATTGATTAAAGCACGAGCTTTTCGTTATATTTCGTAATATTTATTGTAAATAAAATGGCGTGATAAATACAAAACAAAAACTTGATGTTTCCAGCAAACCGTAACATTTGTAATTAAAAAAAATTGCCATTTCAATTCCATTTTTATATTAATTTCAACTCGGTATTTAAATAATGGAAGTTATAATTCAGTGGTGTCGCCCTCCTCAGTATTGGAACCATGCAACAACAAACTACTGTGTAGATTTATTTTTATACGTACACATATAATTGATTGATTTTTTCAAATTTATGTGCTATATCCATATAGAGCTTTTGTACAACGAAAATGGAATTAAGTAATCAATTGATTGATGATAAATGGATTGAAATTTAATTAGAAAATTAGGGAGGCCAAACAAAACAAACAAACACAAATCCAACAATATATACGTATAATATACATGCAGCTTATATTTTGTTTTAGTTCCGAGTGACTTTAGTTAGTATATACATAACTTTCCAATTAATTATTAATAATAATAAAAATAATAATGAACCGAAAAAAAATTATGTAAGGCTAGAGTAAACACACAGTTTTTGGTAAGGGTTTTGTGTTTGAATTAACCAAATACGACAAAAAAAAAAGTTGTTTAATATCGATTTTTATATTAGTTTTTGTATTATACTTATATATTTTTTTTGCTCCCCTTGACCTCAGCACACATATAAAGCACAAATTTTTTTCACCTCTCAATATTATGAACGAGCAGAAAAAATTGAAATATGGAGAATTATATACAAAAACACTAAGCATACAATACGAGCACACAAAAAAAACGCTTTTTTCGTACTTGAGAAATACTTTATGGATTCGAGACAAAAAAAACTTGCTGCTATTAAAGTTCATGAAAAAAAAGTTAAGGCAACGCTATATTGGATAAGTGATACCTTTTTTTTCCGTATTTATTATAAAATGATAGCCATTTTATTCTTAGTTGAGCAAATCAAAATCCAAAATGATCCTAAGTAAATATAATACTCGCACACACACACACACATATTATATACATATATACAAAAAGGTTATATGGAGTGGCCCTTTTTTTGATACTCGCCCTCTGTATGATATCGCCCCTCGATACGTATATATCACTTTAAAAGGAAAACGACGTATTTTCATTTCCACTTTTCGAGAGTGTTTCGGTGATAAATAAAATTGAAATAATAGTTTATTTTGGGTGCGTGTGTGTATACACATATATATGTGTATAAAGCCTCTTTAAGCCAAAAGGATCCCGTTTATGTACATATATATATGTATTATGTGTGCGTATATCGATATCCCACCACTTCAAATATAGGAAATTACAACACAAGATTGTAGTGTGCCGATATGGATATATTTTTTGTGTGTAATAATTTCATTTTTATTAAGATTTTTGATAAGCGTTCTGGATCGTACTCGTGTACATAAATACATGTACATGTTAAAAGAATTGGTAAAATAAATAAGAATACGATTTTTTGTATTATATAGCTATATATACATTACACACACACACACCCATATATATATATATATATATATATATATATATATATATATATATATATATATATATATATATATATATATATATATATATATTCGAGTGGGACGTATAGACCAAAATATGAACGAAGCACAAAATGTGTTCTTATACATGGTGTGTGCCTTCCTATACTAACACTGAAAATCAATAACTTAATTTTAGATTATTTTCTTTGATATTAGAGCCAACATTTTTTTATTTACATTGTTATGTTTAAATTTGTTATTTTAGAATATTAAATTTATAAATAAAACGCAGCGCACAGTTTATTCAGGTCGGCAAGGTGGATATAATATACAAATCGGTTTAAGTGTTTAGTTTATGTATATGAGCTTTTTTGATCCTGAAGTAGTTTTGAGTGTTCGAATTTGTAATCTTATACCAACATAATTGCTCGATTGTTATTAATTTTTTCGATTGCTGGAACCTAACACCACTCTAATAGTTTTACAAGTTTCGAGAATTGAACTGTGCCATATCTAAAATTGACTTCATCTGACATCCGTTCATCCACCTACTGCACTGCAGTGAAAAGTTCCTGATGGGATAGACATAAAATGGCTGTAATAATAGGTTGATCATCTATCAATTAGTCTATTTCGATTGAAACAAGGCAGGTATAGAACAGCGTATCACTAAATTGATAGCCTTAAAGTGATTCAACTGAAAAAGTTTACAACTCTGCATTCGTTACATGCATCAACAAAACTTTTCATCAAATACCATTTTTACTTTGCTAAAACTACACCAAAGTGGGCCATTTGATTCTTATCAGAGTGGGTCTTTTTCTAGCAATGAATTTTAGTACTTAATGTTATTTATTCCATCAAATTCTTTGATTTCGTAAGACTATCATCTAGTTTTGACGACATGGACGTCATACTGAGCATAAAATTGGCAAAATTAGGCTGTAGTACGAATCAAGATATGCATTCTGTTCGTACTCCTGAAGCAAAAGCAGCAGTTAGTGAAAGTGTTCGTAATGAACCCAAAAAATCAACCAGGCTAATAACCTAACATATCACGAGCCACATTACAGAACAGTTTGCTTGTTGATCTTCATTTGCATCAAACAAAATCTTACTATCTCAAAATTTAAGCCAACAGACTTTTTAACCGTCAACCAACTTTAATAATCAAAATTGTTAAATTTGGGGTCCGGCGAGTTCTTAAATTGTTCGCGAAGCAGAACTTTCAAGATTCAATGTTTAGGGTGGTTTATACGCATCATTTGACCATTTTTCTTTGAAAATGTGAATGGGGAACATACTCGTAACATGTTAACTGTTTTCTGTGACCCAAATAAAATGAAGTCGTGAAAATGATTTGTGAGCGTATGTAGATATGCATCAGTCTTTCCAAGGTTTTCAATAGAAAGGATGATAGTTATTTGTCTTAAGTCTTTCGGGTAGCCCTGCAAACCCCTACCCGCTTTCGGAATAACATTCACTCTGACCTTCTTCCACTTCCGCGGAGTACAGACTAGTTTGAAACACCCTTTGAAGATTACCTAACCAGGGGAGCATAATCCTCGAGTTGTTCTGAAGCTCCGCGGGAATAATTCGGTCAGGACCAGCCGATTTATAGGGTTTGAACCCTTCAATTTCCCAGAGGATTCGTTCTTTGGTAACGATATCTTCTATGCGCAGTGAGTGTGCTTCTTGATGAGTACTAGTCCCTATCGATTCATCGAAGCGTCCTGGAAAGTGGGTTTCAAAGAGAAGTTCCAAGGATTCCTTACTAGAAGCAGTCCAGGATCCATCTGGTTTAATTAACTGACTGGGACAGGTAGGATTGGAATACAAAATCTTCCTAAGACGAGAGGTCTCGGAGACTTCTTCCATTTTAACGCAGAAGAGTCTCCATGATTTCGTCTGTGCCTTCCTGGAGTCCAAGTCCTGAGCCTCTCTCGTACTTTTGGCTCTATTAAATGCTGTCCTACACGCCTTCCGGTAGGTCCCCAGTTCCTTGGACCACCATGCCGGTTTTTGCTTACCCCTGGGCTTAACTATTGGGCAAGCAGCGTTGAAGGACCGATTGCAGACATTTGTGAAAGTGTCCACTATGCCGTTCAGTTCCTTCACTGTCGCTGGTGGCTCAGGGGTCTCTGGTAATAGTAGCGTCATAAGCGTTTCCCCATACTTGTTCCAGTTTGTCTTTCTGGGATTTCTGAAAGGTTTCCGGGTTGCAGGGGAAACGTTAAGACTAAATGTTATATGTAACGATGGTCAGAGAAGGAGTGTTCCGGTGAATTAACAGTTTACAAAAATTGAGAATATTGAAATGTGGACATATTTCAGACAGAGTTTGACAGATCATATTAGCTGGGTAAGGGTACTAAAAACAACTACAACGACGTTAGTGACTTCAAGAAGCATAAAAGTTGAAACGTACTTGTAGGTATAACCAAATAGTTTCGCATAGCATAACGCGAAATAATATTATGGCTTTTGCTATACTATTTTGCAAACTCAACAAATTACAGCTGACAAATTACAGTGGAAGAGTATAAAAATGATATTTTTACTGAAGAATTTTATCGACAGGCTTACGCAAATTATTAATTTTTCCATTTATCACAAAAAAATCGATGTCTTAATATGTTTAATAAGTCACCACAATAAATGGTAAAACTCATACCACGAAATCTTTCCACTTCGGTCAGATGGGCAGAATGGTACTTTGATTATAAATACTACCATCATTTCTTTTATCAGACTTATGGGATGAACAATAGAGACCTTCCAAAAGTTGGAGAATACATTATTTCGAAAACTCACCTTGGTAAACCTTATCATCAAAAAGTGTTAAAAGACTTTGGCAATATGACGAATAGATTGCAAACTGAATAAAACTGAAGGCTTCTGATTCGTACAATTGAAAAAAACTAAAGAGCTTCCTTTCTGAAAAGAAGAACACCTAGGTCGGTAACGAATTTAATTCTATTTACCGTATCATAATATAAGAAAACGAGAGACCAAGGGCGAGCGTGGGCAAATTCAAAAACAAATTTTTGCTTTTTGATCAGTTTTGAATTCTTATTTAAGTATTGCTTAATAAACAAAATGGCTTCTTTGTGATACTCTTGCCGTTCTAAATAAATAAAAGGTAGAATCAAAGAACTTCCAAATCACATACGACAAAAAGTTAAGGTAGCATTCCCCTGGAGGGAAAAAGTTTCAATTTATTTAGGTTTTCAATGGGGTTTTCACTGAAAAATTTTACGGTCATGGGATAAACAACAGAGATTATGGCTCGTAGAGTGAACCTCTCGAACAAATTCCAAATGTCTGGTACATAAAACTCTCCCATTAGGATCTACTATATCTTATGTAGTTTTTGCGCCGATTTTTCCCGGTGAACCAGTTTTCTAATTTGTCATGGCTATCGATAAAGATCGGTTCCTTACCAAGTTAAATTTTTATTTCGATGCCAAATATGATAACGGGGTTATAACTGGTTTTCCATTGGCACTTAACATTTTTGAACTTTCACTGTGAATACAACTTTACGCAAGTAATAACCAAACAATCAGTGTCAAAACTGCACTTTCATTATCGTTTGGTTTAATTATCGTCCTAGTAGACAAGCAATTCGTAGTCTAGTGAAAACTTTGAGTCTTAATATTTACTGCTTCCCGTGCTAGAAAGACAACAGGTTGGTCGAAGTGCCGAGAATATTTAGTCTATTGCAAATGAACCACTTCCATCGATAGTTTATATGAATGGGTTGTGTTTTATGGAGCTGCTTTAAATGTTGTAAACAGATTCCATTATTATCTAGTTGAGATTGAGCCAAAATTATATTTTCATTAAAATAAAAGCCAATTTCAACGTTACCTCTGGAACAAATGCGACTATTTATGATGCAATAATATTATTCATGCACCTTATGTTGAACAAACCGCACATAATACAATAATAGTGAAAATGTATTAGCAACAATCCCAACAGGTATACGGTTCTTTTATGCTTTAGTGGAAACTAGAAATAACAAGAAGGAAATTGAAAAATAGAAAAATAATATTTTTCTTTATCCCGAATTCGTTTCTACCCTCGACGGATGATGAATATTTTTTTTGTATATCTCTGGCAAAACAATATAATGGAATTCTGTCTTCTTGTCTATCTATCTATTCTAATATAAGCTGCAAATTAAAAAAAAAAAAAGTATAAAACCATGTGACAAGTTAGCTTCCACTACTATATGCTATTCGAATAATACTTCCCAACATGAACAATATTTTAAATTCATTTTCCACAATTTCTTCCGTTTCAAATTAATTTCACAACAATTTTTTTGTCATTCTCTCTCTGCGAATTCCCGTTTATTACGACAAATGAAAATGACAAAGGATAATCATAAAAATGATAATAATGAAAATCCAGATACACACAGACATACACACATCGACTTGCTAGGGAGAAAATTGCTTGTTCCTATATTCTGCTGGATGTACCGCGATTTAAACAAACTTTACAAACGCGGATAGAACAGAACCGGATCAAAAAAAGGATGGAAGATATGAAATGATAATTAAAAAATGTTGAACTCAAGAAACGCGACAATTGTGGAAGTAAATGTACCAGAATTAAAATGTACTAAATTAAATAGAAAATGAAATTAACTGAAAGCTCATAAAAAACTACTGTATGTTGTATAATAGAGATATACGATTATATGTTTGGATGTGCTTTAACACAATAACGTAAAGCCATAAAACAATTTAATGTTGCGTTTATTTAATCGGAAAGTTATGGTGAAGAAAAGCTTTTTTTTATTACTTTGCCGATTCAGTTTAAAAGTGAATTATATGACTTTGAGGTGATTCATTTTGTTCTGTTACTGTTGTTGGATGTGACTTTTACTAAAAAACTTATATTATTTTATCTCAATCACTGGATACAGTTTAAGTTTTAATTATTTCAACTAACTCAGTTGGACATTATGACGAAAGTTTTCAAAACTTTTTTTGACCTCAAATGTTCACAATGTTTTTATAATGTAATATTTCATCAACAACAATCTGATTGATTGATTGATTGATAGGACTGTAGGACCAAGCGCTAGGCAAGATTCCCGGATAACGCCGGGCCTATTCCTACAGCCGTTTACATAAAACAATAGGTAAGGATGGGAAGGTATGTTAGTAAGGAGAGAACGACCCGGTTACAGACACCTGGCAAATCGTTTACTAAACTACTGTTATCAGACAATCACAAGACAATCACAATTCTAATCTACTAATCTGCAATCGCCAATCAGCATTCTCGGTCCGCATCACCTATCTGCTCTGCTGTATTTTGAATAAGATTAAAACTAAATTAAAATTAAAATTCTAAAATACACTTATTAGTTAGTCGCTCAGGAATCTGTAACTAATTAATATTATTATCGGTTAATTAATTAATTTTATTATTTATTTCAACTCCCGCCCGCACAAGTAACCTAATTAAAACATAAGTACAGAACTCTGAAAGAAAATTTATTAACTTATGGCTCAGGTATCTGAAACAATTTAATTAATATGGTTAATAGGGGATGATAGTTTAAGCCATCCATTACGATAATGTTGCCATACTTCTGTAACATGCTTATCAGAAAAACAAATCACACTAAGCGACAATCTTCAGCAGAACCATTTTCCTGTTACATAATAATTAAAATAATATAAATTGTTAGTAAAATCTATATCCTTTTCGCATTTACATTGGTTATTATTATTATTTGGATAGGAAGGACATTTCTTATTCCATCATATATATTTGAGTTACCTCAACAGTCGAAACTGGAGTATTTAGGTTAATTATCCTGGGGTCCTCTCATCATATGTTGCATATAAAGTTGAATCCCTAAATCTTCAGATCCACTACCATCTAACGTAAGGGGCAATATTTATTTATTTTATGACCCGACCGCATTTCATATACATACATTATGACGACCAAATGAACTGTCAATTCGTGAATAGGGTAAGTTATTTAACTGAATTAATAATTGAGTAAGTTAGCTATAACCTGCAGTTGAAGTTAGCTATAACGTATTAAAATTAAATCATCTACTCAAATTCTAAAAATAAATTTACTAGATAGGCATCTGTAACTTAATTATTATTAATTTTATTATTTAATTTAAACTCAATTCCGTACACCAATCATAGTTAAACAAAAATACAAAACTCTTATTTAATTAACTTACGGCTTCTGAATCTGTAACCATAATTAATTTAATAAGGTATGGTAGATTAAGTACACGTCAACCATTACGCTGATGATAGCATAATAGTAGATTATGTTTGTCAGAAAATCAAAATAAATCTCTGAAAACGTTTTACATTCCAAAATTATGCCACATCTGTTTTAAATAAAATAGACTTTCTTTGTAAACCCCCTCCAACTATAAACATATTAACACTTATGTAAATAATTAAAACCAAACCTTTTCCATAAATTATTATTATTATTCTTATATTAATGGTCGTGATCAAGGATGTCACTTTTCTACCAACGTAGTAGATCCGCTGCGAACTTTACCGTTCAATAATCAAAAAAGAACAACTGATATTAACTTGCAAAAAGCACCATTAAATCCAAATACAAAACTTAATACGAAGCTTAATAAATTTAAATGACGCATGGATAGCCCACAGGCACGTATGCACGACACACAGGCAATATCACAGGCAGGGTTGCCACATACATGCAGAAAGTATGAAGCAGAAGCACCCCAAAAGTGGAGGAAATCGACGCCCCCGGAGCGAACCCCATTCAAGCAAACCAAACACGATCCAAACTCCACATTCCACCAAACATACATCTATTTGTAATAAACAAACTCTAACACGAGAACCCAATTGTAAGCATCCAAACTAAAAATTCATTCAAAGCACACTCAACAGAGGAACACCAACCTACAGATAAATAAAATTGCAGACCTATCTCAACTGGCATCCAACAAATAGGAATCCAGCCAAACATCCCACATTCCGGCCAATCCTCCAGCCTCTTCGCGTCCAAAATCCCACATGGCAACAGAGGCTCATAGCCGCGACCGCAACTAGGTCAACCCTCATGCCCGTCCCGATCAAATCCAGCCCCGAAACCCCCTCCCCCTCAACCACAGCAGTACCATGAGGCAAGGAACAAATTACCAGCATGCAGCTAACAATACCTACAAAACCGCTTCCTCCAAGACACTCCTGCACAACCCACCTCACTCCAGAATCGCACGACATCCTCCAAAAATCCAACCGAAACAACAAAAGATCCCAACACTCTACAAAATTGAATGCTTTCAAACCACCACTGCAAAACTGCAACAATCCCGCCAACACCCAAACATTCTTATAGTTCCAACTCTCCGCCACTAAAATAAAATCCCCGCCCGACCCGTCACAAACTTCCAGACTAAATAATCCTCAACCACAATCCCAAAATATACCTCCGATAATGAAAGATACAGACTCATGTTCTGCATCAAATTTAAACAATCCTGTCTTACAAAATCCCTGAGGTTGTGTACACTTTCCTTATTACTTATGTGTCACACACATGCACTCTTGTGCTGTACACACGTTACCTCAACTTACTCAATTTCGCACTCAAATCCGACTTCATATGAAATGATATGAATGTAGCCCCTCGAAGACAACACCAACTATTCCTCCTTTAAAATGTAGCAAGTTTGAATAAGCGGCTACTGAACCCATAAACAGTAACAATCGAAGCAGATCCGCCACATCTACAGTAAAGTGACACCCCGAACGTAGGCATACAATTGATCTAAAACTCCCCAAAACAAGGACACTCAAACCCGATACAAGACACACATTCACCATCACCGGAAATGCACCCCGGGACTACGGCCGAAAGCCATTCAATCCCAAAACCCACGGCCAATTCAAGCGCAGACCCGATTCCAACGACGAAAAATTAAAACCATCAACACTCAAATGTCAACGAGCCTGCAACAACTCCCCAATCGTCGCCTAGAATCACTAGACAATCAATCCTGCAGTTCAATAGGAATCCCCGATACCGCGGCTAGTTTCGGTGGACGCCACCAGACTCCAGACCGAGCCGAAACCGAACAAGAACATGATGAAGGAACCAACCTCGATCGATACCTGAACTACACGCTAGCTATTCGCTCCGCACCCCTCAGCACATCTTCAGCTTCCAAAACTAAACCCAACTAAGACAAACATAAAAATCAATCCAACCACGGCAACGGCCGACAACCCCCGCTCACATATGAAACTTCAAACACGAATAAAATCTACTGGGAACCAGAAAATCAACCCCCGCTTACATATGAAACTAAAAACACGAATAAAATCTACTGGAAACGAGAAGATTCACCATAACATCATAAAGTACTCAGACAAATAGCCGTCAAACATCAACCGAACCAAGTCCACACCTCCAATCCAGATCAATGTCCCGCTATACAGGTAAAAGTCCCGCTACAGAAAATATCCCGAACACACCCACAATTCAAACGCCCACAACTGAACCACTCTTGCCAAACTCCATCCACCACCAACAAATATATATTCAATTAATTTCCGAATCCCTACCGTGCCTGCTCTACCTACTCGGAACCCACTCCAAAATATGTCAATCCACTTCTCACCACAAAGTGCCTCGGCTCCACAGCCCCCACTTACAAGTCCCCTCACTGGTCGTATAAAAACTGACCCTTCGACCATTAATCTATACATGGCACTGAATTAAAATCCTAATGGCATTACAACCAAAAACTTAATTTAAATTCTCAATGATTATATACAAGAACATTACATGCAAACCCATCAAATAGCAAAACCAGAAACCAGTAATTAATGTAAGCCACTGTATGTATTTATATATTATATTATATATACACAAATTTAAACAAGATCAAACCTGTATACATTGCCCGTATACGCATTGTAATATTATTGATCTATATAAATATATAAAACAAAAGGGAAGGGAAATACATAGTCAAATATTTAAAAAAAATTTTTTGACTAATGCAACTAAGAAAACAAAAACAAAATAACGTGCTATATAAAAATTTAACAAAAATTTATATGCAATCGTTTTCAAGGACATCAAAATTTTGACTATAGAATGTGAATTTGTTTTCCACAACTGATGTATATACAAAAAGACACAAATACACATACCGTTTGAACGCGTTAAAATTCAAAACTCTCCAAAAATCCCCTCCACTGTATGCCCCGATAAATATATACATTATGAATTATGAATATACACAAAACAAAACACAAAAATCACTCAGAGGAGAGAGTAATATATGAAGATCGAATTGGTTCGTCAAACGAAACAAAACAAAAACACACATGTCGCATTCAATCGTGTGCAACGGAAAATTGTGTGTGTGTGATATTGCAATTGATGTATATAACTATGTACCAATACCATTACTGGCAATGTATACACGATGCAAACTGACACACACAAATACGATACATGTACATCACCATAATATATAAACACTAAAACCTAAATATATAATGCAATATATAACATAGTAAGCATTTTTGCAGCGAAAATCGTAACAGTTTATTTTATATAAATGCAGTTATAGTTAACGATCTTATCGGCAATGAAATGATTTGGGTTATTTTTGGGACCCGTCTTGAAACACGGACCAAGGAGTCTAGTATATGTGCGAGTCATATATACTGTGACCCGAAAGATGGTGAACTATACCTGATCAGGTCGAAGTCAGGGGAAACCCTGATGTAGGATCGTAGCAATTCTGACGTGCAAATCGATTGTCAGAATTGGGTATAGGGACGAAAGGCCAATCGAACCATCTAGTAGCTGGTTCCCTTCGAAATTTCCCTCAGGATAGCTGGTGCATTTAATATTTGGGAAAATACTCTTATCTGGTTAAGCGAATGATTAGAGGAATTGGGGCCGAAATGACCTCAACCATTCTCAAACTTTAAATGGATAAGATTCTCGACTTTCTTCAATGAATAAATTAGAAACTTAAATTGCATAAATTATTTCAAAACAGTCGAAGAGAGAAGCTTGTGTAGGATTGTTTTCTCAGAAAACTAAACTTAGTGTCATAAATTATTCAAGAGTTATACAACTTTTTAATTGCCTAATGCGGTTGAAGATTTGTTTGATTTCCAGACTTTAAACGTACTGTCACGATTATATAATGAGACAGTATATTAAACCACGGTATGGCTTAATTTTGATGATCTTAACATACTGCTTCCCCGCATACAAAATATACTTATACGACGCGCATTCAGATTTGATGCAGTTAGCAACCATTCTTAAAGATTGAAGACAGTATTTGCTTTGATTCCAAAAAACATTGCTTTGGTATTTTATACTGATGCTGAACCTAAGGTCAATAACTTGCTCTTTGATCAATAACTAGATCTTACAAGTCAATTATAATTTGGTTCAGTTGCTATATAACCACAAATTGCAAAATGATTCGATTTCCATACGTGTCACCGACTTCATTCTTTTTATATATCTAAATGCCATTAACCTTTTCTCAGTCAAAGTAAAGCTATTGCAAACTTAAGCCATAATAAAGTGTTAGTGTGCTTTTTGTTAGTACTGTACGTCAGTAATTGCAATGATGAAGTCATCTGAAGTGTTTGTCTATGGTATAACTAGTCTTTCCACAATTTGATAGATATTAAATTTGTTGCTATTATAAATAAAAACTTTTATTTTGTTTGGTCCGCTGATAGCTTCCATCTTCAAACACACATGCTTACGTTTGGCCACTGTAGCATTGCTGACTGCTCCACCTTTCTTCGTTTTTTGACGATTTTTTTGACATTTGTTTTCAAATGTTGCTGAATACGAGACGTGTTTTGCAGTGTTATATGAATCTGATAAATTACAATTTTAAAGATTTATTGGAGAAATAAGCTTTATGGTAGCCCTCTTTTGGTTAACGTTAACTATCTCATGAAAGCTTACTAAATCAGAGCTTAATTATTAAATAAGTTTTTTTATATTTCCAGGTATGCGTTGAACAACAAATGAATACATATTGAACTTTCGAGAACGTCTGGTGAGCGATTAACAAAACAAAAACATTTTAATATGTACTTGAGATAACAGACTAAAGTATTTTTTCCAGAGCTTTAGATATACTTTATTTTCAGATCCATTAAACAGCTCAAATCTATATAGATTCTAAAACAAACAATTATTCAACAACATATATAATCTCTAGATATATCTTGGTAATACATCTTGATTTAAAATATTGATGTTGAGCTTTTTTATGTACCTCCCAGTTAATAAAAGATTAAATGATAATTTGACCTTGCCTTTCGAAATATACGTATACTAAAGATGTATAATCTCATTCAAAGAAATCATCGAATGGAATTTTATAACGTTTTCAGGTAGGTATATATAGCAAGATCGTTTCTCTAGATGGTTCCTAATTTTCTGTGAAATGTGGTTGATAATGTGGGTATAAAATTCTAGGGAATACGATTATTACGTGAACGAGATTTTTTACCTTCAAACAAATTAAATCGTACAGTAAAGGCTATTATATTCTGCCCTCGTATATAGTATATTTACGAGATAAACACTTATATATAATCATCCGTAATCAACATACAAAGTAGCATAAATCCTTTAAAATCTATTCAACCGTAAAAATAATCATTTCCCTCGTTTTGTTGCTGGTGTTTTTTGTAATATTATTGTACACTTAACATAATACTTAACTAATTAAGCAAAATATTTACGTAAATACACTCTCCTCTCTCGGTTGTGTTTCAGAAACATCATTTACAAAACAGCACTTGAACGATAAAAACATAAAAGGGGAATAAAATTCATCTCATCTCAGTTTTTCATGTTAAGATGAACCGAAAAGTATCATCAACCAATGTACAACAAAGAACGAAGTAAAACTCATTTTCCATCAACTCAACACACATACAGAAAAAAAAACCAATCTGAAGTGATTTAGGTTTTTTGTTCGGTACAACGAAAGGTTTGGTAAAATCATTTATGCCAAATTGTTTTTTTAAGGTTGATTTCAAACAAAAATAAAAAGTTACAAACAGGCACTTTCAAACCTCAAAATAATTTGTTGTTTTTTCGATTCGACCAAAAATATTTTAACAAAATAAGTTTCTTGTGAGGATTGGAACATTTTTAATGCAGTTGTCTGTTTTTTGAACCCTCGTTAATATTTTTGTTCTTAATTTGGTTGGTTTATGTTTGAAAAGCAATGAGTATGCCATGAAGATAGCCATCATAATGTCGAGACAGTTCTCACACAAGGAGTCTCGAATTATTCCTAAGGGTTTGTTTCTTGGTACGTACCTCTGCTTAAAACTATTCAATACTAACAGAATTGTTAATTTGGATCCGTTAACTAACAGAATTGTTAATTTGGATAAGTTTAAGTCAGATTTCGCTTTGGTGAATAATTCGGCCATCATGACGTACTAATAGAATGTTGGGAGACCTTGACCAGCTTAAAAGCTGTATATTGGTTTTGCAAAGAATTGCAAACAGTTTTACTGGCTGTCACCGTACAATTTTTCACTATAGTGATCGCGACTTTAAAAGCTTCAATAACAGAGCGGGTGAGTACTTTTAATTTTGACTAAAACACCATACAATATGGACCGTATCTGTTCTCTTAAATCATGCGTGGCATAAGGTTTCACATTCTGAACCGTGCAATGATTGATAATAGTCACTAAAAGAACTTTATTCGATTTAGAAAGTTTTGGGTCATCCATTGATCTCTCGATTGATAGGCAATCGAGAGAGGACTATTGAAGTGGAAATAATTTGTCATGAACCGTATCAACTTCTGGTAAAAATGATTTGAAAATTAGTCAATGCCCAAAAATCAGAAAGAAATTGTTCCATGCCTATATACACCATAGTCGAAAAGCGTGATCTTAGTGATCCAGCGTAATCCATAACGAAGACAGGTGATTGTAGTGAAATTTTTCTTTTATGCATCCCGTCCTGTTGGAAAACTAGGTTCGTTTCCCGCCTCCAAACAAAACAAATTCAAACGCATATTTTAAAAAACGACATGGATAACTTTTATCATAGGTTTTAAAGCGAGTTGCTTGCTGTAAATTTGAATGTGCTTTATTTCGAAGTTGTTCCTTGTATCTTGTAATCTACTAGGCCGGTTTCGATCTGATGCTGATGACGTTATCATCATCAGATTGGGCAAAGTTCTGGTTCAAATAATCCGAACCAGCGTTATTGGTATCATTTACACCACAAAGCTCACAAGTGTATTAAACCTTGTGCCTATAAGCCCCAAACAGGTAGTGATCCAAAAAAACTTGTAGATCCCCTGGTCGAGTCGGCTGCACTCTCGACCTTAAATAACAGCCGCCTCTTTATTCATGACGTAATAAACAACCTGACTTTTCTTATAGACACGGGAGCTGACCTTTCGGTTCTCCCTGTCCGACGTTTTTCCACGTCGAAATTTTTAAATTTAAAATCACACGATCTAGTGTTAGCAGCCGCCAATGGTGCCAAAAATTAAAACCTATGGAACTAAATTGCTCCAGGTGAATATCGGACTTAGACGTAATTTCACGCTTGCATTTGTTTTGGCAGCAGTGAATCGTCCGATTATTGGCGCTGACTTTTTAAGTAAATTTGGCCTTTAGCGAAAACGGCTTATTGATCCAGCGACTCAGCTGTCAATACATGCCACTACGGTGCGTGTTAATACTTCCACACCGATTTTTTACGCAATCGACAATGGATATGTCACGCTTTTGTAGAAATTTCCTTCACTAACAGTGGAGCCTAATTATAATTCACCAGTTTTTCATTCCGTGATACATCATATTGTTACTGAAAGGCATTTACCAGCATCGAGACCACGAAGGCTATAGTTCCGATTCGCCATAAAGCTGCCAAATTAGAGTTTCAGCATATGGTAGATTTAGGGATTTGCCAGCCATCGGCATCCCCAGTTTCTTGTATGTTACATATGGTCAAGAAGAAAGATAACGATTGGAGATCATGTGGTGATTATCGTATATTGAATACGGTTACTATTCTAGACCGCTATCCGATACCCCACATTCAAAACTTTTCCATGAATTTACATGGAAATAATATTTTCTTCAAAATCGATTTAATTAGAGCTTATCATCTTATTCCCGTAGCTCCTGAAGACGTTCATAAGACGGCTATAACCACACCTTTTGGTCTTTTCGAATTAACGCGAATGCCTTTCGGACTTCGAAATACCGCGCAAACGTTTCAGCGCTTTATTAACGAAGTCATACGAGATTTGGACTTCGTATTCGTCTATATTGACGATATTCTTGTAGCTTCACTTAACGAGGAGCAATATAAACTCCATTTGGAAACGCTATATAAACGATTAGCAGAGTTTGATGTTCGAATCAACAGCACAAAATGTGTTTTTGGAGTTACAACTCTTGATTTCCTCAGCCACAAGATTACTCCTAATGGTATTCTGCCTTCACCAGAACGAATTAATGCCATTAAGGAATGTTATGTGGCGTTCTTGAGCAACTCCAACAAATACAAATAAATTATCTCACGCCACAATTAATTAATAAAAATATTTCGAGTTAAGTTCTTGTAATTCACTAGTACTGTCGCGTCACAACTAAACATATATATATATATACGAATCGCACAGTATGAACATTTCATCAGGCATATGTTACCGTACATGATGTTGGAATTGCTCAAGAACGCCACATAACTCCCCCGAAAGTGAATTCCTCCCTCCGAAAGATGATTATGGAATATCTGTGTCGTAAATGGTTGGGGTGCCTTTAATTCGCCCGCTTAGTAAGTAAAGGCTAGTGTTGCAACATGAAACGAACCTGACTGCATGCTTAGTAATCTTTCGATTAAATTTATGAGCTGCTCATTAAGAATAGATGGCTTCCTATCTATACTTCAGAATTTTGGCAGTCGGAACAATTCAAGTTAGTTCAAGAATTTATTCAGTTTCTTCAATGGTGCTTTTTGACATTCATAATTTATTATCAGTAGTTGACTGATCCTGAAAATATATAAACAATTTTCATACTTTCCAAAATAAAATGGGAAGACTTGTACCGAGCTTTTGTACGATTTCTAATGTTTGTGCTCCTGAGACGTTGACTTCCTCCAACTATTCCATTAATATGGTTCTATTTGCATTTTACGAGATAAAGATTTCGCTATGAATTGTATACTACCCGAAAGATTAGTCCCTTCCCCCCAATTTTAATGTTAATTGCTCGGGTAGTGTAGCTAAGTTGGTAACAAAACAAATAATGCGTAGTTAGCTTTTGATCATTGCTTAACATTTTGAGTGAATATTCCGTTGTAAAGGAGAGTATTTGGTTAGACTTTTGGGGTAGGTAATGATACGAATGATAGGATATGGATATTGGAGAGGATATCAAGGTCCACCTTGCCGCTGGCAATCGGGCTTTGTATCCTCTACGTCCACTGCTGAAATCAAAATATCTTGCAAATACGGATAAGCTGAAACTGTACAGAGTGTTGATCAGACCTGTTGTCATGTATGGATGTGAGAGTTGGATCTTGACGGATGAGTACGAAAGATGGCTTCTAACATTCGAGAGAAGAATCATGCGTGTGATATATGGTCCAAAACGCGACATCGATGGCACTTACCGAGCTCTTTTCAATCACGAGATCAGGAATTTAATGCAAATTCCTGATATCGTGCATGAAATTAAAGGACAGCGAGTACGCTGGCTCGGACACGTTCTGCGTGCTGATCCGAACCAAATGATACAGCGAACCTTTAAGGGAGATCCGCCTTTCGGTAGGCGAAGAGGTCGCTGTCGGCGACGATGGCTCCACGGCGTAGAGAGCGATCTGGCATCTTCAAACTGCCTACAACGGTTTGAAGAGCTGGCTCGTGATCGAAACCGATGGAGTCAAATTGTTGACACGGTATGGGCCGATAATGGCCTGTAAAAACCGTTAAAAAAAAAAAAAAAAAAATGATACGGGTTGAAAAGGCTTAATATGAGGCAAAGCTGTTCAACAACAATAGTCAAGCATAATTAATTTTACTAAAAGATTTAAAGATAGTGTAATAATTTCTTTCTTATCAATAACCATCAAAATTTGACTCCTTTGAGTATGTTTAGATCATTATCACTGTGTACGGTGGTAACAGATTGTATCATATCGTTTATAATTATTACTCGATTAATTGTCACGGACAGATAATCTTAGATTCCCACTTTCTGCATTATTTTCCATTCAATAAATTCTAATTTGTCGTTGAATTTATCTGTATAAACTGTCAACTTAATTTATTACAAAAAAAAAGTTTTATTTCAGACATTTGTATAAAAAGGATTCATTGACAAAACAATTAAAAGCACGCTCGCCTATTATTTTGCTGATGCCACAATTTAACCATTATTGTCGCAAAAATGAAATAAAAATATTGGCATGACAGTCGACACACCATCTTCGTTCATTAATTTTCTAAACCGAGACATAGAACAAAATATTTAATTATCACCCGAAATACCAAAAAAAAAAAAATAAAACACCAACCCCAGATCCAACAATTTTTGCTAGCCGTAAGCATTTTGCTTATGATTACATTATAGTTTGAGCTTTTTGTACACATAAATTTTCCTATATACGTAGAACAACTGTCGATTGTCTGTCTATCTAACGAAAGAATAAAAAAAAGCTCGTACACTTTATTGTCTGTTTATTCTACCACGTTTCTCTACATGTATATATATAGATATGTATTCGAGCTTTTTGTATATATGTATAAACTATTAATTGTTGTTGTTGCTTTTATACATGTACAACAATATATTAATTGTTATCTATATAATTTTTGTTAGCTTTGGTTCATGTTGTAAATTGTATTTCATTGGGAACAAAAAAAAAGTTTTCCTATTCATCTTGTATATACGAAACAGCAACACTGTGTATACGTATACACAGGAAAGCACAAAAAGCTGTATAATATCTGATGAGTTTGTAAAAATATGAACAAAATATAATAAAACATGGTTTAGACATTCCCGTAATGGATGTAATCCTACATGTGAGTGTGTGTGTGTATACACAGCGTACACACATATAATATCGTAAGTGGTTACGGAATGAGTTGTCGATTATTTTTTATCTCGTTATTTTCGGAAAAATGTGTATTACTCATAAATGTATCAGAAGACGTATGTATATAATCATATAGATATACGCGGCGATGATGAATGGCATAGTGGCAATGTTCTATTGATCGGAGAGGTTAATGATCAATGAATTAAATTTGTTTTTTTTTATCGTGTATAACAACGTCTTTTGATTAAAGGGCTAGATTAAAGATGTTCTTAGCGTATCTTAATAATTATGATGTTTGATACTGTATTATATGGTTTGCATGATAATGCTGCAGATCATCATTAGTCATGTGGATTTGAAAAATTTGCAAAACCGCGATATTTCACACTCATTTCATATTTCAAATGAGATACACAGATGGATGTGGTTTAATATAATGAATGTGTAAACAAACGTGTCTACCAGGATTATGCTGTAATAATTTGGTAACCGAATGAGTTTGTTGGCGGTGGAAACGATTTATGATAAGCAGATTATTTCTCGCACGAGCATTAGGGATAGAAATAAACAATCTTTAAGCGTCCATATTTGTAAGGTGTTAAGAACGGCTAACTGTATTGGTTTGGTAACATAAAAAGACTTATCATGAGTTATGCTTTCTTAAGCTTAAAGTCATGAGTTCAATATATTTGCGATATTCTGAAATCGTTGTTGCATAATTCTTGTACCATTTACCAAATCGTATTAAACCTAAAGTATTAATGTTCTTGATCGTCTCAAGTTGATAAAATATATACCAATCGATTGTGATAAAATTGATAATATCAATTGGTTTGGTTTATACTTTATATTATATCCAAGGTTTATCCAAGGCAAATGATTCTAGTTCTAATCAGTAACAATCTAAAAATAATTTAAACCAACACAAAAAATCTTAATAAATCGGCTCAACAAAATCTTACCAATCGATCGAACTCGGCATGCTCCAATTTATCAAAATCATGATTCAGCTTTTATTTTAAATCATCTCAGTACACTCACATCGTTATAATCCCTCATTTAGATTATAGTATTAGGTGCGATTAATTTAACCCCGATACATACTCTGTGGTCTGAATGAAGTGATTGGCCTCTTGATATCAAGAAAAAGTAGATTATAGTGAAAAAGGTCATGATAATGATAAGAAGAAAAATTGAGTTTTGAAATGAGATGGTTGTAAGGCTTCAAAGTAGGGTAGTGTACATAAGAATGCTGGACCACAATCCGCTCCCAACAATATTACTGCGAGCATAAATATGGAGAAAAATGCAATAAGGGAATGAATGAAGATACCGGTAAAATTATGTTTAAGGAATCCGAACAGCAGTTTTCGGAGCATATTATGATTTATACATAATATGCTAGTGTGAATGATAATGGAGACATCGACAGATCGAAGAGAATTGAATAGCATGAATGGAATCAGATGAATCTGTAGAGAAAATTGGAGTGTGAATATAACGATAAATGTTATTAATAAAAGCAAAGAAGTAACGAGAGTAATGCGCCATTCCTTTGAAAACCCCGTTCTACTAGGAACTGAAAAAGATTTACGAATGTTAAGAATAATCGACAGAATCAGACTGAATCATTAAAATTGGAATGAATTCTTGTGGAATAGTCGATTTAGTGAGGACAAGGATTACGTGTTTTGTGACAAGGTGGAGAATGCTGAAGAACTTATATTGATGTGTCCGAAATACAATAAAATATAATAATTTAAGATCAACAGCAAGATGTAGATGGTGAATACTCGGTTTTCTACTGGTTGTATAAAAAAAGACAAAGTGTAAATTTTCAAAGTGTTAACTAGACCTGTGGTGACATGGCTGTCTATTTTTGGAGCTAAGCCGTAAATTAAAAAATTATAAAAAAATAAATTGTTTTGAAAATATGACGGAATAAATGAACGCTTCGAATTCTTACCATTAATCCAGATGAAGAATGTAACCCCCATGTACTACTAGACATCTAAATCGGATTTGACACATAAATAAGATGCCCTAATGCAAAAAGGATCCAGAAAGTCAAAATGCGGGTCATGTTGCCATTAACTCGAAGCAATTTCACCCGTACACATTTGAAATGTGGAATGAACTCTCAGGGTTCTAACTATATAAGGTTCATTGTGCTACGTACAACAGTGATTGATTCGATGTGTAACACTCATTGATCCGAATTTTCTATCCATCAAACACACGGTAACCGATTCCTAATCAATACAAAATTATTAAAAGTGCGGCAAACATCATCATACGCTACTGCATGATTGTCGTGTCGGTCCGAGGTCCTAAGTAAATTCAAGTACAAACCAACAGGGATGTTAATCAAGTGGCAACACTAGAAATCCAATAAAATTTGCATAGATTCTGGCTCGTAGGCTAGTTTTATATAGTAAGTAAAAAATAATCACCCCCTTGGTAAAGTTAAGGCTTGTAGATCCATTACTAGTAAAAGTGGGAGGGATCAGTAGCACAATTCAAATATAAAATCCTCAACTCGTAGCACAGAACACGATCTTCGGTTGGCTCATAACTGGCATTCAAATATAAAATCCTCAACTCGTAGCACAGAACACGATCTTCGGTTGGGTCATATGGCATTAATTATATTCTAATCAAATCATACAAGTCGTCTGGCTGCAAAATTAAAATTCAATTTTTATCGACCAAACTTTCGTTATTCTGGAAAGTATCTACTCGAAGGCCGATATTTTCCGATGAAGAATTACTCTGTCACAACCACTTCTTGGAGAATAAATTGAAATAAGTGTATTGTGCCGTCCCGCGTTGGTTGTGATTTGGGTAGACAACTATAAAGAACTCGAAGTTGGGCGCCAGTCTACCAGCACGTATGTCCGGCTTTGCTCTGGTATATGAGCGAGTGGACTCGGGCGAGGTATCCGAAAATACCACCATAAAAGCCACCAAGCAACTTGAGTTATAACAAGACGATTGTGTGGATAAGAAGGATAATTTGGGATCGGGAGTGGGAATAAGGGGAAGCTAGGTTAAGGTATAAGACTCACCCGTATTGCAGTGCTGCGTGCACTTTTCTGCTGACACGTTAATCTGTGTAGTCCATAAACGTTTTATTATCCTCTTCTATAATAAAACGTTTCCTCGCTATTGTCGCACTCAACACAAAATTCACAAGTTTTTAGACTATTACAGTCTTCTTTTTCTTTTTTACAACACTTTCAGTGTTAACACCAACAACAAAATAACGCAAATAAATGTGCACCTCCAGCGAAAAAAAACACCAAAACTGAAACGTTTTAAATTTACATTTATTGTATCAAGTACACTTATATATTAAGACTATCAATAGAAAAAAATCATACAACAGTTTGGGAGCGGAAATATTTTCTCACCGTCTATCTTTCTATTTTTTTTTCTTTTTGTTACTATTCTCATAGTTTGGTTTTTCCTCGCCGTCACCTTTGACGGTCCAAATTATACTGACCCTCCTCAGTTATTTTTTTGCTGACCATCACGGCTCTTGTTTTTCCCCCTGGTTGGTGTTCCGCGAATCTCCATTTTCAGCAACTCGAGATTTTCGCAACATTTCTGTTCGGCAGCCGAACCCATATCTGCCATCTATTTCTGTTTTTTTTAAATTTTATTTACGAAGTATGCGCTCCGCCGGAATCGTGACTATTTATTTTCTCCCTGTTTCTGGTGCCTCTCTTGGTGGTTTCTCGCATCATTTTTTTCATGGAAATGACAAAAAAAGGTGAGCCCAGTGTGGCGGGAGCGTAAAGTCTTAGGTGATGGATGAGGGCATTGATTGGATGTGAGAACTAAGTAAAACGAAATATACTACAATTCGAGCTTGCTTGGTGGCTTTGTCTAACCGATTAGGCATACCCTACAAAGCAACGCTACATAAGCTGGATTGTAAAACTTTAAAATATTATTTTGCATTTGGTTGGATGAACTAAAACACGACTTTTTCATTTGTTTGAGTCTTAAGTGATGAAACTTTATTGTACTTAATATCCGTTTCGCCCAGGACCCACAGTCACCATACAATTTCTTCCGTAACGCTATATATTCCACCACTACCAATCAAATAATAAATCATATAGCTGACATTATAAATAAAAGTCGTATAATTAAACCAAACTAGAAATAGTTAATTTGACCTGAACTCTATTAAACCGATAACAAAAAAACTTTAATACACATATACACAATGCTCGAGTAATTACCACCCATAAAGACCTAATAAGTGTTTCAAGTCACACAAATTCAATCAATTTTTCCTTTCAAAAGTAGAAAAAAAATTTTTTTTTAATTTTCCTATCGTGTGAACAAAACCATAAATTTCATCTAAATTATTACTGGGTATAAGTCATAACTGTTTTACATTTACTATACTGTAATAACCATAAATTATGTTGTGCGCGGTTTGGTACATAATTAGAGTATTAGAGAGGTGATAAAAACGTGATTTTAAAAAACGATATCACTATATGGCGGGCGTGCACACTAATCCGGTAGCATCCATAAACATACTTAAATTTATTTACAGTGCACGCAATTTTGGGACACAATGGACATAATATTTAATTTGGTCAATTTTATACACAATTTAATTAAATTAAAATTATAAAATTATATTTGTGAAAGCAATCAGACCAGTAATTTTTTTTTGCGTTTTTTGTCGGTCTGTCACATTCACACTATAAATGTATGATTTTTATTATTGTGAAAATTAAAATTAAATCATAAAAAATATAATTTAATTTTTATTGCTGTTGCTTGGGCACCCCGTATAACTGTATGCAAATATTGGGGCAACACAATGTGTGCTCGTCATATATGTAATTTGAGTTGTGCGGTTAAATCGTTTATCGTCGAATTCGCGTGACTTAAACAATAAATTCAATTTTGTCGATTAAAATTTCGTTATTTGTTTATAATTTTATTTGACACAATATTTTATTATATTTATGAATTGTCGTCAATTTGTGATGATGTGTGCTCGTATAAAGTCGTTTACGCCAACCATGTATATATACGGTGTGTATACGGCCTGGTGAGCGATCGATTTTCTGTCCTCGTTAAATTTTTCAATCTGTGTACTTTCGTGATTATATAAAACGCGCAAAAGTTTCAATTCTGTGAAAATGAATAAAACAAAGCACAAAAAATCCTTTTATTTCTGTTTCGCAACAAAAGCTTTCGCCTTATAAATAAATTATTGAATTAATTCGAGGAAAATATAATAAAACTGTCGAACAAAATAATAATTTTTTATTTGTTATATTTTCTTTTTAATTATTTTCCAAATAATTTTCACTTAGTTGGGTATCAAAAAAAAATGATAATAATAAATAATGCTTTTGTTGTTTAGATTTTCATTTTAGGGTGAATTTTATAAATTATTTTCCAATAAAATAAAAAATTCGGTTTTGTGCCAAATAATTCAACCTTCAGCGATCTATATGCTCAGAAGCGGATGGAAAACGCTGCAATTGAATTAACTCTGAATAAGACATTTTTAAACTATTTTCTAATATAAAATGATGAGCAGGTTCAACGTCAATTCTGCCATAATTATTTATGTTTGTTTTATCAAAAATTTAAAATTTTTATTTATAAGCACATGCATTTAAAATGTTACTGTCAGTTTATATTTCACATTTATGTTCATGATTGATGTGCTTCTACGAAATGTGTCTTAACTTTTCTCAATTTATATTACGTCGATTCGTAGAATACCGCGTTGAAATATTAAGCTTTTATTGAAACAAAAAAAGTTGAAAATTGGTCAAAGTGCGTTTATCATAGTTCAAGAAGACCAAGAGAATCTGTAACACCAAGTGATGTTGGACGATTTTGAACTAGTATTTTAAAGTTTTTCCGCTCATTAAATTGTAATTCGCTGGGACAGTTTCGTAATGATGATGACGTCATTGAATGACCATGTGACAGAAAAGATAAAAGAATATCTAATCAGACATATTCTATACCGAACTTTGTTACATTACATGCACTGTTCCGGAAGCATATGCCTGATGTATCGATATATATCTTTCCATAAAAGTGGAAGCTGCAACCAAACGGGCCAAGTTATTATCCAATAAGTTACTTTTGATTGGATATCTAGTGAAATCTAACTTCATTCGACCTGCCTTGTCAATTCAACACAAATAAGAGATATGTGCGCCCTTTAAAGGGATCTTGGATCAGTGAAACCAGTTGCAAAGCCATCTCAGAAGCTACCTGAACGTGTGGTGTGGATACCCAGACAAACAAGTCATTGAAGGCAGTTTAGAGGCTTATACCTAAACCCACTTAATGTTTTAGGCCACCAAATAAGTTTATAAAACGAGATTGTGGTACTGATAATCGAAATGTATGGCCGCAGTACACTCCATGATTTGCCAAATAACTACTTGATTTCCAGTAAACTTTACATCGTTCATTACATTTCTCTTGCTTGTGTTTTTGCCAGCTAATCTTCCGATCTAACCAAATCCCTAGATACTTAACTTATGAGCAGGGCCGCATTTACGGAAAGGCACGCTAGGCACGTGCCTAGAGCCCGTTAATTTTAAGTTGTTGAGCGGTAGGAGTTAAAAATAAAATTTATGTAAATCTATATCATAGTCTTGTTGAAATATTGAATGAACAACTTATCGGTGAATTACCGAATACATATTTTTTTCCTGTTTGGTGTTTATTTTGGTGTGTAGTGTTCATAAAATTTCTAAATAAAATCCAAGTTTTATTATAATTTATAACTATACAGGGCCTGTTAATTTCTACAGTGTTTCGAAAATCATTGGTTCTACTGTGAACTTAGATATTAATTTTAAATTAGTTGTTATTGTATCCATTTGCCATAAATATAATACAACACATGTTAATTAATAAAACTGTAAAGCAGGAAGATTATATATGTTAATATATCAAGACGTTTCCTGGTATATTTTTTAAACATTTACTTCACAATTTGACGCCCGTTATAAATATTATTTTTAATGTATTTATTTTTTTGTTTTTTGACTTCTTTCTGAGTAGAATAGAATGTCATCGTAAAAACATTTAGGCGGAAACGCAAAACGAAAATTAAAGGAAAGCCGCGATCGGCTGGAGAACAAAATGAAAAATTCACTATCGGCATATGTCATTAAAACAAAAGAAGTGGATAATGAGTGAAAAATCAAGACAGTTTAACTGAAAATGTGGCAGAAGTTAATTGTGATTTGTTGCTAGAAACTGAATTGGTAGCAGAATCACAATCTAATAATGAACATTTAGTGGAAAACTACGATGAGTT
Organism: Tipula lateralis; assembly: GCA_963932295.1. Lineage (NCBI taxonomy): Eukaryota > Metazoa > Arthropoda > Insecta > Diptera > Tipulidae > Tipula > Tipula lateralis. Next base: position 2,405,021 of record OZ010738.1, read on the forward strand.
TTCACCCGATATTGCTCGATAGCCGGAAACTATAACAACAGCAATGCAGAATTATTTTATTAAAATCAAGCCATCACTTGTTTTTGGGGACCTTAATTCATCTAAATTGGAGTGTGTCGAAGGAACGAGACAAATAAACAGGAGTTTAAATATAAGTGCATTTACTCGCATCAACAAGAATGGTAAAAAATTTCAACGTGATTGGTTTGTGTATACACAGACTAATCAAAAAGCATGACACAAGAAAAGCAACATGACACAAGGCACATGTGATTGGAAAAACATTATGCAGAATCTATCGGAACATGAGAACTCATCGGAACATATGTCATCTATTCATTCTTTAGTTTCGAGGTCGACGGAAGTGGGTCGCGTTGATTCATCTCTAATAAGAAATATTGACAGTGAACGACAATACTGGAGAGAAGTTTTAAAAAGAGTCGTGGCAACTATAAAATTCCTGGCATCCGATGCACTTTTCGCGGTTAAAATCAAAACTTCAATAAAGAGGACAGCGGAAACTACATAGGGGCGTTATAGTTTTTATCAGAATTTGATCCATTTGTTCGAACACATATTGATAAACATGCCAACCTAGGAACGGGTCATACAAATTACTGGTCATCGACCATTTGTGATGAATTTATTAAATTAATGGGTGATAGGATATAATTAAAGAAATAATTGAAACCAAATTGTTTTCTTTAATTATCGATTCCACACCAGACATTAGCCACATTGATCAGCTCACTGTAGTCATAAGGTATATCTTTCGAAGTGTAGTACATGAACGATTTCTATCTTTCATTCCTATATACATTCACATTCTGGTAAAAACTTGTTATAGAATGTTATATTAAATTTTTTAGAAAATCTAGGAATAGATATTAAGAACTGCCGTGGACAAGGCTATGATAACACTTCCAATATGTCAGGTTGATATAATGGTCTGCAAAATCTGATTAAGCAACATAGTGGGCTGCTCACTATAGTGAACAAAATTTTAAAGATGAAATAAAGCATATTTCTGATACCTACGATGATGATGTAAATATTCAAGAACTCGAGGGAGAACTTCAACATTTTAATTTAATTGCAAAATCAGAAAATTTAAATTCTGCTAATGAAAAATTAGTGTTTTTGCACAATTAGAAAATTGCATCTTCATTTCCGAATGTGGAAATAATTTTAAGGCTCTATTTAACTTTACCAATTAGCAACGCAGAGGCTGAACGTTCTTTTTCAGTACTTAAAATTATTAAAAATTATTTGCGAAGTACCATCCGAGGTGCTGAATGATTTAACTATTTATATATTGAAAAAGATAAATTAAATATAATAAACTACGAAGATATGATCAATGAATTTACAGAGTCGAAAATAAGAAAACGCGTTTAAACTATTATGTAATTTACTATATAATTCTACAATAAATGTTCAAAATTAATTATATATTTTTTTAAATTTTATGTTTAATATTACGGAAGAGGCCCGGATTTGATGGTGTGCCTTGGGCCAGATCAAGTCTTAATGTGGCCCTGCTTATAAGAGGGCGGGATGGTATGATCCCCAACTATTGGCAGAATTAAGTTATTCAGAGTCACTAGTCTTGAAGGGTCAGTTTACAGGTCTTAAATTTTTTGCCTGGTCATATTATCGGCACGGTACAGTTAATAGGTTATCTCGGGAACCCTTTTTCGTCTTTGTTTATTCTGTTATCAATTCGATTATTTATTTGAAATTTTCCGATTTGCCCATCTTCTGTTACGGATGTATTTCGGCGGTTTTATTTTATAAAACTTATCGTGCCTTTCTTTAAACACATTCAGCTATAGATAGATCAAATAATTAATCATTTTTACACAATCACTTGATGTGTTTACTAATGAGCTGTTTTTATTCACTAGCCCTTTCCACTATCACACTTTCCTTTTTTACGAGTCACTGCAATTCTGCGGGAAATATCTATATAGTATTCACACTTAAACTAGCTTATATATTCTGGTTAAGTTCTATTTATGTATTTTCTTAAAGGAAACAATCATTACAAGGTATGAGTTATAAGAAAATTATACACACTATTTCACTGTACACGTTATCCTATAGTGTTGCGTCTTCTTAGTATTATGTGTTCTTCATTCAAGCACGTTTTGTCTGTATTCTCTCGATAACCTGCAAGTTGTCTTGAAGACATTTGTAGTTTCTTCGTTGAGTTGACGAAACAATGACAATGTACACTCTACAGAACCAAAAGGTTTTATTCTTCACATTTCCAATCCTTTATATATTTCGAAGTATCCACTCTGATTTACTGCATGATAATACAGTAAATGAGAGTGGTTACTTCGAAATTATTGGTAACCAAAATGGTTTGAGGAAACGAAAGTGCAGGTATTTATGATTAAGTGCAGGATCGAAATCCCCAACCTAACGCTACAATGTTTATGGTGAGGCTGAAGTGTAGCACTACTTTAGGAGACTAAATATTCGTATTGTGCTTCAATAAATCGTGGATCATGATTTCAAATTAAAAGCTTTAATCTTTTAATATCGATTCCGCTTCAAGAGTGTCGTTGCTATGTTTATGAATACGTTCTTGTTACAAAGCTCGAAATTCGGTTGTAATGTCCATTATTGTTAAGAAAGGACAGACAAATGCTCTTGAAATGTATTATTAACAAATACAGGACGACAAAATCGTTTTTGTGACCTTTTTAGAATTGGTTTGGTGTTGTCTATTTAAATATGCAAAGTTCACGGATAACTTGGGTTTACGTGATAACATTTTATGCAGGGATTGATAATTTATTTTAACCCCGAAAAGTCATATATAGTTATATTGTCCTAGAGAAAAATAGAGGCGCGTCACTCACAATTTTGAGACCATTTATTTTGATGTAGATGACATACCCCTCCTTAGTTCTTAGAAGTCATAATACTCACCGTCATGAATTTCTATATGATAACACATTATTTAAGCGAATCCAAGAATGAAAATATATTTTCCAAACCATTGCTTTTCCCGTTCAAGTGTAAATTTATGATTTTAATAAATCACAACGAATCCAAAAAAACTATAACACTGCTAAAATTATGATTATTCCTATTCCAAACATGTACTCGTTCATTAAAAAATTAATATGTACGTTAATCTACATATTGTGTGACGTATGTCACTGGAGCTGACACAAAAAATTATATTCAAAACATATCATGTAACCTAGTTCTTCTGAGCACAACATCATTTCATTCATTTATGTATATATTATATAATCACTCTACTGTATATATTATATATATAGAGCATAGACATAAACCAACAATACATATAATAACCATTAAATTTATCACATCTAATTCCCATAACTAATTAATAATTGAAATGGATTAAAAATAAACAAAGTACTGACAACAACAACAACTAATACATGTATGTATGTAAAATGAACTTTTACATTTCAGATTTTTCTAGGTTAAAAGTAATATCAATAATATATAATTTGAGTATATCAAAAATTATATTTTCTGGAAAATTTTATATAATTTTCCATATTTAAATTAAATTTTATTTTCTAGTTCGATTGTTTTACAACAAATCGGATTTAATTGAAATTGTCGTCGTTATGGCGTCAATGTCGATTTTATATATAAAAAGTATGTCATTGGGCAATTGTTCAATGGTCTTGACAAAACTTAACTAACCGTCGAATAAAGTGTCAATATAGGCGTAGTACACAATGAATCCTTTATTTATAGATATTCCATATTATATAAATACGTATCAAGGGTGACGACACATAAAACAGCTTTTTGATTTTATTATTTTGTATATCGTACATGAGCTTTTGTTTTTTCTAATTATAATGTAAATAACAAGCATTGAGAAGCTTTTATATATCCACTGTATTACACCTTCTCGTATTATATGTTTATTGGATATCGCGCATTCTATATCCAAAAAAAAGCTTTATATCTTTTGTTTGTGGCGGTGAACATAATACAAAGATTTTTTCTCAACACATAAGTAACATGACATATGAATAACCACCCATCGACGTTGAAATGTAATAAAAAATTTAAAATCTGAATAAAGAAAAGAAACCTTACAGTAATAATAATAAATATATATACAAAACTGGTTTTTTGTGAGCTTTTCCATTAAAAGTTTACATTTTGGTATTCACATTTTTTTTATGTTCGGTTTGGTTTTAGTTTTGAAATATTGTTCGTTCAAAATTAAGCTTTGTTTGATGTTTAGTGTTGAGCTGTTTACAATATAGATTTGGTATTGTTTGGTAAAACATGTACATTTTCAAAATGAGCTTTTAGTTTATGTTAACGTTACCACGCTCGTATTTTATCGATCGGTAATATATTGAAACAATTTTCAATTTAATTGAAAACTATTTTTATAGTTTGGTTTATATTTTATAGGTCATTATGGTATTTTATGTTAGAAACTAATTCGATTTGCGATTTTATTGAATAATAATAGCAATAAATTTCAGTTTCAATGTATAACCGTAAATTTAAACAGTGTTACACTTGTTGATGCCATATAAAAAGTTTCTATAAAAAGCTTGACATTTAAACTCTAGGTTATTTCTGTTTATTTTTTTGTTTAACTTTGTAAACATTTCAAATAAACATTGTTGGTTTCAGCATCGAAGAATGTCTTAAAATATATTATAACCTTGACGCTGTGTGTTGAGGTTAAAAAGTATTATTATAGCTGAAACAGTAAAGCTATTTGGTAAAACAGAAAAATCGAAAAATGAGAGCTGGAATGAATAGTTTATAGCATATTAGTAAAACTCTGGATGTCAAGAAAGTGTTCTTGATAAATATCCGAGAACACGGGTGATAATCTCACTTCATGGCAAGATGAGTCAACTTTTTTCGCATCAATGGTATTGTAACTTAAAACGAAACGAACCTTTTTATTAACGGCAAATATAACAATTTTTAAAACACACTTTTTCGGCCTAAAGCTACATTTAAGCCAAGTAACCATTATTCGGAATGAATTTTCGGACTTGCTTAATAGACTTCTGAGATTAGTCTCTCAACTTTTCGCCACCATACATAATCAGAATCCGAACATACGATATGGACATTATTTTCGCAAGTTGTATATTCGGACTATACTCGATTACATGACACTTGGATATGTGGCAAAAAAAATCTTATCTTCCTAAGGACTGAATAAATAAAGCGGAATTCCCAGTTTCAGTGATTCAATGAGACGATTTCGAGCTGTATAAAATGTCTTTGTTCTTTTATTTGAAATATAAGGAATACTAGCGATGTAACATAATTGACATTATCATTACCGCCCAGGTGGCGCAGTGGATAGGGGATAGGGTTAAAAGGAATTTTTGATCATGAGATTATGATCTGTGGTGTGAATGAACACAACTATGACCCCCAGTTGGAGTGCAGATCTCATGGGCCGATCCCATCTTCCATGCCAGCACGATAGGCTGGCATGGAGCTATGCAACGTGCAGATGGTTAGGAAAATCGGACCTTTATAGCCGTACATCCTCAAATTGGCTTTAATGGTGTAAGACTAAAGACGTAAATAAGCGAACAAGTAGGGAGTGCCTTGAGCCCCAAAACAGATTAGAGAGAAAAAAAAACCATTCTTAAACAAACGAAGACCCAGTGATGGTTACTTTCCCCCAATTTTCCGAGTTTTTATTTTAACATAATCTTTTCAGTTGACGACTTATTCCCTCAAGAGATGAATCTTTAAGTAAAATTTATAATTATTCATTTTATGTATTCTGGAACGTGACTAGAAAATAAGAGCTTACAGTTGGTGTAAGTGGTCTACACATCATTTCAAAATATTTTTCCTAATATTAAGAATTATTAACGTTTTTATTTATTCGAAAATAATAATCTATGGCTTAAAGGTCATAACATCATTTATGCATATAGGTGAACATTGTAAGTGTTCAGCTCAGCAAAAACTTTTGCACACAATAGCTTTTTATGTCATCCGGGGCTTGTTCATTTGTGGTCAACGGTGAAATTCGAAATCAAAGCAGCGGCGTATGAAAAATACCTTTATATCCCGCTCAACATTTTAAATCTTTACATCATTCGAAAAATATAATTTGCAAGCCGGATAAATCGACGTCACCACCGACCAACATCAAAGCACTATATCAGAGACTATGAAGTACAACAAATGTTTAAATTTATGTCGATATGTATGTTGATATCACTATAATGACTAACTGGAAGTGTAAAAATTGTTTAGTGAGATAATTAAAGATGGTTGGTTCTACTGAAACCTTCATTAACTAGCAAACTCCATTGATTAAGAACACTCGAAACTTTATCTCTATAAGGAACTGTTATACAAAAAGTTACAACCTTGATATGAAACTTATCTTTATATTCTTATCTTCTACTGGTAATTCCACAGAGAATATGGTTCCAAAGGTATTCCTACAATTCCAAGAGCTCAATCGTTGTTAACCAATTTTATATTTATTCCATTGAGTATTTTTTCAGGACTTCAACATGAAGAAATACTCTCTTCAGTGACTCAAGAAGGGACTCGAAGAGGGACTCGAAGAATAAAATATAAATATCGTTCCCTTCCGGTGAATCATACATAACTGAGAAAATATTTACTCAACAATAAAAGCAATTTTCAATCCAGGACACAAAATAATGAAAGAATAATAATCTTTATATTTCAAATTCAATTCCAATTCAAACTTCAATTATTATTTATTGATTTATTTATATATTTCGAATGAAAAAGAATTCCAACATTTTTCGAACGATCCAAAAGTTGAAATTTTTTTACACCATACCGCTCTGAAAATGATTTATTATAAAAAACCGTATATGCAATTCCAATAAATAAATGAGTAAATCAGAGATTCATGTGGTGTAAAAGGTAGGTGTTTAGCCTACATATACGAGTACATCCAGGTAAATATATAAAATAGATGGCACATATAAGAAATTTAGAAATTTTTAATTAAAATGTCTCAAACCCACTGTGATACTAGTGACCCACTCTATATAGATTTGTCTCATATTCGATCTAACACTTTTAGGAATTCGTTTCAAGTTCATTTTCGAGATATTTTCCGGATCTCTTTCTCACAAATATCTGACAACATTTATAAAATTTATAAGAAATAAGCAAGCAAAACAGAAAGCTTCTTCTCGTCTTATTATTTTTATATATAATTTATGGCATCCCTTTTTTGTAGCTTGATATTCACACACACACGCATATATATATACACACAAAAAAAGGATATTTCATCCTTTGATTTTACAACCTTAAATTTAATAATAAAATATAAAACGAAATGTTTCTTATGTTTTGTTATTTTTTTCTTCTTTTGCTTTCAGATCGATGTATTTTCATCTCCTCATTTTGTGTTTTTGTTTGGTTTGAAAACCGAAAATGAATAGAATCCTTGTAATAACAATAAAGAATATTATTAAATTCTTGAAAGATTCAAATGGTTATTAAAATATAACTTGACCTTAATTTTACCATTAAAAATATATTTTGTATAAACGAGTATGTACATACATATATATGTATATGTGTGAAGGGGAACGGGAAGTAAATGGGAAATCATCATTAAAATCATCTTTATTATACATTGTAGACCCAACACCAACCCGTGACCCACCACCCAGTTATATGTATAGCCCGATAAATGGATAGGATACATCTTTCTCGATGTGTTGGTACAAAAATTATTTTTATCTTTTAGGGGTGTCGTTAGGTTTCATTTACATTTTTGGGCCTAACCTAATTGTTGTATTCGCTCCTCACAGAACACATGCCTTGCTTCAAAACAAAACCATTTTCTTTGTACACACACACACTCTCATATACCTCACACACATATGTATATTAAAATTAATTAATTATTTCATTCTTTTGTTTCTACTGTGTTGAACATTCTTGGGAATATGGTTTTGTTGGTTACAACTTACAATTCTAAGAGTTCGAGATGAATGATTTCTCGAATACACGTACATATATAGACGATATCTCAATTAATTTCCGATTATTAACTATTGTTGGTGTATCCATAAGCCCTCGGAAAGGAGGGGATCCCAAATTACAAAATAATGATTTGGTTTTCTTATTTATAGAATACTTTTGTGCGTGTTTGCATATATCATCTAAATCTTAGTTATATACCCACGACACGTGTCGCTATAAATACAGAACATGGCAAAAGTTGGAACGCTTTTTGTTATGCGATTTCTAATGAACCTAATGAGAACCAACTACTGCTGATTGGTTGTCGAACAATGACGTTTGCTTTACTCTTTATAGTCTTAAGACTTATGCCTCTCTTAAGAATACTAGACTTATTCGAATGGTGATTAGAGAGAATGATCTGTTGAATGACACAAAGAGGTGGGGTGTATAAACCGATTTATGAACTAAGTGTAATGTCTGACACAGGCTTGAATCCAGTACTCTAATTTGTGTATAGAATCGGAGGATTGAATAAAATGAATTAAATGATGACTAAGCGGATATTTGACAAAATGAATTGAAAGTTGATAACTTTTAGTATTTTGAAACTGATAATGAAATCATTTGCAGTGATGCTGTAAATAATTATAGAGTAAGTGTTGGAATATATGTATTGAAAGAACGAATGTTGAAAAATCTTTTCAACTGAACAAAGGCATTAACATAATGAAAGCTCAATTAATAGCAATGCGACGTATGAAAGTAGTATGTTGGCTACCAATGAAGGGAGAAGTATGTATGAAAGTATGAATGGTGCTTTAGGATATGTAACGTGCCCTCCTGTGTCGCGGTTGTGGCTTGGGTAGACAACTAAAAATACGATAATTACCGTTGGGCTTCAGTCTACCAGCACGTGTGTCCGGCTTTGCTCTGTGTTTGTGCGGGTGAACTCGGGCTGGGTACCTACTGATACCACAAAAAACCAGAGAATCAATCCGATGAGGGAAAAAGGAAAATGTAGGGTCGAATAGTAGCGAGAAGAAAAGAGAAAAAACGGGAAGTTTGATATGTACGAAAAACTCACCTGTATCGCTGTCGTATAGTCCACTGCAGCTAAGTGACCGCTATCCCACACGTGTCTACGATCACATTTCCGTGACGGAAATTCTCAACACAGTTGATTCATAATTTCTCATTTCCATATTTTTATTTTTAATTTTCTATGTCCGATCACATCAACCAAAACATATTGTTCACAGTTTATGATCACACCAACAAAAAGTATTCATCACCATTTATGATCACAACAACAAAAAGTTTGTTCTAAGTTGGTGAGCACTGATCAAACTGGATTCTAAATTCACCTTAGATTCTGACATCACTTTTTTTTGTCTTTCTTAACAACGACGGTTTAGATTTTCGTTCATTTAATTTATTTTTCACCATCACTCATCAGCGACCAAACGAAATGCGAAACTCAATATTAAAATCGAAAACGAACACAACACCCGAAACATTGCAAATAATTCCAAAAACCGCGCCTACATGTTTCTTTTAAATAAAACACAAACTATTTGCAATTTTTTCAAGCTGTTTTTTTTATTTAAAGTATGATCCATTACAATTATACGTGGAATAGAATATCATTCAAGTGTCCACCATGACTGCGTCTGCAGGCATCAATCCGAATATCGAAATTTTCAATGACTTTCCGACATGTTGCTGGTGTTATTTCACGAATTGCAACTTGAATGTTGTTCTTTAGATCATTAATTGTTTGTGGCTTGTTAGCATACACTCGACTTTTCAAAAAACCCCACAAAAAAAAATCTAATGGTGTTAGATCACATGACCTTGGAGGCCAATTGAAATCTGAATTTCGTGAAATTACACGTTGAGGAAATTTTGATTGCAAAAACGTAATGTTTTGTCATGTAGCACCGTCTTGCTGGAAATAGACGTCAGACACATCAATATGACTCAACTGTGTCCATAAAAAGTCTCTCAACATTGATTGGTATCGCTCAGCATTCACAGTAACAGCATTTCCAGCATCATTTTCGAAGAAGAATGGCCCAATGATTCCATTTGCCCAAAATGCACACCAAACAGTAACTTTTGGTGGGTGTAGAGATTTTTCATGAATAACACGAGGATTTTCATCACCCCAGATACGACAATTTTGCTTATTGACGAATCCATCCATTGTGAAATGAGCTTCATGACTAAACAAAATTTTGCTTGAAGACAATGGATCTGTCGTTCGTTGTTCAATAATCCAACTAGCGAAATTACGACGTTGTAAGTGGTCTCTTTCTTTCAATTTCTGGGTTAATTGAATTTTGTAAGCGTGTAAATGCAAATCTTTATGCAAAATCCTCCATAAGGAGCCATAAGATATTTCCAATTCTTGCGAACGACGCGAAATTGATGTTGTCGGTTTATTTTCTACATTTTCACTAACAGCAGCAATATTTTCATTTGTGCGTACAGTTCTTGGTCTTTTCTCAGTTCTTTCTTCCGCTTTTTGGTTTATCAGTAACACAACCAGTCCAGTTTCATCGAATTTTTTCACTAATCTTTGAATTGAAGATTGATTTGGCCGATTATTTACACCAAAAAAATCAAGAATTTTGCGATGGGTATTTTTCAAAGAACGCCCATTTTCATAATAAGTTTTAATGATGTAAACACGTTGTTGCAATGTGTACCTGTCCATGGTTAAAACTGTACTACCTTCTAATAAAACAAAATGGCTTATGTCATTTGAAAATATGTCACGTGTAAAAATTATATACTGCTGACATCTAGGCGTCACATTTGGATGACCCTTTATAATAAATATAACATATCTTCTTTTTTATTCTTTTATTTCGCCCGTCATCTGAGATGGTTCGAATCGTTCTCTCATTTAACTGCATCGTCACCTTATTCGTTTTCTTCTTATTTTTTTTCTTTGCTCCTTGTGGGCGAACCGAGAACTATCCAATTAAGCGGGAAAATCACAAACGACGTTTTGGTTTGCAAATCATCCCCACCATCTAGCCTTCACTTGCTAAAAGTTTACGCCTGAATCGAGACCCTTGATACCTCTCGCTGCTATGGGCACCTCTTGTGGTCTCTCACAGCATATATCTCATGAAACAAACCAATACCAATAATCGACAAGATTTGCTCGGTTCTAGTTTTATTTTTATCATCGGGTGTCACCAATCGATTCTGCGTAGTGACTGAGTTTGCTCGACCGAGTCGACACTGTAATGCTACAGATAATAAGGAATCCAAGGTGAGATTACCATTGTTGGTTAGACCTGTAGCGTTGTATCAAATTAATTAATTCGTACAATTAACACAACAATCAAATAAATCGAAAATTTCGACCATCTTGTAATTCGCCAGCACTTTTGCGACGCGAATAAACACAACATAAACGAATCGCACAGTACAAACATCAAGTCCGGTAGCATATTCCTTTGAACTGAATTTCCCCTCCATTTTTTGATTCGTGTTTGTATGTGTAATTCGATCACCCACCTTAGTGCTATTTGGCTGTGTTACAGTATGCGGCGAACTTTCTGGAAATATAAGTGCTTTGAGAAGGCCATTGACGAAGGCACACATTAAGGGGTTGCTAAGTTGTCATAGATGACAGGAGGTCGTATGAAATTTTTAGGAAGTTGTGTATCAGAAGGTATTGACGTGTAGTGTATTGTAATGTTCCTTAAACAAGGACGTGAGAGTCACACGGAGTTCAGAAGAAATAATACGCATAAAACTTCCGGTCTTTTACTTGAAGTTAATGTCGTGAGCAAATTGAAGTTCTATATTGAATAAATTTGTGATTTCCAAACTATCACTCAAATAGGTTTACGTAATCGAGGACAGTGAGTATATTCATTGTCATTCCAAATTACCAATTAATCAGTAGTCCCAAAACCAACCCAGTTGTAAAAGTGGCAACCCATACAAAAATTGGGATTATCAAACCATATGAAAATCAAGAATTTCAAAATCTTATTCGTAGATAACATCCTTAAATCCACCGATCCCACAAACATACAAAAAAGATTTTTTTGGTGGCATTTTTTAGCATACTTAGAATTGAATTCCATTTGGCGATGTGAATCCCACGATTGTACGACGCCTCTAAAATTATTTATATTGTTGGTAGTTGTTTGGGTCTCTGCAAAAGGCAGTTTCTGAGAAGGGAAGTTTTGACTCAATTGAGGTCACAAAGTCTAGACTCGTACTAATCGTGTCTAATGGGTGGAAAATGAATTTAACTTTAGCAATATTAATCCATAGTGAGGAGATTTTGCATTAAAAAACAAGTACTGGTTGCTGCTTTCTGTTCGAAGACTACTAATTAAGATCATCGTACTTAACACTCCCATAATAATCTTTTTTGTTTAAGATTGCTTCTGGTGGGTTCAACACGCTACCTTTTCTATTTTCATTTTTTGAAGCTAAGCGATAAATGAGTGGCAGTTAATTTTTCATAAGTATTGTATGATTTGGTGCCTGAATCCAATTATTGAATTATGTTGTTCATAACTAGTACTTAAAAATAATTCATTCTCAGAATCCCATGACTTATTAGCGATATTATAATTATTAGCACTCAGCTGTGTACCAAAGCGTAAAAAAACGTTCTAATTCTAATAATTAATTTTATAATATCAAAAACTCAACTTTTAACGTAAATTGGTTTATGGGTTGCTTATCAAAGCTTTTATCTTTTTTTTCTACAAAGAAATTAATTGATTTTGTCCCGAAAAAACTCAAAGCTCTGCTATGTTTTCAACAATAAACAAATAGAAATAAGTGGAAAAAGGTTGTTGTCAATCACACTAACAATATACAACAGCGACAAAATATTTAATTCCACGAGCTATAAATACAACAACACCAAAATTGAAAGTGTCACTGTTGTAATATTGAAAAATTGGTTGGTCTGTCATATTATACGATTATACATAATAATATGATTGATTGATTGCGTTATTTATACAAAGTCTATCGTTATTTGATACTAACCACCATTTAAAGCTTTATAGCACTTTAAATTTACATAAATTTTTGCCGCAATGACGTTTCATCGAAAGTACAATTCAAAATAAACTTCATAATGCAATTAAAGCTTTTCTGTAGTATCGATACGAAAATGTCTCACCACTTTGATTTTCGAAAGTACATAGAAGACAAGAAAAATAAATTGAAATGAAAAATGTTAAAATTGTTCCCGATGAGAAAATTTGTTGACAATTTAATTTCATGTTTGAAATATATTTAATGTAACACAAATTTAAGACAAAAAATACTTTTCGATTCATTTCCATCATCATGGGAATTAAATAGTCATAATGTATTACGTATACATAAATAATATTTACTTAACGAAATGATATGTCTGTAATCGTAACAAAATATAGAACGAGAGGTTTCGTATATTTTGAGAAACGATGACGGGTGTATTGGACAAGCGGACTCACAACATAAAAGCTTTACTCTACTCTCATATACAATACATACTTGTTTACTGTATACAGTACGACAAGGCGTTACCAAACCAATGCACATTAATTTCATGCATGTCAATTTATATAATAATCGTTAAAAGCCAATCACCCTCGTTTAAAAGAAAATGTGAAGTACGAGTACGAATTTAATACCGTAACAAAAAACTACGAGGCGAATTAAACGAAAACCATTTTCCAAGATAAACGAAATAATTTTCTTTTTGTTTATTATTATTTATTTATAAAAAAACTTTTAATACAATATTTTCTTCAGCACTTTACCGTTACATAAATATAGTTTGGTTATTAACTATGAAAATATTATGTTTTATAATCTATTTTATATATTTAAAGTCACGAAATCTTTCATGTTATTTCAATATGCTGTTTAATGTTAAAAGTTTATAGGTTAAAGTTGCTTTCATTATAAACATTGTACACATAGATATACATACAGCAAGCGAGCTTTTTGATATTTATACAAAGTAGAAATATTCAGAGAACAACAAAATGGGTAGTTGGGTTGTATAATTTTGAAATTCATATTTTATCTTACTTACTGCATCCAGTGCACATTGGTTATTTGCTAAAGATGCCACTGATTGACGTTCCTTATAATTTGCACCATATAACATTTTTATTATGCTAGGTTAAAATAAATTGAGACAACGGACATTGTAAACAATTACTATATGAAATCCACAGAATACCCCAGTGCTAGCTCTATGCTAATGTTTAAAAACTCAGAAATTTTTCAAATGTGATCGTTATCCTGTAGAGACTTACCAGAATTCATATATAGATCCAAACAGATTATAGTCAGACAATAATATATTGTGATTGGTATAACTATACATAAGTTTAGATATTGTACATTACTTTGATTAAGCTGCCGTAGAAATTTTGCAACGATCCCAATAAGTAAAACCGCATTTTTAATGAAAATTTGAATTTTATTAAAGAAAATTGTCACATGGCTCAAAATCGGCTAGTTTATTCGAACTCCCCGCCCGTATTTTTTAATTAACCAAAATATTTATAATATTCATTACAAAAGTTATTTGGCGGCTGGGCTTTGAATCATTGAATGCATACTCCTTTGAGATAATCCTGAATTGAATTAATTTTTGGCAGTTAAGAGAAAGGAAATAGTTTAGCCAGGCCATGATTTATCGACAGCTGGCAAACATAGCAATCGCACGGAACCGATTCGTTTAATATAGCGAGGTACCGTTTCCCACCTTAGCGTTTCTAAGTAGGTATTCCCCGGTTTTACAGTATGTCCACCGGGAAGGTATACTATACTTTGTTTGTTTATAATTTTTGATTAAATGAAAGAGAATGGATCTTATATTGATAAATGTTTTATTTAAGGTCGGCAATTATGTATGGAATACAATATCATATAAATGTCCGCCTCTATTAGCCTCACAAATGCGAGCCCTTTTGAGCACATTTTTCTCACACATTTAACGCGGTAGTTCATTAATTTCATCACGAATTTTTTGTTTGCGTTGCTCAATCGTTTCTGGTTTGTTTGCATAAGCCTTGCTTTTCAGATATCCTCACAAAAAGAAGTCCGGAGCTGGGAGCAGTCAAATCAGGCCGCAGGCGACCGTGGAGGCCAATCAACATCAACATTTTTTTTATATAACTATATGTTAAAAGTTTGGGCGGTAATCAAGCCCAAAGCATGCAGTGGTGGCGTTTAAAAGTTTTCAATCATATCACGATATCGCTCCCCATTCACAGTTATCGTTACGCCGTTTTCTTTTTTAAAGAAGTAGGCCCAATGATTCCTCTTGACCAAACTACACACCAAAATGTCATTTTTAATGGATGTAAAGGTGACTGATGAATTATTTGAGGATTTTCCAGTGCCCAGAACCGACTATTCTGTTTATTCTGTTTATCCATTCAAATGAAAATGTTCCTCGTCACTCATTATGATTTTTTCATGAAAATCGGAGATGTCATGGGTGAACTGTAACATCCTATTGGCATATGTACGGCGGCATTAATGGTCTTGTGGAAGAAGCTTTTGTGTCAACTGAATCTTAAGTGGAAACAAGTGCAAATCCTTGTGCAAAATTGTGGCCAAACTTGTTCTTTGAAGACCAAGCTCCTGAGCACAGCGTCGAATTGAGGTTGATGGATTGTTTTGAACACTTTGTTGACCATCAGTAATGTTTTCAGCCGCTCTTGCAGTACGTTGTGGCCCATGCTTGGGCTTATCACCTACAGACTCTCTTTCTTGAAAATCATTTACTACACGATATAGAGCGTTTTGTTGGCACCTTGTTTCTCCCAAAAATTTCACGTAACTTTCTCATCGTCACAGTAATCGATGAGTGATTTTGATAAAATGTTTAAACGATAAAACACGTTGGTTTATCGAATATTTTTCCATAATAAATTTGCCAAAAATGAACTATAGTATAATATACCTTCCCGGCGGACACCCTGTATAACGTGGCTAAGCGTTTCATGCTGCAAATTTACGTTGTCGTGTCTCTTCACGTTTCTAAAACTTCTCTCAAACGCATCAATTGTAATTGATTGAAATTGGAATATGCTCTCTCGAGTTGGTATCGTTGGGCATGTTCATGTATGGGGCTTACTTTACGATTTTATTTGTAATGTATTTCATTACAAGTCACAATATGACAAAAACCACTTTTTCTTCAATGGCGTTGGAGCTGATTTATTGATTATTTAAATAACCCGAGGTACGAATATTTTATTCGGCCAACAGAATCTCTATATGGAAAATTAAATCCAAAAGTGATCATGATTTTGAGCAACAAAATGAGGACGGAAGGTGTGAGAGCAAAAGGGATGTCTTACAGATGTCTTATTATCTGAATGATCACATTTTCCGAATAAAAATAAGGGACAAGTCAATCTGCAAACTGAGTAAGGGAGGAGAAGAAGATTCCTTTTTATACGATCAGATTTGAGATTGAATCCTGTTTGAGAATGTTCGTTTGAGAGAAAATGTTGTTATCGATAGAACTTGAATATGGAATATTCAATTATGCTGGTTCCTTTATATAAAGAACAGCACAGTAGGACATTAATGAGGTTCTTCCTTATTCGTTACAAAATACCATTTTCTACATGTAAGTAGTAAATTATTGACATAACAAGTGCTTTTATCCATCAAAATTGTCTATAAATTATTGCTTCTTTAAATTTTTGGTATGTATCCAGTCATTCATTTTGCCATACATTTGACATAACCTATAAATACAAATTCCCCAACCAAACCACATAATTTAAAACCACACGGACATTTAGAAAGAAGAAAAAATTGTATATGAATAATACACCAACTCACGAATTTACGTGCTGTCCATCCTCACATTCGATTATTCCGTTTTGAATATTCCCTGTCGTATCGTACGTAACATATTATGTACATTGTGTGCGGGTATATACAGTCGACGAGTATATAAAAAAATAATGATGATTGATTCGGTAAATAATGAAAGTCAATTACGTGAGTATATACGTACAAAGGTCTCTAACTATATACTTTGCGTGTCGTCCTTATAAAATCCTAAAAAAAACCAAAGTTGTGTTTAGTAAACGAATATGTAAAACAAAAAAAAAGATAAAATTGAATTTACATTGTGATTGAAATGAGTAAATGATATTCCAGTTTATGTCAAATCAATTTTTAGACATTCAAAGGGTGTACACGGTTTACGTCCAATTTTTGGTTTTGATACGTAGCCAAATGTTATCAATTTTTATTATCTCACA
Organism: Tipula lateralis; assembly: GCA_963932295.1. Taxonomy (NCBI): domain Eukaryota; kingdom Metazoa; phylum Arthropoda; class Insecta; order Diptera; family Tipulidae; genus Tipula; species Tipula lateralis. The sequence continues at coordinate 2,422,291 of OZ010738.1, forward strand.
TTCATATAATAATGTTATACAGAAATAGCTTTTGGTCGAGAGCTTTTATTATTGGTATTATTTCGTTGTTTTTTTTTTATTTCCATTTTACCAACAATAACAAAAATTATCATTTTAATAGCCGAAGAAATATAATTTTCAATAAAACTGATTTTTATCTGTATTATTATGGGAATATTGTATTAACGATCTGGAAAATAAATAAAATTTTTATTAGTGGGTGGAATTACATTGGACACCCATATACGCGACAACGTGCTTCGTTCGATGAATGGACGATGTTAATGCACTTGTTTTTATTAATTTTAACAATTTTCTGTATAGCTAGTAGCGCTGTAGTAAGAGATAATATTTTTTTTTATTGCAGCCAATTGGGGAGTCAATTGATATGATAAGCTATTCAGTTATTACCATTTACAATCAATTTATGATTAAACTAGAAAAAGTTATAATTATATTATCAGAACCTATACTTATTCGTTTAAAACCGGTGCCAATAATTCAGAGCCGTGATTATTTGTCTAGAAGATCTGCAGATTCAATAACTTTGGATATTAATCGATCATCAAAAATGAGCTATTTGTTTGTGTTCATAACAAATTTCTCACCATTTTCGTTTTGCTGTGTGAAACTTTCTTAGCTTAAACTTTTATCGGGTATTTTCATCTCACTATAGTTTCCCAGATAAAAACCATGGCAACAAAAATACTTACTCTTTGTTATATATACTATAAATCTATAAATATCCGACCATCTGGTCATTAAATTTATCTACAATAGATAGTGATGCCATATGGGTATCTCTCTCTCTCTTGAAACTACTGTTGACTACAGTTTACCTTCATTTAAGAAATAACAGCACAATTCGCTTCAGACCTGCTCACAGTACCAGTTGACAATGGGTGAACTAATCTTTTCTTAACTATTTAGATTTCATCAATGCCAACAGTTTTAGAAATTTTCTTACTACACATATCTCCAAACCACTTATATCTCATTATTCACCAGCAAATGGGTAGATATATATCTTGATAAAATTCCAATGGATCATGGTCACAAAAGTCTTGTTTTCAAAATATTGAATCTATTGCTGGAGTCCGAAACAGTCTTAAAGTGTTTCATCGCTGCAAAAGACGAACTCCTACAAAATCAACATAAACATGAATGAAATATTTTGGACCTTGAAAAGGTCCTTCATTTTCCAGGTTATATTATAAAGAGACAACATAAGAAGCTAAGATATTGATCAATAACATTGCACAAATACTAGAAGGTTAAACAAATGGTACTCGAAGGTTAAATAAATGGTTGTGTCAAACTATTGTATTTTTGGATGATGAAATAAAGCCATTATATGTACCTATAGTTTTTGTTTTTGGTACATGATCCGACAGTAATAGAAGAAAAGCAGAATGTTATAATCGGTTTGATGAATTGTAATCATCTGTTGAATTTATTTACTTTTCTTTTGATGAAGAAATTATGTTAAATATAGTAGAGTGCCTCAAAGGTTTGCGGTAAAGCTTTATCTTCAATAATAATGCAAAAATAAATCTTTCCTGCAAAAACAAAAGATTAAAATTAATCCATTCAATCTCGATTAATGAGCAAATGGTGTAATACTGTAGGGAAGTCATTTAATGAATTAATGTATGTGGGAAAAGCCATTACGGTATGGGATTAGATAACGGTTTGCATAGAGACTTATATTATTATGGGAAAATAGGCCGAAGAAAAGCAATGTTATAAATATATATTTAAAACTGGATGGTGAGCGAGAGGCTGTTAATATGGGACCCACTTATAGCACGAATTGTCCATCAGCAATTTTATTTGTAATCAGAAGCTTGGTGCATCACTGTTAAATAAAGGAATTCAATGTACTGGAACAGACAGATAAATTGATTACTTTACAAAGTGATCAAAGTATACGCCGTGGGTTTTATGATTCCAAATTGTACAAGACATATCTGATTGTGTTTTCTTCATAACGGAAAAATGATCCATTTAATTTTTTTTTTGAGTGGCTGCTACCACCCACTTAGACTGAAGATGGGTCTATTGTGATACAACAGGATTTAAGGCTATAGGTCCGATTTACGTAGAACCATCTGCGCATCCCATCGTCAATGTCAGCCTATAGCACTGACAATGACGATGAGATGGCCTATGGATTCTTAACTCAACTGGAGGTCCGGATGTGTTCATTCACACCACCGATCGTACCGCCCAAACGATCGATTAAGTTTCAATTATACTTTCCAAAACCAAATCTTTAATCCTTACTATATGGTTGATTGCATCTTAATATACAGTTGCCTTAACACGTTAAGCTATCCGCCATCCAATATGGTCAGTCGTAATTTTCATATTTTCGACTTCTGTTTGACGACCTAAAAGTAGTGTACTTCATTGACGTACAAATTATTCTTACCGATATGGGGAAATTGTCAGAAACGTTGCTTTCGTTCTGAATGGTACCAGAACAAATTTTGAATTGAGTTGGTACATGCAAAAGTATAGTTTAAAAATTTGTGGAAGGAAATGCTTTTTTCCACTATTTACAAAAGGGATTCAGGTTGGTATATATAATGCCTGTATGATCTATAGAGTGTGTAGATCAGACAGGAAGCTTATATTTTAAAAGTTTAAATGATAGCTAGCAAGAAATTATCTTAAAACAACTTCCATTTCTGAAAGAAACAAATGTGTAAACTTTCAAATGTAATTGACGCAGGTTGAAGCATTTTGGGGGCGTCCAGTTGTACAAGAAACGAATGGCTTTTTTACACGGTTTATAATTACTTAATGTTGTCTTAATGTGGTGTAGATGCACCACAAGAAAACAAAGTAATTGTTATAACCGCACTTATAGGTTGAGTATCACTTCTCGTCATTACTAAATAATTCATAATATTTGAAAAGACACCAGGGAACAAACAAGATTAGTGACTCGAACGGAATCCACCATAGGGTTGATACTTTAAATCATTAATTTGTTAGTTGTGCAAAGGAGAGCTATACCACACCACAGTTAGACGTGTAAATTAAAAAAATTATGTCATGTAAAAAACTAAAGCGCCATCTCTTATCAAATCAAATTGTAAATAAAGCATCATCTGTAAAAAATATTAATACCTTTAAAAATCATCTTAACTGGTTCAGGTAAAGAAAACGTTAGAAATACGCATTTTTCTATCTTGTTAATGATCAAACCGAACGTAAGTAGATTTCTGACGTAACAAACAGATGGCACGGTTTAATGGTTTTTTATGAATTTTACTGTGTATAATAGATCATATCTAGTTGTGCTAAGTCGGAAAGTGTCAGTACCGAGTACGTTTTGTCTCTCATCACTATTTTTAAAGAAATTTTGAGCGGGAAAACTTTCTGAAAATTCCAGTGAGTCTCATAACCTCGACAACTTGGACAGCTCTGGAAAGTGGACGGTCAAGATCATTTCAGAATTTCCCTGACTTCTATTTCCATCGTGATTTTTCACTGCATCGTGTTGAGTATATACATTACCAAGATTTACTATGGGTTTATAACAAGTTGTCCGTAATTGTTTCCTATTATTTTCAATTTTCTTTCCTTCTATCTTCAGAACCTTACGTTATGTAGGTGGCTAATTTCTACTCAGTAACAAATTGAACTGTTCATTATCTGTACGGCACGAGTTGAGTTGACGAACTCTGTGATTCCTGGTTTTGAAATCAGTGGAACGACGAACTTTCATGTGGAATCATTTGTCGTTCCAAATTCAGTAGAGTGTAACTGCAGATTACTCGTTCAAACTTGGTCTTAAATTTTGAAAATTTAAGTTACAAATATAACAATTGACCATATTATGAATTTAAAGTTGAAATAAGGTAACACTCGGGATATTATTATCAGACTAAGTTTTATGCCATAAAAATAGTTTTGTACAAAAATGTATGGCTTTTTGAATTACATGAATCTGGATATATTAAATTTAAGGACTTAAAAATTTAAAACAGACATCTAAACATGTCAAAAAGCTATTAAATTTATAAATAATACCGTCTAAATAAACTACTTGTTCCGTAATATTAAATTTATCAGTACCTATTACTATAATAAGCGGTTGTAAAATTGAATTATTTTCTTTGCATGCTGTTCTGATGCATTAGATTTGATTTTAAATCTCATTTATTGAGTTTACATGAATAATAAATTCGTCTTCTGCTTGTTTAGTTGTGTATTTTTTAAGTTTTTTCGAGGTTTCAGATGTATTTCCATAACGACTTGTAGGCACAAGCACCGAATTTAGAAGAAGTGTAATTATATAATCGCGATTACCTGAAACATTACAATAAAATATGATAAAGGTAGTTCAAGATAAACATCTTTTTAGCAAATAAAGACTTTGTTTATCTTTTACGGTTGTTTTGTATGTGATTAAGATTTTAGAGCAAAAATCTTTCCATTTCTCAAAAAGGCAGTTTTGTCGATTTGGGTATAACAAGAAAAAGTTAATTTCAATCTAATAAAATATAAACATTTAAAAACAATAAATTTAAACGTTTTGAAATTGTAATAAATTACCAATTTATGTCCATTTATATTTTTAATAATGGCCAGTCCCGTAGAAATTCAAAATTAGGCTTAGTGTTTTTTAAAATGGAGTTTCTTCGATATTGGAAGCTGCACTGCCATTTTTGATTAACGTCGTCCCACGGAGAATCGTTGTACTGCAACCAAGAACGATACTTTTCAGCCATGATCTCGTCGCATTCAAGAACTTTATTACATATAAGTCTCGTTTTTGGTGACCATTTATATTCGTCATTATTTTCCTGTTTCCGTTTCTTATGACGATAGTTAATATACTTGTAGTATAATGACCCGGACTGTCTGATTCCATTTCCGCCTATAGTTAAATATGATTCCTATTTCAGATATTGATAAAAAATAAATGTCATTTACTAGCAGAAGCTGATTTCAATTTAAAATTATCTTACGGAATTCTCTTTAGGAAATAGATCTACTATTTCTTTACTGATTTGTAAAAAATCAGATTTTGAAAGACTTATATTCCTAAAAACATAGTATCGTATGAGCGTTTCAATTAGACTTGAACGTTCAGAAATTAGTAAATTTTGCTGAGATGTCCTTAAATTTAAAAAGTGCCTTCCCTCATCACTTAGCGCAAGAATATCTGATACATTCTGTAAAAAATTGATGTTTATTAAATATAGGTAAATTTACAAGTATAGTTTTAATATAAAATACTTACAGTAGTGTTTTACCGATCATTTGTGTTTGCAACACAACTAATTAACACTTTGGCTGCCAATATTGTAATGAGCATACAATCTAAATACCACCCAAACACACATACATTCCAAATTCTGTTTTCCTGTACAATTGTTGTCACAGTCATAAACTCGTATCACGCCAGGTTTGCTATGAACATACATCCCAAATTTCATCTTACTAAGCCAGTGTTAACTTAGACATACCTTTCAAATTCTAGAAACACATACAGTAGATTGTATGTTAAAAACAGCACTGACCCTATGAGAAAGATTGTAGAATGTATGTCCGGTACATTATTGGTGTGGTTGAATGGCATTTAGAATGTATGTCTACAACCGCACTGGCATAGTTAGATGGTATTTTAGATTATGTCTTTAATTACACTGGCACAGGATAACAGAATTTCGAATGTATGTGTAGAACAACATTGACATGGTTGGGTGGCCTTTGAGTGTATGCTCATTACAATATTATTAAAACTAATCCTAATATTTTATGAAAAATTAAAATCCTGGTTTGAAATTATCTGAAATGAATCATTGATCATTGTCATTCAAGAACCATGCCCTTATAGTAAACTCATTTAGTATATGTTATAGTTTTACAATAAAACGGGAAAGATATAACGTTTACGTTATTTTTCCAGCAGGATAATTTTTCTCGAAATTCCAGCATTAAACCATATTTGGATGCTGGTATTAGTGTGTGTCATGGGATGTTAGATATTGCAATCGATAAACTGTTATTTCACGATCTGTAGAACACATATCATATTATATAACACAAAAATAAATGTTTTTAACAATATGTAATAATTTTTTTTAATTCGGGAATAACCAATAATTTTACTACATTGTTTTATTACATTAACAAACAAAAGTAAAATAAAATTATCGGGAATTTTCTCAATTATAAGCACATTTATTGTTGCATTTCTCCTTAGAACATATTATAACAATTTTACAAATTACCTAATAAACTTCGGCAACATTCCACTCCAAAACCAAATTGTAAAGTGGATTTTTTTCGAACTGTTATTGTCAATAACTTCCACATGTTCTTCGACACTTCCACTGTTTGGTTGATAATTTATTAGTTGTACATATGTTATTCCACTTTTCTTTTCTATATTAGAATTAACACAACTCACTGGCACAACTAAAGAATTATTCATTGTCAATTCGTCGTAATTTTCCTCCATTTTAAATAATGATTTTTAACGTCCCATATCGATTTACGGTTGCGTTTAAAATAAAATGAACAAATCAAATAACAAGTGCAATTATTTGAAAACATTTTTAATTTTTACTTTTACAAGAAAAATAACTTAAAACAAAAAAATTACCATTAAATATAAAATTAAACTGACTATTAGATTGAATGAAACAATATCTCTGAACAGTTTTCCTGTTAAGTTACCTTTGAATTATTTTAAAAATATTAAATAAAATTATAAAAGTACTTTTTAACATAATTTATTTATTAATATATCTAATAAAACCTATTTATAACTTAAAAAAACAACGACCAAAGAGTTGGATGTGCTTTGGTCCTTAGAAAAGTTGAAGAGAAATAACAAACAGATGAGCTATGATTCTATATTCTCATTGCATTATAAAATAGTAAACGTTTTAATTAACCATTTGGGCTTTAAGTTGACTCTAATTCCATCGATAATCATTATACGCTAAGTCTACAGTTACAAAATGAACTTATAGGTCGATTTTCAAAAATGTTTTAACTGTTGATATTTTGATTCAAATAAGAAATAATGATATTAAACATTGATTCAAAAGTAAGTTTTTGAATTTTGTTAATTTTAGGAACAAAATTATTACTTTTAATTTAAAAACGTAACATTTTTTTCAGTGTACACACCGCTTGAGATATATTTTAAATATAATCATAGACAATAACAACCTAGGGATTTTTTTACAAAGATTATAGACTGATCGATCGGTTTTTTTTGTAACCAAGAATGTAAAATTAATTGAATTTTAATCGTTGGGAAATTCACATGTAATATACTTAAGAGTTTTGTCATTTTATAACAGAAGGCACAACAATCTGTGTGTTGTTTTCATTTTTATATTTAGTTTACGTTTGATGTAATTTACTGTTACGTTCACATGTGAGCCATTGCACGTTTTATTCATCTCTCTTTAATTGGGTATACGCTCCAACCGGATAGTGGAGGTTTAGTTCGCTCACATTACCTTTAAACCGCATACCTACGTGTATTGTATTATTGTATTATATTTTTTGACTTAAAATTATTGTTTGTTTTTTGTCACACTTGCCATCATAGAGTCTCATCACCACATTACTGATAAATTAAAACATGTTTTTAATTTTAGCTACCGTATAATAAATATATTTTAAATATCAATAAATAATTGATCAAAATTCGAGATATAAGACCGCCAAAAAAGTGAAGATCCAAATTTATATAATAATTCTACAATTTTTAGAAAGTTCACTCCCCTGACATCAAATAGGTGGTGTTGATCTTAATAATTAACCTATATTTGAAAATAAATTGAAAAATCACTTCACCTGTAGGTCCTATTCATATAGAATAGTCCACGATCATCCCATATGTTTGAATATTATAGTACACACTAACAAATTTAAATGAAAAAGCATAAATAAATATAAATTATAGAATATATGAATTACAAATTTTATAAATAAAACAAAATTAGGAAATATATACAAAAAATGACGAAAGGATTATTTAAATCCGTAAAGATTTCTGAATAAAATATGTTTGAGACTCACTAATATATGGTTAAAAATAGTTGAAAACGCGGCAAAAAGAACCAAAACAGCCATCTTTCTCGCCTTTGTATATAGACTTAAACGGTACTATTCGCAGCTATTAACACCTCTCGTTGGCCTTCATCACCAAAAAAGACACGAGGAATCCAAAATTAGTGATAGCTAAGTACGATTATATTACGCAAATCACTTACCATCTATCGGAAAACCAATCCACCAATGATATACTCGTCTTCCAGTCCTGGAGAATATTTCCTGCTTTCACTGCATGAAATAACGAAAAAATCGCCACCATACGCTCTGCATTTGTTAAAAGCACAATAACCAGGCGATTACTATCCAGGTTAATCCATAGTTGAAAATATGGAACATATAATTACATACCACTTTAAAAAATCATTCACTCGACAGAAAACTAAAATGTTTGTTTCATACAATACACGTCAGAACGCTAATACTTTCATTTAGTGTTAATCACTGCGTTTCACTTGTTGTACTGATTTGAAAGAAACGAAAAAGATTTGTTTACAGCTTAAATCTGCATATATACCATCATAAACCACCAAACGATAAATCTTATACATAGGAATCATAATCGGTACTTCGTATACTCCAATTATCTTATTTTATGTGCATAGTTATTGTCTCAATTACAAAAAAAAACTGAGAGCAAGCCACACAGTCTTTGAATATGTCACTAACAAGTCATGCAACTAAAGTATCACGTTTTATGACATTAGGATCGTTGAATGTTGAATGCAACCTAAAGGCAACCTTCGATTTTATCACTTAAGAATTTTATTATGGCCTACGAAGCAAACTGATTTGTTACACTACGCTGATTTTTACATAATTGACATAAAAAAGGTAAAACAACGTTTTTTACATGTAAAATCCCAACCGTGTAAAATCCTTCTTGTACACAACATATGATTTTATAATTTACTCATCTATAATAAGGTCAACAACAACAAAACGATTGTATTCATGACCTATCTGAAAAGGTAGAAAATAAGATCTGATAAGCTTATATAATTAATCCTTGATGTCACATATTGTAATTCTGCACTAATTACACAGTATCTCTGAGAGACATAATTGTTTTTCCCCTATAAACCAAAAATCAAATTCAATTTAACCTAATAACACAATAAATTAAATAATTTGAATCAACAAATCCTTAATCTTTCACTCTGTTCAATTGTTCGTTTCTAAATCATTAAATATTAATTTGTAGCAACTATATTATTGTGTACCCAAAGCAATCAATATTTAATTATCAAATATTACCGAGAAATAATAATTATAAATTTAATTTCTTCGTATATCCGACTAAGTTTGTGTTGTATATAGTACTTAAGCTCTACCTGCCGAAAAATCCAATTGGGCATTCATATAATGTTTGCTGTTAATTTGCTTTTGTGTGTGTGCGTTTGTGTGAGAATTTTTCCAGTTCTGCTTTTTTACTGTATTGTATGGATTTGTTTTGTTTTTTGTTGGTTTTCATTTGGAAAAGGTGTACAACATAAAATCCGAAAGAAAATGAAAACGAAAGGTACATATATGAATGTACAGTTTTATTAGTGTTTGGAAAAACGAATAAAGTAGTTCTGCTTCACGAGTAAGTTCCAAAGGTACAATTGATTTTTTTTTGCTTTGTTTTTTTAATTCATTTGGGGTGGTGGAAATGTGTTGGTACAGCTCTATACCTATTTTAGTTTTAGTTGTAATTTTTATGTTTCAGAATTATGGACTTTAGAGAATTTCAATTTTAATAAACTGGAAAATTAAATTTTTGTTAATTTTATTATAATTATTTTCGGTGTTGTACCAGGTAAACTGTATGTAATATAGAATATATAGTTTTAAAATGAAAATAATTAAAATATTTAATAGTCTGGAACTAGTAGTAGAAACTTATAAAAAGGAATTTGGCCACGAAATGATTTAGTTAATTAAAATAAAATACTTTACCTTAATTATTTACCTTAAGCTCTACCTGCTCATGTACTTGACTGTATGCTCATAAATAATAAATCACTATATTAATAGTGTTGGTTTTTAGTTAACATCTCGTTGTACCATACATATATATCGAGAGATGCATCTCGTGTGAAAATTTTAACACACTTTTTGTGCAACACAACAACAAACTCGAGCGAGCACCAGCAGCATCGCGGTATATAAGCAAAAAAAAATTTCTGCAGCTCCAGGATGCTTTTAATTTTAATTTATTATTTTTTATTTCATTATTTTTAATAATAATAATTTTTTGTTATTTATATATAATATGTATACGAGAGTACATTATATTTATGCTGTTTCATTTCAGTTATTTTTCTCGCTGTTTATGAAAATAATAAATAAACAAATAAATAAAAACCAGCAACACAATAACAAGCAACGAAAATGTGTGCTGGATGAGGTACTGGAAAATTGTATGTGGATGGGAGAGATTCCTTAGAGAGACGTTCATTTTGTTTGGTTATGTTATTTATATATATATATATATATATATATATATATATATATATATATATATATATATATATATATATATATATATATATATATATTATAATTTTTTTTTTTTTGAGGTTATGATGTAAATTAATATTATTATATTTTTTGTGTATGATACGAATTTGGATCAAATTTTTTCGGTATATTTACTTCTCTGTATACAAACATGAGGGAATCTGAATGAAATATGATAAGGCAATGTATATCGTTGTACTTTATATAACATTCGAGCCATTGTTCATTGTACTTGTATATATTCATTTAATTTTGTTGATTATGGCTTAATTTTGAAACAAAGTGGATTATTGGTGGTTTACTAAGTTACACAATGACGTCGACATGGTTTGTTATTGTTCTAAATGGATCAACGTCAAAATTATAAACTGAGATTCTTCATTGCGGCAGCAACAGTAAATAATACATTTGTGGTTTAACTGTATCATTTGGACAAATCAATATCACAAATCTGTTGGACATTTAAGAGAAGTAATTTGGAATTAAAATACGTTTCCCAATCATCCGTTCTTAAAAAACTTTCGTGTTAAGTGAGATAAAATATTCAATGTTATAGTTTCTATATTCCCTACAAAGTAAAGCAAATCATAAGAATTTTATTTGTCATAAAACTTCTATTCATATAGGCAATATTCTTATTTAGGCAACGTTAATGTTTCCTTGTGAAGCTTAATTCTTTGAGTATAATAAGTACTGTTCAATATGATATAACGGGTTTGTTTTTAAAAAGGTGTAAAGCAACAGCTGAAGTTTGCTTTGTCATAAGTTTAATTCGCCATTTCATAATGAATAGACTCATACCAGAGCATCACGTCGCTACTTTTTAAATTTTTTATCAAAATAATCGTTCCGTTCGCGAAACACATCGTGGATTACGTAAAGCGTTTAATTTGGATTGTTTTGGCACCAAGTACACACTCTTAATAATAATACGTATCCAGTAAGACGTTGAACAGTTCATACCGAAGATCCGATAGACGCTGTACAGCGTTGCATTTAAAGGGACCAAATTCAATAAAATCGTGGTCGTATTCAGCTTCTGGAGATGTTTTCATCCACTTTATGGAAGATTTTTATCTAATAATGAGTTTTATTCCTCATATATGGAATCACATCTTATAACAGAATCACAAACATTTGTGTGTTCTTCTATAGTGTCCGGTATTACTAAAGTCTGCGTATACAAAAGATGGAAACTGACTTGTTACTATAGCTATTGACAGATTATAAAAATTATTGACAGAACTAGTCCTGCTATTATATTTATCTTATTTTATTTTTATTTATTTATTTTTACACCAATTGTATTGAACTGTGCGTCATATTTTGAGCTTTAAGCTCATTTATAGTAGAATACGCAGTTTATATTCAAAATATTCAAAATACAGATTTGCAAAGAAATTTTTTTACATCTGCTCTTTTGCCTCATTCAAACCAACAGTGATATGGGTCACAGTCTTTGATACTTAAAGCGTAAATTTTGATCCATTCTTTAAATTATCTGTTTTGGTTCAACATTTTTCTGCGGTTGTACAGTTTAAAACAACCCGTAATTTTAGTCAAGTCGCCTTCAACCTATTTCGATAAGTGCGGTACTCAAAGTCTCTAGAGATGAATTTCACCAACCCCGATCGCTTTCTTTGCCTACTGACCAGCGGGAAACCATTACGCTTGAGATTCAACATTTATAGAGACAAATTTTGAGAAATAGGGTCTGTCATGCGTATAAGTCCAGGCTAACCCGTTTCATATTTTTTAACGAGACTCTTGGTTCAATGAAATATGAGTACACGAAAGTGCGACGCGTTTTTATGGCTATCAATTTTTTTAATATAGTTAAGGTTTAATTTTATTGGTTGAAGATCGGAATGGTCTCGTTAATTGTTCTATTTGTGATCCAGAATATCCACGGCTGATTGTAGAGAATTAAATATATTCACAACTCGTATGGTGTACACTAGTATGACTTATTAATATTTTTTTTTAATTGCACGATATAGTATGGCTGTGGATTCAACAAGACTCAGTAACAATTACTGATGAATGACTTATTTTCTGGCCGTGTATTTTTTCGTTTTGGTGATCAAAAGCTGATATTCAGTCGCATTTATGCAAATCGGCCAAGGCCGACAAAAAGTGCGTTTCACTACTTTTGCTTGAAGCTGAATATCCTAAAAATTATTTGAGAGATTTCATTACACTTAATTGTGTAACGATTTGATATATCGAAAGAAATTTTTTCTTTGCTTCTTACATTATTTTCCATGGCTGTCATTCTATAATAATAATTGGCATCCCTCAAGTGGTCGAATGTCATTTCAACACTGATTTCTCACAATTTAAATTTTATATTTTATCATATTCGAATATATACTTTCTAGGACAACATATTGGCGCAATACTCCAAGCTTAAAATAGTCTAAATGTATAGAATATCCCTTGTTGAAAACCACAGTTAGGTCCAAGGCTGTCGTTTTCTTTGATTCGAAAGTGAAATCAGCAGAACACGCCATCTTGATGTTAGAACAAAAAATCCTAATCAACTACGAGCAGTACTGACGGTTTCAATTAAATCTCGAACAAAGACTGAATGGCTAGCGCGTAGGAGTACATAGCTGACGAACAAAGAAGATTTAGATCGCGGCTGCGTTAATCAACAACCACCTGACCCCGTCTATTTTATAATAATACTTTTTATATATTCTTTAAAAAACTATTCGAACTGTTTATACTTGTCGAGGCCGACTCGAAAAAATTTAAGTCATTTAGTTTACATCAAACCGCCCAGATGGCACAGTGGTTAAAGCTGCGGCAGTTGGAGCGGAAAGTACCGGGTTCGAATTCTGGGCAAGATGCAAATGGGTTTTTCACCTTCGGTCGTTTGGGCGGTGCGATCGGTGGTGTAAAAATGAACATATATCTGGATCCCAAGTCGTGTTTAGAATCCATGGGCCAACCCATCTTCCATGTCAGTACTATAAACTGACATGGAGCTATGCAATGCGCATATGGTTCTACGAAAAAACTCGGACCTATAGCCGTACAATGGTGTCAATCGCCGGTCTAAGTGTGCGATAGAAGCCACATAACCTAACCTTACCTTTCCTAGTTTACATCATATATGTCTTGAACTAGGGAGCTGTGATTATATAATCCTATTATTTAATGCAAGTCCAGTGAAATTTTCATCACAAGAAACCCAAAATTATTAATAAGCTTAATTTAATTCTACTTTAGCATTCACCAAATGTTTAGCAGCATCGTAATATAAAATCGCATCTATATACCCATTTGGTAATAGACTAAAATAAATTATTAAACGTAAATTATTCGTTTGCCTGAATAAAAGATATAGAGAGGGTTGGGTAATCGTGATACGTATATCAGAATTGTCAAGGGTTTCGCTTAAGTTGGGAAGTTTGCTAAAAGCCGCACCATTATTTATGAAAACTTAGTAAGTCAAAAAATTACTGTGTAAGTAAGTGGTTTGATGGTAACGTTACTGACATAAACGGAGACGGAGCAGTACAGCTCGACTGTCTCCCGCCTCTTGCAAGACGGTCAGTGGACCCGATGCCAATGTGTTAGTTGTTCTATTTTGAATAAATCTTATTTGAATAAATTACAACTGTTCCATCTTGTTCTCCTATTGATCTCGCTTCCCTCACTTGCTACTCCACTTTTGCGCAGTATTTATACAAATTTAGTTAGTTAAGCCAAAGAGGCAATTAATTGAAGAAAACATGGAAAATTGAAAAACCTTTTCGCTCATTTAAATCCTTTATGAGTAGTTTGATTTAACATTTATTCCACTCATTGGGATGATTTTTGCACTGTCATTATATAATCGTGGTAAAGTTAAACTGCCATAGATGCAGTTTTTGTTTAACATAGTTTTAATTGGTGTCGTATGCCATCACATATTTTTCGTTTATTGAACCACTACACTTGTTCTGCCAGTTAACATAAAAAAAATGAAAACAGAGCATGATGTAATAATTGAATGAATGACGTTGAATATAAACAAGGTTTAGTGTTTTTATTGATGACGGAATACGACAGAAAATATGTAATGGGCAATAACGGGAAATAACAGAAGCCCGTTACAAGTACTTCTCCGATACAAATCGGATGGATGTTTGAGTAATTCATTTCTCTCCAATAGTTAATGCAGCTGTGTAATAATTTTGTCAATTGGAACGTCTAAAAAATGTATTCTTGGCATGCGAAGCAGATGACATATGCATGACTGATTACGATGATTTTGATACTGACCCAAACTTTGTTCCAAGTTCTTCTGATGTTGAATCAGATATAGATAGTATGGCAAACATTGAATCAGACCAACATGTTCCAAGTACTTCATAATCTGTGTTTGGTCCAAATTCAAGTAGCGTTACGATTATTACGAACTCACAAGTCAATATATCAAATATGGCTGATAGCACAGGAGAGGTTGATGCAAACAGTGAAACTTCGAATAGGAACATTCAAAGCTCCTCGACTTCTGCAATTTGTCAAAACATAAAGAAATGCCGTAATTCTGGAATGAGGTATACAACTAGCTTACAAAAAATAATTAAGGCCAGAGAGTGTACGCCACTGCAACCTTGTCGCTTTAATTGTAAAAATAAAATTTCTTTTGAACAGCAGAGTGAGGTTTTTAAGAAATACTGGTCCTTAGGTAATTATAAAAGCTTGATAATGCAATAAAAGCGAAATTCTTAAAGTTCAAATAGAAATTCTGAAAGTGTAAGTTAGATGAATCTGCAAAAATGAGGTTAACTGACGAACAACAGAAGCACATTGAGAGTGCAACACAGGCATACAATGCAAAAAATTTTGACAAGGAAACTGTAGTGTTGTCGACCACAACAAAGGTTTTTTCATTTGACCTACAGCAGTGTCTTCCGACACCTTTCCTCAAAACATCTGTCTCGTTCTAAAAACGCCAATTATGGACGTGTAATTTAACAATTCACGACTGCGTCACCAACTACGCTTTTTGTTATATGTGGCGTGAAGGTATCGGAGGAAGAGGTGGGAATGACATCGCGTCCTGCTTTTTCGAAAATTTACGAAGTATACCGGAAACTATTAAATCCATTATATACTACAGTGATTCGGGCGCAGGACAAAACAAAAATTCTAACACAGCCGCCATGTTTCCAGTTTTGATAAAAAATTTAAATCTAGACAAGATTAATCATACATTTTTCATTCCGGGTCACACTCATATGGAGTGTGATTCGGATCATGCTATAATTGAAAAAAAAAACCAACATGAAAATGCACCATCCTCGGGATTGGTTCAACCTTATTAGTTCAGTTGGGAATAAACGAAATTTTTCAGTGATAGAGATGGAATACAAATTTCTAAATTTTTCATCTGTATCTAAAATTAAATTCACCTTCCGAAAAACTGATATAAATGGAAATAAATTTTACTAAAAAGATATTAAACGTATGCGGTATGCACGGCAATTCCTTTAAGGAAAAGAACCTTTTAAGGAACTCTTGATTTCAAAAAAAGGCTTGAACTATGTAAGTATTTCAGAAATTCCAAAGTGCTATAATGGTCCCCATAAAATTAATAAGTCCAAAAAGGAAGACCTAATAACCATTGATAAATGAACAATTTCATTCATTTTATAACAGTCTAGAGACCGATGAATTTATAAGAAATATACATCCAGATCTTACAGACTCGGAAGATGAGTAAAAATGTATGTTACTATTAAAAAAATTTAAGATTGTTGTTATTTATTATTAATTTATTGTTATTAATGTATTGTGAATTATTTTTATACTGTTTTCTCTCAATAAATAGATTTATTGGTTCATTTGTTTTTCTTTTCAAACAGTTTTAGTGCTGTGTTCTGTTGTCATCGTTCTAGTGTGATGATAAAGAGGAAATAAATTAAATGCATTTGGTTATTTGGAAAAATGACTTATCTTTATTTTGCTTAAAGAGAAAATCACTTGGAAAAACAACTCAAATCACAAGATAATATTTCTTTAAAACAAAATTTAACATAATCACTTAAATAATTTTATGTGCATGGTTTTTTTCCAAATTTACAATTAAATTTAATTAATTTCCCCTGAAAAGTACACTATTTTCAGTTAAGTGATTATGCTGATTTACCACAGGTATATATATATATATATATATATATATATATATATATATATATATATATATATATATATATATATATATATATATATAAGTTAACTTTTTATTATTATGGTTCAACTAAAAAAAATCAATTTCTGATTTTTCTTTTCTTTTCTTTATTTATTTATTTTCTTTATTTATTATTTTCTTTATTTATTTAATTAAGTCAACTTATTTATTTGAATACAGAATTACAACTAAATATTCTAATGTTAATTATGATAAAATAATTTCTAGCAAAATAGTTGATCATGCAAATATGATCAACATTTCAGTGCAATGCTCTG